>JAZKJV010009762.1:0-701718 GCA_037367405.1 Ottelia alismoides | reverse complement strand
TAGCCGTTTTGTTCCTCCTCACCAGCACGACACGAGAAGCAATGTCCACGACAACAACCAACATTAGAATATGTGTTGAGTTGATATTGTATGTAGTACCTTGTAAGTTTGAGATTTCTTTCTATGTATCCAACCTGAGTATTGCATGCTCCAGCTTGAGGGGGAGTGTTGGAGTATGCGTCCATTGTGTAAGTGGGTAATTGGATCCCTCCAAGTTCCGCATCTACTAGTTGTGGGATTTGGATAGTCAGTGGAGGCTATATAAGAAGGTCCACACCCATTGTACCAGATGAGAAAAGTAAATAGAAACATCATCTCTTTGAGGCGTTCTCTCGTGTTTTCATCCCACTCCTTAGGGAGTAGGGTTCTGCGTAAATATCCGGCTTTATTCATTGTTTTTATTATTTACCTCTGATTACGCTTCCACATTCTCATTTTCTAACAATTACTTAGGTGGTCATCCTCTTGATCTCATAGTCAGATGGACTTTTCAGTATAGTCGACTGATTATTGAACGATGCTTCACTTGAGCCACATGGCTATTTTGTCGTCAAAGCATACGACCTCCCTTTGCCTCGTAACTTACCTACTATTTCTAATGATAAATCCTCTGTGATGATAAGGTTTTTGAAAAAGGGGCATAGCCCTCGAATACTACCTACTATGATGAGGGAGTAGAAGTAAACAGAAAAGTAAGAGTGAAGGAAGCTTGATAGATGTGTTGTAGGCTTTCATAAGGGTTTCAACCTTGAATAATATAGTTCTTCATAGGGTTTCCTATGTCCTTACCTTTAAATAGAGCTTTATCTAGCTCCTTTTCAAAAGTAGTTTTTTTCAAGTCCTTTCTTGCCTACACTCGTCTAGTTTGGTAACATTTCGAGCATTAGACCCAAGCGCAATTATCAAGGATGAGTGGAGCTCACAACTTATTGAGTTCGCGCCCTACTTGGTCCTTTGACAATTATCCAAAATGCTTAAGCCCAAATCATGTAATAGCGGTCCACACTATTTATAACCCACTATCACACTTTATAACAACTAAATGTGGGATGTATTTGGGTGCTACAGCCTCTCTCACACATATATGCAATGTCCTTGTTGCCTTTTGTTCATACACGAGCATCAAGGCCCTAAATGTCGGTTTCGGTCACCATTTCGGTGACTAACCGAAATGGAATTTCGGTCGAATTTCGATCGATATTTCAGTCATTTCGGTCATTTTTTGTACTAGGGCCTCTATATTTTGGTCATTTCGGCCATTTCGGTCGAATTTCGATTTCGACATGATATAGATATTCGACAGAAATTCGATCGAATTTCGATGAAATTTGAGGCCATGACGAGCATGCATATTTTGATGATAACAAAATTTGTGCAGGAAAGCTACTGGACTAGGAAGAAGATCAAGCTGACCAGCTCAAGCTTAAGTGAAGAAGAAACCTAAATGAGTTCAAAGCTAAGGAACTTTATCTGAAGCTTAAGGAAGGATCTCAAGCTCAAGATGAAGATGAATTTTCTTTTATTGAGTCCCGCATTTTGTAATTGTCTTAGTTTGTAAAAGACCTAAGAATCATGCATCTTGCATCTCAGACTTTGACCTTTTTTTGAAGAATCTCATTCTTTGACTTTATTTGACTTTTAAGTCAAATTGTCAAGTTGATCGATCGACCACTTTGCCTTGATCGATCACCCTTGATCGACTGTAATTCTTGAATGATCAATCATCGCTTCATCTGATCAATCAATGTTCAAATTCCAACTGTCAATCAACGATTCAACATGAACTAAATGATTGATCAACCCGTTTATTAGATCGATCACTTTTGAATAATGTTCGATCAACTCTCTTTACCTAATCGATCATATCAATATGATCAATCATCCTTTGTACCTAATTGATCATATTCCTCTTCGAGAAGAATTTTAAAGGCAATTCCATTTCTGATTTGTTCACAACTACTGTTTTTTCAAAGCCAATGGTCAATGTTACAGAAATTGGTAGTCGGTACTCCATCGGCAGAATCACTGACTAAGGATTAGTTGACAGTCGGACGACTAATTGGATTTAGTCGGTCATTAGTCGATTTTGAGTTTTTTAATTATTTTAAATATATAAATCTTTTTATACATGTATTCTTATATATTTGCATAGATTTGTACATTTTCTATACTATCATAATGAAACAAAATAACTAATTGACATTAAATATAACATTAAGCTTATTAGAATAAATTTGTTTTAAAAAAACAAATATTTAAAAAAATAAAAAATCTCTATGTAAAAGTCAACCGAGTAGTCGGTTGACTATGCCAGCTAGTGGGCCTGACTAGTCGGGTTTACCGACTAATGGTCGACTAGGCCTAGTCGAGTCGGCTACCCCTGATTTGACTAGTCAGATCGAGTAGCCGGCCTAGTCGACCGACTTTTACAACATTACCAATAGTTATGGCGACTCTGGACATATAAATAGGACCTCATACCCTCATTCTACAATATACTACAAAGAGCAACAAGCTCTCTTCTCTCTGTTCTTTACTACATACTCTGAAAGAAAGTTCTACGAGCTATTTTTTCTGATCTGCGCTTCACTTATAAGATCATTTAGTTTTTGTCTCATAATCTTTATTGCATATTTGCTTTGATATTGAGATTATTAGAATTGTTTAATTATGATAAAGTTGAATTGAAGGTGCAATCAACTTAAGTTGTAATACAATTGGGTTTCTTGTGTAAGCAACTTATTTTAGTGATAGACTCGCATGGGTCAGGTTGAAAGCTCGAGTTCAAGAGACTCTAGTCGTGATTTTTATCAAGGAGAGTCTCCACATTAAATACTTGTGCACGTGTGGTTGATTACTTATCTTATGATTAAAAGTGCTACGTGACGTGGTTATGTTTAGATTATTGTGATTGCAACGAGATCCACTTGCACCCATCAGTCGATATCTGGGAACCGACATTTGGTGTCAGAGCCTTGTTCGTGTAAAGGAAGTCAACCTCCGATATACACGTAGCCAACATTTTATGATTGCTTTTAGAGGAAGCTTCACTGTTCGTCCATCCTTCAACGGCACAAACCATTCTAGCTGGAATATCAAGATGATGATCTTCCTTATATCATATGACTTTTGCTATCTAGAATATGACGAGAAAGGAGTTCAAGTTTATAGAGGAGACATGCTACACCACTACCGAATTGTCTAAGATGACACTCAACTCCAAGGCAATAAATTATATATATTGTGCTCTATCTAAAGCTGAGCTTGATTGAGTCCCTAACTTCAAGACAACGTAGGAGATATGGAGGTGCCTAGAGATAACTCATAAAGGCACAACTAAGGTAAAGGAATCTCGATTTAGAATGCTTATACTCGAGGAGTCTACTAATTTTAGCAAAAATTTGTTGGAAGATCTCATAGGTACCACCTAGCCTATGAAACAAAAGTATAGTACATGTAGTTAGGAAAAGAAAAGCCAAAGAAGAATCTAGATATTGTAGCCAACAAGGAAGGATGGTCTAATAGCGATGATGATATTGCATTCATGGCTAGCAATTCAAGTAGAGAAAGGGAGAACAAGAAACCAAATGCTTCCAGTGCGACAAAGTGGGGCACGTTAAAAGGGATCCCATCAGTTGTGGAAGAACTTCAGACATGAAAAGAAGCCTGAGAAGAAATCCAAGAGGAAAGCATTGCAAGTGTTTTGGGACAAGTCAAGCAACAATGAGGAAGAAAGCGGAAGTGCTTGCATGAGATTTATTGGCTTGGTCGATTTTGACTTATCTGACATAGATTCTGACATTGAGCTAAGTAAACTTCTTATAATGAACTTTACTTTTTTGAACGACGATTAATATACTCATACAAACAAATTTATGAAATTTAAATTGTTTATTTGACCAAATTATCGATTAGAGGTCTTGTATGAATTAATATTGGTTTAATACAAATAATGGAAGTTGTTTTACCATGTCAAAGATACATATGTTTATGTGATTTCAAATCAAATGAATCAGCTCATTCAGTGGTTCGAAATATAATAGTGTAACAAATGGATCAATTAAAGAAGACCTCACAATTTCAATTGGAGCTTTATTGGGCCCTCTGGGTATTAACGTACTAAAGGATAGCAAATGTATTATTAAAATGTCTAAAATGGTCCAACTCATAAAAATGGAACAAGATCAGTTTAGACAAGTCATGAAGCTTGAAAAAGTTAACAAAAACTAATAGAGGACAAATCTCTTTTGCAAAATGTTTAGATATTTTGAAAAAGAAAAATGAATTGCTTAAAAAGAATCTTAGTATTTTAAAGTTAAAAGTACATCTTTAGAAAAAGATTTGCTGAGCTTAAAAGAAATACCACTTTTATACTTGCTATTGAAAGAAGGAAGGAGAAAGTAGGAAATCATGCTTGGAACTTTAATTCTTTCAGAAAAGAAGATATGTTTGGAAAAAGAAGGGTGTAATGATACCTAACCTGAAAAACCAAAAAAGAAAGGCTGCCAATCAAAATCTTTCAGGTACTGAAGGTCAAGGGAAAAGAAGATGGAGCATGTCACATCAACATCCAAGATGAACCCCACCAAGGCTAGATGACTATTAATTGCACAACCATGGATGGACGACACTGTCGTGGAGAAGCGATCAAGGCTTGAGAAGTCCACTGACAAGAATCCTGTGTGACTTCTTATCTTTTTTTACCAAGTTGATCATGCATATCATGCATTGGTGATGAGCCTTCAACACCTATTTTTAAAAGGGAGCCTTTAAGCATAGATTAAGGGGAGCTCTAGTTTAGGGGGAGCTCTTTATTAAAAAGAATGCTTTAAAATAATGGAGAGAGATATTCGAGTCATATATTTAACTAACAATCGGTATTAATTAACTTTTGGTATCTGTTTAGATCTTTTTTATTATGTTAACAAGAGGGAGACAATTTCTCAAAAAGAAAAAGCTTTTACAACAAGTTCTTAAAGTTTTCATGAGGAGAGAAAATGTTTTGAAATTGGTTTGTACACACATTATTTTTTTTGCAAACACTTCAACTATTTTATCATCATCAAAGGGGAAGATTGTTAGTTCATGCATGAGCATGCATATTTTGATGATAACAAAACTTATGCACAACGCTTCTATATTGAAAATGTAATTTCACATGCAAAACTTCTACTCGAGTCTTGGCTCATGTAAGTATTTCGTTCTTTTAATATAATTGGGGTGGACACCTTTGCGTATTTCCACCTTTTTTAGCTTCAAAAACAAAACAAAATTTACGTAGATAGACAAAACTTGTGTAGTTAACTTAAAGCTAGGCCATAAGTAAGAAAGCTACTGGACAAGGAAGAAGCTCAACGCTAAGGAATTTCAGCTCAAGCTCTCATGGAAGGATCTCAAGTTCAAGAAGAAGACAAAGTCTTTTCTTTTATTGAGTCATGCATTTTGTATTTGTCTTAGTTTGTAAAAGATCTTAAGCATCATGCATCTTGTATCTCGGGACTTCGACCTTTGACCTTGACCTTGACTTTCAGGTCGAAATTGTCAAGTTTATTGATCAACCACTTTACCCCGATCGATCACCCTTGATCGACCATATTCCATGACTTATCGATCATCCCTTCGTTCTTATCGATCAATGCTCAAATTTCAACTATCAATAATCGGTCACTAACTGATCAATCATCATGTTTATTTGATCGAATACCTTTTTAATAATAATAATTGATTAACTCTGTTTAAACAATCGATCATATCAGTCTGATCGATCTCATTTGCACCTCATCGATCATATTCCGTTTTGGGAAGATTTTGAAGATGATTTAATTCTCGATTTGTTCATAACTGCTACTTTTTCAAAGCCAACGGCTATGGTGATTTTGGACCTATAAATAGGACCCATACGAGCCATACCTCATTCTACAGCACACAACAAAGAGCAGCAAGCTCTCTTCTCTCTCTTATTCTCTTCAAAATCTGAGAGAAAGCTATACGAGTTATTTTTCCGGATATGCGCTTCGTGCCTAAAACTCGGTGTTATGTGATTCATCTTACGAGCACGCTTTTTGCTCTGCAAGATCATTTTAGTTTTTACCCCGTAATATTCATTGCATATTTACTTTAATATTGAGCTTACTAGGATTATTTAATTGTATTACGGTTGAGTTAACTGTGTAATCAGTTAGGTTGTAATACGGTACTTGTGTAAGCGACTTCGTTTAGTGAAAGACACATGTGAGTCAAGTTGAAAACTCAAGTTGGGAGACTTCGTGGATATAACCCAGGAGGGTTTCCACGTCAAATACTTGTGCACATATGATTGATTGCTTATCTTGTAATTAAAAGTGATACATGGCAGTGGCACTGTGATTTTTTTAAGGTTATTGTGATTGCAATGATTTAGATCATACTGTTCAATCTACTCACATCCATTAGCCAATATTGGGGAATCAACAATTGCCATATGGCCCATCACTTGCTCCTAGCAATAGTGGTGGATGTACACTCTCGGTAGGCCTTTCCTCTCATCTCTTTGGTAGGGGTTGCTGCACTTCTTGAGTAGTCTTTTTCACTATCAGAGGGAACTTGCTTTGATACCATTTGCAATGTCTTGGGCTTGACCCAAGCCGTAATAGAGACATATTGACACTCATAACTTGTAGGGCTCATATCCTACTGAAAACCATTGACCATCACTCGACATGCTTAAGCCTAAGTTTAGTAGTAGTTCCAACTATTTATTACCCACTATCACACTTTGTGATTTATTAGATTTCGGACTATGTTAGGGTGCTACAGATTCCTTGGCATGATAGGAGGAGCTCCAACTATGTGGAGATCTAATGCGGTGGTGCAACCGAAATGTTGGTTTGGAGGCATGCATAGTCTTTCTGGCATCGTGCCTAAATAGGAGATGACCATAGGGGGCCCCCTTTGCTATTCGAGGTTCAATAGGGGATAGGGGACCTTCTTGCAGATCCAACCTGGTTCATAGTGTTTTCATGTCACCCTTCATTTTATTGTTGTGGAGGTTATGTCCAATGGAGCAGAAGGTTGTTGCAGAGAGAAGCTTTTATACTTGGGCATGGGGGGGCATGAAGTGGTGTCATTGGTGGTCTACAACGATGATCATCAACTGTTTGGCTCGTTATGGCTTTTGAGGTAAATGTTCCGAGGAGGCTATAAGTGTATATGGATGCAAATTGTTTGAGGTTGTGGTTCAAGTGATGTCAGAGGAAGGGGAAGCTGGAGGCAGTTATAAAAGATGGTAAGATTGGTCCTAGGTGGATGTGGCGGTGGGAGGGGACGTGTGAGAGGTGTTACCAATGTCTCGAGCATGAGGGCTATACATAACCACTTTAGGTGGTTGGATATTGTTTAATGGAACTTTTATATTCTCTTTAGCTTTGATAAGGCTTTATATGTGCATATGCATGTGGAAATAATTGATCTTCCTAAACTACAAGCTTGTCTGAAAAACAAAGTTTTTAGCAAAAGTGTGGTTCTTTATTTGGTTGCTTTTTAAGAGGGTGGTAGCAAAGGTTTATAGCACTATGTAGGGCGACGTGGATAAAATTCTACATGCAATTTGTGTAGGTCAAGTTAAGAACTTGCTTCTAAAAGTTGTCGACTAGTCAACTCGATTAAATAGACCAAGTGAGAGCATGATTGGATTATACATAGTCAGTCAATAGCTAGTATTATGTTTGGTCGACCTAGTCGGTCGCCTAGTTGGCCATCTTTTTATCAGTTATTTATGATTCTTTTTCTTCTCATTTTTATAAAGTAAACTAAAATTAAAGTGCTTAATATTTTGTTAGAATTCATTTGTAACTTTTATTTCATTATGCTAATATTAAGAATGTCAATATATATAAGAATATCTGTATAAAATGCAAAATTTCACATTCTTATTTCTTCCTCATAATCTTGTGGCAAAGCAGTGGAGGGAGCATGTAGACGCATCCAACATTTCCTTCCTATGGATATGCTGGTGATGTGGTCTCCTTGGATAGATGCTCTGTTTATGTGCACGGGGAAGAGTGGATGTTGCGGATTTTGGTGTTAGGTGGAGGCACCCTCATTTTTCGTGATGGTGTTGTGGTCACCAACGCATGATTCGAAATTATGGCATACCCTTCACCTCCCTATGTATGGAGTCGTTTCAGGGTGCCTTAATGTGCTCACCAACGCATGTTCCGGAATTATAGCATGCCCTTCACTTCCCTATGTATGGAGTCATTTCAGAGTGCCTTATTGGGAAGGGGGAGAGTGATTGATGCTTCTAATAAGTCGGGAGAGGACGCAGACGTTATGGTGTCTCTAGAGGGTCTCCATTCTGATCAGGTCTTTGAGGCTATTCATGTGGTGGGTTGAACGAGGTTCTATTTGCAACTAACTGAGTGTTTTCCGTCTGTTGGATGTTCCTAGGTTGTCTCATGTGATAATTCTTAATGCTTTGCATCGTGAACAATGGAAGAGACTGTGGATTAGGCTGGGGCAATTTCCGAAGTCGTGTCAGGGAACAACTCTGGTAGTGGCCCTTGTGCCTTTGGGGCTTGTTGATGTGCTTGACTCGACAAGTGAGGAGCTTGACATGACGCTTGAGGAACCTATTAAGGAACCTGTTGAGGAGCTTGTTGGGGAGCTGCATGTCCTTGTGGTGGATGTTGTTGATTACCCCACATTGTTAGTTTTGATGCATGCATGTTGTGGTTCAAGGATCATAGGGTTGCTACTCCCTCCCGTTGCTCTGTGCCATGTGAGTTGGCTATTTGCAAGATGTTTATGCGACGTCATCGACGTATTCGCCGCGGTATGATGTTGCTATCATGTGGTCGAGGTGCAGCTTACTAGAGGTTGTCGAGGCTTGCGGTAGGGTTGATGATGCTGGTTTGGTCTCCACTAAAGAGGAGGATCATGGAAGCTTTTAGTAGTCGGTTTCTACGTTGATGTGTAGTTAGCAAGGATTGTCCGACTCTTGGTAATGAATTATCTCATGGAATGTTTTTAGGGTTTAGGACAACTAGACAAGCGGAAGGTGGTTGGACTCTTAGTTGAGGCATGGAGGGTTGATGTAGTTTGCTTGCAGGTTACGAAGCTTGAGGCATGGACAAACTTTTGTTGTAGGATCTGGGGGAATCCCACCTCACTAAGCTTAGTTATATGTCGTCAGTGGGCGCTTTGGGTGGCATGGTCATTTTGGTTGGAATGGGCGTGGAATTGGTGCTACGTTTGTGACGCCCAAGTGTTGTAGGTCCGTCCTACTTAGAAGGTGCTTGGATGGGTTTCTTCCTGCTGATCTCCACTGGGTATAGTCTTTGGGGGCTCCTGCATTGATTGAGATGTGGGGCAAACTTAGAATGGTGCATACTCGCTTTCCGATTTCGGCTTGGCTCATTGATGGGTACTTTAATATCATGTTGTTGTCTATGGACTGCCCTCATGATTGTGAATTGGACCCTGGTTCACCTATGTTTGCGGAGTTTGTGGGGAAGGGGCTGTCAGAGCTCTTAGATGCCACAAATTCGAAGTTATGGATGAAGAACTCATCCCTGTCTCATTTGGACTGCTTCCTTGGCTCTGTGGGCCTTTTGAAGAGTTTCCCCTTGGAGTTTGTGTTGGCCTTGCCTGGTCACATTTATACCACATGTTAATCTATTGAGACTTTGGGTACACTAAACGTCTAGGCAATATCTTCCATTTTGAGCGGTCATGGCTTTTAGAGAAGGGATTTAATGGAAGGTCACAAGGTGTTGGCATGAGTAAGGCTCTGCTTCAAGGCAGATGATCGAGAAATTCAAGGCGTTTCATGTTGTTCTAATACGGTAAAAAAGAGAGCTAGGAGCTCAGAGGATGATGCATGGCATATGCTCATGCGGAGATTGTGCAACTTTATCGTATGAAGGATTCCATAGAGTTATCAGATGAGGAAAAACCTGCAAGATGTAAACAGAACCATATTCTCTTAGAGGAGGACGAGAAGAGAGAAACATAGCGGAGACATAACTCTAGATATAAATGGCTGAAGAAGGGTGATGCAAATACCCATTACTTTCATATTTAGAGATGGTTGCAATGATGCAACTTGATGCACTTCATTGAGGCGGACAATGTTGAGGTTGAAGGAGGTCCCTCCATTGGGGAGGCAGTGTGAAATCATTGTTGTGAACTTAGTTGAAGGATACTTGGTAGAAGGGCAAGATACATAGTTTTAAGTGCCGATGTCGTTTTGCCAAGTCTGAAAATGGGCATCTATCGAGGCATTATTGACGACATGCCGACGATATCCCAGAATCATTTACTTTCATATTGTAGCGAGTGGTCGCATGCAACACAATTTGATTCTCTCCGTTCACGTGGATGGTGTTTGAGGTGGAAGGGGATCACTCCATTAGGGAGGCGGTGCGAAATCATTACCGTGAACTTAGTTACATGGTACTTGGTAGTTGGGCTAGATGCATACTTTTACGTGCCGGTGTTGATGTTGTTTCACCAAGTTGAAATAGGCATGCCAAGGCTCTTGTCGATGGCATGCTGACGATATCTTAGAATCGTGCTAAAAAGATGAAAATTACTGAATTTCAAAGATAAAAGGTTCTAGTATATCCAAGACGAATAAGCAATGTAATTTTAACATATTTATTATGTGAGTAAACATAAAATTCATCCATTAAATACATGTTGTCATATTGGTAATATAAATATAAGTACATATCATTTAAGTGACATGAACATGCATGAAATAATCTTGAATAATAAAGACACAAAAGAAACATATTAAAGTACCCAAAATGAATTTCTTGAATTTCTTGTCAGATCTAGACTTGATTGCACTAGACTTGATTGCATGCTTTCTTGTTTGTGCCAACAACATGCTTCAACATCTTCAAAATAGTTTTCTTGTGTCTTATATGAGTAGAGGCTCATGTAGTCCATGTGAACCAGCGATATATGGACGGGTTGTTCTTCCGTATGAACATGTTGTTTATGGCATGCACAACCTCCAATGCCATCTCCCAATCTAGGCCATGAACTCAACCGATCTCGGATCTTGTCTCCCTCTCACTGGGAAAGTCTGATGGGATAAGGTGACATTAAAGTCACCACCAATGTTCCAAGGTAGGTTTGGGAAAGCATCCCCTACCTGACCACAACTCATCCCAAATGGTGGTTTCACAGGAATTGCCAACATGCCCGTAAAAAAATCGATGACATTCGGTTCCAAGACCATCGATACATAATAGTGACTCATCCTCTCCTCCAACAACATAAACCTGTTCCCGTTCCAATCCAGTAGCACTCCTTTTGCACTCCCCTTAGACGGGATTGCTTTAAACCTTGATAGTCTAGAACCAGATGCTGAGCTCCACATCTCGCAGTCCCATACCTCAATCTTTGTTTCATGCAGAAAGGTTGCGTCAGCTACCACGACCCCGTGAGAGCCCCAACCACATCTCGCTTCTCTCGGTCGCCCAACCCCCCTTACGTTCCAACTGACAATCTTCATGACCTACTCGAAGGACTAACAATAGGTAATTTAACCCTCAGATATTTCGCAACCCGTGCGTGAATGTCCACTGTAAGACCATTCTCTTTATCCGACTACCGCAAAGCTCCTTCATTATTCATGTCCATAGCTTTTCTTACATGCTCCAACCGGTTGTCTAGTCCCCTATCTTCTATCTTTCATATCAATGATCTTGTCTCAGGCTTCCTCCTCTTCCTTGAAAACGAAAGGATCGGCTCCGGTTGAGACCTATGCATAACTTCCGCTAAATCCAACCTCCTCAGTCTTCCAGCTCGCACTGCTACTAGTATTCTTTTCTGGTTTTAACGCGACTTTGTTATGCCGACCTCCTTAGTGGCCATACCCTTTTCGGCCAACCATCCACTTTGCATTTCATAGTCCCCTTTATTCACAGGAGCCTGCTGTTCCAAGGAGGCACCTCCACCCGTGCAATCCTCAGCTAAGCTTTTCTGATTTGCCACCAAAAACATGACACTTTTCTTGATGGATGACATGGGAACATAGCCTCGGTGGATCCGAATCCTCATGTAGACGAGTCTTCTCTAGCCCCGACACCCAACCAGAAAGTTGGGTGGGCCAAACAGGTTAGTTGGTTTGTCATGGACCTCATTTCTGAATGGTTGAGCCACGCGATAGTATTGAGTCTGAACATCTGCCTACTCTAGCCAAACATAGATCTTCTCCATCACCCTCGAGAAGGACATACATAATGACCTCACCCCTCCAGCCTCGGGTCTAGGGTTATCGATCCAATTTATCTCCACTTCCCTCATCACTTGCGATGACTTTTGGGATTTTGCCACTGCCATCTTCGGGACTACCATATATGATCCTTTCCCATCAAAATGGCACGCTCTTCTAATACCTTCGGGAATATCACCTGGAAATATCTCCCATCAATTTTGAATCAATTCGCAGATCACACGCTCGATTGGTTGCGTTTCTGACACGCGCTCCACCGAGGAAGATGATACGACCTCCTTCCCCTACTATCGCGCATCTTTTGGTGAGACCGCTACCTCAAGCTATCTTTCAACCTCCGTTAACCCCTCTTACGATTGGAGCTCCTGATCCTCCAAGTCACCTACCACCTCAAGGGCCGGGTGAAAACTAGATCGCTCGATCCTAAAAACCACCGTTGAAGGCGTTCACCCTGGCGCCATCCTCGTCAACACCTCCTCCTCCCACGCTTCTCCCAAACGAAGGTGTTGAGATATTTGTATCTCTTTATATTTATTTCTTATTCATTTTCTTACGTACCTCTCATGTAATCAACCCAGGGCTTTTCTCCTATATAAAAGAGCCTAGGGTCTCTTAAATAGCATGTCATTTTATTTTCCCAACATGGTATCAGAGCAACAATCCTAGACCGGAGGTCCCGTATCCCACCAAATCCCTAACCCGACCTAAACCCCCTTCTCCCCAACGCCACTACCGGCCGTCTGCCTCTCCAGCCCGTTGCTGTCGCCTGTCCGACTATCCTGTCCGACATTGCCGGCTCTCCATTCGACCCTTCGCTCAGCTCTCAGCCCGGTGGCGGGCCTCCCCTGGACGCCGCCAGGCTATAGCCTGCTGCCGTAGGCTACCGTCTCTAGCCTGCGGCCGCTTGCCGCTGCACTCCCAAGGCTCGAGCTGCTACTCCACTAGAGGTCGACCGTTGCCCAGCACTTCGTGGCTTCTCCGACGTCATAGGGCGGATGTTCGGCCACTGCAAAAGCCACATACGGTCTGATTTTGATTGGAGATTGTGATTTTGGGCGCATAAATCACGTTTTCCGGACCTAAACTTCATCAAGTATTGAAGAGGATGGTTGTATGAGTCTACATACAACTACTCCCACATATGATTGTGTAGACACACTCACAGTAGTTTAGTACTCAGTCTTGTTCCAGATTTGTTTGCTCATCATTCTTTTATCATGCCAGAAAACAAAAGTGACGTTTTTTCATCATCTGGTGCCTTCAAGGGCCCAGCTTCCATCATCAAGATGGATGGGACCAACTACGAGTTGTGGTTCATGCAATTTCACACCCTCATGTTGTGCCATAACAAGGAGCACATTCTGACTGATTTCCAAGCGCACAGACAAGACTGGGGCTAATGCTTCTTGGAAGCAAGATGATGCCTATGCACGAATTTGGCTTTCCGGGACGCTTACCACGGAGATTGCCAACGACATAATCAATCAACCCACAACCAAGGCCATGTGGGACATCTTTGCTGCCACATATGGGCAAACCAAAAATGAGGGCAGGATTCTACAGCTACAACATGACATTTTTTCGACCAAGCAGAATGGTCGACCTCTTCATGCCCATTTTTCGCATCTTTGAGGCATGTTTGAGCATATGCATAGCTTTATGCCTATTGCTACCAGCACTGAGCAGCAGTAGGCATATCGAAATGCCCCAATGACAGGAGTCTTCCTATCATCACTTGACTCTGAGTACGATGCAGATCGTACTCAACTACTTACTGGTGAGATGATACCTCCAATGGAGGAGGTCTAGAAGAGGCTGAGCAGGATTACTACTTCATCTACTACCGTATCCCAGACTCCCTCTGTTATGGCTGCTTCTTGCGGCAGAGGGGGTACTTCATAATTTCGCGGGCAAGGACCCCGTGGTCGAGGAGGAGGACATAGCGTGGCCATGCTCACACTGCCATCGTCCCGGTCATTCGGAGGTGACATGCTATCTGAAGCATGTGTATCATATGTCTGCTCGTTAGCTTAGCAGACAGAGCCGTCTCCAGCTCCGTTTCATTATGCACGGATTGATGATATTATTTTTAGATTGAGGGAGATGATAACTACACCAACCACTTCAGCTGCATGATCTTCAGATGTCGCAACTGCTGCCAGAGTTTCTACGAGTTTATCAGTATTGCTTATGCCCTTACCAGTTGTAGCAGTTCAGATTTGACTGATTGGATCATGGACTCCTGAGCATCGCATCATATGTATAGCGATCGAGCTCAGTTTTAGTTCGTACAGGTCTATCCCTCCTGGTAGATCAGTGATGATTGCTAACGGGGTTCATCTGCCCATCGTTGGTCAGGGGAGATTGTCTTAGCTCCCTTCATGCATCTGCAGAATGTTTTACATGCTCATGCATTTCAGATGAATCTTTTGTCTATTAGCCATATTACAAAAGATTTACATTGTTGTTCCATATTTTGATCTGTTTTCTCTTGTGTTTCAGGACATACTCATGGGTAGGGTGATTGGATGTGGCCGTAAGCATAGAGGACTTTACAGACTTGTCCAACCCCTCTGTATGCTGGTGCTACTACTGTTGCTTCTGGAACGATTTTTCCTTACAAATGACATCTTTAATTTGGACACCTTCCTTTGCAGAAGTTATGTCATGTTCTGCCTCAGATCTCTACTCGTACCACCTTGGAGTGTGAGGCATACCAGCTTGGGAAGCACTATCGGTCTTCTGTTCTGAGTCGCCAGAGTCGTCATAGTAGTCAGTCGTTTGAGTTGTTTCATTTTGATATCTAGGGTCCTAGTCGTGTTCCTGATCATCAGGGACATAAGTTCTATATGGTTGCTGTGGATGATTTCTCTATATTATCTTGGGTCTTCTTGTTATTGCGTTAATGTGAAGTTTATTCGCACTGGCAATGCCTTAGAATTTTCCACTTTACAGTTATCTGAATTTCTGAGATCTCTGGTATTGTGCATCAAACTTCTTGTGTTTACACTTTGCAACCGGAACGATGTTGCTGAACATAAACACCGTCATCTTCTTGATGTCACCAGGACTCTTTGATTCAGAGTCGAGCTCTCATTCTTTTCTGGGGTGATGCGGTTATGATTGCTTGTTACCTTGTGAACCGCATGCCTTCCCACGTCCTTGAAGAAAAAGTTCCTTTCTTGATTACGTTTCCCGAGAAAGACATATTCTCCCTTACTCCTGGGGTATTTGGTTCTGTGGCCTCTGTTCACATTTTACTCCTGGTTGTGACAAGCTCTCTCCAAGAGCTGTCAAATGTGTGTTTGTTGGCTATTCTCGTACCCAAAAAGGCTATAGATGTTTTGATCCTGTAGGACGAATATATTATGTGAGTGCTGATGTCACAATTTTTGAGTCTATTATGTATTTTCCCCAATAGGTGATAGGTTGTCTAACTCTGACTCTGGGGAAGATATTTTTGTTCCACTACCTCCGTCATCTCCGCCACCACCACCTCCAGTCGAGTGACATTCGTCTCTACCACCACCTCCACCACCTCCACCTCCGTCCACCTTGGCACAATTTTTGCCACGTTTCTACATTCGCATGTCCTCCACTCGTCCCTCTGCTCATGTGCCTTCCCCGTCATCCAGCACGCTTCGTGTAAGTATGAGGCATATTGTTTCAACTAATGGCACTGGTGATATGCTTGTACCTCATGATACTAGACAGGAGGAGGCATGGCCTCAAATTTCAGCGAAATTCGGTCGAATATCAACATCATGTCGAAATCGAAATCCGATCGAAATGGCTGAAATGACCGAAATAGGGGGGCCCTAGTACAAAAAATGACCAAAATTTCGGTCGAATTTCGATCGAAATTCCATTTCGATCGGTCACCGAAATGGTGACCGAAACCGACATTTAAGACCTTGGGAGGAGGTGATATCAGAGGACATAGAGGACGGTGATCTTGATGTACCTATTGCCTTGAAGAAGCCGCGTCGTAAATGTCACTTCTCCACTTGTTGCTCATGTTTCCTCAGATCATCTGTCAGAGGAGTACATGAGGTTTATCACGAGACTCTCGGCTGTTGCTATACCACACACATACCAGGAGGCCGTACAGGATAGTAGCCGGCGTCTTGCCATGGAGGAGGAAATGGCCGTCTTGCAGACTCGTGGTACCAGGAGTGTTGTTTCTCCACCTCCAGGTGCCTCTGTTGTAGGGTGCAAATGGTTCTTTACAATGAAGCATCATGCATATGGCAGTGTGGATTGCTACAAGACAATGCTTGTCGCACGAGGGTTCACCCAAACTTATGGGGTAGACTATCAAGATACTTTTTCACCGGTGGCCAGACATTCGACATTGCATATTCTTCTATCAGTTGCTGTATCTCGAGATTGGCCTCTTTACCAACTTGATGTGAAAAATTCGTTTCTATATGAAGATATGCAGGAGGAGGTATATATGCAACAACCACCAGGATTTGCTGCTGAGGGGGAATCTCAGAAGGTTTGCAGGCTCCACAAGGTGATTTATGGCTTGAAGCAGAGTCCGAGAGCTTGGTACCAGAAGCTATCAGAATTGATTGAAAACCAGGGGTTTGCGCGGTCCACTGCGGATCATTTGTTGTTTGTCCAGAGGACAGAGAGGTAATGTTGCTATTTTGATTTATGTTGATATTATTGTCACGGGTGATGATGAGCAGGGCATTCAGGTTGCCAAGGAGTTCCTAGATCAGCAGTTTGTGACCAAGGATCTTGGTATTCTTCGGCACTTCCTTGGATTAGAGTTCGCCAGGAACCAACAGGGTCTTGTGATGACCCAGAGGTAGTTTGTGATAGATCTTCTACTTGAGATGGGGATGACAGGGTGTAAGTCTGCTACTACCTCTGTAGATCCTAGCATATGATTATATGATGAAAATACTGATGAAGTAGATAAGAGGAGATACAAAGAACTTGTTGGCAAGCTTCTCTACGCTACTATCACCAGGCCAGATATATCCTTTACTGTAAGCAAGGTGAGCCAGTTCATTGAGCAGTCCAGAAGGTTCATATAGATGCTATCTATATGATTTTGAGATATCTGAAGTCTTCACCAGGTATTGGTCTTATATTCAGTAGAGGTACTTCTCTTGAGGTGATAACATGTGCAGACGCAGATTATGCAAGATGCCCTAGGAACAGGAAGTCTACTTCTGGCTTCGATATTTTTGTTGGTAGCTCACTTGTGTCATGGAAAAGTAAGAAGAAGACAGTGGTTGTTAGATCTAGTGCAGAGTTCGAATACAGGGCCATCACCCAGGGAAGTACATAGATGATGTGGGTTAGGTCGGTTCTGATTGATCTTGCTATTGATGTACCTTTTCCTATGCAACTTCTGTGTGACAATCAAGCATCACTCTTTATTGCAAATAATCATGCATTACATGAAAGGACCAAGCATATAAAGGTGGATTTACCTGAGACCTGATCCAGAAGGGTTTCATATCCACCTCCCATGTTTCTATTGGAGATTAGACTGCTGACATATTCACCAAAGCACTTACTAGAGGCCCATTCCAGAAATGTTTTTCCAAGTTGAGCATGGTAGACATATATGCTCCAGCTTGAGGGGGAGTGTTGAGATATTTGTATCTCTTCGTATTTATTTCTTATTTCATTTTCTTTATGTACCTCTCATATAATTAACCCATGACTTTTCTCCTATATAAGAGAGCCTTAGGGTCTCTTGAATAATAAGTCATTTTATTTTCCCAACAGAAGGCATGTTCTTAATACCTCCTCAACATACCCTACCGATTCACGCGCCACCCAAATGACACCGACCTATCTACACCTCAACATGAGTCCATTAACCACCACACCACCAGCCTTCTGGGACCCGATCCATGCGTTCCATTATGCAATCACAGCTTTCGCTACGTCTCGACCGCAGGAAAAATGCCTCCCTCACTAGCGAGAAACATCAACACCTCATCTTTAATTCCTCGCACACAAAGGTCTATTCCTTCTACCAAACCGCATTTTCCAAACAACTTGTAGTGTGGCTTTTCTTCGGGACTACCTACATCGCAGGCAAGTTGCTCAGATCCACCTCCACAACGTGGACACCCTCGATTCCTCATCTTCACGGCATCGATATCCATCTCCCTAAGGCCCTGACTACATCCATTTGCAAATGGTCTCACTCGTGACACCTAAAGTCGTCCGGGTCCGCACTCCTTGCAATGCACCCCCCCCCCCCACACACACACATTGGAGCGTAAGAATGCCTTGCGCCCATTCCACACATTTCAAATTCCCCCCACCAACCTCTCTGATGGTGGCCCTCTTTGTTATCCATCACCCTCACTCAAGGCCTTAAATGTCGGTTTCGGTCACCATTTCGGTATCAACCAAAACAGAATTTCGATGGAATTTTGGTGGAATTTCGACCGAAATTTCGGTCATTTTTTGTACTAGGATCCCCATATTTCGGTCATTTCGGTCGAATTTTGATTTCGACCGGATATCGATATTTGACAGAAATTCGACCGAATTTCGTTGAAATTTGAGGCCATGCCCTCACTACAGGCTCTCGTTATTCCACACATTTCAAATTCCCCCCCACCAACCTCTCTGATGCCGGCCCTCTTTGTTATCCATCACCCTCACTACAGGCTCTCGTTGCTTTCCGCTCGCCGAAACCGAAAGCCTCTCCATGACCCCACCCCTGGTTCGCTCATTCTCCCCTATGCAGGTGCTTCTGTAAATATTACTTTAATATTCACATTCATTTTTCAAATTTAGGCTTTTCGATTGGTTCAAATATTTATGGATATGAACCGGGTGACTGGTCTGTTGCTAATGGGTGATGTCTACCATACGGGAGACCGGGGCAGGTCTTGAATGGGTCTCTATTGGAGGTTCATTCCATCTTTAAAAAAATACCGATATTGATGTTGATTTCATCGCTTCTAAGAATACATAAATTGCTCCTTCAGCATTTCGTCTTGTCCTGCAGAAAATCCTGTTTTTTTAATGGGTTACATCTTGCTTATAGGGTCTATGTGTAAAGTTTGTTGAAAGTTGAGACTAATCTTCTTTTATAATTATTTTGCCAGCCATATGGTATTCATTGGTGTCCTTATAGCCGAGTTGCTCGAGTTCCTACAGCCTTTGAGTGAGTATATTTTTCTTCAAGCCAGCTTTTGGTGATATTCGAGTGCCAAACATACTTCAAGCCTTTTTATCACCCTAAGAAGGTTTTAGTACATGTTGCCATGATGGGTCTTTGTCATACTTGCAAGCTGTAGTATTTATCATGAAAACAATACTAAATATATATTGATCAGTCGCTATGCCATTTTTGAAAGTAGTTGCCTGTTACCCGTATTATGCTAGTTTTTGCATTACTTTAGGTTGTAGTTCCACTGAGCATTTTGCATTTTTTTGAAGCAGTCTGAGATGGAAAATTTTGGCAGGAAATGATGGTGGTGTTAGCACATAACTAGAGTAAGGATCACGTTCTTGGCCCCAAGATCTGACCTTATGATAATGATTCCCTGCATCATCAAGTCAAATAACAGTACAACAAAATTTACAGTAATATTTAAGTTTAACTTGTGAATACTGATAGGATGGATACAAAATGTCAGCTTCTGGTGTGGTAGCAATGTGCTTAGAACATTTGATTACCCACTGTTTGCTTAAGGATGGGAAAGAAGCATTTTCAGTTTTTAATTTGAAAAACGGGGGTGCTCACCATGAAAAGTGGTCCTCCGAAAAATTACCCAACTAGAATTAACATTACAATAACCCAGAACTAACCGGTTCTCTTCGTTCATATTGTTGACAACAACAGACATAGAGAGAATTGCTAACGTTTTTCGGAAAGTGTTGGGGGATGTCGGTCTCCTCAGTATAGAGAGCTTTTTTTAGGGTACATGCTATTTTGGAGAGCTTGGCTATAATTGAGGCGATTGCATCTTGTAAGAGATGACAAGCTCGTGATTTCCTTTGGAAGATTGACTTAGAAGAGGCTTATAACACTATGAGGCGGTTCTTTATTTAGTTCGCTTCAAGGAGGAGGGGCTTCCTGGATCTTCAAGTGGATTGGATGAAGTGGTGTGTGACCACAATCTCTTTATCTATTTCGTTGAATTGCTCTTTAAAAGGGGAATTTGACACAGATGGGTATTAAGTGGATTTACATTGACATTGTTATTATTTATGATAGCAGCATATGCGTGGCAATGGGGGCCATGAACATTCGTGCAACTGTAAATTCGAGGGGTTTTACTAGAGAGATTGGTGGGGCACTGTTGTTTTCCTCGTGGCTTCGATACGGCGAGGACATTAATGTTTTTGTTAAGGGTGAGCATGATCATGTTTTATGGCAAGATTGTTGTTTGACATCTTTGAAGAGGTCTTGATTTTGCAGGTGAATCATTAGAATTTGAGCTTCATACCTTCCTATACGGATGGGCATATTTTGTTGAGATGTTTAATAGTTTTGTTACCTCGTGTGTGAGCCTTCTCATGACTTATCTGGGCCTACCTGTGGTTTTTTTGTGTTTCAATTTTGATGGATTGGGGTCTAGTTTTGGAATGGTTGGAGCATCATCACGAGGGATCAATGTTCAGGAAGGCGCTATGCGGTATTCAGTCGGAGGGGTCACTGCATAGAGAGTATGCGGTATGCGGGAGAGTATACGGGGAGTATGCGATTTTATGCAGTTTGGTATTTTTTTATTATTAAAAATATAAATTAATATTTAATATTATGTTAATATCCTCAGTCGGGAGAGTATGCGGGGAGCATGCGGTTTTATGCGGAAGAGTATGCGGTTTTATGCGGGGAGTATGCGGTTTTATGCGGGGAGTTTGCGGTTTTATGCGGGGAGTATGCAGTTTTATGTTATTATGCGGGTGGGGTTATTCGGTTTTGGATTAAATAAAAACAAGTTCTATCAGAAAAGCGGGCGAGTATGCGGCCGCATAGGGGGTATACTCGGCTGCGGGTCAACCTGCATACATGGTCGTTTCATCATACTCGAAGCGGCAAGGCCCCCGAGTACGAGTATGCGGTCGAGTATGCGGCTTACTCGGCCGCTTTTCTGAACATTGCGAGGGATGGTCTTCCAAGGTGTTCTCTAGAGGTACCCGTTTCGTTCTGTCGAAGTTGACATTGTCCTACATTGTAATGTCCTCTATTTTCCTGGTTTTTTTTTTTTGAACACGTAAAGGTTCGGGGGAGACACGTGGTGGTGTTCGCCCCAATTTTATTAAAAACGAGAAGAGGGAGGAGGGGAGAGAGGGAGGAGAGAGATACAGTGTGATACCAAACACCCGGGATCAAGAGGATCCCTGCCAACAACACAGTCCACAATCCCAACAAGCACACCCGACTAACCCATCAACGCATCAGCCATTCATTCAAAAG
Organism: Ottelia alismoides; assembly: GCA_037367405.1. NCBI lineage: Eukaryota > Viridiplantae > Streptophyta > Magnoliopsida > Alismatales > Hydrocharitaceae > Ottelia > Ottelia alismoides. The sequence continues at coordinate 680,071 of JAZKJV010009762.1, read as the reverse complement.
AAAATCGACATTTGCTAAGACGTTTTCCCTGTAAAATCTTTGGCCCCTGAAGATTTTTGCGTTTCGAGCCAGCCATAGCGCCCATATGCAAGCCAGGGGTCGTAGAAGGTCCCGTCTTTGACGATCCGCACTGGAGCGCAAGGTGATCCAGAAAAATTCAGCCGAAGAAGTGTCCACCCAAGATACATTGAGGCTCTCCCAAATGGAGACAGAACATGGACATCAGAAGAACAGATGCTGCAAGGTCTCCAACTCGCCGGTACACAGCACGCAAACCGTGGCTCCATCCCCCGATAGGAACATAGCACACCTATCTCGGGTCAAAACCCTACCGCGGCGCAGAATCCACAAGAAGAAAACCACCTTTTCCGGTAAATTCAAAGTCCATAGCCATCTCAAATCGTTGTAAAGAGAGGTGCTATCAGAGTTAGGTTTTGTTGACATTACTAAGAAGATCCTTGAAGACCATCTCAAATCGTCCCCCGGTAAATTCAAAGTCCATAGCCATCTCAAATCGTTGTAAATTCAAAGATGGCTGCTCTGCGGAGGAGATCCTTGTGGCGCGAGTCTAGTTCCTTTGGTGGTGGGATGCCCATGGCGATATAGATTGAAGTCTAGCAATCGGTGAAAGTAGGTGGTTGGGAGTTAATGATCTGAGAACATGGAAGTTGGTTCTCATTTCAAAGTGAGTGATGTTGCTAGTGCTACTCCATCATGATGACTAATTCTTGAAGACCACCCTCTGTACGTGTTATGATCAAAAGCTAGAATCGGAGAAGAGGTCAAGATTGCTTCCTAGGCCTTCACTGTTGCCATCGAATGTTGATTGGTTGCATCCTGAGATGGGGGACTTGTCGCTCTTGTGGTTTTGGATTAATGATCATCAGGACCCAAGATAATGATGGATTTGTTTTCTAGCTTGATGGATTTGACAATGGTATTTCAGGCGTGATGGATGACTAGTAGTCTCATGAGGGGGATGTGTTGAGGTATGGACCACTACTGTGGGTCACCTTTCTCGTATGCAAAGTGTGAAGAGTTTCGAAGCTTTTGTAGATCATTAACCAATTTGAGTCTATGGTGGGATATTAGGATTGTTGGGAGCGGGATGATGAGATATTTTTTTGTTACAGATCTTTTACTTAAAAATCTTAGGACGCATAGGGTTGCATGTGTATTTATAAAATTGGGGTCCCAATATACTGATTTGGTGGCTGATGAGGAAGGAATACATTGTTATTATCTTTTCCCAGCTATGGTTGGACTTTTAACATGGAGGAACGATGTAGATTTCCTCCATGGACGTCTTTGTTCACGAGCAAGGCCTCAAATATCAATTTCGATCACCGTATCGTTGACTAACTAAAATTGAATTTCGATTGAAATTAGTCAAAATTTCGGCCATTTTGATCTCATTTTCTTCAATGGCCCACCTACAACCGTGACTATTGATCGTTTCGGTCGTATTTTGCTGACATGTCGAAATCAAAATTCGACTGAAATTCAGTCAAATTTCGGAGATATTTGACGCCATGTTCATGAGTGCAATTATGAAAGGTCAGATATTTTTTTAAGAAGTTGGGGGATGGTGTACATTTCTTCTTCAAGCGGGATGAATGAATATTAGTAATTTGGAATGAAGAGTTGTTCCTCGTGGTTGATAAATCTTGAAATTGATTATCAAGCTCAAATAACCCGCCACCGATCATTATCGACAAAAGTTCTTGGAATCCGTCTTTGGTTACAACTTTTCAATTTTTTCTGGTTAGAATTGATGCTAGGTATTCTGAATGCTTGCAGTGTGCCTCTGCATGCTTGATGCTTTGAAACTACAAGTGATAGTCATGACAGTTGGAGGGGGATGGGGCCAAGTCATCTATGTATACAGTTTAAATTAGTTTCTTCCAGGATGGGGAGATTGCTGACTGGGGACGATTTGCTCGGTTTGTTCAGGCAGTTGACTCTGCATGTTCTCGGTGCCAGGAGGTGGTTGAGGATGTGGATCACATGTTTGTCAGGTGTGGAAGCTCAGTGGAGGCATGAGACCTATTTGGGAATCAGGCAGTGTGCATTGATGGTCTGTCTGGTTTTTGGGACTCCATTTGGGCAAATTGGACTGGTACGAAGAGAGAGAGATCGGAGTGTGGCTATTTGGCTCCCCAGAAATTGGGTGGTGTTTCGTCGGGATAGATTCTACGATGATAATGTTGTAGCGCATGCTGAGGCATTGGCTGGGAGTTGGAGCTTGTAATTTTGGTTTGTTACATGTTTACAGACGTGTAGGGATTTTTGGTGATTAATGGTGAATTTATGGGCAGACACCTATATGGTGGTGGGCGTTTTTTTTCTTTCAAACTTAAATTAGTTTCTCCCAAAGTCCAGTATGTTGGACCCTCTCTCTCTGGGATTTCAAGTGAATTTGGAAAGGTGAAAGCTTCGATCATGGTCAAGATTCTCATTTGGCTTCCTAGATGGAAGTGGTTCACCTCTAAGGTCTATAGACAATGTTGGACTATTGCAAAAGATGAATATTGTCCACTTTGAACACTGGGGAGAAGGTTTGGAGCATGTACTCTTTCAGTGCTGTTTCTAGGAGGGTTGTCGAAGTCTTGACTTTTCTTGGTTGGATGAAACCTTGTTGGATTCCCAGTGCACCTTTAGAGATGCAGTGATATGTGATAGAGAAATGAAGCAGTGTTTAGATTTTGGTAGGCCTCGCATAAAAATGTGATGTAGCTAGTGATTTACTATTGGAATTTGTTCTTTTCAGGAGGGTAATTTGTGATTTTAGTTGTACCCATCACTTATTGAATAAATATCTGTGGATGATTACTGAGCTCTAGTGTATCCTTTGGTTTTTCAAATTTCGTTTACAGATCCTTGCGCTACGAAGATACCTTTGCGGAAAATACGATAAAGCTGCAGTATGACTTGGAATGCTTTATGGTAATTAGTGTTGTGCAGCTATACATGTGCAGAGAATGTCTGTTGTTGAAATGAAGATTTCCAGTAGATGTGTGGTCATACAAATGATGATCGGCTTCATAACGAGAACATTATAGAAAAGGTTGGGCTGGCATGTATAGAAGATAAAATGAGAGCAACTTGGCTAAGGTGTTTTAGGCACGTGTAAAGAAGGCTATTTTGTACTACAGCTGAAGGTGTGAACTTACCAGAAGAGCTTTGTAACTGGGCTGGGGAAGACGAACAAAATGTTGGAAGGAGACTATAAGGAAGGATATGGCTTTTTTGGATCTCATCCAGGATATGGCCCACTTAGATATGTTTGAAAGAAGATAATTCATGCAATTTCTGTTGTGTAATCATTACTTTTTGAACACTCTATGGGTGATCACTAAGCTTTAATGTTATCCTTTGGTTTTCATTTTTTACTGACTCTTATACTAAGAAGCTATCTTTGAATGTCAACTGAAAAAAATATAAAACTGTAGTGAGGGATGAAGGCTTTATGGTAGCCAGTGTTGTGCAGTTAACTATAGAAATGTTCAGATAATGTCTGAGATGAAGATGCTCCAATCAGTGTGGTTATATTAACAAATGATCGGTCTTCACAACAAGAGCATTATACAAATGGGTAGGGTGGCACCTATAGAAGATAAAATAAGAGAAACTCGGCTAAGTTGGTTTGGGTATGTGAATGTCATCTAGTGCCAGCTGAAGATGTAAAAAGATAAAAGATTTGTATAAGAGGTGTTGGGGAAGACCATTGAACTATTAGGAAACTATAAATAAAGATGTGGCTTTTTTTCGGATCTTTACAGGGTATCCCAAAGTAAATCTGTTTTAAAGTGAAGAATGTGTAGCCGACCATATCTAAAGTAGAAAATGTTTGGTTGTTATTTAGTCCCTTATGCATACGAAAATAATTGTTGAATAAATTTTATGGATGATTTCTAGGTTCTAGTATTATCCTTTGGTTTTTCAATTTATTTACAGATTCAGGATCCGATGCTTTTGTGGAACTTATTGGGGATCTTTTTTTTGAAGTCAAAAAGGGAGAAACACCATAGATATATTAATAAAAGAGATGAGGGAAAGAATGAAGCGGGGGGAGCGCCTTCACTGAAGCGCGACAAGGCCTTCAAGAATGGGTGAGAGCTACCAAGCAAGGAGAGGGAGATTCTTTGAGGGCTATCAATCATGGGAAGGAGAGGGAGGAGACTGGTTGGACGGTGGTCTCTCACCACAAACGAGGAAGACGATGCTTCCATTGCGGCTTCACCGGTCATCAAGCTTCATGCGGTCTTCCCGCAAGTTGCTTTAGATGTAGTGAGGTTGGCCATCGGCAATCCAATTGTCGGAGTCGGGTGAAGGCCTTGCTCCCGATGATCGTCAAAGATAAGGAGGCTACAAGGAGGTCTTATGCGGCAGTGGCTCGTGAAGGTTTGATCGAGGACAAGGAGTTGAAGAATTCAATGCTTATTGGCACCTCTTGTTCTTAGGCCTTAGATCTTTCTGAGATACAAGTTTGGGTGCAAGGAACTCTGGGCGTTTTGTTCACAGGAGATGTAATTACTTTGGATCCGGCTCACTACTACGCGATGGGTTTATCGAAGCAGCAATCTAATGTTTTGTTACGTGGTAATCTTTCTCCTGTGTCTTGATGATTTCCACGTTTTGCTGATGGTGAAGATTCGAACATAACTTTGTGCGTAGCCCGTGTGTTGGGAATTCCTTCCCTCCTCTCGCGTAATGTGGAAGAGCTTCGACCGAGATCTGTTGGTTGGGTCAAGAGAACATTTTCTGAGGGTCGTCAGCCAGGGACAAATCCCTGTGTTACTTTGGTGGTTCTGGAGGGTCAGGCTCCTGTGAATCCACATACCTGTTGTCATTTACGGGTAGGGCTAGTTGTATTTCGCCTCTCAGTTCAGACACTTCTGCCTCCATCGCCGTCACCGGTGCTCGGAAACGATGATTGTTCAGTGTCCTCGTCGTCATCAAGTCAATCACCTTCAATGCTTTCAATTTCCAAGGATCCCAAAAGCATCTGTTGTGCACTGGAGACATTCAAAAGTAATTCGAGTGCGGTGAATTTGGAAAAAATGATATGGCAGCAACGGATCTGTTAAACCCGTTCGTTTCGACAAGCTGTTTACCTTCTTTGGGGGAGGACGTTTCCAATTCAGGACGCTTTAATGTTTTAGTGAGATCGGGAGCAGGTAACGCCTTTCAAGCGAACTTTATGGTGAAGAGTATCTCTCTGCAATGCTCGAGCTTCCAAGACCCAACCCCATCCTTTTTGGGGGGCGTCATTTAGGGCTCCTATTTTTGAGCTCCTATTGCCGGTTTCAATTGGAAAGATCCTCTCCTTGTCGGATCGTGGTCCAAACCCGATTTCAACTTCCAAAGCTTTATTTGATCCGAGTAGTGACATTAGTCCGGGAGCCGCCTTTGGCGGTCCTACTGCTTCTACTAACCGGATCTTGTGCATGATTCCTTTGGTTAAGTTCAAGGAAACCCATGGACTTCCTTTTTTCGCCGATCCTGAGCAGCAAGTGGAAGTTCCTATAGTCAAAACTTTGGTGCCCGTGGAGACTACTCAACCGACATGGAGTTTAGAGCTCAGCCAAGCGGTGGGGTCTCTGGAGGAGGCATTGGGAGTTCATCTTGCAACCCCACCTCTCTTCCCTCCGAGATTATTTCAACAACCAGCGCCGTCTAGTTCGCATCAATCAGAAGCAAGATTAGGAAGGAGGCAGAAGCGCTACAGAGCACATAGACCTTTGTCCAAGGGAAAGGAAGAGAGCAAGCAATCTCGGAAAGCAAGATCTCTGTGGCTAATGCCGCCGGGTGGTGTGGATTTCAACCTTCAGGTCAATCACTCTTTTCTAAATGAAGATCCTGACCTGGAATGTAAGGGATCCGGGTGACCCCGAGAAACGTCGGTTGTTGGGGAGTCATTTTGCATAATGGGGGTGTGGCGTCCTTTTACAAGAAACAAAGCTTTCATCTTGTTCTAGTCACCATTGGAAGTCGCTGGGCGCTACATGAGGCTTTAAATGTTGGATTTTGGTTTCGTTTCGGTGATTGACGAAATGAAATTTCGACCGAATTTCGGTCATTTTAGTTGGTTTTTGAACTAGGGCCCCCCGAATTTCAGTCGATATAGGCCATTTCGGCCGAATTTCGGCCACCCACCGAAATCGAAATTCGATCGAAACTCGGTCGAATTTCGCTGAAATTTGATCCCATGGATCAACCTACATCGCTCTCTGCCTTTAGAACCTTAGACATTGTTGGCACCTCAGGAGGCCTAGATATTGCTTGGAAAGACACACTTCTCTCTTTTCAGATAGAGATTAAGGGCAAGCATGTTCTCGTTGTTATCCTGGAAGACAACATTTCTGGCTCTCTCTTGGCAGTTTCATGTGTCTATAGGCCACACACCCATTCATTAAGAGATGAGCTTTGGGAGGACATCTGCGATGCTAGGAGGGCTCTTCAGGGTCTCCCTTGGCTTTTGGGGGGAGATTTCAACGTAACTCTCTACTCCACGGATCACTTGCATTAGCGTGGTGGTCAAGATCTGGGCTCCTCGGCCTTCGCAGATCTTGTGGATGATCTTGAACTTGAAGTGATAGATGCGAATGACTCACGATTTTCTTGGAGGAACACTAGTTCTCGCTCGTGAATTGACCGTTTTTTGGCTTCACAGGAGTTTATGGATGCTTTCCCTCTGCCCTTTTGCATGTCAAGAGCTCGCACCAGATCAGATCACTCGTCTCTCATTTGGGACTCTGGGTTGGAGTCGCGGCTGTGGGTTTTTTTTCCGTTTTGAGAGCTTGGCTAAAGGAGGATTCCTTCGGGAGCGTGTTGCCAGCCTCTGAACTTCATTTCAGACTTCGGGGTCAGCTGCCTCCCGTCTCACCTCGAAGCTTACTTCCTTGCGCAAGCACCTTTGCTCCTTTAAGAAGGAGACTAGAAAGGAGTGGGAGGCTTCTCGTATAGCTATCGGAGCAATGTTCTGCAGAATTGACAAATTAGAGGATGCCAGAGACCTCCAGGTACGTGAATTGGCTGAAAGAACAACGACTCAACGGATTATTGTGGCTGAAGATAGTTAACGTGTGACGGAGTGGAAGCAATGATCCAGACAGTGTTGGCTCAGTGAGGGAGATGCGAACACTGCCTATTTCCACAGAGTGGCTAATGGGAGATGTCGACGCAATTTGTTTCGGTCGGTAGTGGTGAATGATGTTAGAGTTGAATGCGATCGTGAGATGGGTAAGGCGATTGCTGATCACTTTCATGATCTCTCTAGAAGACAGGAGAGCAGAAACTGGAGATGAATGGGTCGAGGCTCCTCCCCCTTACCTGAAACTTACGCCACTCATCTTCAGCATAATTGTAATCCGAAAGAGGTGAAGAATGCCGACTGACTGGTTGCCGATTATTGAGAAAGTTGAGAGAAAGTTGTCAGGGTAGAAAGCTGCCATCTTGTCCAGAGGTGGGAGGTTGTTGTTGGTCAATGCAATACTCTCTTCTATTCCTGGCCTTTATGTCCTCTCGTCTTCTTCCTCTTGGAATCAGAAATAGGTTGGAGAAGGTCACGTGTCGGTCCTCTGGGGAAAATCTGATCCTGCTCAACCTGGGGTGCATCTCATTGACTGGGAAACAGTTACATTGTCCAAGAATGACAGGGGTCTTGGAATCAAGTGACTGGAAACCATGAATAAGGCCTTATTGTGGAAGTGGGTCAGCAAACATTGGGGTGCAGAAGAGGATATTTGTTGTAAATTAATTCGCAGGATTTAGAATATTGGGGATCCCATAGCCATGTCCGAACGTCCACATTTTCATTCGTCCGCCTTTTGGAAAGGAATGACCATGCTGCTTCGTCGCTTTCAGAATCTTTTTAGACCAGTCCTTGGTGATGGGAGCTCCTTGTTTTGGAGGGACAATTGGACTGGCGATGGGCTGCTTTCCTCTAGATTTCCGTGGCTTTTTGCTCTGGCAGAAAACCGTAATTGTACTGTTTCAGAGTGCTGGGTTGATGGGAATTAGATGCCTTGCTTCTTTTCAGATTTTTCTGATCAACGTTTGGAGGATTTCTTCTTTTTGCTTTAGTCATTGAGACATACGAGCATGCCTGCTGAGGGGAGAGATCATTGGGTTTGGAAGGATAACCCATTCTCGATCAAAAGGGCGTATCGTGCTATCTCCAGACCGCCCCCGCAGAGGATGGATACTCTGGTACGTGATTGTCAACTCATTTGGGAACTAAGGCTCTAAATGTCGATTTCGGTCACCATTTCGGTGGCTGACCGAAGCGGAATTTCGGTGGAATTTCGATCGAATTTCGACCGAAATTTCGGTCATTTTTTGTACTAGGGTCCCCATATTTCGGTCATTTTGGTCGAATTTCGATTTCGACAGGATATCGATATTCGACAGAAATTCGACCGACTTTCTCTGAAATTTGAGGCCATAACGGGAACTTCGTCTACCTGGTGGAATCAGGTTCTTTATGTGGCTGCTGCAGAAAAGATGCATCATGACAAGAGATCGTTGTGCGAGGCTTTTTCCAGACATATCAAACAGATGCTCATTATGCAACTTGCAAGAGGAAATGGTGGATCATATTTTCTTCCAATGTCCAAAGACCACCCCGATCTTGATTGAATTGAATTCAAGTTGGCTCGATACACATGTTCTGAATTGTTTATGAGACTCTATGGTAAGGGCTAGAAGGTGTGCATGTGAGGAGATTCTTCGTCCTATGGCAACAATCTGAATGGAAAGAGGGCATCCAAACTCCACCATCCCATTACTCCTTCACCCTGGCATCCTGTGAGGAAGAAAGAGCGAAGAAGGGGGGAGATCTTGATGCTAGTGTACCAGAGTTCGTCCAATTGTCGGTCCAAAATGCAAAAGAAGCTCCATCTCCCAAAGACGGTCGGAAAAGATCACAAAACTGCGACATGACTAAGCGAATGCCTTTCCAGAGTGCAGAACAGTAAGCAGATTGATTGCTTACCAAGTTCTCTTGCACATGTACATCATACATTTTTCGAAGAAGTCTGCAACAAAGATCCCACCGCTTCCCCATATTCTAGCAACTCGTTGCAGAAGAAGTGTTTTGTTCACTAAATCCAGGCGAGATATACCTAAGCCGCCAAGCGATTTAGGAAGAGTAGCAGTTTCCTTGTCGATCAGATGGATGCCCTTCCCAATCTGCCCAAAATCGAACCTAAAAAATCTCCTCATACGTATTTCTATGCGTCATCGAACTCGACCTGGCATACGACAGGATGGCATGAAGATCGAGATTGCCTACAGAATTATCTTCAGTAGCACCAGTCACCCACCTGTCGATAACATAGTCCCCTTACAGTATGCAAGTTTTGCCTCCATCTTCTTAATGATGGGAAGCCAATCAAAAGTTTGAAACTTGCCACAGGTGAGTGGTAGCCCAAGGTATCGGATAGGACGAGTACCACACTCTGTACCCAACCCCAAGCGACAATCACGTGCATCATCATTTGAAAATCCAAAAGGAATAGTCATAAATTTGCGACAACTAAGGATAAGTCCAAAAAGCTCGCCAAATATCAACAAAGTCTGCATCATGCCCTTGCATCTTCCCTACCACCCTCTATATAGTGTCATTTGCATATTGAAGTAGAGGCACATAAATATCCCTTACGGAGTAGCCAAGTGCGATCTCCTGAGTAGTCACTTGATGCATCATGCAAGCCAAAACATCTGCTGCAATGACGAAGATCAAGGGGGCCAAAGGACAGCCTTGTTGCACTCCCTGTTGGGGCTGGAAGAAGCCCTCCGTTTGGATGTCCATTCACAATTATTGTAGTAAGATGCAGAGGTTATGCGTCCTTGCATTCATGTGATCCAAATGTTAGGGAAACCTTGACGCGCTTGTGCTGACCAAAGGAAGCGTCAGTTTAGAGCACCTTTCAAAGAACACATTTTTGTGTCTTCTTTTCCAATATGTTAAATTTTTTGTTCTCACAATCATGCTATCACCAATCTGCCTGTCGGTGATGAAAGCAGACTGGAGCGGATTAATAATATGAACCAGAACAATGTTAAGTCTTTTCCCCAAGACTTTCACAACTATCAAGTAAATGGCATTGGAAAGAGCAATTGGGCGAAAATTTTCTACCCGTTCAGAGACCTTCGAGAGAAGGCAAATGCGCGTTTTGTCGACTCTTTCGAATCTCGCGTTTCCCGTTGTAAACTCCTCCACGATTTTCGCAACCTCTCTACCAACCAGAGTCCAGAATTCCTTAAAAAAAGAACACTGAGAAGCCATCGGGATCAAGTGCCCCATCCACGTTCAGGTTCCAGACAACCGACTTCACCTCCTCCATAGTAAAACTTTGTATCAGATGGCTCACATGTTGACTGGAGACCTGTGATGCCCCCCAGACTACTCCATCTCCATGATCTACCCTCTGTACGACGAGAGAATGCCCTAAATTGCTCCACCAAGCCATGCCAATATTTCATTCGTCTTCTACTCTTCTTTCGTTTACTATTACAGATCTAATAGAATTCTCATGTCGATGTTCGCCTACAATCCTGTGAAAGCTGGTATTTGCATCTCCTTCTTTAAGCCATCTAGGTTGCTCTCTTTCTCCATTCAACCACACGCTTCTTGTCATCAAGCTTGATCACCCTCTGTGTGGCCATTCATCCACTAAGCTCCATCGACACCAGATCCATGCCATCCTCGAGCCCATCCAATCGGATAATTATGGTCTCAACAACCACCCTCACTGATCGTCTCTCCTCTTGGGTCTCCTTTTTTAAACCGACAAAGTTGGGATCTCAAAAAAACAAGTTTCTGCGCCAGGCGTGCACGACAGAAATACTGCATATCGTAGATTTCCAATGATCGAAACTAAATCTTTGAACATTTTCTTCCAAAAGCTAAGCTTTCTCGAACTTGAAGAAAGAGTGGGGCAGTGTGACCTCACATGATCCCACAATAAAGGTGTATGTTCCAGCCGAGATTTTGTCTTGGAGGAAATCACCGAAAAAGGAAATAACTCTAAAAGTTCTAGAGATGCAAGGAAGCGATCAATTCAGGATTGAGACCCAAAAATTTGCTAGGTATACTTTGTATTTGCAGCGTCAAGGACCTCCCATTCAAGCTCATCAATCAGCTTCGCAAAATCCAGGGATCGAGGGTCGTGAACCCCCCCCCCCCCCCCCCCCCCCCCCAAAAAAAAAAAACCCGAGCACGAGAGAGGTCAGATGGTAGGAGAATGACATTGAAATCACCCCCTACCAACCAAGCTGTCCCAGGAGAAAGAAGTCCAGCATCATGTGAATCAATTCATAGTTCTGTATGCCGCATAGAAGCTATAGGGTCGTAGATACAAGATACTGAGAGGTAAGATCCAAAGGAAACAATCTACAGAAGGACCGTCAGGATATGTGTTTCCTTAATTCAGAAGGAGAAGACAAGCTCTTCCAGGCAATGGCCATACCCCCTGCCTACCGACGACATTTAGTGTTTTGAACTCAGAGAGATTTCCAACGCCCATTGAATTCCACACCAGATTTGTGCACACCGATAACTTTATTTCCTGAAGTAAAACAATGTCAACCCCAAACATTCAACAGGGAGTTGATTGCTCTTCTCTTCTCCGGGTCACCCAGACCCCTTACATTCCATGTTAGGATCTTCATTTAGGAACCGCTTTGTTCTCCATCTCCTTCTCGAGTTTCCTATGAGCCTTTTATCAGTAAGTTGTGTAGACAATTTAAGTGTAAATCTATGTTTTACGAGTTTCATTGTTATTTTCATAACATATGAACTATGCATGTGATTGGTGGGGAGTATGAGAAGATCGATCTTTATCACCTGGATTTACTTCTGTTGTTTACTGGTCTGAAATTTTGAACATTGTCCAGCATTTCCTTAACGAAGTTCAAATTTCTTTATTCGATTACCATTAGAATCTAACACTGACAATTCCTTGGAGTTTATGGAACATAATTTATGGTACTTAATCATCTTATGGGACGATATATCTGACCTATACTATATCTATACATCTCAATAGAGTGGTGTTGCGGAGAGGTAACTTCATCCTTTTCTAAATGTTGCTAGGGCCCTTCTTATCCATATGAAGCTTCCATACATTTTTGGGCGGTATGCTATTCTCACTACTGTCTATCTCATGATTTGTTTTCCGTGGTACATTCTCAAGGGGACGACTATTCATATAAGTAATAACATGGGGACGACTATTCATATAAGTAATAACATTCTGGGGTTTGTCTTTCCCATACCATTATATCTTGTTCAATCCTATTTGGCGTTGTTGACAAGCTCTCCTTTAGGACTATCCAGTGTGTTGTCTTACACCTTTAAACCCAAAAAGCTACTTGTGCGTTGAGCTTTTTTTGGGAAATACTATATGAATCAAGATATCACCGTTTGATGAGAGTCTCACTTTTGCAAGGATTTTATACAATTTAATCTACCTTCTTTTGCATTTTTTTAGTACATATACGAGGAAGTTACCCCATGTCTATGCCCTTGGTTCCTATTGATGCCCACATTGATGATCATGGCTCCTATTAAACCATCTTCGACCCCAACTAGATAATGCACAATATGATTATGTCCTTAAATGGGAATGTTGATGAATAACCTACTACCAAGGTTTAAGATGTTGCGATATATCAGTGATATTATCGGTATCGACGACATGAAGGTATTGATATTCATATATATATATATATATATATCCTTTTCCAGTATATCGACCGATATCTTGCGAGATATCGATGAATATTGCCATATCGCTTAAAAGTGATATATTTCAGTGCAAAATTTCTCGGATATCGACTGATATCTCCGATATTTAGGGTGTTGTGCGATAGGGGGGTCGCATGCGCAATAATTCATGAAAGCAAGCTAAGCGGCCACATATGCATGTACGGACCTCTCAGCATGCCGCGTACCTGAAGCCCCTTGCGCATATATGGACGGCATATACGGGTTGTGCGGCCGCATATGTGCACTGTGCGCCCGCTTCGAGTTCCTGCAGCATCATCGGATAATTGGATCGGATCTTAAGATCCGAATACAAGTTTAGGGTTTAGGCAAACAGATTGCGTCCCATTTCTCCTCCAGAACCCCCGATAGGGTTGCAAGCTCTCGATCTCGAGCCCTCCGCCTCGTCCAACGTATGCCTCCACCACTGCCTGGAAGCCCTCCGCCTCCATGTGAAGCTCCTCGGCCTCCAACTCCTTTGTGCGAAGATCCTCCGCCTGCGGCTTCTCTGTACGAAGCTCCTCGGCCTCTTGCTCCTCCATACGAGTCTCCTCTGCCTTTCAGCTCTGTCGTGACTGTGTGAAGCTCAATCATGATCGTGCAAAGCTCCTTCAGGTAACCGTAAATCCCTCTTTTCTCTTATTTTAGGCTATTTTTTATGTTTGATTTTTGGGAGCCAACTTAGGTTTGAATGATTATTTCTCTTAGTCCATGCTTACTAACAATGCTATAGGCATATCGAATGATCATTGTAAGTGAACTATACTATACTGCATTGTTTCAAAGTAGAAATTTTTATGCTAACATTCAATGTGGGTTTGTTGAATGATTATTTTTTTGAAAGAATTTAAGATATGATTAGGCATGTATTGTACGGTATTGTTTCCAAGTATAAAATGTTTATGCTAACATTCAACTTAGGTATGTTGAATGGTTTTTTTTAACGAATTTAAGATATAATTAGGTTTGCATTGTATTGTTTCCAGTATAAATGTTTATGCTAACATTCAACTTAGTTCTGTTGAATTATTACTTTTTTGAAAGAATTTAAGATATGATTAGGTTTGTAGTTCTATGAAATTAGTATGAGTATACTAACAATGTTTAGTATGAATTTAGGTCTGTTTTTGAATTTAGGTATGTAGTTCTGTGACTCTCCTTGCTAATTGAAATTTCAATTTTCTTTCAGATACTTACAAATTTTGGTGATTGTCAATTATTATGGGCGGTTACTTTTCTATTGAAGTATTGATATTTGATTGATACATATTGTTTTGAGCTCTACATGCAAGCCATTTTTCTTAGATCTTATGGTGGACCGCATTTATTCATAATTCAGTTCAGTTGTAGTCACTTTTGTAGATATATTTTATTTTAAATAAAAATTAGGAAACCGCATATACCATGCATACCGCTTAATCGCTATTCAGTGACATGTCCGAATGCATACGCATACCGCTTTCCTGAACCTTGTACATACGAGGATTCTTCAACTTGGGGGTGTACAATCGATTTTAATTCATCTTCTTTCATTCAAAAATATTACTATTATGAATTATGTTTTTAAAAAAGTATATGTTATTATGCTAATTTTGTTTGTTATAGCTCATAATTTTGTTTATGCATAATATGTGATGCAATATAAACATGATGTATTCAATATATGTCCTTTTTCCTCTAAGTTGTTTAAATTTCATCATTTTCTTTCTAATACCTCTCAACAGTCAATTATCAGCATTGACATCCAGTGATATATGTGATATAATGTGTATTGTTGAGCTAAATACACCTCATTCTTGTGTATAAATGTGTATTTGTATGTTATTTATTGTTTTAATAACCAGAATGACATTAATTCGCGAAAAAAATACTTTTTTGTACCATTTTCAAGATTTCCACCGATATCTTCGATATATCCTTTTCCGAGCGGACCGATACGATATCAATATCGATATTTCGAACCTTGCCTACTACCACTCTGCAAGCATACAACATAACATACTCTCCGTACTATTGTTTCACGATGCCTCGATTGATGGACTAGGCCTTGACTTTTGCAATTTATCCGTGGTAGTGATGAGTGTTGTTGTTCCGAGGCATTATGTGAAGGCTTTGCAATATGTGTGTTGGAAGAATGCTATGGGTGATGAGATGGGGCACATTTTTCTGGAGGAACATGCGACCTTGTATTATCATGCTGATGCAACTGTTGTAGCATGCTATATTGATATAAACTCTCTAGTATTATCCTAATAACTCAGTTTAGCATTTCAATTCGTGTGGGCCAATGGATTTATTCCGACTGTTGGAGTGGGGATTGTATTGAGATGTTTCTGCTATGGCTCATCTCAGTTCTATTTGGGTCCTCTCTACAACAGGGAACAAGATCTGGCCATTCTACCTGCTTGATAAATGTAAGACATTCTTTGATGGTGACCTTGTTGAGGAGGTATTCATTACCCAACTTTGGGAAATGAGGTTAACGGCTACTCTTTCCTTAAAGAATAAAGAGTTACAATTGGCGATGAAAGAACATGCATTCAGGAGATCAAGGACTTATAAAAGATCTTTGCTACAATGGATCTTGGCCATCTCCACTACTTTCTGGATATTGAGGTTGAAAAATTTTCTAAGGGCATGGTTCCTTCTCAGAGAAAATATGCTTTTAAGGTAAACGAGGATGCAAGCATGCAGGGTTCTGAACCCTCATCTATTTCTATTGGTTCTTCTACAAAGTCAAGACCTAATGATGATCTACATGTTAAGGACAACGAGCGATACATGAGTTTTATTGTTGGAAAATCTAGTACCTGATTGTTACTAGACTATATACATAAAATTTGTTGTTAGCCATGCCAGCCAGTATATGGAGAATGCTTCATGATAGTCAATATGATGCATGCCTTTTTCTTAAGACCTTAGAAGGTACTCTACACAGAGACTTATACTTCAAGAAAAACAACCATCTAGATCTCTCAACTTACTTTAGTGCAGATTATGATAACTCATTTGAGACAGAATATTTACATATTTACTACCGATCATGGCACATTTCTTAGGTGGTAATATGGTCACTTGGCATAGAAAGAAGCAAAATGTGGTTGTTTCATCCAGTACTGAAATCAAATATGTAAATATGGCTCATACTCCTTGTGAGGTGGCATGGATTATCTCTTTTATCACGTATCTCGGTGTTCGGACTAATGTTCCTTTCTGTGTATTTTTACAAAAAAACAATCCCACCTACATTGTATCAAATCATGTGTCATGAGAAGACGGAGCACATCGAGGGTAATTATCAAACCATTCGAAATGTTGTTACTAATGGAAATATCGCTATTCCTATGTTTCTTCTGAGCTCCAACTTGTGAATACTTCACCAGAGGGCTTCCAAGAAACACCATGGTGTTCTATGTGACTTGCTGGTCATTGTTGATATCTGTGCTCTATTCTGAGGGTCGGTGTTATTGGTTATTTTTGGATTTTTTGTTCTATCGTTTCCACAGTTGGACTCGTATAATTCACACAAAATCTATCTAAAGGGAGGGCTAGGTTTTGTTATTGATAAGCAAAATTATTTTCTTCCACAACAAGGTTAGGTAATTTGCTCAGAAGTCATCTCATAATTCTGGTTCAAGTTTCAACTAAGTTCGGATTTTCACTTTATGTTTCATCAGCAATTATGATTTGGTTATTGAAGTTATGTGATAGCATGTATCTTACAACATTATCCTGCTAGGTATGAATCTGGAAGCAATTATCCAGAGAAATCTGCAGGTGTAGTATTTATGTAATCTCTTTTATAGGGAAGGAAATGACGGGCTTCTGTCTCTTTGAGAATAAAGTGAATGCCATATTGAATGGCTAAATTGCTCAACGGGGTCTTGATTATTATTTTTTGAACGAATGAGGCCTTGATTATAATTAAGTTTTTGGTTACAGAACTTGGAATAATTAATGGATCCTTGGAATTGTTTCCAGAAAGACTTTGGACTACTCTGTCTCAAGTTCATTTTTTTATTGAGCTTTAGCTTTTTCTTGATTTTGAAATTTGACATTTTCAGGAAAAATGCAGCTTTTAAAAGCGAGGAAGGATCCTTTTCTCGTATAACTGGCACCATGACCCTAGATTAGTAATTTTTAGGTTAAGTTTTGAAGTACTACATGAGATGCTTCGCATCTTTTTTATCTAGTTAAGTAGCCATTTCTTTCCCCCATAGGTCATCATGGTACATATCGTTCGCAAAGTACGGTGTTGGAATAGTTTTGCCTTCTTTTTTACATGCCATCATATTTCAGTTGTCATGAATATCTTAGTTGGTCATATAGAAACTATAATTCTGGCAAGACCAATATGCCTCACATCTAACTGCAATGTTAGTATGTTATAAATGAATATTACTTGTATGATAATTGAAAGTGATTAAAAGAGCTTGTTAAAACGGCAATAAAAGTTCTCACCTTTTAACATACACGGGGGAAAAGGATAATGTAACATGGGGTTGTTTGGACATGGCCTGTAGTTTCTTGGATAATAATGTAAATTAGACAATATTATCTGTGTTGCCCTTGAGATGTCATTTTAGCTTTGTATGCCCTGTGTTTTGTTATATGGTATCAGATGAGGCCTTAGATTGCATCTTGATTACCTTTTGACGATTATATTTTATTCTTTCAGGGAAGGCGACTCCCTGTCGATTGCCTGTGAGTTGTGCTCTACTCTGTTTACGATCACATTAATTTTTACTTATTAGAATCAAGAACATATAACTGAGTCATGATTCTGATTTTTTTGTGCTGCAGATCATGATCTTTTAGGGCACCATGCCGTCTTCCCCGAACATCCAGCTAACTCATCTTCTTCTCATTCCTGCCCTTACCTTGCCTATTTTCACCCTCTTCAACCATCGTCCTCGTCGGGATCCCAGGTTCCTATAGAAAATGCTTTAGATGGTACAACCTTTCACCATCCGTGGGGTAACCTTTCTGGGACTGTTGATGTGCCAACATCTCATGGTTTTTCCGCTTCAGATCTCTACTATCATCGCTGGGATTCCCATTCACCCCCATTTTCGCACCCAAATAGTCATGGTAATGGTCTAGAGCAAGAATCAGTCTCCTCCGGTACCACAAGAACTGCACGGCTTGAATCAGAGGCCCATCCTAGTTCCGGATTCATGCACCCTTTTGTCCTCGGGCATGGGTAAGAGCTTTGAGTTTTATGACGATTATTTAATGAACCATTGCATTTGAAATTTTGGTAAAATGCTAGTTTCTTGAGCATTGTTGTACTAGATGGGAATGATTCTATTTTTTTATGGACTGTCCAGATCCAACTCTAGGGCGAGCAGCTCAGCCGTTTCATCTTTGCTTCCTCCCTACATTGCAAATTCTCGAGGACATATTCGAGTTCATGAACTCCATGCATCTTATCAACATCCTAATACACCAGGGTTACTTTCCGGTCCTCGGCGATCAAGCGGCATGAGAGGCATGCCCCCCTCAGGACCAACGTCCTCTCCGCCGGAACCTGCTGGGTTTTTTCTTCTAGCACCTCCAGCAGCGACAAGTAGGAGCACGCAAGATGTAGAGGCAAATGGCGGAAGCCATTTTTACGCATGGGAGAGAGATCGCTTTGCACCATTTCCACTTTTGCCCGTAGATAGAGACTTGCCGTGGTGGGGTCCTCCTCCCAGTTCGTCAGATTCAAGCAACCGGTCTGGATTTTGGCCTCGCCATAGCTCTGAGAGGTCATCGTCACAATCTCGCCCTCCGCACGCACCGCGGATGCACCCTTTCATCTGAAAAACTGGACAAGGCTGAATCGCCACCTGCATGTGTGATTGTTGGAAAAGTTAAGGTATGCGGCAACTATGTAAATCCGAACGTCTGTATTATTTTGATACTTTCTCCAGGCAGCCCCCAATGACTGGATTACGGACCGATTATTTCTAGCAGTCGGGCTGCCTGTTTGGTATTGGCCTTCCCCCGGTTTCTTCCGTGGAAACTCGCAATATAACTCATGATGTAGGGGGCACACGTCCCCGAACACAGTTCGGGTTCGTCAAGCCATCGATCTGCATCTCTGCGGTGGATACAATATTTATTCAAGTACATGATTCGGTTTTTGTTTTATGATTTGCATTTGGGACGGAATTGAGCAGAACATACGAAGAAGTATCTGCGATACGATCCAAGCCTGCTGCTGAGGTTGCGATCTGTGGATATGGCTCTCTTCAATGGTGAGCTGCTACTAACTTTTTTTTGGTCCCTTTCTGTGAAGGCATTCACTAAGCAATCTCAGTTGAACAGAATGGATTAAGCAAGTGTGCTTCAGAGTGCTTTTAACATGGAACAGAAAAGGTTAAAGATGGTCTGCTCTGAGGACCAAGCAAGAGCTGTTTAATTTTCTAGGAGGGTGTTAAGGTCTAGGCAGTTTTTACACTAGTATACAACAGCCATGGTTTGGTATTTAGGTGTTTTTCGCTGCGGCCTCTAGTTCTTGCAGACGCATCTTCAGATGATGATATCAGAGGAAAGAGGCGGTGGGTGATAGCTCGGCCGACATTTACCATTGTTGGACGTTCATTACAATAGTTCAAGCATGATGCATGAAGATCCCCTAACTTGTAGTTATTGGAATATATGAAACCTTCACTTCTCTTTTTCAATCTTCTTTTTCTTAAGTATTCCTTAGATCTCCAAGTTTGGAGATGATATCACCACTTGACATAGCTTGAATTTTAGAGAGGAAAACTTGAAGGTGAGAAGGAAAGAAACAGGGGTGAGGGAGAAGAGGGGCACACCAAGTTAAGTAAGATTCTTAGAGAAAGAATCCAAACTGTTGGTAGGATATCAAATACAAAGTTTAAGTAAGATTCCTATCAATTCCTTTTCTTTTTTACTGCACATGACCGTCATGGTAGATGGATTGCATTGATACCCGATCCAGCCCACACACTCTGACCTTAGGTTCATGGATATCCAATAAGATTATATGGATCGGGTTACCAACAACATTTAACTCGTTTCTGATCGGTGCCCCACTGGATATCTGCTGGATATCCACACGTGATCCGGTGTATTGAGGTGCTCCTAACCGGCAAGTCCATCATTGATGCTACAAGAGCTCCTCGTAGGGCTCAGGATTTCATCTAATTTATCTGGAAAATCTGAGTTCGTTGTTGCACTAGATGTACTCATCACATCATCATGTCTACGTTGGAACTTAAATCCGAGCCCGATCTAGTATAGTGTCAAATGATTGAGGATTAGTCGCTAACCGTGAGTTTTCAAATAGCAATCACTTGTTTGCAGATTTGTTGCTTAGAATATCAAAATTATGAAAAGAAAAGATGAGATGTTCCTCACCGTTTCAAAAAATTAATCGAAGGTAGTTAGTGTATTATTACATCCACAGACATTGCTAGATAAATAATTCGCATGGCATCCAATTTTGCCAAAATTTAGTCGAATTTCGATCTTCGAAATGACCGAATTGACATGAAATTTCGACATCTGAGGCCTTGAGATCTATCGATAGATAGGAATAATCACCTAAATGGCTAAAATATCAATCGAAGTTCAGGTGAATTTTGGTCAAAATTTCGATTCCAATTCGTCACCGATGTGTTATCAGAAACCTATATTTAAGACCTTGATAATTAAGTACATTGATTTTGTATTGCAAACAAAATCAATCAATAGATTTTAGCCCACAAATGGTTCGCCTTATAGGATGTCATGAGAGTTGCATAATTATAATAGTTGAATAATTCTCAAAAACACTTTGATATGAGCATTCGTTAAATTAATTTTAACATAATATAATTTTTGCTCTGCACTTTAAAGTTACACATCATTAATTTATTCTTTCTCAAATCATAATCAACCTCAGAAATATATATTCTCATTCTGAATTTGTTCGTTGCACTGCATTTTAATCCACCGAAATAACCCAAAATCCAACATTTTCCTTCCACTCAACGATGAAAAATAAAAACACATGTTGTTCTACAGTTAGCAATGCATTGATTTTATTCAAAAATCTTTTTCTCTACGTTACTTATTCAATACATTGAGTGCCCGCGGGTGATCCATTTTCCATCACATACAATGGATAACCATATCAATTGGAGCGGGTCAAACCATCAAGAAAATGGTCCGGATACCCGTCCCATGAACACCCCTAGATACCATTTAAGAGTCATACTTCTTTACCCACATAGCTCCTTATCTAAATGATATATCCACAAGACCAACATATTACTTGAATTTTAAAAATAATTAAGGGTGCGTTCGGTTTGGGAATAAGCATGAATAAGGGTGAGGAATAAGCTGGAATAAGGCATTGTTCTTGTTCGGATGGAATGGTAGGAATAATATGGAATAAGGGTATGTAAGGTGGAATAAAAATTGGAATAAGGTGGAATATGGGTCGAGAGAGACGCAGAGGAGGAAATAGTCAAAACCAGGGAAGGAGGGAGGGGTATAATGTCCTTATTCTTGGAGTTGTTTCCCAAACGAACACACCCTTAAGGGTTCGTTTGGTTGCAGGGTTGGGCAGGGTTGGGATGGGTTGGGGTACCCCTGTGAATAGTAAACAGTGAGGAGGATTGGGAGGGCTGGAAGGAGAGGTACCCGGGGTATCCCAACCCAACCATGCCCAACCCTGCAACCAAACAAACCCTAAAAGTACAAGAAACAAGAGAAATCGATTTTGAGTCCATCGGTTTTCCATGCCTTCGAAAATTTCATCTGTGAGTGGGTTGTTTTTCTTTTTGTTTGAATAAATCTGGTTATGAGGGAGATGTTAACATGATGGCGGCTTCCCAAGGAAGAAGAGGGAAATGGTGGTGGCATTGCAAGGGAGGAAGGCAAGGTGTTGGCAGTCGGTCGAGGACGGGGATGTCATCAGGGGCTTTAGGGATGGTCGAGTTCAGAGATGAAGTTAGGAAGCTTTCACTTAAGGGACCAAATATAAATGAGAATAATATATTACTATCAATAAATACTTTTCAACGCCAAAATACATTTTTAGATATTTTTTTGATATTTTGAAGTAGTTCTCGTAATTATTTGCATATAATTTAAAAGATCGAGGGAAACAACTCTAATAAATTAAACAACCAGTTTACTAAAAATAAACAATTATGGTTGATAATAATGAGATTATCAAATTGATCAGTTTAAATACATTCTTCCAATTAGATTGACAAGAATCTTTCATGAATAGTCAATGCCAATATAACAAAATTTATAGTCAATTATAAAAAAGTCCTTAAATTATACACCCGATTTCAAGGACATATCCCGACTTTAAAAGGCAATGTTGTGGTACCCGAACTTTAAGAATGGTCTCAAAGTGGTTCTTGACTATTAACACTACATTCACTCTTAGCACTTGAGCACGACATATCAATCTATTTTTTGCTCCTCCATGATACCATGTTCCAGTCTAGGTAGGAGTGCAACCTAAGGGCTCGTTTGGTAACCGAGTTACCCGGGTAACCCGTTGCCCCCCTCTTTTGATGGGATGGAATTTTATCACAAATCATAATGACATCACATCACATTCTTTATTCCAACCCTCTCCAACTCTCATAACCATCCCAAACAGCTACTATTCCAATCACGTTACCCCAACCCACTCCAACCCAGCAACCAAATGAGCCCTTAGTTTATGTCTACCATGCATCCTCTATAATCTGCATATGAATAGGCCATGGGACCAAAAGTACTGCCTTATGTAAATTTAATGCCATTTCTTGGAGATAGTTTGATATATCTCGAGACCATCAAGCACGCAACAAAGTATGCTGAGTTAGGAGAGTCCATGAACTAACTCAGCTTTTGAACGGTAAACAATATATATTTCATTGGTGATGGTCAGATATAGTAAGCTGCCAACTTACAAAATGGCAGGACTTGTATCTTCGATCGTTCTTGGTTCCTAGATGCATGCCTTAAGATCTAAAGGTATCTGTGTTGGCTTATATCCCAGCATCCATGTCTCATGCAGTAGATAGATAACATACTTTTACTGAGACATAACGAAGCCTTGCCTGGACCGAGGGGGAGGGAACGAGATCGAGGATGGCGATGGAGGAGGGACTCCTGGAAGGGGGTCCAACCGGAGGAGTTCTCGAGGGAGGGTTCGGTCCTAGCAGAGAGCAGGGTGGAGCAGGCGAAGGAGTGGCCGAGGCATATAGTGAAATGGAGAGGGGTCTTCCCCCAGGAGACATCGAGGCGGTCGACGAGCTTCGGGAGGCGAGGTGGCAGAGGGAGGAGAGAAGAAACGTTGCCTTTCCGTTGAGTAATTATCATTAAACACAACTACCACAGTGGGAGGAGAAAGCTAGCTATGATATCTCGTTGATTACTTAGTTAAAAAGTTGTCCTGAACATCTAAGAACTATTAGATGAAAAATTCAACTAATATTGTCCTTAGCTGAATCGTTGCTACATCCTATTGCTTACGGAAGGTTGACAATTTTATTAACATTGTCGAGCTTACCGGGTTTTTTTTGTGTCAATATATATGAACATATATTTACAAAAAAATCACATGCATATGTACATAGTAATAATATGATTAAGATAGGAATATTAAATTAATTGAACCCGAGGCACATGAAGAGGATGGATAATACAATAGGTGGTGTAACGTAGGAATCCATCCGATGATATCAGACAACCCTCGTAGAGAGCTAGGAATGGTCGGTGCCCAATAAGGGTCGTCCGCTCCCATAGGACGGAAGAACCGGATCGTCTACTGTGAGTCAAAATGCAGCAGAGTTTGTTGTAGTCATGGGAACCGCTCAATCTTGAATGAGCGGTACGCACGATTACAGCAGCACCACAACAGAGGATCCTTTCTATAGGACGGATCATGTTACGGCACCTCTTGTATTACAGCAGATGATCGTTTTGGCACTAGGGATGAAAATGAATGTGAATGTATTCGTATCTGATCCGCTAACATATTCGTTCTATACATATTTTGACATTCGTATTCATATTCGTTTTAAAATGGATGCGGATATGGATATCACTTTGACATTCGCTAATATTCGCATTCGTATTCGTATATTCATTTTCGAACATAAGTATAGTAATGGATTTATTTATAGACGTACGTAACAACATTTTATGATTGCTTTCACCATTGTTGATATAATTATTATGAAATTACAATATCTGGTATACCTATTTTATGTTTCAATCATCCTAAACATGTATATTAGTAAATTATTTCTGTTATTCTTCGTATCCGATTCGTATTCGTTTTTAAGGATATGATAACACATTTTTCACATTCGTCAATATTCGTATCGTCATTCATATTCGTGTTTTAAAATGGATAAGGATATATTTATATCTATATTCGTATCCGACCGTTTTCATCCCTACTTGCACAACCGTCTCCCTCTGCATTTAGTGGCACATATAATTATTGGGCAAATTTCGACCACTCGCTCGCATTGGCCATCTCCACTGGATAACTTGACTGGCATTGATTTAGAGCTTGCGAGAGATGGGAGGCGGAGGGGGCGTATCATATGTCGAAATTCGCCTCTCTCGTGCTGGTGCTGCTTCAGGCGCTCCTGCCGTTTGCGGCGAGCTTCGCGCGGGACGACTTCCCGCGCGAATTCGTCTTCGGTGCCGGAACGTCCGCTTATCAGGTTCGCAGCTTCTTCTCGTGGCTTTGTGGGGATGGTCTTCTCATGCAGGGCCATGGGTTCGTTGCAGTACGAAGGGGCAGTGGCCGAGGACGGGAGGAGTCCCGGCATATGGGACACCTTCACAAAGCAAGGTAAAATCGATGCATGTTTGTTCGATTTGGATGGGGTGAGATGTTAATCTGTGAGGGGATGGGTGCCAGGGAAGATGCCCGACGGCGGCTCCGGTGACGTGACGGCGGACGGGTACCACAAGTTCAAGGTATGGATTCTTGCCACCAGTTGGAGAGCGCGGATCCTCTGCTGGCCAGCAGGGATCTGCAGTAAAGAAAGATGGTGTCCGGGCCGCTCGATCGAGATCGAGCGGTTCGCACGAAAAGGGCCCACAAAGCCCATGATTTCGTGCGAACCGCTCGATCTCGATCGAGCGGTCCGGACGCCCTCCCTCTTTACAGCAGGTCCCTGCTGCCCAGCAGAGGACGCCGTCTGAGCCCATCCTTCCTCCTTTTATTTATGTGATAATGTTTTGGGAGTTTTTTACTGTATGTCCCTATATTCTCTTTGAATTACATAGTTGCCTCCTGCAATCTTGGTAATTACGTACATTATATTAGAATCCAAGGAGTGATCCGGTGGTAGGTGCAGTGTACCTACACTTTAAAGAATCCGAGTTCGAATCCCAAAAGAGATGTTTCGGGCTTCCATGAAATTCTAATTCTAACTTGAGAGCAGAGAAAACTGTCTTTGCAAATTTGGTTTTAAAAATCCAACCGAATAGTTTGATCATATAGTTATTTTTTCTATATAAACTGTTTTCTTGAGATTGAGATTGATATTAACAATCTCGATCATATCTACTCTAATTACATAAATTCATCCCTCTTTCCCTCCTTACACCATACCTTTCTCTTCTTTCCTTCTACTCTACCGACCTCTTCGTCTCCAATGAGCTTTTCTACCACTACCTAATTGTCGATGGTTGAAAATCGTCGACAAAAGCCAAAAGTCACTAGGACAACCTCCAAAAAAACTACAAAAGTATGTCGAGTAAACCATCATCGATGAACTTTCTTTTCCTTTGATACCTACCTTTATTATCGAAGATCCAACAACCGTTGATAATACTAGCTATCCTTGACGGTTATTAGCACCCTTGACGACGATGAATATCATTGTCGAGTTAGAAAACTGTCAGCGTAGACTGTTCTTTGTCAACAGTTGAAAACATCGTACTCGTACTTATCTAAATCAGCCTTTATATATTGACCTTCCTTGACGATTTCTAAACCATCACCGAGATTGTTCCTTTGCTCGACTGTCGGCGTAATTATCGTTGGTGGTTTGAGAATCGTCGATAATAATGCCATTAAAATTAAAGAAATCAAAACATATTGGAACATGCAAATTTGGATATGATGTTTATTTTTTTAAATATACAAATAAAAAATAAACTCAAATTTGTGAATTAATTTTATAATATCAGTTGTGCTCCTATTTTAACTTAGTGAAAGGTTGGAATTGTGAATTTTGTAAGAAGTTAGGGAACATAATTTATATTGCAAAAAAGAGAGTGGTGTAATTGATATTGCAGTAGTTAAAAAGGGCACAAGTGATAAAAATCCAGAATTAAATATATGTTGAATTAACGGGACACAATTGAGTTAATGTATCAAAATGACGGAGGGTTATACGTGTAAACATACACATAAGTGACTATTTGAGGTTCTTCGTATAATTCAGAATTATGGAGGGTTCAACACATACCGAATTCATCATGTCCGTAAAAAGCATTCATCATGTCCGTAAAAAGCAGCAAGAGCCAATAACATCATATGGAATTCAGAATACCCGCATACGTGTTTCAAAAGATGTCTTTGGAAATGTCTTTCTTGAAGGTCATTTTTACACCAACCCCTGTAAACTTTGTAAAATATCTTCTTGACAATGTATTCTTTGTACTTATCATCTAACTCTTGCAAACTTGCTTCGTCTAGCACCACGGATCATGTCATTAATTTGTTTCTTTTTGAGTCAACTTGCTTGGATTAGTGTTGACTGTTGAGTTAATCAAACAACACCAAATAAGGGTTGCACCGGTTATTCTTCCTCTTCATCTCCCCTCCTCATTCGTCAATGCATTGGCCTCCGATGCCTTCAGGGAAGTGGCGTTGCAACTATGATACATTGCAGAGAGAAGACCGTGGGGATTCCGGTGAGCATGGGATGCACTGGTGGGTATGGTGGTTCTGGGAGAGGGGTTGATGGGTTTGACGATGCTAGGGGGTTTGGTTCGCCCTAAGCAGCTGATGGAGGATCGAAGGGCTGATGTATCCTCAAGCATCAACGATTGAGTTGGAGTATTGTAAAGGATCGACGGTTGGGATATCAGCTGGCCTCGGATGATCAACGGTGGAGGGTTCCCCTCCTCCTTGTTCTCTACTGTGTGGGCTCCAACGACACCAATGTTGAGCCCTCGTCTTCCTCGTTCAAGTGTGACTGCGGGGAAACATTCTTGAGCACCTCTTCTCAGATCTCTGGTGACCAGCTCCTGTTTCGGCTTAGTTCAAGTTGACAGAAGTGCTGCTCCTGTAGGCGCGAACAGAGTAGGTGCTGCGAATAGGGGTGTCTATCGAGTTCAACGAGCCGAGTTGGCCTCAACTTGGACTCGAACTCGATAAGAAATCTAAGGCTCGAACTCAGGCTCGATAAGGGCCGAGCCCTGGATCACCAACTCGAACTCGAACTCGTCGAGTTCGAGCTGACTCACGAGCCTCTTATCGAGCCACGAGTTTCTGAGGCGGCTCAGGAGCCTCAAAATGAGCTGCCTCACGAGCCTCTTATCGAGTCATGAGTTTCTGAGCTGGCTCACGAGCCTCAAAATGAGCAGGCTCATGAACCTCTTAACGAGTCATTTTTCCATTTTATACATTAAATTATGCAAATGTCATTTGTAACTTTGATTTTTTATACTCTTTTCTGTAACTTTTTGGGCAAGAAAAATGTTAACCTCTATTTTATATCAAACTCAATGTGGGAGTTTCGGTATATATGTTTTCAACTTTTTATTAAGAGTGGAAATGAGTTATTGAGTCGAGTTTCCGAGTTGAACAATGCCCAACTCGGACTCGACTCGATAAGCTAACGAGTCATAAAACCCAACTCGGGTTCGAGCTCGTTAAGGTTTCGAGTCCGGCTCGTGAGCCCTTAACGAGCTGAGCCCGAGTTAAGCTCATCAAGCTTGAGCTTTCCTGACAGCCCTAGCTGCGAAAGCGAAGCTCTGTTGGCCCTTCGATTAGACAAAGAAGGAAATAGCTAGGTTTCTCCGTCACTTTACAAAGATCGAGGTGAGCGATTGCAAGGTCATGACGGAGATGAAATAGAGTGAAGCAAGAACTGAAATAGAGTGAAGCAAGAACTGATCTGGGGGACCCGCAACTCGATAGTTCGACCTATACCATATAATTATATCCAGTATACTCATGTTCGTTGCAAATAACATATTTTAACTTTCATATCCTTATTTCGATTATAGAATAAATGCTTAGACCTATTAATAATCATATCCATTAGCGTGGATTGAGGACATTATTACATTAATATGCAAAATTATTACATTAATATGCAAGAATGTAATCTGTGTCCTCAAGTGTTAGAGCATGTACAACTATAACTAACCAATCTGTATTCGATCCTAGTGCTTGGATCTATAATAGAATACGTTATGGTGGATTGAATTACAGTTCAAGTCATATTTTTACCACATTTCTATTTCCAACATACAACTAATGTCAGAATCACGAATTAGTTAGCGCATTTAAAGTCTTAAACATGCACACATGTATAAGAAACAACCAGACAAATGCAAGAAGAACGAAACACATGATATTGGTGTTCATAGATGTTAAATTGGGTCGACCCGACCCAAACTTGATCCATTTTGTTGGGGCTGGATTTGGACTTGGGCCTAGAATTTGAAAATAAAATGGGCCTAGGTCCGACCCATTAGACCATATACTTAAATGGGCTTGGGCTGGACCAATTCAAACTCGACCTGACCCGACCCGACGCCCGATGCCCAACCCTAGTTTCCATCCACCTTCAAAGTGTGTTTGTTTTGGGGAATTACCTCAAGAATAATGGTGTTATTCCCTTGTCATCTCCTTCCTCGTACGACTATTCTTCTCTCCTCCCCATATTTCACGTTATTTCACATTTATTCTTATCTTCGTTCCACCTTACCTACACATTTTCCACCTTTTTCCTATCCTTCTAGCCGAACAGAAATAGTACCTTATTCCAATTTAAACCTCGCCCATATTACTACGGGGTGCGGATTACTGACGAGGTGAACTTAAATATTTTTGGGCCGATTTGCCATAACGACAACAAAATTCATTGCAAAAGTCCGTTTCGAATTTGCAACCAATACCAATCCATATAACAACGATTATCCATTGTTTTTCTCTTGCAAATTTACATTAATCTTCGAGCAACTATCTATGCATATTTGAAATGAGAATATCATAGAAACGACTATATTCTTCATTGTGAATTTAATAACATATACATGTAGCAGCAAAGAATGATATAGCAAAATCTTCAAACATTTGCAGGAAGATATAAAATTGATGAGTGACACAGGACTGGAAGCATACAGAATTTCCATCTCTTGGTCCAGACTCATTCCAAGTAATGCTCCAAAAATCACAAATTTACCACTTCACTGTGGCTGATTTCGTATGCATATGATATGATTTCCTCTGTTTTTTATTCCACAGATGGAAGAGGAGCAGTCAATCCTAAAGGCTTAGAATACTACAACAGTGTCATTGATGGACTGGTCCAGAACGGTATTGTAAATATAACGATGATAATTGAGTTTTTCGTTAGTATATAATCGTTGTTAAATGATTCGTTGAATCTGTTTGCGCGTAGGAATGGAACCGCACGTTACACTTATACACCTCGATTATCCTCAAGTGCTTGAAGATGAATACGGTGGATGGCTCAGCCCGAAAATCGTGTAATTTAGCTTAAAAACATGAAAGCTTCGTCTTCTTGTTCTTCGTTCATTCTGCGCATCGGTTATATGGAAATCCCGATTGCATTACAGGGACGACTTCACAGCATTCGCAGATGTGTGCTTTAGGGAGTTCGGAGACAGAGTCGGTCGTTGGACCACCTTTAACGAAGCCAACGTCGTCGTGAGTGCGGCGTATGACTACGGTTTCTTTCCGCCGGCCCGGTGCTCCCCGCCGTTCGGCCTTACCAAGTGCGACTCCGGCAACTCTACCGTGGAGGCCTACATTGCTATGCATAACGTACTCTTGGCCCATGCATCGGCTGTGAGACTGTACAGAGCCAAGTACAAGGTGAGTACCTTACGTGTGTGTGTATATATATATATATATATAGATTTAATGGGACTGCCCCGCCCCCTATTTTCGGTTTTTTTATTTTTTTTTGAAAAATAAAACCATGTATATTCAACTCTATATCTCTTCTATATGCCATTTGAATTTCATCAGAAACAGAGACTCCTACGGTCTCCATCCAGACAATCATTTTTTAACAGTAACAGGATTTTTTAAATCGACATCATCTCGATGGAGGCCGCATGAGTCTCTGTTTCTGACGAAATTCGAATGTCATATAGGAGGAATAGAAGGATGAATATACATGGTGATATTTTTCATAAAAAATAAAAGAATTTGACAAAAAATGGGGCGGGGGCATACACATTTTTCCCACATATATATATATATATATATATATATTCCATACATATATATATATATGGGAAAAATGTGTATGCCCCCTAGGGGGAGCTAACTTAGCTCCCCCCGCCCCTTTTTCACAATTTTTTTTATTTTTTTTGAAATATAAAATCGTGTAAATTCATTATTAAATCCCTATATTATGTCATTCAAATTTCATGCGAAATAGAAACTCCTATGACCTCCATCCAAACGGGGTCGATTTAAAAAATCATGTTACCGTTAAAAAAAATGACTGTCTGGATGGAAGCCGCATGAGTCTCTGTTTCGCACGAAATTTGAATAGCATAATATAGGGATATAGTGATGAATATTCATGGAAGAAATTTTCAAAAAAAAATAAAAAAATGGTGAAAATGGGGCCCGGGGAGCCAAGTTAGCT
Source organism: Ottelia alismoides (assembly GCA_037367405.1). NCBI lineage: Eukaryota > Viridiplantae > Streptophyta > Magnoliopsida > Alismatales > Hydrocharitaceae > Ottelia > Ottelia alismoides. Next base: position 649,456 of record JAZKJV010009762.1, on the reverse strand, counting down.
CCCCCTAGACTGTATATCATGCTCCTGAAATTGGCAAAATTATAAGGATATGGAGTTTACTTATAAGTATTATATATTAAGTATTGATACCTGAGACAGCACCTCTTCTGTAGAAGGGACTACAGCAGAGGATCGCTCCCTTTCCTTTCTATTTTTCAACTAAGTTGTTAGGATTGAGTCCAACGAACACAGTCAAAGCTTCAGATATATTATCTCCACAGGTGTTGTGGACATCCGATAGAGATGCCAAAATACAAAGTTGTGAAGAGTTACGAAGATGAAACAATATATATGAACTTCCAATCCCTCACTTGATGGTTGTTTCAGGCTGCTCAAAAAGGGCTGGTTGGGTTCAATATATACAGCATGTGGCTAGTTCCCTACACCGATTCCCCCGAAGATGCGGAAGCAACGCAAAGGGCGTTCGAATTCACAGTTGGATGGTATGTACAGGTGACAACGTATCCTCTGCTGTTACAGCGGGTGTTGTAATGCAGGGGTAACCACCCGATGGGGATCCAAGGTGCTCATGGGTGATGGATAGTGATTGGTGTGCCTTCCGATCCTTATCGGGTGAATCACCTGCGTTACAACACTCGTTAATGTAACAGCAAAGGATCTGCACCCATATAAGGAAGAGGATCCTCTGCTGTAGAGGGGATTGCAGCAGAGATGCTGTAATCCTCAATTTTTTTTGCGATTTAGATTCTAAAATCCAATCTTATAGATTGAATCTTAGATTAATGCTCTACATATCCTCCAAATTTCGCTTAAATCCGAGATTATTTGCTATTTTATCTTAAGGGTTGAAGATTCGGATCTTTTTTAAATGGAGTTCAAGTTGCTTAGATCTTGACCGATTGTTTGACCATTAAGATAAAATAGTAAATAATCTCGGATTTAATCAAAATTTGGAGGATATGTAGAGCATTAATCTAAGATTCAATCTATAAGGTCAGATTTTAGAATCCCTTATAAACATATGCACAAGTACATGCAGGAACGGATCCTCTGCTGTAGCCAAACCACAACAAAAGTTGATGTAGTTTGTAGTGATGTGGATGCAAATCACGGAGCGTGCTCATCTGATTGCGTGCAGCACTACAGCAAGATCATCTTTTCTTACAGTGCTGTAGCAGCAGAGCCACTCGGGGACCGGGTCATCTGCTGTAGCATTCCCCTGCTGTAACGCAGGGGATGCGTCGGATTGAGAAATGGACGACCCGGATAGGAGGTCGGGGATAGTCGCCCCCCTATCCGGGTCGTACATTCCCAATTCGACGCATCCCTTACATTACAATAGGGGAATGCACAGCAGACGATCCATGCTCAGCCACTCAATCGTGCACACAAAAGGGCCCATCCAAACCCGGAACCTATGTGCACCGCTCGATTGTGATCGAACGGCTCTACTGCTACAGATGATCAGCAGACGATCCTACAGAAAACCCTGCTGTGCTTTGGCTACAACAGAGGATCTATCCCGAACATGCATGGCAACAGATTGTCTGTTGTATTACAGCACCGCTGTGCTGTAACACAGGCGTGTCCGATGGGGATCGGACGACCCTCATGGGGGCCGGGGATGGTTGGCCCCCTACGAGGGTCGTTCGATCCCCATCGGACGAACGCTTGCGTTACAGCAGGAGCTGTAATACAGCGGACGATTCTCGTTGAACATGCATACCTACTAATCAAGTTCTCCCTAGGGATATTATATGTTGACATGCTGATCAATATTTCAGGTCCCTGAAACCTCTCATATATGGTGACTACCCCAAGGTCATGAGAGAACTCGTGGGTTCTAGGCTTCCATCCTTCTCCCAGGAGGAATCCAGTCTCCTGAAAGGGACCCTGGAGTTCGTCGGTTTGAATCATTATGTAACCCTCTACGTCCAGGATATCGTCCGCTCGAACGCATCTCTTCGCGATTACGCTGCTGATATGTCTGTCGGCTTCACATGTACTGTGATTTTTCCTCTGTTTCAATTGATTTTGCTGCTATGATTCATGTTCCCAATCTGGCTGATGCAGCTTTTTATCTCATGATAATTGCAGTTTCGCGAGACATAACGCCAATACCAGGGGTAAATACTCATGATTTAGAAAAAATTATTGCGTGTGCATGTGCGTGTGCGTGCGTATATACTTTCTTATGAGGGTACCATATCAATGTATGTATAAATCTAACTTAATTTGATCTGATAAATATTTGTTTTTGAGTAAAAATACAGTATATACCGGTTGATGTACCAGCAGAACCAGTGGGGTTGGAGAAAATGTTGGAATATCTGAAGCGAGAATATGGAAATCCTCTTATTTACGTCCAGGAAAATGGTATGTGAATACCAATTAAGTAAAAATATATACAAGGGGACGGAGGGCAGCAGAGACTGCTGTAGGCGTGTGCACTGCTCGATCTTGATCAAGCGGTTCGCACGATTTTGCATTTTCTGTGGACCCGTACTATGCAAAAGCGTGTGAACCGGTCGATCACAATCGAGCGGCTCACACGACCACAGCAGGGACAGCACCACAGCAGAGGATCCTCTCACTATATACAACAGGCTTGTTTGCCCTGCCTTAGTTTAATTCCGTGTCATTAATCAAATGCCAGGTTTAGGAATTCCTGCTGATAGTAGTGATACAATTGACGACGCGCTGCGCATCGACGCAATTCGTGCCTACTTATCAAGTGTCCTGTCAGCTCTCAGGTTTGCTCATCTCCCCTCAATATTATTACACAAATGTAATATCAGGTGAAAACTCGAAAAAGTTGATTGTGTGTTATAATCGTCGAGGATTATTGCTTAACAACCTTGATCGTTTTGTTGTACATATGATTAGACTACAGTACAAAGCTTAAGTTGTTAGGGTCGGTTTTCCTCCATAAATTCTGTTGCATTTTTGCTTCTTCTTCTTCTTTTTGCACAATCTGGTTACTCTCGACGTGCAGGAAAGGATCGCGTGTAAGGGGGTACTTCGTATGGTCGTTCATGGACGTGTTCGAGTTCCTCAGAGGGTACAAGTCGCGCTTCGGTCTTTACTACGTAGACTTCGATGACGATAACAGGAGGAGAAGCCCCAAGGCATCTGCATTATGGTACAGAGATTTTCTCAAAAATAACAAGACGGCTATATGCAGGGACAAAGCTGGATCAAATGCAACACTGCACACCTCCATTTAGGATGCATCCTTAAGCTTAATTAAGATTCCATTTTTAGTGGAGGATATGAAGGATAAAGCTCATCATAGTAAAATGGTAGATGATTGTATATGTGAATCATCAATCCCTTAATCTTGTATTAATATCGAAAAAATCCTTCTGTTTTTTTCCAGAAGATGGAAGCATAATTATAAAATGGAAGATGGAAGGGACCCAGACGATTCTTGATTGCTCTGTGGAGACAACAATGCAGATATATTTTTGATGGTTTTGTCTGCATCATCGATGCCATCTGTGTCTATGTGCCGATTGAGGAGTGCGACTCCGGCAAGTTGAGTGCAATGGCCCACTCCATGCCCATCTGGATCGAGTAAATGTTCATGTGTTGTTAGTTTATTGCATTAATCGATCAAGATCGAGTCATCTGATGTCGAACACGAAACAATCACATGATCAACTATAAACAACTTCATTAAGAATGAAAGATGTACATATATTAAACACGGAATAAGCACCACATGCCACTAGACCAGAGGGTATAGTCGCTTAATGTCCCCTCTGATAAAACAAATGTTCCCTTTGATCAGCAAGGGTGGTCGTGCACTCGTCCCTTTGTTGGCGTCTCATTTGGGCATATGAAACCCAAATGATGCACGTCTCCTCTGAATGGATGAGCTGATACATCTATCAGGACGGTTATGACAGTCCCTTCTATCACTCCAGAGTAGGTAGGCGTCGAATTTTGTCAGTTATGTGCTAGATCAGAAGGAACGGTCACGACAACCGTCCCAATTTCATACCTTCTTGTCACTTTCCTACCCTTTTACCGAAAGGGACATGCATATAAGGCATTAAGGGACAATGAAAATCATCCCCTCTTACCTTTTTTGGCCTACACAAGCCTTTAATGAGCTATGCAAAATACGTGGGACATGCATAGAAGTCCTTCAGGGATGGTTAACATCATCTCCTCTAACCCTTCCTTACTAATAAATGTTTCGGTGAGCTTAAGAGTATTGGGAGGGACGATCACGACCCTCCTCTATAAGATAGGGGAAGGGAACTCACCACTTTTTCCTTAAGGGTCAGGTGCAAAATTCTTGAGGGTACAACCATGACCCTTCCTTTTCCAAATCGGATGATAGTGATCTGTAAGAGGTAAGATAAGAGGGACCGTCGTGATTGTCTCTTCTTATATGTCTTGAGGATGATCACCAACGTCCCTTCTACTCTCCTACTCACCACTTTCAATGTGGGGATGGGTCCAGAAGGCATATGGGGACGGTCAGGATCATCCTTTCTAATCCTTCATTGCTTAGAGAATGCTCCGGTGAGTTATGAGAGGCACTGGGAGAAGGAAGTAGAAAAAACTTTACAAAATTTGTATCACGGAAATACGGAAAATATAGCAAACTTTCTGCATAAAAGATTGGTTGTTCATCACATGAACAAGCAAATTCAGCACAACGAATTTGTACTTTGCGAAATCATTAATTTAGGAAAATGATTTTCTTAATATGGTTTCTTTTATTCTTATGAATATTAATAGTAATCAGGATCACCTCTTGAAGTATAAATCTCTAAAAAAAGAGACCTCCCAAATGAAGTCTGATCTGAGGATTCTTCTCTCGCGGATGCGATGATAAGTCATGCAGTTTCCAACGAACTTTGATATCTACTTCTTTGTGAAGTTGTCCACCCAAGGACGAGACCAAGAAGATCTCGAGCTTCTAATTTCATCTCACGAAATTGAGTCCTCTTGCACGTATGCGAAGCACAATGAAGAAGACTATCTTCTCTCTCGCAGGCCACGTCTATGAAGAGAAGATGCAGACTTGATGACGGACGTGTAGGGCTGTAGAGAGATAGATAGGGGAGGACATGTATTAGAGAGTCTTCTACTCTCTAAAATTATTTCTCAATGATCAAGGCTACTTTTGCACTTATAAGGCAAAAGATTTTATCTATTTTATGTCTTAAAGAGAGAGAAGTGTGCCCTCTCTTTTATACTCATGGTAGACACCCCTTAGAGTCTTACTCTAAGTAGGCACTATTTTGATGATGGCCTTTAGATGAACAACAAAGGTATAGGATCATATCCTAGTATTAATTAGGAATGAAAGGCAAATTACCATCTAATTATCATCAAGAATAAACAACAAATTAAAATAATAATTGTTATCATGATTGATTTCCTAATAGTTGTTGGTTGTTGCACCATTATCTTCATGATAACTCAATTATCATAATTTGGGAAATTTATGAGAGCTACCTAATAACGTATGAATCTCTATTCATAAATCCAAATTAAAATGTAAATTCGATTTACATTTAATTACCAATGTGAATCAAATTCACATTTATGCCTTGAGAAGATATATAAATCATATTTATATATATAAATATACATTAGTTATTATGAATCAGTATTCATATTAATTAAATACATATGATGTGGATCATATCCACAAAAACATTGGATATTCTCATATCCATGATAATAACAATTATTATCATATTATTGATATCATTAAGTATGAGTCCTAATCCAAATAGGACTCATGCGCAGAAATCTCATATACCTGGAGATAATATCGAGGAGATCGCACTATACATGTGTAGTGACTTGAAATTTGAATAACTATCCAATTTTAGGATTTATACATTTTTTAGTGAAAATGCAGCACTTATGAAGGTTGAGCTCGAGCTGAAATAATTCACACTCTAAGTGAGTTCAACAAAATGCATAACTCTCCATGAGCTGAAGAAAGTATCAGTGAGTTGAATCCATATTTCTTCACTCTTTCTAATCAAAGTCCAAATCATTTGGAGTTAGAAACAAGTTCAAGGAGTTTGTTTATTTCCATTTCCAATACCATTTCACTTTCCAACATTTGGACATTGGAATTGGACATTGGATTCAAATGAGATAAGATGTAATCCAATTAACTCTCAAATCATTAAGCTAAGAAATGGAGCTACTAAAATCCATCTTGTTTCGCCATTCCCTCAAAAATGAAATGTCAAGGTAGATGATCTATTAATATAGATTTAACCATAAGTATTCCCAATACGCATTCATCCTTCATACATGAAGATTTTGATTTATCCAAAGTTCAAACACTAGTTTGAATGCCTTCCTTGGAACATATCAATAGATTTCTCATTTGAAAATTGGGTAACAATATTAATCATATACTTTTCAAAAGCATGTATTCATATCTCGAATTCATGTCTTATTTCATAAAAAGATGACCATGCATGGAATTCATTTTGACCCCAAAATATCTCATGAGTGAGCTCTGTCTCCCAGTTCATCAATTATGAGCATGTATGATTCCTTTGAGAGATCATACTTCTCACATGTCTTCATATACGCACCAACTCATCTGTATATGACCTTAGTTAGGGCCCCAACCTATTGGTTTGTCAAATGTGCATACTCATGCATATATATGTATATCTCTCTCCGATCAAAGAATGTGTTCCTGATCGTGACAGTTACGATTCAAGTCTTAGTTTATCGTGGCCTCATCAAGTCAACTCTTTGACTTAGACTATTCTAACATCTCCGAATTACAATTCCTATGCAGAGGACCTGCATCGAGAAGATGGTCAAAATCAGAAAATCGGTCTATAGAGAAAGATTGGTATCTCTTTCTTAGACTGGAGATCTTTATTGAATATCACCGTTAAGTTAGTTATTTCCTCCCAACTGCATGGTATTCAATATGGCCCCAGTACATAACCCTTGTTAGGAATATATTTAGCTTCTATAAGCCATTACTCATTGTAACCCTTGTAAGGGTATTTCTGTATTTTTTCTCCGTCCTGTAATCTTTAGGGTTTCTAGGGTTTTATCCTATATAAGGACCCCTAGACCTGTTAAAATAAGCAAGATATTGCATTCCCTTCCACATGCTATCAGAGCAACGGTCCTGGACCGGTGTTCTGACCTAACCCTACCCCACCACAGCTGCCCCCACCCTCTCTCCATGATTGACCCCTAAACCCATCGCCTCCCACGATGCGCCTCCTCCCAGGTCGCCTCTCACGTCCTCCCAACACGCCCTCCCTAGTCGCCTCTTCCCAGGCCGTGCCCTCACGCGTCCCTACGCCCTCACGTGTCCTCCCAATGCGCCTTCCGAGGGCCTACACGTTCCGCACGCTCCCAGGCTGCCGCCCCTCTTCCCAGGCCGCCGCCTCTCTTCCCAGGCTACCGCTCCTCTTCCAGGTCGCAGATCTTCATCCTTCGAGACCCCCTGCCATCCGCTGCCCTCTGGAGCTCTCCGCCATTTGCCATCTGGCGCCCTCGTGGCATCACAGGTTGTCGCTCCTTCGAGACACTCGTGCCCCCCCCCCCACCAACAGGCCGCTGCCTGCACGCCCTCCCAGGCTACTTCTACCCCAGGCCACGCGGCCAACCCCAGCGATGCCACATCAGTCCACCGGCGCCCGTACGCTGCCATCCCAGGCCACCCATTGCGCCTCTGAGCGCCTCCTGCAACTCCATCAGGTGATGTTCTACTAAGTCTTCATGTTCTCTGAGATTATCAATATTATCTAGCTCTTTCCTACTTGCTCTGTGCAGCCGCCATGACATCTACTCCCGCATCTGTGGACTCAAAGCCCCTGTACCCAACTACTTCTATGCTAGTTCAGGGCACTACTATAAAACTCAAAGGTTCTGAGAACTATGTTCTATGGTCTCGATCCTTTAAAGTATTTATTGGCGGCCAGCGTAAGAACTATGTTCTTACCAAAGTTCCGCACGTAGAAACGAACAAAGATTATGATATCCGGTACGTTGATAACTGTCAGGTCATCACTTGGATGACAAACAACGTTGATCCATCTATTGCATCCAATCTCCTATACAAGGAGACTGCTAAAGCGATGTGGGAGAGTCTTGAGAATACCTATTCGCAGAAAACCACCAAATCCAGGCTCTCAGACATATATACTAAGATTTGATCTACAAATCAAGGAGATGCATCCTTGATCGAGTATTACAGGCTGCTAATAGGTCTATTTGAGGAGCTTCTTATTTTTCAGCTGGCCTGCTGTGATAAACAGGTGGGGGAGCGAGCAGAGTGGCAAGTATATCAATTCTTATCAGGTTTACATCCTCGGTATAAACCTGTGAAGGATCAGTTTCTGACTGCTGCATCATTACCTACCCTCGAGACCATATTTGGTCGACTTCAGGAACTTGAGTCTCCCCCACCTCCTTCATCTGTTGAGATATCAGCTCATTTTACGAGAGGATGATCCATCCACTATGGAGAACGTGGACGTGAATCTGGTCGGGGACGTGGTCGTGCCTTTGGACAAGGATGAGACTCATCACGTGGCCAAGGGCGTGATCATCCTACTGCCCTCTTTCCCGCTTGTGTTCATTGTAGTCGCCTAAATCATCCATCGGAAGTTTGCTGGGCCAAATTTGGCATGCCTTCTAATGCCAACAGTGCGTATGAGATGACCCCCTCTGATACTGATTATGAAGCCACTGTCTCTAACCAAGAACAACCTGCCAGTGACAGTCAGCCTCCTTTTACTGCCTCTAAATATGCTAGTCTTCGTCAACTACTACAGAACTCTCCTAATAATGCCATTGCTTATGCTTCAACTTCTAGTCTTGCCACAACCTCTGGTACAGTCTCTAGCACAATTACTACATCTATCCTGACATGGATCATTGATTCCGGAGCCTCGACACATCTAACAGGGGAAGGTAGTCTTCTCACATCTTCCCGTCCGTCTTCGGTTGTGAAAAATGTACGTGTTTCCAATGGAACTCATTCACCTATTACTAATGTGGCCACTATGGAGTTTTCCTCCAAACTCAAACTCGCAGGAGTTCACTGCACTCCTGCCTTTCCTCTTAGCTTATTATATGTTCACAAGCTGTACACTAAGCTTAACTGTCGGGTGATATTTTATGAATTTTGTTGTTATTTTCAGGACATCCAGACGAGGCAGATCTTTGGTGGGGATATGAGAAGAATGGACTTTATCATTTTGACACCCCTTCTGATTCTGATTTTGTGGGTGCTGCGTCGATTTCCACTGATCCTCTGCTATGGCATCTTCGTTTTGGTCATCCATCTGCCAAAGCACTCTCCATGATGTTCCCTGAACTTTCACCGCTCAAATCCTTTGAGTGCGAGGCGTGTCAGTTTGGGAAACATCATCGAGCATCCTTTCCTGCTCGTACTGAGCCTCGTCGTTTTGTCCCTTTCTCTTTAGTCCATTGTGACATTTGGGGACCTTGTTTGGTCCGAACACTCAGTGGTCATAAGTATTTTGTTGTTTTTATTGATGATTTCAGCATATTGTCATGGGTCTATCTAGGGGTGCACATGGATCGGATTGGATCAGATTTTGGCTTAATCCGTGTCCAATCCACACATAACGGATTTTTGATTTTTCCAGTCCAATCCAATCCATTAAACATGCAAATCCAATTCAATCCAATCCACCGGATTACGGATTGGATCGAATTGGTTCGGGTTTTTAATGCTCACCTAATATATGATTAAGTTTGTAGCATAGTCGAACTCGACGTTCGAATCATGGTTCTAAATTTGAGATTATGTATAAAATGTAAAGAAAAGAGTAGTTAATTTTTGGAAAGCAATTTGACTTATTTTTTTTGAAAAGCAAAAACATATATGCTTATTATGAATTTATTACGACCGATCACTGTATAACTAAATAAAAATAACTTACTTGTGATCCGTAGAAATCATAAAAGAATTATATTGACTTTGAATAAAATTGCAAGTTTGTATATACAAAATAGGAACTACAACTATATAACTACGCATGCACAAGGAAGACCTGGTTGCACATGCGCACAACTAGGACAAGGACAACATCCGGTGGAGATATGTGTGCAGCTGAGGGTGGAGATGTGTGTGGCGCAGGTGGGTGTTTTGTTCGTAATGGGTCTCGAGTGGGTTTAGGTTTATGTATTATTATTTTTAGAAGTTTGTTTCGTTTGAAAAATTGGAAGGGCCTAAAGGACATTGTGGGTAGGTATTACTTTTTTTCTAAACCAACTAGTAGGGTGAGATAAGGGTTTTTCCAGCAAGTTGTGTGTAGTAAACTTGAATTGGAATAGGTTTAAGTTATCAAGAGACTAGCTTGGATATTTACACATAGCTTTCAAATAAAATGTAATATATAATATGCTTTATTGAGAATAAATAAAGTAGTATATATTATTATTTATTAATGGATTAACAGATTGGATCGGATTGGATTTTGACAATAATCCGATCCAATCCATAAATGAACGGATTTGTAAAATTCCAATCCGATCCGATCCATTAAACTTATAAATCCAAACCGATCCAATCCAATGACAACGGATTGGATCGGATTACGGATTTTATCCGATCCATGTGCAGCCCTAGGTCTATCTATTAAAAGAACGTTTGGAGATTAATATTATCATCAAGATTTCTTTCATTATGTTAAAAATATTTTCTCCACTACTATACAAAATTTTCATTCTGATAATGCCTTGGACTTCACCCAAAATGACTTCGCCACCTTTTTTGCCTCTCAAGGGACCATACATCAAACCTCTTGTCCCTATACAACCCAACAAAATGGGATAGCAGAAAGAAAATTACGACATCTTCTAAACATTGCCCGGTCTCTTCTCTCTCAGATGAAAGTTCACAAAACCTACTGAGGTGATGCTATATTAACTGTCGTCCATCTTATCAATAAGGTCCCTTCTCCTACTCTAAATGGGTCTATTCCATTCTCTCTACTCTACCCCCACAGAGTCCCCATTCCCTCTACCTCTAGGGATCTTTGGTTGTGTGTCCTTTATTCATAAATTTCAAAATGCAGATAAACTCTCACCGTGTGCGATCAAATGCTTTTTTATGGGTTACTCTCGCACTCAAAAAGGTTACAGGTGCTATGATCCTAATGGTCATCGCTATTACATCTCGGCAGATGTCATATTTTTCGAGCAAACAAGCTTCTTTTCTCATACTATCACCGATATTCCTCTTGATCTCCCACCTCCACCCATTGTCTACAAACGAAGAAACGTATCTACACCACCAGAAGTCCCTTTACTCATCTCACTTTACGATATGATATGTCCTCTTCGGTTCCCCCCCCCCCCCCCAAGGATGCCCCGGATGATACTCTAGAGCTTCCTATTGCTCTACAGAAAAGTAAGAGACAATGTACTTCGTATCTGATGTCTCACTACACCTCTATTGCTAGTTTATCTGCCTGTGACAGACGGTACATAGATGCTCTCATGTCTATTTCCATTCCATGAGATCACAATAGTGGTTTACAGGACTCTGGTTGGAGACATGCAATGAATGAAGAAATGAATGCACTTCTCTCTAGAGGGACATGGGATCTTGTTCAATGTCCGAAAGGGACTCGCCCTGTGGCGTGCAAATGGGTTTTTTTGACCAAACAATCACCTGAGGGCTCAGTTGACAGAGCAAAAGCTCGCCTTGGGGCCAAAGGTTTTACACAAACCTATGGCGTAGACTATTTTGAAACGTTCTCACCTGTTGCACAAATGGGGTCTATCAGGACTATTCTTTCCTTAGCAGCCAATAAATCTTGGCCTATCTTTCAGTTAGATGTGAAAAATGCTTTTCTCTATGGCGACCTTTATGAGGAGGTATACATGATGCAGCCTCCCGGTTATGAAGTCGAGGGGGAGTATGTATGTCAACTTCGCAAAGCAATATATGGTCTCAAGCAAAGCCCAAGGGCATGGTTTGACAGGCTTACCACAGAAATAAGCACTCTTGGATTTCAGAGAACAACATCTGATTACTCAGTATTCGTCAGAAAACGAACAACTGGTATTGTTATACTTGTTGTCTATGTTGATGATATGGTTGTCACAGGTGATGATTACAATGGAATATCAGAAACCAAGGCCTTCCTTCAAAAGGTATTTGTTACTAAGGACCTTGGTCCCCTGCGCTACTTCTTGGGCATAGAAGTACTTTGCACTACGGAAGGACTTCACCTCTCACAGAGGAAATACTGTCTGGACATTCTTACTGAAGCAGGGGTCCTCGGATGCAAGCCCTCTGGTATTCCTGCATATCCAAAGAAGCACGTCACCTTGTCTGATTCTACCTTTGACGATGTCACTCGATACAGAAGCCTTGTTGGTAAACTCCTATACCTTACTGTCACCAGACCAGATATCTCCTATGCAGTTAGCAGAGCTAGCCAACACATGGAACGACCATGCTACAGCCACTGGCAGGATGTCCTACAAATTCTACGATACTTGAAGGAATCTCCAGGGCGTGGTCTCTTTTATAGGGTAAATGGGCACACGGATGTTATTGCATCTGCTGATGCTTATTATGCAAGTTCTCCAGAAGATTGATGCTCTACTACATGCTATGCTATGATGGTTGGAGGAAACACTATTACATGGGCGAGCAAGAAACAAACCGTAGTGTCCAGATCTAGTGCAGAGGCAGAGTATAGGGCAATGGCTCAAGCCACCTGTGAGATCACATGGCTATTGGATTTTCTTCAAGAACTTGGTATTAATGTCACTACTCCTATTCCTCTATATTGTGACAACAAATCTGCAACCTGCATTGCCACGAATCCAGTGTTCCATGAACGAACTAAGCACATAGAGATCGACTGCCACTTTGTACAGGATGTTGTCAAGATTGGAAGAATTACTACTCCGCATATCAGCACTGATCTTCAGCTTGCAGATATCTTCGCGAAAGCTTTACCTAAGAAATGCATGTTGTGGATTGTTTCCAAGTTGGGTATGACTGATAAATATGCTCCAACTTGAGGGGGTGTTAGGAATATATTTAGCAGCTATAAGCCATTACTCATTATAAACCTTGTAAGGGTATTTATGTATTTTTTCTCCTCCTGTACTCTCTAGGGTTTCTAGGGTTTTGTCCTATATAAGGACCCCTAGACCTATTAGAATAAGCAAGCTATTGCATTCCCTTCCACAACCCTAATTGTACAAATGGACCTTAATATTAAGTGCATTTACAATCATTCATTTTAGATGTGCATGATAAAATAATATTTTTTATTACATTAATGGGTCTCCAGGGGCTTAGAAGTCCAACAGTCTCCCACTAGCCCTTACAGCCATTCATGTACAACTATTAACTCCATATTTATGACATGATGGTCGAAGACCTTTCGAGTCAATGGCTTGGTTAGCAGATCATCAATGTTGTTGCTGTTGTCAACCTTGATTATCGTGATATCACCAATCTGGATCTCACGGATGATGTGGTGTTTACTCTCCACATGTTTGCTTCTTTGATGCCACTGGGGTTCCTTTGCTTACGCTATGGAACCCATGTTATCGCAATGGAATGGCAGATTCCAATGAGGAAACTACACCAAGTTCCAATATGAATTTGCATCACCATATTATATCCAGCTTTAGTTGTTGAGTCGGTTGTGGTGTCTGGCTTCTTGCTTTTCCAATTTACATCACCATCACTCAACGGGAATAAGAACCCTGAGGTTGACTTTATATCATCCGCATCTGATTGGAAGTATGAATCTATGTACCCTAAGTTTTGGAGATCATTATCTCCATAAACTAAGATTTAATCTTGAGTTCTTCTTAGGTACTTAAAGATGATTTTCACTGCAGTCAAGTATTCCTCTCCATAGCAGGATTGGTAACGTCTTACCACTCCCAATGCATGGAAAATATTTGGTTTAGTACACATCACATCGTACATCAAGCTCCCTACAACCGATGCATAAGGGCATCTGGTCATGGCTTTCTTTTTCTCAATAGTTTGAGGAGTCATTCCTAGATAGGTGAATACCATGTCTTAGGGAAGGAAGACTTTCTTGGAATTATCCATATTGAATCTTTCAAATATCTTCTTGATATATCCTTGTTGTGATAGTCCAAATACCATCTTTTCTCTGTTTTTGAACAACTTCAGACCCGGTATATAAGAGGCTTCTATGAGATCTTTGATCTCAAAGGTATGGGACAACTAGATCATAACAATGGTCCCCATCCATATATCATTCCCACTAATAAGGATGCCATCACATAAAGCACAATGAACATGATGATGCTCCCATAAATCTTCTTGTACACACATCGTTCATCCGAATTCTGCATGAAATCATAACTCTTTATGGTTATCGAATTGAATGTTCCAACTATGAGAATCATGTTCGAACCCATAGATGGATTTCTTCAGCTTGCATACTTAACCCTCCTCAGCTACGAAGCCTTGGAGTTTCTCCATATAGATATCAACTTCAAGGTATCCATTTAGGATTGTTGTCTTGACATCCATTTTTCAAATGTTACGATCAAGGTGTGCAACTATAATAAGCAATGCCCTGAAGGATTTAAGCATGACCACATGAGAGAATGTTTTATCGTAATCGGTACCGTCTCTCTATGTGTATCCCTTGTCTACGAGCTATGCTTTGAAGGTCTCTACCTTCCAGTCGAGTCCCCTCTTTCTCTTGAAGATCCATTTGCATCTAATGGATTTGACCCCTTTAGATGGATATTCAAGGGTACATGCACCATTTTTATGCACGGAGTCTATCTCAGAATTTATTTCTTATATCCAACTATCCACGTCACGATCACCCAAAGCTTCATCAAATGAAGTTGGGTTATCATCAAACTCTTCTGATACATGAAATTCACACCTTTTAGGATGTCTTTACAACCCTAGGACTCTTTCTAATATGTACGGTCATGTCATTTTCAATTATCTCTTCAATTTCCGGTGTAGGAACTTCATCGCTCTCGCTAGACTCGATTAGTTCCTTAACTTCATTATTTTCTTGACTAATAAGAAATTCATCTTCTAAAATTTTGACATATCTAGAAAAAAATACCTTTTAAGTTTCAGGATCATAAAATATCTATGTAATACCATTCTTTATGTATCCAATGAAGTAGCACCATCTAGTGCGAGATTCAACTTGCTTGCATCCGTGTTTTTAGCATGGACCAAACAATCCCAAATCCTCAAGTGTCGTACACTCAGCTTAGTACCATACCAAAGCGCGTGAGGGATTTTAGATACAAATTTAGATGGAATCTTGTCTAGGATATAAGTTGCAGTCTCTATTGCATGCCCCCAGAATTAAAGAGATAAGTTCTCTTTACTCATCATTGATCTCACCATGTCTAACATGGTTCTGTTGTGTCTCTCTGCAACTTCGTTGAGTTGAGGAGTTGTATCTCTCTGCAACTCCATTGAGTTGAGGAGTACCTGGAGGAGTGAGATTGGAAATAATTCCTCTCTTTAAGGTATTCTTTGAATTCATCTGAGAGGTATTTGCCAACTCGATCAGATCAAATCTGTTTTATCTTTTTATCAGTTTGGTTCTCAATCGAAGCCATAAACTTTGAACTTTTCAAAGGTTTCGTATAAGAAGATAAAATCATATTGTGAATGATCATCAATAAAGGTCATGTACTATTGATGTCCATTTCGAGTCTCAGTATGAAAGGGACTGCATATATCTGTATCTTTTAGGTCTAGTATACCTTCGCAGCATTCACCTTTCTTATGGAAGGGTGCCCTAGACATTTTCCCAGGAATACAATGTTTGTAAGTAAGTAAATCACTGACTTCTAGGAAATCGGGAGGTCCATCCTTTACAACTCTATTGATCCTATCAAAAGATACAAATCCAAGTCTTCGATGCCAGATCATAGTTAAATGATCTCATCCTCTCTTGATCATTTAGGGTTTTATTATTAATAGTGGTATTGACATTCACGATACATTCATGCATGTTCAATTCATAGAGTCCACTTAATGTTAGAGAACCATGACAATTTATGATAAGTTGATTACATAAAAGGAAAATGTATCCATGTCTAACCAACTTAGATACATATAGTAAGTTCCTTCAAACATCCGGTGCGTAGAGACAAACTCTAATATCTAGGACTCCTTGATAGAGAGGTTTTGCATCGGTCTGCTAATCAAACACGATTAGCAATCACAATAGTGAACAAGTGTCTCTCAATCAACAATCAAACCCACAATTAAATAGATCAATTATGTGAAAAACGTGAGTTAGAAATTTATAATATTTAACGCTAAAAAAATATATGTATAGGGAAAGTATGTAGAGTGTGGAACTCTGAGGAGCGAATTGGTAGGTAGTAAATTATTAATAATTATTTATAATTCATAATAATTAAATTTTTGTATAAGGGCAGAAATAGTGTTGGAGTGGTTGTTCATAAAGATTTGAAGGATTGTGTGGTTGAGGTGCAAAGATTTGGGGATCGGATTATTTTGCTAAAGTTGGTGCTTGAAGAAGAAATTCTGAATATCATCTCAGTTTATGCACAACAAACTGGTTTAGATGAAAGGACTAAACAAGATTTTTGGGAGGATCTGGATAAGATTTTACAAGGAATCCCACAAAGAGAGATGGTTTGCATAGGTGGAGATCTTAATGGACATGTGGGAAAAGATGTTTCAAGGTAAGCAAGTGTGCATGGAGGATATGGTTTTGGGGATAGAAACGAAGAGGGAAAAGTCATTCTGGATTTTGTAACTGCTTATGATCTTTTCATAGCAAACACTCTTTTCAAGAAGAGGGAGGAACATTTAATTACTTATAAGAGTGGCTCAACTAGAACACAGATAGATTACTTTGCGTTGAGGAGAAGGGATCGGTTGTGTTGCAAAGATTGCAAAGTAATCCCTGGAGAGAGTTTGATAACCCAACATCGCTTGTTAGTCTTGGATTTACAAATAAAAGGGCTGGTAAAGAAAAGGAAGGTTCCTAAGATCACTAGAACTAGGTGGTGGAATCTTCCGCTGAAGCAATCAAGCTTCAGGGAGAAGGTTTTAGAAGACTTATCTTGGGATTGTAACGGTAGTGCAAACGAGATGTGGGAAGCAGTAGCATCTTGTATCCGAAAGGTAGCCAAAGAGATGCTAGGCGAGTCAAAAGGAGGAGCTCCGCGTCAAAAGGAGGCTTGGTGGTGGAGTGAAGGGGTGCAAGAGAAACTAAAAATTAAAAGAGCTTGCTTTAAAGCTATGTCTAAGGATAGAACAGAGGAAACTATCACAGACTATAAAATAGCGAAGAAGGAAGCGAAGAAGGCTGTAAGCGAAGCTAAGTCAAAAGCTTATGAAGTTTTGTATAAAAATCTCAACTCTAAGGAGGGCCAGAAGGATATATTCAAGTTGGCCAAAGCAAGAGAAAGAAAGACCAAAGACCTTTCTCAAGTGAGATGCATTAAGGACGAGGAAGGTCACGTGCTTGTTACTCAGAAGGATATAGAGACTAGATGGGAGCAGCACTTCCATAAACTTTTCATTGGAGAAGGAAATAGAGAGATCGCTTTGGGTGATCTAGCTAGTAGTGAAAGTTACTTGAATCGTGCATGCTATAGACGAATACAAAGAAAAGAAGTAGAGGAGGCTTTGAAGGTTATGAGACCTGGGAAAGGTGTTGGACCGGATGACATCCCTGTAGAAGTATGGAAAGTCTTAGGTGAGCGTGGTTTGACTTGGCTTACGAATCTATTCAATGTTATTTGGCGAGGCAAGAAAATGCCTGAAGATTGGAGGAGGAGTATCGTGGTGCCTCTTTATAAGAACAAAGGAGACATTCAAAATTGTTCAAATTACAGAGGTATCAAGCTGATGAGTCACACTATGAAAATTTAGGAACGTTTGATCGAAAGAAGGTTGAGGCAAGTTTCCCAAGTAAAAGAAAACCAATTCGGATTCATGCCAGGTCGCTCAACTATTGAAGCCATCCATTTGCTGAGGAGAACAATGGAGATTTATAGAGCTAAAAGGAAGAATCTCCATATGATCTTTATTGATTTGGAGAAGGCTTATGATTCCGTCCCACGAGAGATACTATGGAGAGTTATGGAGAAGAGTCAAGTACCTGTCCTATACATTAATCTCATAAAGGATATGTATGATAGGGCTTTATCTTGTGTAAGGACCCCGACGGGGAAGACTGACTATTTTGATATCAACATTGGTTTGCATCAAGGTTCAGCTTTGAGTCCATTTCTTTTTACTTTGATTATGGACGAGTTGACAAGTCACATTCAGGATGAGTTACCTTGGTGTATGTTATTTGCTGATGATATTGTGTTGATTGACGAGACTAGAGATGGAGTAAATGAGAAGCTTGAGGTTTGGAGACATGCATTGGAGACTAAAGGTTTTCGTATAAGTAGGGCTAATACGGAATATATGGAATGCACCTTTGATGGAAGCAATGGTGAAGGAATCGAGGTGAAGATTGGCGACGATAACATTCAGAAGAGAGATTTTTTTAGATATCTGGGATCTATTTTGCAACATGATGGGGAAATTGATGGAGATGTTACTAATAGAATAAATGCAGGCTGGCTAAAGTGGAGAGGAGCCTCCGCTGTTCTCTGTGATAAGAAAATTCCTTTAAAAATTAAAGGAAAGTTTTACAAAGTAGCCGTGAGACCTGCTATGCTTTATGGTTCTGAATGTTGGCCTGTGAACCATAGACATGTGCAGAGAATGGCTGTAGCAGAAATGAAAATGTTAAGATGGATGTGTGGACATACACGTAAAGATCGGATTCGGAATGATGCAATCAAAAAGAAAGTTGGTGTAGCTCCGATCGAGGATAAGATGCGAGAAAACCGCTTAAGATGGTTTGGTCATTTGCAAAGAAGGTCAACTGATGCACCGGTTAGGAGATGCGAGTGTTGGGATGTTGAGCCGACTAAGAGAGGGCGAGGACGGCCCAAGAAGTGTTGGAAAGAGACTATACGAAGGGATCTTAGTTTTTTGGATATAAATCTGAGATCAACCCAAGATAGATCTGAATGGAGGCGAAGAATCCATGTAGCCGACCCTACTTAATTGTGAGAAAAGGCTTTGTTGTTGTTGTTGTTGTGGTTTTAAATTATATTTATTTTTTATGGATTTTTAGTTATTTGTATATTTTTTATGTTTTAATTTTTAATTTAATATTGCAAATTATTATTTTTATTTTGATTTTTTTAAAATAATATATTTATATATATACACATATATATATCAACTTAGATATTATAGATATTATATAAGTAACATGTATATAATGGATAATATATATAAAGATCTTTACTTAAGTCAAATATAGTTAAAATTAATAAAATAAAATGTTTTTGCTTTTTTTATATTTTTCTCTATTTTTAGTAATTTCTTATGGAATTTTTATATTTTTTTATTTTTAAAGTTGGAAATATAATAAAATAGTGAAAAATAAATATCTGAGATTGTTTTATGTTTAATAAATACAAATATGCTCAAAATTACCCTAAAATAATTTATGTATAAAGAATATATTAAATAAAAATAAAAAAACAAAAATAAATATTTTTGGATTTTTAGATGATTTTGCTAATTTTATAAGGATTTTAGGGTTTTATTATTTTTAAGTTTTATATTCTATACTTTTAGTGATTTTTGGATTTTTGGATATGGTAAAATATATAATAATAAAGATAATAGATTTTTTGGAATTTTTGGAGAAGTTTTTATAATTTTATGTTTTTATAATTAAATAAAGAGAAAATGCATGTTTTTGTATTTTTAGAAAATAGGAAAATCAATTAAATGCTTACATAAAATGCATGCACGAAGAAACACGATATCTCACATATGACTTAATTTTCCTATAGTTTTTAGAATAATAAAAATATTTATAACGACAAATATACGCAACATAAAAATGCTACAGATACAGATCCCTATTTGTAATTAATGAAAACTTAAAAGTCATTTCATAATAAGTATGAGGAATATTAGAGCATACATGTAATTTTTTACAGTGCCTCACGTGTCGTAACACATGAGGTCAGTGGGCTAATTTGTAATTATATAGAAATATGAGGTCCATTATGCAATTTTTCCTCAAAATATTACACATAGTATAATTTTTATAATATTAAATAACAATGCAAAAATTGGGAGAGGTCTTGTGCAATTTACCCTTATCTTGTGCACTATCCAATGGCGCGGATCACTTCACTTAACGTGATGGACAACTCAGATCCTCCTATATCGTTTCGTCGATGAACGGACATGATTTAATCCAAGAGATGAACGGAGGGCTCCTAAGGCGCTCAACCCAACGGTAGCTGGAAGACTTGGAGGCGTATTATTGATCTAACGATGTTGAGAGGATTGGTAAGAACAAGGAAGAACCATTCCCCTTCCTTGCTCTGATCGTGTGAGACTCCCTTCTCTGGCAGTCCTTCGAGCTTCAGATGATCCCTATGGCTTCCTGGAAGGCATGCGCGATTGATGGTGCCTACAAAAAGGTTCAGACCTCGCTGAGAAGAGTTCTGGATGTCCATGAAGTTCCATCCATATGGAGCTGTTGGATACGAGTCGAACACCCTTCTGGTGGGGACTTCAGGCACTCAAACCTATACAAAAACACTCAGGGCTCGAGGGGGGACAACCTCGAGCATTTTATTCGAGGAATAACAGACTGATGAGGTGAATGGATTGCCCTCCGATGATGGTGGAGGAAGGAGGGATGTGGAATTGATTTGTACAAAATCGAGATGATCAGGGTGATTAGGATTGGTGAAGCAGCATATAATAAGGAAGTAGGGTGATTTGTGAGTCGAGACAGTGGTTAATAGATGATGAACGGAGGCTGGAGCTCTAAACTACGGTGAACTCAAATTTTTGGTATTTTTACTAATTTTAACTGAAATAAACAGAAATAAAATGTGATGCTAGTCTACGGAATTAAAAGCAAAGTTAAGAGGATATAAATAAGCAGCTGACATGGCCAGTTGAGTCTGGGAGTAGAGGGTCATCAGAGGTGTCTCCGGTGAGTGATGAATCATCCCATATCTCCTTCTCCTTGCCTTGAATAGGTAACTCCCACCTCCTTTTACAAGGGGGAATGCTCCAGGTTCAATCCTAAGGGGTTACGGTGGATCTATGGGGGATTAAACTCAAAAATGAAGATGGGGGTTCGGTTTTATATAAGTGGTGATTGGCCATATCGTGAGGAAGAAGAGTGGTTGGTGAGGGCTATGGTGTGGGCGTGGAAGAGTGTGACCGGGAGTGCATGCAGGTAAGGAGCTCGAGGGAGATGGGGGCATGGAAGAAGAGTAATAAATTGGAGAATGAAGGGGAGTCTCATGTTCTGACAAAAGTCAAAGATGGCAAGGATAGTTGACCGAGGTCAATAACATCCTATTGGTCCATGTAGGACCAATAAGACAAAACAAGAAATAAAAATGCATGTAAATTCAAAAATAAATAGTAGATGATTTTATTAATTAAAACGTAAAACATGAAAAGTGTTCATAATTTTATAAGCTATATTCTATGATTTTATTTATTTTACAACACTATTTGTAAGATGTTATTTTTTACATGTATATTTAAGTAATATACTCATGAATCCATGATTCGTCTACTCTATATGTATGTTTTAGCAAAATCTCCTTAATAAATAACTAATTAAATCCCTTAAAATCAATTAATTGACATTCACTAATTGTGATAAAATTAGGTTAAAATATTATAAATAAATAACCTTATTTTCCCTGATTGAGCTTATTATTTTATGTATAAATAATCTTTATTTTAACCTAATTCTTTCTTTAAATTATTATTTAATTAATTAACTAACTTGGCATAAAGAATCAAAATCCATAAAAATCATAAAATCAGAAGATAATACAAAAATCTGACTTTTTATATTGTGTACATACTTTCTCTTCGTTGCTTTTATTTTACTACAACCTATAAAAAATCCATAAAAATCAGATTAATTGTGTATATATTATATATAAATTAATCGACTAATTAAAATCTAATTAAAAATATAAAAAATTACAAAATGCAAAAAAATCAGCATTTTAGTACATATAGAGTAACTCCAAAATTACTTTTTGCATAGTTGACCTCTTTTGATTTTGGATCCTTCATGAAAGTTGTAGATCTCGTCGAGGCAAACAACTTTCATGTTGACCACTTTTGATTTGACTTCATTTACTATTTCTTTATATTTTTCTTTTTATTTTTATCTTTATTTAATTAATATATTTATTTTATTTTACTCTTATCTAATCTTTAATTTTTATTTTAATCTTATTTGATTTTTATTTTTTAATTGACTTTTATTTATTTTTATTTTTATTCATGTATTTCTCTCCTTTTGTTTCTCTCTCTCTCTCTCAACTACGTGCACAACGCGTGGTCCCCTTCTCCCTCCGCCTTCCTCAACACTCGACCCGCGCCTCTCGCGACCATTCTCTCGCTGCCATGCTGTTACACCTCCCCAGCTTTTACGGCCTCTCCTCCTTCCTTCCCCTTAAAGCCCCATCATCGCCCTCGCTTCGCCCCCATCTGCCCTTCCTCCCATGAAAGCTAGTGACAGCTGACTGAGGACAACAGTTGACCGAGGTCAATAGTTGAAGAGATCCCATTGGTCCACGTAGGACCAATAAGATGAAATAAGAAATAAAAATACATATAAATTCAAAAATAAATAATAAGTGATTTTATTAATTAAAACATAAAACATAGAAATGTTCATAATTTTATAAGCTATTTTTCTATGATTTTTATATATTTTTACAACATTATTCATAAGATGTTAATGTTTACATGTAATTTTATAGGTAATATAGCTTTTTGTATTTTATTTCTATTTTGTAGTTTTAATTTATATTATCATTTTTACATATTTTATATATTTCAAACAATATTAAAAATATGGTTACATATTTTTATTGGATTTTAATAGTTTTATTTATATCTATAAATAAATACATGTATATATCTTATAGGTATAACATACATATATTATAATGTATTAATTATTTTAGTATCATTTTTAATGTTTTAATTTGTATTTATGTTTTTAATATGTTATAAATAATATACACAATTATTTGAAAATATAAGAAGAGCAAAAATGCAAAGAATAAAATATATTAATATTATATAAAGATGCTCAGTATAACAATACTCCAGAAAGTTGGTTTTTGTATCTTAACTTTATTTTCAATACTTTCATTAGTTAGAGAATTTAATTTGGAATACATTTAATTTGAGTTCACATGGAGGAGAGACTCTGGTGTACAATGGAGGTTCAGTTTGGTGTGCATGCATGATGTGGTTTAATTTAGAATACAATGGAGGTGAGTTCAGTTGTTGATCTGTGAAGTTTTGTTTGTGGCTTTTTCATCGGTGCGTACAAGTTACAATGTGCCTCATTTTTTTGGCAGTTATTTTTATAGTTTTCTGTAAATTAGTATGTACTAGATTCATGCTAAATATTTTATTATTTGAGATATGTAATGTGAAGAATAAAATATTGTAAAAATGGCTATTTACAATGTATAAAATTAGGATTTTATGTACAGTATTTGGCCCTTACCTCCCCTACTTTATTCCTGGTTGATCGAATCAATATTGAATTGGTCTCAGAGTTTAGGATCATTCAGTATATTTGATACTTCATTTATTTTTATTTTCTTTTCTGCATTCCTTGATTTTTTTGTTAAATACAAGTATTTATGCAGAATATCATGGTGTTAATTTGTGCAAGTTAATTGTATTTGCATGCATTTAAAGTTACATTTAGCTAAGTTTTTAAAGTTAAAATAAAGGTAGATGAATGGCTATTCATCACCCCCCATACTTACCTTTTATAGTCTTTAGCAATCACTTATTCGTCAAGTGATGCAAAAGAGAAAATAAAGAAAAGGAAAATAAAGAAATTTGAATGGTTATGATTTTTAAACGTATCTTCACAAAATCAAATTTTGGATCTCAATTAAGACCTTTGGATTGTTAGTTTGTTTGGAACCTTATTGAGAATAGGATCAAAAACTTGACAGCCCTCAAGTTCCACAATCCTCGGTTCAGGTCGCCTTAATAGCCAGGTCAAAATAAGTTTATTCGTACGCAAACCCTTATGACTATGAGTATCACTTGTATAGTATATGTGAATGTAGCTCTTTTTATCAGAGATGGCATGAATCCGTCTTTCTCAACAAGATAACCCTAGTCCCCAATCTAGCTACTCTTTCCTCGAGGACTGAGGTATTTCCTTCTAAGTTCATGTACAATCGGCTCAAGAAGAGAAGGTGGAGAGGAAGAATGGACTGTGACCAGTATAGCCACATATCCTAAGGAGCTTGACTAGTATAGCCAAGTCTCCGATTGCAGGCAACTTGATGTCTTTAACTTTGAAGAATAATGCCTTGCTCATTTGATACATACTCCGATGGGAATGATTTTTCATTGAGTTGTGTCCATATATTATTGTTGGAGTTTTTGAATTTGCATTTTTTCGGTACTACAACATCATTTACATAAGGAATTTTTCCTCTTCAGCCAGTAGACTATCCATCTTTTGATGCATTATTGCAATCCACAACGTCTTGTCTTTAGACGTCCATGCCACTAGATCATGTTAGGGGACATTGGCCACCTATTTGGGTGGCGTATGTCTCCACACGTATGCTTCTCAAGCTAAAGAATCTTGCCCTCACCATCTCATCATAGTTGATCTAAGCATATAGTGCTTCTCTAAGTTAGGTCATTATCAGCAAGAGTCATACGTGTGCTTTGAAATACTCTACTTAGGCTTGTCAAGAGGACATGTGAACATAGTCTAATAGACTCGAAGAATGATCTGAAAAGTCTTAATTCCAGTTCCTATAAGGTTCTTGTGAAATTAAGTGAATTAAGGCCTAGACCAAGCTCCAATCTTCATATTTTATTTAGATTTTTTCAATGGTCACATCATTCTAAAAAATGCATATGCAATGCAGAAAATATTTTTATGAAACAAGTTTTCTGGTTTTGAACTTTTTATGGATTTTTCAAAAAAAAATTGCAAATTTTTATGGAGTTTTGAAAACATTTTTCAAAGTATAGGTTTTCTTTTGTAAAGGGGTTAATGAATTTTTAAAAATATTTATAAGTATTATAATATTGACAGGGGATTTCTATATATTTCTAAGGAATTTATAAAGAACTTTTTTTATACAGGTATATACAAATTTTATATAATGGTTTTATTTAATCAGTAATTTTATTTGAAGAATTTTTCAATGATATTATTTATAATATTTTCAAAATAAATTGAAAATATTTTTGCAAACATTTGTCAACTATTTTAAAAACTTATGTTGCAGATAATTTTACAAAGAAATTTTCAAAAAAAATTACAGATAATTTTTACAAACTTTTTATAATAATTTACAAAGGAATATTTTCAAAGGTTTGAAAACATTTTACAAAGATTTTTCCAAGGTTTTCCCAAGATTTTTCAAAATATTTTACAACCATTTTCCAATTCACTTGCAAAATAATTTCGAACAAATTTTACAAATGATTTTCAAAAATTGTCATACATATTTACAAGAGTTATTTACAATTTATATATTTGTATAACATTATCCCATATACTATATTAGCCATATTTATTAAAAATACAGAAAGTACGAGTTATGGCTAATGTATATATATTATATATACGACCACTCTGTACTTAGCTCGAACTATGCCCTCGTAGTGATCAAAGGGCAATAAAGGAATACATAACTCATGCTAAATATAGAAAAGTCTATACTACAACGATTGAATAAAAGAATAAGAAGTCGATCTTCCCTCCTATACTTAGGATCAACTAATCCTAAGTATATCAAACTGTGCACAAAACAAGGATGATCGAAGATTAGAATTTATATAAATCAACGACTCGGCTTATCACCCCCCCCCCCCCTCCCCACCCCAAAACTTAGGGTAAAATACCCATAAGTATAGAAAATAATTATCAACAAGTTAGAAGACAAACGAGAGAATAATGAAGAATAACTCAATTACACTCATCCCCCTATACTTAGGATTTGGTCATCCTAAGTATAGCACAGATGAATGGGATGAATGAATCAAAGAATGCAATAAAAAAGAAGAGAAAAGAATTTATCCAAAAAAATATTGTTGTTCAGTTCGGTGTCTAACACTGCTGAGACTACATGAAGATTATATTGAAATGTCGCATTGATAGAATCAACAACGGACAAGAATGTATCATGCTCTAGGTATGGCTTCCGCAACAACTCGTTGATAATGAATGGTTATGCATCAGATGACAATCCTGATATAATGATGTTGCCGTTGACACATACATTTCTTACTAAAATCGGCCATGTCCTTTTACTCTTCAGCTTGCTTGGCAAAACTTTAACTTTACATCGAACAACCAAACCTTATGACTGGGCTTGAAATTCTTTCTCGTGATATGCTTGTCATGCCATCTTTTTACTTTCTCCTTATACATCAGGTTGTTGTCGTATGCATAGTCTCGAAATTCGAACAATCCTTTCAGATAAATCTTTCTGTTTAGACATGCTTTATCAGAATCCAAGTTACACAAATTGATTGCCCACAAAGATTTATGAATGAGATCCAATGGCAAGTGGCATGGCTTTGATGATCATGAAGATCGAGGTACCATGGGTCTGATCTTGGAGAGTCTGCAGTGTCCGACAAATCGGATCCAGCAATTACTGTATCGGTCACTCTCATGACGCATAACATCCAATCCAGGTGATCAATCAACAATTAACCCATAATGATAATGAAGTAATGTAAATGAGTGAGCTAAAATCTATTATAAACTCTACGAAATGTGTACGATGACAAGTAGTAGAGGTCAAACCATAAAGAGCTTGAGGAGTAGAATAAAGTGGAATAGACTACTTATGAAATTTTTACTGATTTTTTGTTTTGAAGTATTTTTGTTTCAAAATTTGCAAATTTTTACCTTTTGATTTAAAAATAATATATAGCAATATAAGTAATAATTAGATGTATATATATATAAGTATATAAGTAGTATATAGAAAAGATATGCTTTTGGATTTTTAAAATATGATAAATAAAACTTAGGGATATATTACCCTAAGTATAGGGGGGACAAGCCGAATAATTGATTTCGTGTATATTCTTTTCCTCGGTCTTCCCCATTTGTACAGTCTTCTATACTCAAGATTATTTGATCCTAAGTATAGGATTATCATTGACTTCTATTCATTTGATTCTTCATTCTTTTGAGTCGTAGTATAGGATTCTTTTCACTTTTCTATACTTAGCATGAGTTATGTCTTCCTTTGTCGCTTCTTGGTAACTATGAGGACATAGTTCAAGCTCAGTATAGGGGGTGTCATATATGTTGTATATATACTTTAGCCATAACTCGTACTTTTGTTTGTTAATAATATGGCTATTACTAATAATCACATATATTATGTGTCCAACTGTAAATATAATATCTTGATCATGAATCCAATTCATGATAATTTACTGGTTATTATTGAGTATAATTTTGAGTGGGTTTATTATAAGTTAGCTGAAATAAGATAACTTTCATAAATACATATTATACTTCAATTTAAGATTTTTTATATCAAAGTTTTCTTGCTTTGTCAACATTGAAAGTTCATTACCAAATAAAATATTTTTATGTTTTAAATATTGTTCTCTATTTTTGGTGATTTTTGGCTTTTTTAGGATTTTTATGTATTTTAAAATAAGGGAATACATAAAATAAAAAATAGAAAATCCAGGAACTTGAAATGGGCTTAATAAATATGTTTCACTTTAGATTGAGATGAAAATAAATTTTTTTAGATACTAGATATTACAAGAAAATTCATGAATTTGTGATTTTTCTATGATTTTATAAAACTTTTATTATATATTCCATGTTTTACATATTTTAGGAGTTTTACTTAATATTTTCCAAAAATACTTGTACATCAGATGAAATAAAATAAAATTAGCCTAAAAGAATTTTTTTCGGAATTTTCCATCACATTTTATATTTTTTTATGGATTTTTAAATGCTAAATGAGTAAAAAGCAATGTTTTGAAGTTTTATAATAGAAAAATAATTTTAATTTCCTTGAAAAAATATGTGATAAAATAGGGTTCCAAGCACTTAAGATAATTTTCCTATAATTTTTAGATGCAAAATGATAGTTTTAATAATTAAAATACAAATACAAAATTAAATCAACTATACAAGGACCTTTTTAAAATTTCTAAGAAGTTTCGGAGCATTTAATGTCACATTCATAAAGTCTGAGGGCATGCATGCAATATTCACGTAATTAAATACAATATACACCTAGTAGGAGTATAAATGCAAATAAAATAAATAATAGATCTAAGCATGCAATTCATCCAAAAAGTTTTATATTGATATTTAAAGTTTGAGGACCAAACTATAACACACATCCCAGAGGGGTGATAACACGGATTTTGCGAGGGTCAAAATAGTCCACACCAGGCGGGACCACAGTATCGCTGAGCATCTGCTCACAAACCCGAATTAAATCAACAATTAACCCATGACAATTAAATCAAACAATGAAAAGAAATATGTGGAGTTAAAATTTATTATAACTCTACAATAAGTGTGTATAGGTGTAAGTATGTGTAGAGTGTCGAACTCAGGGAGCAAACATGATAGAACAAGGCAGTATTGCTAGAAAAATATGAGAGTGATCAAATGCCTACAAGTGCTATTTTGTGGGTTTTTATTTTTTAAATTTATAATTTTATATTTGATTTTTCATTTTTCTGATTTTATATTTTCTTTTTATATTTTATACTTTTTTTAAATAGAATATATATACAAAGTAAGAAAGAGAGGGATAAAGTATTTATAAAAAATAGGTAAAACAAGTAAAATTCAGAAAATAAAATATTACTGTGCTTTTTATAATTTCCTAATGTTTTGTGATTTTTCTATATTTTTCCTAATTTTTTTGGTATTTTTAAAGACTAAAATACTGAAGATAAGGATTGAAATAAAGAGCTGAAACTAAAATGGAGAAATAAAATATCAAACAGTAACAAAAATTCTCCAATCTAATTTTAAATAAAATATAATTAAATAGGGAAAATTTTGAGACAAAGATTATATTTTTAGGCATTTTTTGGAATTTTTAATATTTTTATGAAGATTTTTGGTGTTTTATAATTTTTAAGGGTTTTCTTTTGAAATTTTTAATGATTTTTGGATATAAGTTAAAACATACTAAAATACACAAAATCTACTTTTTTGGGGAATTTTTCAAGAAGTTTTATAATTTTTATGTATTTTATAATGCAGACAGTAAAGAAAATGCTTGTTTTCGATTTTTTATAAATATGCAAATGCAATAAAAATGCAAACTAAAAATATGGCATTAAACTACAATGCAACAGGAGCTTAAGTATTTTTTTGGTAATTTTTCGAGTCAAAATGATGCATGAGATAAATGCAAGCATCCACGCAAAAATACAATACTAGCAAGGGCATAAATGTAAATACACAGAAGTCTAAGGGCCTACTTGCAAATTTTCCTAAAATATATAACATTGAACACAAATTTATAGACTAAATATAAATACCCAAACTCGACGGGGGTTCGCTGCAGCATTGCCAAACTTACGCGCACTCGGCATGTGACCTGGTAGGGGTATTTTTGTAATATCACAAAGCTCCAGGAGCTAACATTCAATTTTACCAAAATATTACAACTTAAATAAAAAGTTTCTGTACTAAAGTGAAATAAAGAAACCCCAGGGGGTCCTTGCAAAATGCCCACCACCCCACGTGCACGGGTCACGTGAGGTGACGTGGACTGGACCTAAACACAAATAATGAAAGTACGGGGGCCTAAATGCAAATATTACAAAAATATTTAAACTATACCTGAAAGTTTAAGGACTAAAAATAAAACGCAAAATGGCTGGGGTAAAAGGTGCAAAATACCCACGACCTGGCGATCCAACGGCGGACGTCCTTCACTTATCCATGTGGCGCTTCGAGGACGGCTGATGAATCCACATTTCATCATCTTTATTCTATCATTTTGGCATCAAAAACCCTAGCAAATACCTGTAAATACCCTTAAATCAAGCATATTAGCATCCATGCATGTGCATTCAATCAGTGTATAAAATAGTGTAATTAAAGCCAAAATTATAGAATAAATAAAAGAAAAGAAAAAGAATAAAATATTGTAAATATTTTATGACCCAAAACCCCGAGACCTAGGCATCTTGATGAATAGGTCGACAAGGAATAAAGTAGGGGGAGATAAGGGTCAAATACCTATAGTATTCTATTCATTCTTTATTCATTTTGGGACCTATTTTTGGTTCCACTTTTTGTACATCAAATAAAGAAACTTTGTACATGAAAGTTGTAGATAATTTTATGAATAAAAATACAAAATTGATTTCACAGAAAAATAATATACAGACAAAAAGTTATGGTCTGAATAAGAGTCCAGAATCCCAACTTCCCAGACCCGTATCTCACCACTGACAACTCCAAATGTAGCAAACTCACTTTAATTGTATATATAATAAACTAATCTATCCAATGGTGGTAGTTTCGCATTTGGCGGAGCTACGGTTTGAAAGTTGAGTTTTGGACCCACATTGTATACCTGTACAGATTAAAATATTCAATTTATTATTTATTCATTATTTTTATATTTTTATAATCTTGTAAATATTACTTATAATAATTATGTGCATTAAAATTAGAATAGGATACATAGGTATACTACCTATATCCATACATATACATTATACCCTTATATTTTATTAAATATACCAAACAATTCAGAAAAATAAAACAAAAATATATTTGTGTATATAAAAGTATTTTATGATTTTAGAAAATAATAAATAAAAATAATAAAGATAAAATACCTAAATAAAAATTAAATACTTAAATACATAGGTATTATACCTATAAAGGGCTAAAAAGTGAACTTGAAAAAATATAACTCATAAAAATAATTAAAAATCGGAATAAAATACTAGATAAAATTATAAACATTTTCTATTTTATCACCTAATCAAAATAACACCATTTAATATTTTAAAATGATTTATAATATGTTTTTCCAGGGTTTTTCCTGGTTGGGCCACGTGGACCAACCAGGAGGGTCTGAGAGTTGACCTCGGTCAACTCTCTGACCCAACCCCTGTGGCTTTGTCAGAGTGTGTTGACCCCCTTCTTCAATCTTTTTTCGAGGATAGCCCTTTCACCTAAACATGCTCCACCCTTCACGACTTTTGAAGCTCGAGCATCAAGGATTCTCGCCCAAGCATTATCTTGGGTCGCGGATCGCTGCACCACCCGCCATGCCTTGTTCTTCCCCCACTGTCCGTCAACCCCTTAAAACCAAATCCGATTCTCTTTTGAGAATTTGAACCGCAAATTTCCACTGATCTTCCCCCTTAGTCGAGCTCGAGGTGCCTGGAGGTGACAACTCCAAGCTCTGGGCTTCACGGCGGCGGGATAGCACCTGATCGACGCGTGTTCCACACCTACGGCGAAGCTCCGCTTTCGAGGTATCCACCCTCTGGCCCCAGGCCATGGAGGCCGTTTCTTTGCTTCTTTTTATCCACATCACGTTCCTCATAGTCGTAGGATCATCCAAACCCTCTTTTCTCGTCGAATCGACCATCCGATCTCCTCATCAATCACCTCGCCGGAGCGCAACTCCGGCGAGTACCTATCTCGCCCTTCACTCCATTTCGAGAGCCACTGGAGGTCGAGGCATTTTGCCCTCGACCTTCGTAACTTTTTTTGTGCAGGTACCTGAGCATTACGAAGCGTCTGGAGTCATTTTGATCCCTCGCTGGAGGAAGCTGGAGCCCTGCTGCTCCGCCACCTCCGTGCGAGAACACCGGCGCACGCCGGTGACTTTTGACGCTCCCCGACGACAGCTGACACCTGCCGGAGCCTCCCTGACATTTTTGCGAGCCCAAACGCCGCTGGAGCTGGACGGAGGAGCTCAGAGAACTTCGCCCAGTCAGAGCTCCTCCGTGTTCTTCCACCTGCCACCGGAACCGTCCGATCGTGGAGGAGGCCCAGATCCGCCACCAGCCGTTGGATTTTCGAGCGCCTCAACCGACCGATCTATCGAGATCCATCTAATCGCAGCCGTCCACGCGAAGCGTCATCGTGCCCGGAGAAGTCGCCATGTGGATAAGTGGTGTGTCCCACGCCGCTGGATCGCGCCGAGCCTCCAACCGTTGGATGTCTGCCACGCGTCATCAGCTTCGCCACGGCCGACGGATCATCCCAGCGAGGGTATTTTGCAGTCAACCCCCCGCTAGTTTTGTAATTTCTATTTGGTCTTGAAATTTTATTGCGTAGTTTAAATATTTTGTAAATCTTGCAAAAAGACTCTCGAGCTTTCAGACATATAGGTCCTCTACCACGTCACCTCACGTGACCTGTACACGTGAGGTGAGGGCATTTTGCATAGAGGCCCCTCGGCCTTTATTTTATTTTTGTTCAGTACCAAAACTTTCAGATTAAGCGTTATATTTTTGGCAATATTGCAAGTTAGCCCTCAGGTTTTTTGGAAAATCACATTTTGGTCCTCGCCAGGCGCGTGCAAGTCACGCGCCCTAGAGGGAAAATTGCTAGGATACCCCTGCAGGTTTTGTATTTTGTAATTGGTCATGGAAATTGAATTTTAAGTGTTAATTATTGTGGAAAATTGCATGTGTGCCCCTGGATGTTTGTTAAATTGCATTTATACCCCCGCCAGGCCTGATTAATGTTTGGATGCTTGTTGTAATTATTTAAATTATCATTTTGCCTCCAAAAATTCCACAAAAATAGGGTTAAGCTCCTGGTAACTTGTACTTACACGCTCTAATGTTAGTTTCTGATTTTATTTTGTTTTTATATTTATTAAAAATCAAAAACATGCTTTTTATTCATTGTCTAGCTTAGAAAATACCAAAAAATAGTAAAATACCTCTAATAATCCCAAAAAATTATGTAGAGTGTATTTTAATCTATTTTAGTGTCAGTCCAAAAATCACTAAAAATCTCAAAAGAAAAACACTAAAAATTTAAAAACACTCAAAAACTTTAAAAAATTATATAAAATCAAGGAAAACTCAGAAAAATATAAACTCAGCTCCTATGTGTTCTATGTTTCATTATCTTTATTTGAAAATTAGTGAGAAAAATTTTGATGGCTGTTTTCTATTTTTAATTCCTATTTTACTCACAGCCAGCACATTTTTCACTGTTTTCCTTTTTTCAGTATTTAAAAATACCAAAAACACCTTGAAAAATACCCAAAAATTACAAAAATAGGAAAAAATCCTAAAAATATCAAAAACATTTTATTTCTAAATTTTTGGTTATTTTTGCACATTTTTATAAGTACTTTATCTTGTCTTTTATTACATTGTTTTTAAATTCCAATATTGAAAAAGAAAAAATATATAATATAAAATTATAAAAATCAGAAAATTAAAAATCAAAATACAAAATTAAAAATTAAATTAAAATAAAAAATTAAAAATTAAAAACCCACAAAAATTCCTTTGATTGCTTGCTTAAGTGTAGACTTCACACACATTCACTTGTGCACAATTATTTGAATTACCATGTTTGCTCCCTGTGTTCGAACTCTCTGCATACTTGTCCCTATACATCATTTGTGCAGAGTTAAAAATAAATTTTAACTCCACATTTATTTCTAATTATTGATCTTTAGTGTGGGTTAATTGTTGACTTTAGTCCAGGATTTATCGTGAGTCATCACAGCGACGGTTGTCTCCACCTTGTGTGAGATACCATTTTAGACTCCGTGAATTTTGGCTAAATCAAATGGCGCCGTTGCCGGGGAGCAACAGCGAGTAGTTCATATTTTGTTTGCTTGTGTTTGTTAGTCTACTATTGCTTTATTTTCTATCTCTTGCATTTTTGATATATATTGTTGAGCTGTTCTGACCACTTTTCTCTTGTCTTCTTGCGAGGGACCGTGAAGCGAGGCGGATCGCTTAGGTGACCCGGAGCATCCTTGGGAAGCGGAGCCGGCTATTCTTTAGCCAAGCCGGCAGGAGAGAGCAGGAGGAGTGAGAGAGTGATTAGTTTAGCTTGCATTTTATTTTTGTGAGAGAGTGCTTGATAATTTGTAATAATACAGGTACTCGGACACTTGGACTCTTGAGACACTACCGGGCCTAATTTCCGGGTGTTTGTTCACCCGGGGGCTCATCGCGGTTTTTATCGCGTTTTCCCGCTTATCATTTTCCGGATTTGTTTTCCTTTTCATTTCTTTTGTGGATTGAGCCCTTAGTTGTAGGCTTGCTTGATTCGATTAGAATAGGTCCAAACACAATAATCACCTTTGCATGCTCCTATAGATCGTATTTGGACTTAGACTAATTAAATAGTTGACCATTTGCTTTCGACCCGCGCGTCGCGAGCTCATCCCCACACAAGCGCTTTCTCCTAACTCAAATGTGTTGAGCAGAGGAGGGGTGAGCCTAGACCGGACACTAGGATTGAGGGTTAGTGGTTAGCTTGTGGTTCTTCACGCTAGCAGTTGCCTACTCTAGGACGATTTCCGTTTTGCATATCGCCATATAGCTTAGGTTTACAAATTCTGCTTTGCATCCCGCATGGAGAGAGCTGGGATTCGTTGTAAGTCTTCTCACTTTGCATCCATCATCTAGGCACAAAGGTGAGATTTCCACCTTGGTGTCGACTTGCACGGCTTTTCCAACTCTTTTCTCCCTCTGTTTTTGGACAAAGTAGGATCAAGGAAAAATACAAAAAAAAACGTTAGGCGCTTGTTTGAATCTACTCAAAAGAAGCGATAACACCAAAAAAATTAAAAAAGGGACTGCTAAGAAAACCTTGACCAAAAATAAAATCGGTAATTGGATTCATTGTTTAGGGAGAGTAACACCCTCACTTGTATTCAGGTTGCATGGGAAGGTCTCCTTCCAAGTGAGGTTAGCGCTTCGTAAGGATTAGAGCCAAAAACCCAACTTGTGGCTGCCTTGTGTATCGCCTGGATTTCCGAAGTATTGGCGCTACTATCGTACGTAGTCGAGTAGGGCTTGGTCGCCATTGGTGACTCACTATTGTGTGAGCATCGACCTTGTCCGAAGTATCGAGCTTAGGCCACGCCTTCACGGGTGTGTCTGTCTCACCGGCTGCGTCCGAGTAGGATCTTGCACGCTCACGGGTGATTCCATTGCGAGCAAGGTCCGAAGTATCGGTTTCGCCTATCGGCTTCCTCCCTCTATTTCTTTGGCTGAGTAGGGATCCAGGAAGGGTTACAAGGACCTTAAAAAGCACAAGTTACAGGTTACACAGGAGGAGGACAAGTACGGGAATACTTTTCCGACAGTACTCTCGCTCCTTTAGGCGTAGCGT
This sequence comes from Ottelia alismoides, assembly GCA_037367405.1. NCBI lineage: Eukaryota > Viridiplantae > Streptophyta > Magnoliopsida > Alismatales > Hydrocharitaceae > Ottelia > Ottelia alismoides. Next base: position 613,997 of record JAZKJV010009762.1, on the reverse strand, counting down.
TCTAAGGACTCGTGAAAAGATAAATTCCTGAATCAAGCTAAAATCGACAAGATAAAAGCCGAACGTTCACGGCTTCATGTGTTGAGTTGGTGAACTCACCCCTACTTTGTGTTTGATTGCTAGATTTATTTAGGTCAAGATCAAAAACACCGCACAATTGTGTGCAATTTTGTTGCATCTCATTTCATTCTTCTTCTTCTGCATCCCCTCTGCTCTTCCAAATAATCAAGATGATGGGACGGAGATCTCTTAGGCCGACCTTGTCGGCACCGCTATCCAGCACTCCTCCTTATTTATCTAGGACTACCTCGGAGAGTCCGCTCTCCGAGCCTGAGTTTACATCCACCCTGTTCCCCCTCGACCACCCTTCCCATTCTCCTTCTCTCAGTCCAATAGTTTCAGAATTCAGTGCATCACAGAGTTCAGATCATTCGACAGCACCTGAGATGGCCTCTTTTGCTTTTTCAGAGAATCCAGTGATGGAAGACAGAGGCGAGCACCCAGATGACCATGATCACCCTCCGTTCATATTTGATCAGGCGGCCATCAACAATTCCTTGTTAGCGTCTCTGGAGACTATGCAGAGGCAGATCCGTGACCAGGGTACCTTCATGGGTGATCTGATGAGAGAGATAGATCAGATGAGAGAGAACCGACCTGGGGGCGGTGGTGGTGGCGGAGGTGGAGGAGGAGGACCTGATGCAGGAGGAGGTGATCCAGATGCTGAGAGACCGCCACAGACCATCATGAGGGAATTGCACAACCCAGCCACATCCCGCACTCATCATTGGATCCGACTTCCGCCTATCCATGGAGATTTCGAGCTTCGGCCCCACACTATCCAGCTTCTACCCAAGTTCCATGGGTTGCCGACCGAAGAGCCGCACCTCCACCTCTAGGAATTCGAGATGATATGCAGCACCATCCATGATCGGTTGATGACTGAGGACACGATCAAGATGATCGCCTTCCCGTTCTCATTGGTTGATAGAGCCGCATATTGGCTCAAACACCTAGGGCGATTCATTGATACATGGGCAGATCTCCGGACCACATACTTGAAGAAATATTACCCTCTCGACCGGACTAATGCAGCCAGAGCTATGATCAGTAACTTTGTCATGATCCCAAATGAACAATTCCATGAAGCTTGGGATCGCTTTCGAGAGCTCATTGACCGGTGTCCACATCACGATATCTCTAAGCCCAATCTCGTACAGAGTTTCTTCTGTGGGCTGACACCGGAGCTGCAGGGGCTAGTGAACGCCTCTTGCGGTGGATCATACTTTTCCAAGGGTGAAGACGACGTCTGGGCCATTTACGAGGGCATGGCAGAAAACTCAACCGTGATGGCCCCAGCCCGCGTCTACCCGCAGCAGAAGCCCCCGCAAGGAGCGGGATCATTCCAGAGGATCGCCCGCATCGATGCTGGTCCCAATACAGTGTCAGCTGCCGCAGCCCAAGCTGAATCAGCCGCGGCTGACATGGGCATCATTAGTGAGAAGTTGGACCGCCTCGAGATCCTCGAGAAGAAGCAGATGCAAGGCATGGTCCAGATGGACTAAATTGCCAAGACCATGAGTGATCTGAAGACGCAGATCTTGTGCGTCCAGGAGGCACAAACTCATTCCCAACAGCCTCCCAGATCACGTGCTGATCCTAGCAATAGCAATGCCAACCAACCATCTACCTCGTATCGTCAAGTCAACCATATCCAGGCAGAGCCGGTTCCCTTGCTACAGTACTATCCAACGCAGCTGCCATCTTCGGACACACAGATGGTGGTCTACCAGCCGGAGCAGCCACTGGCAGTTCTTCCTCCACCCTCCTTTGAGCAGGAACCATTGATGGAAGTCAATGGGATATGGTACGACCGGTACCCTTAGCCCGTGATTCGTCGTGATCACCCCAGATTCCGTTGGGGCAATGGTGGCTCCTCCTCCCAGCAGCAGAATCCTGCCCAAGGACATCAGAACAGCCAGCCACAGCAGCAACACCAGCAGCCCCAGTATGCCCAACCACAATAGTATCATAGTGGTCCTCGTCCCGCCTATCAGGGACAGTAGTGGAGGCAGCGACAGCAGCCTCAGCAATCTTATGCCCAGCCAACCCAGAACTATCCGTACCAGCAGCAGCAGCAGCCCCATTTCCAGCAGGGACAACCATCCGGTTCTCAGGGTCCCACCTTTGAGAACCCAGCTCTCGATGATTTTGCCCGCTTGCTCTCCGAACAGCGAGCATCCTTCAGGAAAGAAATGGATGAATTCCGGCAGGAGATGAGGGACATAATAAAAGGCAAGGCCGCCATACCTGCTCAGATTGAACCTAACCCGAACAATCTGAAAAGGAAGTCTGAGCAGGTAGAGTTTACATAGGATACCTCTCCTAGTGACTATATGAGTGATATGTCTTATTCCTTTTATGATGTTGATTTTGTTACTAGGAGTGGTAGGATGCCCGCCGACGGTGCCTCTTCTGAGTGACAACCAGATGCAGAACCAGAAGCGCCAGAGGAGCAGAGTAGCGGTGCTGATGCTGCTAATGACGAGGTTGAAGACGGTGGTGCTGATACCACCCATGATGGAGATCCAGATGACGGTCCTGATGCCGTCGTGATGCCAGATGCAGACGGTGGTGCTAATGCCACCATTTTGGATGCTGAACCAGAGCGTGGTGCTGATGCCGTAGACACAAGTGCTAGTGGTGGTGCTGAGGCCACCACATCTACTTTTGTTGAGCCTCCCTCTATGATGTTACCACATTTTGTACCTATGGATTGTGGGAACAAAAAGAAAAGCAAAAATATGAATAAAGGAAAGGTTTCTGTTCACATTGCGGATCCATATGTGGTGAATGATGATTATTGTATGGATTCTCCTCCTTCACAGGCACAGGGACCTATTCCTAGCCCTCCATGTGTGGAGGCCCCTACCATCCACTTTCCTGAGGCACTCCGTCGAGCGAAGGGAAATAAAAGAGAAAATCCCAAAAAAGAGCAACAGGTAGAGTTTGGCAATCAGATGATAGACAGATTCCACATTCAATTGACTCTACAAGAAGCATTTGAGCACATCCCCCTCTTCAAGAAGAACCTGAAAGAGAATACTACCGTCCGCAGGAAGAGGAGGAACCACAGAGATCAGATCCATGTGCTCACTCATTCCACTTGTTGTACCATCCAGAACAAGTTGCCAGCCAAGCGACCAGACGCAGGAGCTCCCTATGTCAGATGCGAGATGCAGGAGCAACAGTTTGATCGTACTCTGTTAGACAGCGGCTCTTCAATTAACCTTCTTCTGGCAGCCTTACTCGACCGATTCGAGTTTGGTCCTCTTCTTAGGAGCAGGACAGTCCTTCAGTTTGCTGACAGGTCGACTAAGAGGCCGAAGGGGTTATTGAAAGACGTGGTCGTTACCATTCAGGGCCTGAAATTCCCCGTGGACTTCGTTGTGTTGGACATGGAGATCCCTGAGTTGGTAACAGATGCCCCCATCATTCTCGGACGTCCATTCTTGGCCACAGCCAAGGCGGTGACCGACCATGATAGCGGGAAGGTATGTTTTCGCATCGAGGGCGAAACCATACAAATAGAGACGATCGAGGAAACCAGAGCCAGAGAGTTAGAATGCTCGGAGCAGTCAAGCGAAGCCGCGCAGATGACAGAGGAAGAACTAGACATCCACCAGGTTTGTGATTTCGTGATGACTGATGATGAATCCAACTGGACAGATCCTGTAGCACCGACCCTCGCCTTGCCTACAGATTCACTATATCTCAAGCTCATGGCAGTCGAGAGCCGGGAGAGCACATCCCTGGATGAGGATATACCTAAGGCTGACAGTGTCGGGACGAGTGGTGCTGATGATTTTCATTCTTGCTCATCTTCTTCTGATCCCTCGGATTCAGACATTGACTGGGATGATTTTGATGATTATTTACCTTGTCTGATTCGTTCTGAGCCGACAACCATGACAGAGTGCGAGCCAGTACAGTTTATTGATGATTCAGCAAGCCGCCCTTCGTCCGAGATTCATGAAGAGCGAGAGTTCTCCCTTGCAGACCTGGTCCCTCCCTGGGGATCTAACCTAGACCGGTACCCCATCTGCCTTTCCTCCCCCCTCGTAGTTGTGGTTGGTAATCCAGACATCCGTCCGTCAGACGGAAGCCGCAGGGGGGCCTTTTGCTTCGGGTCGCATCCTCTCGAGACCTCGTTTTGCTAGCGAACAGACATATCAGAAGCCAGATCTGCCACCTCCCAGTTGCCCAGAACGGAAACCTCTGCCGCAGTCGATGACATATAGATTCCTTGCGGGTGAGCCAGAAATGCACCCAGTCATTATCTCAGCAGATTTGACTGGAGAACAAGAATCTCGTCTGATGGAGGTTCTTGAAAGAAACCGCAAGGCAATAGGTTGGAGTATAGCTGATCTCCAGGGGCTGAGCCCAAATCTTTACTCCCACCACATTTATCTTGAGGATAACACTAAGCCGTCGCATGAGTTCCAACGACGGCTGAACCCGAATCTTCGAGACGTAGTAATGAAAGAAATTTCAAGGTGGTGAGCGCCGATTTCATCTATCCCATCTCCGACTCCAAATGGGTAAGTCCTTTACATGTGGTACCCAAGAAGACGGGTATCACTACAGTTGTCAATGAGTCTGGAGAGGAGATCGCTACCAGAGTACCTACTTCTTGGAGGGTCTGTGTGGACTACAGACGATTGAATGAGGCCACTAAGAAGGATCACTTCCCGCTACCCTTCATTGATCAGATTATCGAGTGGTTAGCCAGGAAGAGTCATTACTGCTTTCTTGACGGGTACTCTGGATACAATCAAGTGGCCATTGCGCCCGAAGACCAGGAGAAAACGACATTCACCTGTCTGTTTGGGACGTATGCTTTCAGACGGATGCCCTTTGGTCTATGTAATGCTCCGGCGACATTCCAAAGGTGCATGTTGTCCATCTTTTCGGACATGGTGGGTGACTGTTTAGAGGTCTTCATGGATGACTTCTCGGTCTATGGCGACGGGTTTGATGCTTGTCTTGACTGCCTAGACCGTGTGCTTCAGCGCTGCATAGAGGTCAATCTTGTCTTATCTTGGGAGAAGAGCCACTTTATGGTGACTCAAGGGACGGTCCTTGGTCATATCGTCTCCAACAGGGGCATGGAGGTCGATCCGATCAAGGTGGATATCATCAGAAAACTCAATCCGCCGTCCAACCTGCGTCAGTTACGGTCTTTTCTGGGGCATGTCGGTTTCTACCGACGGTTCATTCAAGACTTCAGTCGAATTGCCCGACCGCTTACTGACTTGCTGACAAAAGACACCGAGTTTATTGTCAATGATAAGTGTCTTGCGTCTTTCGAGACTCTCAAAGAGATGGTTGTTTTAGCTCCTGTCCTTCAGCCACCCGATTGGTCTCTTCCATTCGAGATCATGACGGACGCTTCAGATTTTGCCGTTGGGGCTGTGCTTGGACAGAGGAGGGATGGATTACCTTTTGCCATACACTACGCCAGCCGGACTTTGGATGCCGCTCAGCGGAATTACACTGTGACTGAGAAAGAGATGTTGGCTGTAGTCTTTGCTCTGGATAAGTATCGATCGTATATTCTCGGATCTAGAGTGACAATTTACACTGATCACACCGCCATCCGGTACTTAATGGCTAAGAAGGATGCCAAAGCACGTCTTACCAGATGGATCCTTCTGCTCCAGGAATTTGATATTGAGATTAAGGACAAGCCTGGAGTCAAGAATGTGGTGGCGGATCATCTCTCCAGATTGGAGAATCATGAGGAATCTGAGCCCAGCGCACCTATCACTGAGACGTTTCCATATGAGGTGATCTTGGCTGTCACCTCGCTCCCGTGGTACGCTGACATTCTGAATTATCTTGTCGCCAAGACAGTCCCACAAGGTTGGCCCAGGCAGAAGCTCGAGACCTTCCTGGCGAAGGCCAAGCTTTACCATTAGGAGGATCTCGTCCTTTATCATGAAGGGAGGGACAGTATCTGGAGGAGGTGCATTCCTCAAGAAGAGCGTCATAGCATCCTCACATACTGCCACAAGCTTGAGGCAGGAGGACATCATTCTGGAAAAAGGACAGCACAGAAGGTGCTTCAATCCGGCCTATGGTGGCCTACTCTCTTCAAGGATTCTGATGAGTTCGTGAAGAGATGTACAGACTGTCAGAAGATGGGAACCTGCGGACAGAGAGACATGATGCCCATGCAACCCATTCACTTCTGTGAGGTTTTTGATGCATGGGGGATTGATTTCATGGGCCTATTTCCTAAGAGTCATGGATTCGAGCATATCCCGCTCGCTGTTGATTATGTCAGTCGATGGGTTGAGGCCATCCCCGCCCGAGCCGCAGATGCTAAAACCGTTTGCAAATTCTTGAGGAAAAATATCATTTCACGGTTCGGGGTACCTAGAGTCTTGATTTCAGACGGGGGGTCTCATTTCATCAATGACAAGGTTAGGGCCCTTGCAGATGAGTTCGGCATTGACCATCGGGTTGCCACACCGTATCACCCTCAGACTAATGGTCTTGCCGAAGTATCGAACCGGGAGATAAAAACAATCTTGCAGAAAGTTGTCCGCCCAGACCGAAAGGATTGGTCACAGCTTTTGGACTCGGTCTTGTGGGCTTATCGGACTTCTTTCAAGAATCCATTGGGGACATCTCCCTTTCGTCTCGTCTATGGCAAGTCGTGCCATCTGCCAGTGGAGATCAAGCATAAATCTTTTTGGGCTGTCACTGATTTGCTTTTAGATCCCGAGAGTATAGGAGACCAGAGAAGAGCAGAATTGGCAATCCTGGAAGAACTGAGAGATACAGCCTTTTCCAACAGCCTACAGTACAAGGAGAAAGTAAAGACATGGCACGATTCGCATATCAGCCATAAACAATTTGAGCCAGATCAGAGAGTATGGTTGTTTGATTCTGGGTTGAAATTATTCCCAGGGAAGTTGCAGAGCAAATGGAAAGGTCCCTATGTGGTCAGGAAGGTACATGACAATGGCAGCATCGATATATCCGAACCGTCATCTTCCTCTACCTTCCGCGTCAATGGTCAACGCCTGAAACTATATCTAGATCATGATCCGCCGACCATTGATGTTGCCCCCATTCTTCTGGTATGAGATGTGCCCTTTGACTTATATCATCTGCATCTCATATATGGTGATCACTTCTATCTTCCGCTGTACATATCATCTGTCCATATCACTCTTTCATCTGTTGATTTATTTTCTTATTTTCTTCTTTTCTTCTTTTCCTTTTCTATTTTCTTTATCTAGCAAAAAAAGGTGCCGCCCTTGTAGACAGTTTTCCATACTTAGGACGTACTTTGTCCTACACCCAGAGTTTTCTTTATCTTTTGATCCTCTCCATTGTCTCCTCTTCTTGTCTATACTTAGGGATATCTTACCCTAAGTATAGGGGGAGACAATCTGAGTACGATCTGTTCATTCCCACCCTTGACCCTCCCTGCTTTGTGTACAGTCTGCTATACTTAGGATTAGTTGATCCTAAGTATAGGGGGGACAGTCAACTTCTCATTGGTTCATTCGTTGATTCATTCATTAGTTCTTTATTCTTTAGACTTGTCTATACTTAGTACGAGTTATGTCTTCTCTTTTCTCTCCGATCTATGAGGACATAGCTCAAGCTAAGTATGGGGGGTCGTATATACTACGTATATACTTTAGCCATAACTCGTACTTTCGTATTTTCTTAATAATATGGTTAAAAATTCATTAAAATTCATTAAAAATCCTTAATAAAAAGGTGTTTTGTTCCTCAAATTCTTTTTATATTTACTGATTAATAAATCAGGTGAAAATTTTTTTTGCAAAATGTTTGAAAAATAGTTTGAAAATCTTTGTGAACATCTATTGAAAACTATTTTGAAAAGATTTTGTAACATGTTTTCAACCTGTGTAAAAATGTGTGGTTTGTAAAATTTCTTTTCTTTGTGTGAAATAAAATGTTTGAAAAATGATTTGCAAATGGTTTGAAAAATGGTTGCAAAAATATTTTGAAAAATATATATATACTGTTTGAAAACCTTTGCAAAATGATTTTCAAATGTGTGTACATGTTTGTAAAATGCTTGTAAAAACTATTTTGGACTATAGTTTTCAAAAGTTGTGTGAAAAGCTTGTGTCAAATAAGTTTGAGGAATACTAACATCTCACCAAAACCCACTATATGTATATATGTATAAAATTGATCACTTACCCTGTAAATTCTTAAAAACCACTTCTTATAAGTATAAGAAGCACTCCCGTGTACATATTTTCAACCTAGTTTTCAGCCAAAATCTTTTTGTTTTCAAAAATCCCAAAAACATTTGCAAAACTAAAAGCCAAAAACATTTGAAAAAACTTTTTGAAAAATACAAAAAAATGCATCTGCATATGCATCAGCATCTTTTCAAAAATCCATAAAAAGTTCAAAATCTTGAAAATTGCATCACAAAAATATTTTCTGCATTGCATTGCATAGCATGAGCATTTTTCGGATTGAGTTTGATAGTTGAACGAGTCTAAGTAAAATCCGAAGATTGGAGCTTGATTGGACCTTAAAATCTACCTAATAACAGGAACCTTATAGGAACTGAGTTTGAGGTACTTCAGGTCTAGTTGACTTAATTATTTGAGGATCACGAGACTTAGTTCAATGGATTCTTGACTGCCTAAGTAGAGTATTTCGGAGCACACGCACGACTCTTGTTGATAATGACCTAACTTGGACACCTGCACCTTTCACATGGCTCAACTCAGTTGGAGTGGTGAGGGGATTGGATTTGCCGGTATGAGACGCACACAAATGGAAACATTTGTCCTCCTCTAGGGAGGGAAGTGCACCCCAACCCGTCCAGTGATTAGGAAGTCTAAAGACAGGAGGTTGTGGGTTGCGATAAAGCTTCAAAAGAGGGATAGTCTACTGGCTCAAGAGGAAAAACTCCTTATGTAAATGCTGCTGTATATAGTATTCAAAAAAAAATGTTCAGGCATGTACAAAAATTAAAAGCCTGCAAAGTATGTACAAAGTCAATAAGCAAGCTTGAGTTCCAAAGTCATATCATGTGAGCCTGCAGCAGGATGACTTGACTACACTGGTCTTGCATCCCGGGATAGGTAGCTACACTGGCTATCGTCCATTCTTCTCTTCACCCCCTCCTCTTGAGCTGGTTGCCACTTGAACATAGAAGGGAATACCCCGCTCCTCGAGGATGGAGTTATTGGATTGGGGAATCATTGGGTTGTTGTACTGGAGAAGTCAGTCTCTTTATCATTCTAGTTGGGAAGAGCCACCATCACTTACACTGTACGAGTCAGATTCATAGTCGTAAGAGTTTGCGTATGAGTTGAAGTATTTCTGACCTGGCTATTGAGGAGACTTGGACAGAGTTTTGGGATTCTCAGGGACTGTTGGATTTCAAATACGGTTCTCACTAAGGTTCCGCCCGCACTAAAATTCCAAAGGTCCAACTAAAGCTCCAAACTTTGATTTTGTGAAGACAAGTTTGATAATCAAATAAAATCCAAGTTCTTCTTTTTCTTTTCTTTCTTTTCTTCTTGCACTTATTGCATAAGTGTTTGCTAGGGACTAGCAAAGGTAAAGTATAGGGGGATGATGAATCCACATTTCATCATCTTTATTCTATCATTTTGGCATCAAAAACCCTAGCAAATACCTGTAAATACCCTTAAATCAAGCATATTAGCATCCATGCATGTGCATTCAATCAGTGTATAAAATAGTGTAATTAAAGTCAAAATTATAGAATTAATAAAAGAAAAGAAAAAGATAAAATATTGTAAATATTTTATGACCCGAAACCCCGAGACCTAGGCATCTTGATGAATAGGTCGACAAGGAATAAAGTAGGGGGAGATAAGGGTTAAATACCTATAGTATTCTATTCATTCTTTATTCATTTTGGGACCTATTTTTGGTTCCACTTTTTGTACATCAAATAAAGAAACTTTGTACATGAAAGTTGTAGATAATTTTATGAATAAAAATACAAAATTGATTTTACAGAAAAATAATATACAGACAAAAAGTTATGGTCTGAATAAGAGTCCAGAATCCCAACTTCCCAGACCCGTATCTCACCACTGACAATTCCAAATGTATCAAACTCAACTTTAATTGTATATAGAATAAACTAATCTATCCAATGGCGGTGGTTTCGCATTTGGCGGAGCTACGGTTTGAAAGCTTAGTTTTGGACCCACATTGTATACCTGTACAGATTAAAATATTCAATTTATTATTTATTCATTATTTTTATATTTTTATATTTTTATAATCTTGTAAATATTACTTATAATAATTATGTGCATTAAAATTAGAATAAAAATGCAAAGAAAATACAAAATAAAAATACTTGTAAATAGGATACATAGGTATACTACCTATATCCATACCTATACATTATACCCTTATATTTTATTAAATATACCAAACAATTCAGAAAAATAAAACAAAAATATATTTGTGTATATAAAAGTATTTTATGATTTTAGAAAATAATAAATAAAAATAATAAAAATAATAAAAATAAAATACCTAAATAAAAATTAAATACTTAAATACATAGGTATTATACCTATGAAGGGCTAAAAAGTGAACTTGTAAAAATAAAACTCATAAAAATAATTAAAAATCGGAATAAAATACTAGATAAAATTATAAACATTTTTTATTTTATCACCTAATTAAAATAACACCATTTACTATTTTAAAATGATTTATTAATATGTTTTTCCAGGGTTTTTCCTGGTTGGTCCACGTGGACCAACCAGGAGGGTCTGAGAGTTGACCTCGGTCAACTCTCTGACCCAACCCCTGTGGCTTTATCAGAGTGTGTTGACCCCCTTCTTCAATCTTTTTTCGAGGATAGTCCTTTCACCTAAACGTGCTCCACCCTTCACGACTTTTGAAGCTCGAGCATCAAGGATTCTCGCCCAAGCATTATCTTGGGTCGCGGATCGCTGCACCACCCGCCATGCCTCGTTCTTCCCCCACTGTCCATCAACCCCTTAAAACCAAATCCAATTCTCTTTTGAGAATTTGAACCGCAAATTTCCACCGATCTTTCCCCCTTAGTCGAGCTCGAGGTGCCTGGAGGTGACAGCTCCAAGCTCTGGGCTTCACGGCGGCGGGATAGCACCTAATCGATGCGTGTTCCACACCTCCGGCGAAGCTCCGCTGTCGAGGTATCCACCCTCTGGCCCAGGCCATAGAGGCTGTTTCATTGCTTCTTTTTATCCACATCACGTTCCTCATAGTCGTAGGATCATCCAAACCCTCTTTTCTCGTCGAATCGACCATCCGATCTCCTCATCAATCACCTCGCCGGAGCGCAACTCCGGCGAGTACCTATCTCGCCCTTCACTCCATTTCGAGAGCCACTGGAGGTCGAGGCATTTTGCCCTCGACCTCCGTAACTTTTTTTGTGCAGGTACCTGAGCATTACGAAGCGTCTGGAGCCATTTTGATCCCTCGTCGGAGGAAGCTGGAGCCCTGCCGCTCTGCCACCTCCGTGCGAGAACACCAGCGCACGCCGGTGACTTTTGACGCTCCCTGACGACAGCTGACACCTGCCGGAGCCTCCCCGACATTTTTGCGAGCCCAAACGCCGCTGGAGCTGGACGGAGGAGCTCGGAGAACTTCGCCCAGTCGGAGCTCCTCCGTGTTCTTCCACCTGCCACCGGAACCGTCCGATCGTGGAGGAGGCCCAGATCCGCCACCAGCCGTTGGATTTTCGAGCGCCTCAACCGACCGATCTATCGAGATCCATCTAATCGCAGCCGTCCACGCGAAGCGTCATCGTACCCGGAGAAGTCGCCACGTGGATAAGTGGTGTGCCCCACGCCGCTGGATCGCGCCGAGCCTCCAACCGTTGGATGTCCGCCACGCGTCATCAGCTTCGCCACCGCCGACGGATCGTCCCAGCGAGGGTATTTTGCAGTCAACCCCCCGCTAGTTTTGTAATTTCTATTTGGTCCTGAAATTTTATTGCGTAGTTTAAATATTTTATAAATCTTGCAAAAAGACCCTCGAGCTTTCAGTATTTACATATAGGTCCTCTACCACGTCACCTCACGTGACCTGTACACGTGAGGTAAGGGCATTTTGCATATAGGCCCCTCGGCCTTTATTTTATTTTTGTTCAGTACCAAAACTTTCAGATTAAGCGTTATATTTTTGGCAATATAGAAAGTTAGCCCTCAGGTTTTTTGGAAAATCACATTTTGGTCCTCGCTAGGCGCGTGCAAGTCACGCGCCCTGGAGGGAAAATTGCTAGGATACCCCTGCGGGTTTTGTATTTTGTAATTGGTCTTGGAAATTGAATTTTAAGTGTTAATTATTGTGGAAAATTGCATGTGTGCCCCTGGATGTTTGTTAAATTGCATTTATACCCCTGCTAGGCATGATTAATGTTTGGATGCTTGTTGTAATTATTTAAATTATCATTTTACCTCCAAAAATTCCACAAAAATAGGGTTAAGCTCCTGGTAACTTGTACTTCCACGCTCTAATGTTAGTTTTTGATTTTATTTTGTTTTTATATTTATTAAAAATCAAAAACATGCTTTTTATTCACTATCTAGCTTAGAAAATATCAAAAAAATAGTAAAATACCTCTAAAAATCCCAAAAAAATTATCTAGTGTGTATTTTAATCTATTTTAGTGTCAGTCCAAAAATCACTAAAAATCTCAAAAGAAAAACACTAAAAATTTAAAAACACTCAAAAACTTCAAAAAATTATATAAACCCAAGGAAAACTCAGAAAAATATAAACTCAGCCTCCTGTGTGTTCTATGTTTCATTATCTTTATTTGAAAATTAGTGAGAAAAATTTTGGTGGCTGTTTTTTATTTTTAATTCCTATTTTACTCACAGCCATCACATTTTTCACTGTTTTCCTTTATTTCAGTATTTAAAAATACCAAAAACACCTTGAAAAATACCCAATCACAAAAACAGGAAAAAATTCTAAAAATATCAAAAACATTTTATTTCTGAATTTTTGGTTATTTTTGCACATTTTTATAAATACTTTATCTTGTCTTTTATTACATTGTTTTTAAATTCCAATATTGAAAAAGAAAAAAATATAATATAAAATTATAAAAATCAGAAAATTAAAAATCAAAATACAAAATTAAAAATTAAATTAAAATAAAAAAATTAAAAATTAAAAACCCACAAAAATTCCTTTGATTGCTTGCTTAAGTGTAGACTTCACACACATTCACTTATGCACAATTATTCGAATTACCCTGCTTGCTCCCTGTGTTCGAACTCTCTGCATACTTGTCCCTATACATCATTTGTGCAGAGTTAAAAATAAATTTTAACTCCACATTTATTTCTAATTATTGATCTTTGGTGTGGGTTAATTGTTGACTTTAGTCCAGGATTTATCGTGAGTCGTCACAGCGACGGTTGTCTCCGCCTTGCGTGAGATACCATTTTAGACTCCGTGAATTTTGGCTAAATCAAGGCCGATGACGGTTCGACGATGATCTGCTGAGATCAGATCTGGCGAGGAGATCGATGGTCAATGCGGGCCTAGATCGGACGGCTGCGGATCGAACTGGCAGGGGCCTTTAATCGGACGGTGGAGGCACCCGGAGTAAGAACAGGGAAGAACTTCATTGAGGCGAAGTTCCTCCGGCGAGATGGCACGACTCTGGTGGTCTGTGCTGCAACAAAAAGGTGAAGGAGACTCTTGCGGTGATGCTCTGGCTGCTAGGTCCCTCAAATCATCGAAGAGGCACTGTGGCGTCGTCGCGACGGTGGCGGAGCTTGGAGCTCCAGGTATCTCCATCAGAGTACGAATCCGAGTCCCCAGGCGATGTTATGCTCCCAGTACCTGCAAAAATGGATGAGAGGGTCCAGGGCAAACTGCCTGGACCCTGCGGAGGTGCGAAGGTGGACGGATGAAGGCGGAGCGGCGACTTGGATTTTCGGCCGGAGGTGCGCTCCGACGAGGGGATGTAACTGGGCGATTCAGTGAACGGAACTCGAAGATCTAAGGGGGGAAATGATCTGAGAACTACAGGGAATAAAAATAAGCAAAAAGGAAGGGGAAAAGGGGTATACCTCGATGGCCGGAAACCAGAGGAGGAAACCTCGACGGCGAGGTATTCCGAAGGTGATGGAGACCGCCCAGGTCCACGCCGCAACTCACCAACGGTCCCTGGAGGTAGCCTGTCACTCTAGCTCTCACGGGCACTCGAAAGGAGGGGAAAATTTCGGTCCGAAGGGGTTCAAACTTGAGCTAGAAGGTGGCGGGTCTATTATGTACAAGGTGGTGGCGTGATTTTGGGAGCAAGAGCACGCGCGCATGATGAAGATATGGCATGAACGAATGGCTGCTCACTATAATCTGGCATCTGATATATGGAGCTCATGCATCGGGTCTTTTGGCTGGCAGCTGGTTCTGAATGGCACAACATGTGGCACGGGTCAGCACATGGATTTCTCCTCTAGTGTTCCACCTCCTCCTACGTACGGTGGTCTTTTCTCTCAGGTTCTTTTGGAAAAGAGGGATGTGCTCAAGCGCCTCTTGTAGAGTCAGTTGTATCTGAAATTTGTCTATCATCTGTTGGCTGAACTCTAATTGTTCCTTCCTTTTGGGATTTTCTATTTTATTCCCCTTCACTGAGCGGAGTGCTTGAGGGAAGGGGATGGATGGGTCCTCCTCAGGCAGAGGGCTAGGAGAAAGTTTCTGGCTCTGTGAAGGACTGAAATCCTGCAAACATCATCATTCAACACACATGGACTGGGAATTGGTGAAGAAACCTTTCCTTTATTCATTTTTTTGTTCTTTTTCACGGTGTCCAGGGATACAAAAAATGGCAATACATAAGGTTGGAATACATTCGGACCCAAAATGGGGGCATCAGCACCACCCAAAATACTCTCCTTCGCGGCCTCAGCACCGCGCTCTGGTTCTGTGTCCAAAATGGTGGCCTCAGCACCACCGTCTGCATCTGGTTCCACGACAGCCTCAGTACCGTCGTCTGGATCGTCATCCTTGGTGGCATCAGCACCACCGTCATCATCATTATTGTTAGCAGCATCAGCACCGCTTCTCTCCTCATCTGGGGCTCTAGATTCTCCATGGTGTTGTCCCTCAGATGAGGCACCGCCAGCTGGTTCCCTACCGCTCCTAAGTGACACGAAGTGAGTATCAAACATAGAAGGCATGTCATTCAAATAAGAACTAGGAGTGGTATCCTCTGTAGACTGTACCTGCTCAGACTTTCTCTTCAAGTTATTAGAGTTCGGCTCGCTTTGTGTAGGTATGGTGGCTTTTCCTTTCATTATGTCCCTCATTTCCTGCCGGAACTCATCCATTTCTCGTCGGAAGGATGCCTGCTGTTCGGAGAGAAAGCGGGCGAGATCATCAAGTGATGGGTTCTCCAAGACAGGTGCGGGAGAACCCGGAGTGTTCCCTTGCTGGAACTGAGGTTGCTGGTGAGACTGGGAGTACTGATGCTGGTAAGGCTGCTGTCGCTGCCTCCACTGTTGTCCCTGATAGGCGGGACGAGGATTCTGATGATAATGCTGCTATTGTTGGGAGTATTGGGGTTGCTGGTGTTGGCTACTATGACTGCCCTGAGCTGGAGGCTGATGTTAGGATGAGACACCTCCGGTGGTCCAACGGAATCCTGGGTGATCACAACGAATTCTGGCCTGCTGGGGGTATCGGTCTTACCATATCCCATTGACTTCCATCAACGGCTCCTGCTCAAAGGGTGGAGGCGGTAGTGTTGCCAATGGTTGATCCGGCTGATAGATCACCACCTGAGTGTCATGAGATGATGGCTGTTGTGAATAGTGTGGTAACTGATGTACTGGTACCTACTTGACATGGTGAACTTGTCTATATGCGGGGGGTGGTGGGGTAGACCGGCTACCAATGGACTCAGCCCGTGACCTGGGAGGCGGATGTGAAGCTGATTGTGCCTCCTAAATACTCAAGATGTGAGTCTTCAGGTCACTCATGGTCTTAGCCAACTGGTCTATTTGTGCCTAACCCTGGCCTTGCTTCTTCTCCAAAATCTCAATGCGGTACAATTTTTCACTGATTATTCCCATGTCAGCAGCTGATGATTCATCTTGTGCTGTTGCTGCTGACGAAGTATGGTTCCCGACATCGATCTTGGCAATGCGGTGGTAAGTAGTAGCTTGTGGCAGGACCTTGGAGTTTGTGTAGATTCGGCCCTGGGACGTCACTGTAGAATTTTCTGCCATCTGCTCATAGATAGCCCAGACCGCTTCTGCATCCTAGGAGAAATAAGATCCCCCACAAGAGGCGTTTACTAGCCCATGCAGCTCTGATGTCAGCCTGCAAAAGAACTTTGGATAAGATTAGGCTGTGATATCTCATGGTGTGGACATCGGTCTGTGAGCTCTCGAAAGCGATCCCATGCTTCATGGAATTGTTCGTTGGGGATCATTGTGAAATTGCTGATCATTGCTCTTGTTGAATTTATCTGGCCGAGAGGGTAGTACTTGTTCAAGTATTCTTTCCGGAGTTGCTCCCAATGGTCGATGTACCTCCCCAAATGCTTCAGCCAATAAGCGGCTCTATTAACCAAGGAGAAAAGGAAGGCTATGATTTTGATGGTATCCTCAGTCACAAACCTGCCATGGACGGTACTGCATATCATTTCAAATTCTTGCAGATGGAGGTGAGGTTCTTCAGTGGCTAGCCCATGACACTTGGGCAGTAGCTGAATGGTATGTGGGCGAAGCTCGAAATCTCCATAGATGGGAGGGAGTCGGATCCATCAATGCGTGAGGGTTGCACCTTGGTTGTGCAACTGCCTCATGGTCCTTGGAGGCGGCTGATAACTGGGGTTTTTCACAGGTCTAAATGTCTCACACAAGACGGAGACAAAGTCGTTGTGGCGACCCGCAAGAAGCCCTAGTTAATCAACAATTAACCCACAGTATCAATCAAACAATGAGAAGCAAGATGGAGTTAAACTTTATTATTAACTCTACAATAAGTGTGTATAGTGCAAGTATGTGTAGAGTGTCGAACTCAGGGAGCAAACAAGATAGAACAAGGCATGAGTGCACAAAGATCAATGTGAAAGTGAGCAATTGCCTCTGAATGTGCAAATTTTTGTGGGTTTTTAATTAATTTTTTTATATTTTTTTAATTTTTAATTTTTATATTTTAATTTTTAATTTCTGATTTTTTATTTTCTTTATATATTTTGTATTTTTATATTTTCTTTTTCTTTTAATAAAGATATAATGTATATAAGGAATATATATGTACACTAGAGATAAGATAGGGATAAAATAGGGGAAAATGCTCAGAATACAGGAAATGGAATGTTTTTGTGATTTTTATATTTTTCTAATATTTTGTGCTTTTTCTAGATTTTTCCTATTTTTTGGTATTTTAAAAATCAAAAATACTAGTAAATAGTGAAATAAACTATTGGACGAAATTAAAATGAGTGTTAAAAATATCAAAGAGTATCCAAAATTCCTCAAATTAATTTTAAATAAAAGATAATAAATAAAAGAAAATACAGAAATTGAAATTGCATTTTTAGGATTTTTGTAGAATTTTTTATGCTTTTATGAAGGTTTTTGGGATTTTTAATTTTTAAGGTTTTTGTTTTGAGATTTTTACTAATTTTTGGTCAGAAAATAAAATAGGTTAAAACACATGAAATAAGTTTTTTTGGAATTTTTTCAAAAACTTTTTATAATTTTTATGTATTTTCTAATGCAAACAATGCTGAAAATGCATGTTTTTTTATTTTTAATAAATATGAAAATGCAATAAAAATGCAAAATAAAAATATAGCGTCAAACTACAATGCAACAGGAGCCTATGGTATTTTTTTGGTAATTTTTCGAGTTAAAATGATGCATAAAATAAATGCAAACATCCAAGCAAAAATACAAGGCTGGCAAGGGCATAAATGTAAATATACAGAAGTCCAAGGGCCTACTAGCAATTTTCCAAAAATATATAACGTTAATTACCATTTTTTGGACTAAAAATAAATACCCAAATCCGGAGGGGTTTCGCTGCAAAATGTCCAACTCACGCGCACTGGGCACGTGACCTGGCAGGGGTATTTTTGCAAATTTACAAAGTTCCACGGGCTTAGATGCAATTTTACCAAAATATTACAACTTAATTAAAAAGTTCACGGACTAAACTGAAATAAACAAACCCCCAGGGGGGTCCCTGCAAAATGTCCACCACCCCACGTGCACGAGTCACGTGAGGTGATGTGGATTGGACCTAAATGCAAATATGGAAACTACGGGGGTCTGGATGCAAATATTACAAAAATATTAAAACTACAAATAAAAGTTTCTGGACTGAAAATAAAATGCAAAAATGGCGGGGGTCTAGGTGTAAAATACCCATGCCTAATATCCTCGTGCGTGATCGAACGGCTGTAGGGCGCCCACTTGACACGTGGCGCCTTGAGGTTGCACGATGACAGTTCGTGTTGGACGGTGGAGATTAGATCCTCGGACGAAGATCTGATGGTGGAGGTGTGACGCGATCCAACGACGGAGATCAGAACTGCAGCGGGCCTCTGATCGGACGGCGGAGAAGCCAAGGGGGGAACGCGGAAGAACGCCGGCGAGGTGAACTTCCCCGAGCTCGATCTCGGGTCTCCGGCGATCTGGAAGCGTGCAAGATGGCCCGGGGTACTCCTAGAAGGTCCCTCTACATGCTGGGAGACTCAGCGTCGTCGGAGAAGCACTGTGGCGCTGACACGAGGGTGGCGGACCTTGGAGCTCCAGGTAGCTCCGGCGATGCTCCAAAATGAGCCCCAGGCTCTTTTCAAAGCGTTGTGACCTACAAAAACGAGTGAGAGGGTCCAGAGCAAACTGCCTGGACCCCGCGAAGGTGCGAAGGTGGGCGGATGACGGTGGAGGGAATTCAGCTGGAGGTGCGCTCCGACGAAGGGATTCGATTGGGCGATTCGGTGAACGACGAGGGAATCTAAGGATCATAATCTACTCCTACAGCTACGGGGAATGAAATGAAATGAAAAGAAAAGGGAAATGAGCAAACCTCAAAGGTGGAGGACCTGAGGTAGGAGAACCTCAACGACGGAGACTTGCCGGAGGTGGTGGAGTCGCCCTGGCGCTTGCTCGACCGATCTGATGCACGGAGATGGAAGTTGTCACCTTCCTCTCACTCAAGGACACCAAGACAGGAGCGAAGCAGGTGCTAAGGGCGTTCAAACTGGAGCTCGAAGATGACAGGTTGGTTATGTACAAGGTGGTGTCGTCCCCTTCAAGCGAGGTCCACGCGCGAATGATGAAGATTTTGGAAGATCTTAGTGCTCGACGAGGATTAGTGAAGATCAAGGAAGGAGTCCCAAGAAGAAATCGAGGCCCGAGGGTGACTGGATCGAACTCCAAAAAGGCGAGAAATCAGGCAAAATATTGGGTGTCAGAAGGTGGCAAACCTCGGTCAGGCAGTTGACCGAGGTCAACACTTGACTGGTCCTGGTTGGTCCTCGTGGACCAACCAGAAAATTCTAGGAAATAATTATTTGTAAGATCAAAATATAGTAGTAAATGAATTTGATAATTTTAGGTTATAAAATAAAAAAATCTTTATTATTTTGCAAAGAATTTTATGGTGATTTTTATTTAATTTTATGAGGTGTATAATTACAAGTTACCTTTTATGCCCTTTATAGGTATATATATCTATATATTTTACTATTTTATTTTTATTTTGTGTATTTAATTTATTTATTTTTGTTTATTATTTTATAAATTTATTGAATATTTTTATACACTTAAATATATTTTTATTTGATTTTCCTGATGTATTCTGTATACATTATAAAAATATAAATAGTAATCCTATAGGTATATGTATAGGTATTATACCTATGTATATTATATACAAGTATTTTATTTTGTGTTTCTTTTGTATTTTTATTCTAATTTTAATATACACATAAATTATAAATAATATTTACAAAATTATAAAAATATGAAATTATGAAAATACTGACCAAATAATAAAATGAATATTTTATTCTGTACAAGTATACAATAAGGGTCAAAAACTCAACTTTCAAACCGTAGCTCTGTCAAATGCGAAACAACCTTCATTACATAGCTTATTTTAAATTATATACAATTAAAGGTGAGTTTGTGTATTTCGAGATTTTATTTGCAAGATACAGGTCTGGGAAGTTGGTATTCTGGATTTTTATTCGGATCATAACGTTTTATCTATACAGTATTTTTATATGAAACAAATTTTGTATTTTTATTTACTTAATTATCTACAACTTTTATGTACAAAGTTTCTTCATTTGAGGTATAAAAAGTGGAACCAAAAATAGGTCAAAATAAATAAAGAATGAATAAAATGACTAGGTATTTTTATTGTATTCTGACCCTTATCTCCCCTTACTTTCTTCCTTGTCGACCTATTCATCTTGATGCCTAGGTCTCGGGGTTTTGGGTCATAAAATATTTACAATATTTTATTCTTTTTTTCTTTTATTTATTCTATAATTTTGGCTTTAAATACAATATTTTATACACTATTTACATGCATGTGTAGAAATGCTAAGATGCTGGAATTAAAGGGATTTACATGCATTTGCCAGGGTTTTTGAGGCCAAAATGATAGAATAAAGACGATGAAATGTGGATTCATCATCCCCCTATACTTTGCCTTTGCTAGTCCCTAGCAAACACTTATGCAATAAGTGCAGAAAGAAAAATAAAGAAAAGAAAAAGGAGAAAGTGGATTTAGTTTAATTATCAAACTTGTCTTCACAAAATCAAAGTTTGGAGCTTAAGTTAGACCTTTGGAATTTAAATGCGGGTGGAACCTTAATGAGAACCAGATTTGAAATCCAACAGTCCCTGAGAATCCCAAAAGTCTGCCCAAGTCTCCTCAATAGCCAGGTCAGAAATATCTCAATTCATACGCAAACCCTTAAGACTATGAATCTGACTTGTACAGTGTAGGTGATAGCGGCTCTCCCCAACTAGAATGACAAAGAGACTGACTTCTCCAACATGACAATCCAATAACACTTTCCTCGAGGAGCGGGGTATTCCCTTCTAAGTTCAAGTGGCAACCAACTCAAGAGGAGGGGGTGGAGAGAATGGATGGTAGCCAGTGTAGCTACCTATCCTAGGATGCAAGACCAGTGTAGTCAAGTCATCCAGCTGCAGGCTCACATGATATGACTTTGGAACTCAAGCTTGCTTATTTTCTATACAACATATTCACATACTTTGCAGGCATTTTATTTTTGTACAGGCTTGTCCTTTTTTTTGAAATACTATTCACAGCAGCATTTACATAGGGAGTTTTTCCTCTTGAGCCAGTAGACTATCCCTCTTTTGAAGCTTTATCGCAACCCACACTCTCCTGTCTTTAGAATTCCTCATCACTGGACGGGTTGGGTGCACTTCCCTCCCTAGAGGAGGACAAGTGTTTCCACTTGTGTGCGTCTCATACCGGCAAATCCAATCCCCTCACCACTCCAACTGAGTTGAGCCATGTGAAAGGTGCAGTTGTCCAAGTTAGGTCATTATCAACAAGAATCGTGTGTGTGCTCCGAAATACTCTACTTAGGCAGTCAAGAATCCATTGAACTAAGTCTCGTGATCCTCAAAGAATTAAGTCAACTAGACTTGAAGTACCTCAAACCCAGTTCCTATAAGGTTGCTGTTATTAGGTAGATTTTAAGGTCCAATCAAGCTCCAATCTTCGGATTTCACTTAGACTCGTTCAACTTTCAAACTTAATCCGAAAAATGCGAATGCTATGCAGAATGCAGAAAATATTTTTGTGATGCAATTTTCAAGATTTTGAACTTTTTATGGATTTTTTTTAAAAAATGATGCATATGCATTTTTTGTATTTTTTTCAAAAAGATTCTTCAAATGTTTTTGGTATTTTCATTTTGCAAATGTTTTTGGGATTTTCGAAAACAAAACTTTTGGATAAAAACTAGATGAAAAATATTTACACGGGGATGCTTCTTATATTTACAAGAAGTGGATTTTAAGAATTTACACGGTAAGTGATCAATTTTATAGATATATACAATGGATTTTGGTGTGATGTATATATTCCTCAAACTTATTTGAAAATCGATTTACAAATAATTTTGAAAACTATAGTCCAAAATAATTTTTACAAACACTTTTACAAACATGTACACACATTTGAAAATCATTTTGCAAAGGTTTTCCAAACAGTATAGATAGATTTTTCAAACTATTTTTGCAACCATTTTTCAAACCAATTGCAAATCATTTTTCAAACATTTTATTTCACACAAAGAAAATAAGTTTTACAAACCAAAATATTTTTACAAAGGTTGAAAACATGTACAAAACTTTTTCCAAATAGTTTTCAAAAGATTTTTCACAAAGATTTTCAAACTATTTTTCTATCATTTTGCACCTGGTTTATTAATCAGTAAATACAAAATGAATTTGAGGAATAATCAATCATCTTTTCATCAAGGTTTTTAATGAATTTTAACACGTATAATTAGCCATATTTAATAGTAAAAATACGAAAGTACGAGTTATAGCTAAAGTATATACACAGTATATACGACCCCACTATACTTAGCTTGAGCTTTGTCCTCATAGATCAGAGAGAAAAGAGAAGATATAACTCGTACTGAGTATAGAAAAGTCTAAAGAATAACGACCGAATAAATGAATGAACAAATGAGAAGTTGACCCTCCCCCCATACTTAGGATCAAATAATCCTAAGTATAGCAGATTGTACACGAAGCAGGGAGGGTCAAGGGTGGGAATGGACAGATCGTACTCAGACTGTCTCCCCCTATACTTAGGGTAAGATATCCCTATGTATAGACAAGAAGAGGGGACAATGGAGAGGATCAAAGAATAGAACTCGGGGTGCACACTCCCCTATACTTTAGACAAAGTGCGTCCTAAGTATAGAAAACTGTCAACAAGGGGTGACACCTTTCTAGTACAAAAAGAAGATAGAAAAGGAAAAGAAGAAAAAATAAAAGAAGAAAAGAGATGAAGATGGAAAAAGAGATCAAAGGACGTACACATCACTTCCCCTATACTTAGGGTAAAGAAGCCCTAAGTATAGGCAACAACAGGAGTGATGACACGGAACGATGAATGAACACTCGGCTCCTCCACCCCCCTATACTTAGGACAAAGTACGTCCTAAGCAAGGCAAACACGAGGAATGGGTTGACGAGCAATACATGAGAGGGACAGAGATGAAACAAATGAATATACAACATAGATGGATGCACCCATGATCAAGAAGGTAGAAAGCAAACCTTCTTGCAGGACCGCTGAGGGATAGATCTGGTGTGGTGCAAGTCGACATCGGGGTCCACATTGGACGGAAGCCGATCAGTGTCGACAGGGTGAAGGCCCTCAGTGGAGTTAAATCGAAAAGGCACGAACTGATCAATGGAAGTAGTATGGCTAGGTTCGCCCTTGGTGGTCCTACAGTGTGAAGACGCAGACCGGTGAGTGGAAGAAGTACAGCTAGGTCTGGTCTTGGGGGTCTCACTGATATCAAAGTGGAAAGGGACGAACTCATCATCATCGGAAGAAGTGTAATCGGAGTCATCCTGCGAGGTGTTGTCCAGGTCAAAACCAAAAGGAATGAAATCATCAGTGGAAGTAGTCGAACTATGTTTGTCCTCTATAATCTCAACCGGATCATCTTTCTCATCAAAAGGCCCGAATTTCTGAAAATAAGCATCAAGATCATAACCGGCCTCAATCATAAACACTTTAGAGTGACCCGGAACAGACTTATTAGTGGAAGTAGTCAAACTAGGTTCGTCCTGTCTAGTCTTGGTGTCTACCCTCCGCTCTATGGTATCAATTACGTAAATCCCGCGGATTTCATCAACACATCGCCACATACCAGAAGGAGGAACTTTGAGGTTTGTGCTTTCTGAGTCTTCCCCCTTTTGGAGGATTTCTCGGGTCTCATCAACGGTCGCAATGCAAACTTTTCCAATATCATCAGATAGGTCACACGCCTCAGAGTTAGCAACAATAGGTGTGGTCACATCAGGTGCAGGTCTCTGGTCAATGGTGGTTGCGGTGATCAACACTTCACTCTCGTCAACAGGACGGAAGCGAATCTCTCCTGGTCCATAGTCAATAACGACCCTCACAGAGGCGAGGAATGGTCGTCCCAGGATGATTGGAGAGGGCTCCCCTGTGGAGGTCTCCATGGGCAATACGACAAAGTCGACATTGTAGATCGTGCCCTGAATCGAAATGACGGTGTTTTCAAGGATACCCTTCGGTCTCTTTATTGATCCATCAGCAAACTGAATGATCATCCTGGTCTTCTTGAGAGGCCCTAAGTGCAGAGATTGTACCAGCGAGAAAGGTAATATGCTAATCGAAGCACCGCCGTCCAGGAGAGTCTGATCACAAGTATAGTCAGAGATGGTGCAGGTGATGAATGGTGTAGTTGTGTTCCTGTTCCGAGGAATGGGACGGTGTGTGATGGCGTAGGTAGTGGCCATGGTCAGAATGTGACGCTCAGATCTACTCCTCCACTTTCTCTTCTTGGGAAGAGGGGCAGATAAATCGGTCATGGCCTGCTGAAGTAGGGCACGGATGATCTCATGAATAGTGGCCACCACTTCGAGTTCAGTCAACATTTTTTTGAATTTTTGGACCTCCTCCATACAAGGGAGGAAGACGTCAGAATCAGCATCTACACGAGGCATGCCAAGAGCAGTCTGTACAACAGCATCCTCGGGGTCAAAGGTGGGATATTGTGTGAATGAATGTGTGGGTGAATGATCTGGCAAATGGACCCTCTCCTCACGGTATGAGTCAACGAAGTGTCTCCCGAACTCTTTTTGTTTTTTAAATATTTCTTATTTTTTTGTATTTTGGGCGATTGCAAGCTCCCTTGATCACCCACAAGGAAATATGTATCCTCGACGAACGGAGTATTAATATGATTTTTCCTCAAGATAGCAAGATCATTATTCATCGAATTAATGTGCCCTATCATCCAGTTCAAGACAACACTCATGGAGATCGAGGGAGGTGACTCCAACAGGTCAGACTCGGGTGGATGTGAAGGTGGAGGTGGATAATATACGGGTGGAGGTGGATGTGATTATGGATAGAAATCCGAGTCCTGATACTGTGGCTGAGGCGGGTATGTACAGAAATCAGAAAAAGTAGGAGGAGGATCCTCCTGATAAAAGGGAGGTGGACCGACTGGAGTGAACGAGGAATCCACAAAGTCCAGATAAAATGCGCTCCAGTGGTCCATCTCAAAATCAAAAGGAAATGATTTGGGGGAGCACGACGGTCAAGTGAAGAGAGTGAAGAAGAAGGCGCAAATGCGCAGAGGCGATCTAGAGTACACACAAGCAAGCACAAGCAAACTCACACAAGACAAACCCTCAATTCACCTACTCAACTCGGTAGAGACCGAAAAGTCGATCTTTTTTTCTTGTCTATTTTAGAGTTAGGTGAGAAGTCAAAGAGTTGTACACACACTTAAGAGCTAAAATGGGACTTGGGCTCTAATCCTTAGCATGTGCACGAGCAAGTAAAACGAAAAAATGAGGGGATTACTCGCCCCAAGAGAATTTTTTTTCTTTTTTTTTGATCAATTTTAGGGTCGAGAAAATTTAACAGTCCCAATTTTATTTGTTATCACTTTTTTTTGGTTTTAAATGAGCATGCACGATCCTATCGGGGATTCAATTCTTTTAAGCACCTAGGTGATCAAAATCAGAGGGAGAGGCGGAAAAGCAATGCAAGCGGCAATCGATGATGAATGCTAAAGCGTAAATGCTCACCTTGCCTCCAGCACTCTACATGCAAGGATGCTCAGCAGAATTGAAACCTATCTATATGCAAATGCAAAGCTGATGAAATCGCCCTAAGTGTGATAAGCTGCTATTAGCATGAAGCACGTTTTCAGAATTTGACTAAGTCCAATCGAGACTATAGGTACAGGCAATTATATTAGGTGTTTGGACCTAGTGCTACGTCAAGCAACTCCTACGGCTAAGGGCTCAATCACACAAAAGAAATAAAAATAAAACCGTAAAATAAATAAAAAAGAATACGAAGAAAATCAAGAAAAATCGCAGTGAGCCCCCAAGTGTACAAACACTTGGAAATTAGACCCAAATGTCCAAGTCCAAGTACATGTATTATTACAATAAAAGTCTCTCTCTCTCACTTAAAATTACAAAAATAATTACAAGAGACGGAAATGCAAGGAATGGTCTTCAAAATTCCCTCCAAGTCCGCCTTGGTGCGAAGCCGAAGCCGCCTCACGTGGTTGCACGAGCTCTCCTAGAAAGGAGTGCCTTCCTCGCTCGGTGGTACCTCGTACAAAATCCAACAAAGAGGGTGGTTAGACAATTCAAAGGATATATCAAAAATAAGGAAAATAAGCACAAATAAAAGCCGTGAAAACAGACAAATAATCACAAGCACAAACAAAAAGCCGAACTACGTGTTGTTGCTCCCCGGCAACGGCGCCATTTGATAACTGGGATTTTTCACAAGTCTAAATGTCTCACACAAGATGGAGACGAAGTCGCTATGGCGACCCGCAAGAAGCCCTAGTTAATCAACAATTAACTCACGGTATCAATCAAACAATGAGAAGCAAGGTGGAGTTAAAATTTATTATTAACTCCACAATAAGTGTGTTAGTGCAAGTATGTGTAGAGTGTCGAACTCAGGGAGCTAACAAGATAGAACAAGGCATGAGTGCATAAAGATCAATGTGAAAGTGAGCAATTGCCTCTGAATGTGCAAATTTTTGTGGGTTTTTAATTAATTTTTTTAATATTTTTTAAATTTTTAATTTTTATATTTTGATTTTTAATTTCTGATTTTTTATTTTCTTTTTATATTTTGTATTTTTATATTTTCTTTTTCTTTTAATAAAGATATAATGTATATAAGGAATATATATGTACAATAGAGATAAGAGAGGGATAAAAATAGGGGAAAATGCTCAAAATACAGGAAATGGAATGTTTTTGTGCTTTCTAAATTTTTCTAATATTTTTGTGCTTTTTCTAGATTTTTCCTCCTTTTTTGGTATTTTAAAAATCAAAAATACTAGTAAACAGTGAAATAAACTATTGGCCGAAATTAAAATGAGGGTTAAAAATATCAAACAGTATCCAAAATTCCTCAAATTAATTTTAAATCAAAGATAATAAATCGAAGAAAATACAGAAACTGAAATTGCATTTTTAAGATTTTTGTTGAATTTTTAATGCTTTTATGAAGGTTTTTCGGGTTTTCTAATTTTTAGGGTTTTTGTTTTGAGATTTTTACTGATTTTTGGTTAAAAAATAAAATAGGTTAAAACACATGAAATACAATTTTTGGAATATTTTAAAAAATGTTTTATAATTTTTATGTATTTTCTAATGCAAACAGTGCTGAAAATGCATGTTTTTTATTTTTAATAATTATGAAAATGCAATAAAAATGCAAAATAAAAATATAACGTCAAACTAAAATGCAACACGAGCCTATGATATTTTTTTGGTAATTTTTCGAGTTAAAATGATGCATAAAATAAATGCAAACATCCAAGCAAAAATATAAGGCAGGCAAGGGCATAAATGTAAATACACAGAAGTCCAAGGGCCTACATGCAATTTTTCCAAAAATATATAACGTTAAATACCATTTTCTAGACTAAAAATAAATACCCAAACCCGGAGGGGTTCGCTGCAAAATGTCCAACTCACGCACACTGGGCACATGACCTAGCAGGGGTATTTTTGCAAACTTACAAAGTTCCAAGGGCTCAGATGCAATTTTACCAAAATATTACAACTTAATTAAAAAGTTAATGGACTAAACTGAAATAAACAAACCCCCAGGGGGGGTCCCTGCAAAATGTCCACCACCCCACGTACACGAGTCACGTGGTGTGACATGGACTGGACCTAAATGCAAATATGGAAACTACGGGGGTCTGGATGCAAATATTACAAAAATTTTAAAACTACAAATAAAAGTTTCTAGACTGAAAATAAAACGCAAAAATGGCGGGGGTGTAGGTGCAAAATACCCACGCCTAATATCCTCGTGCGTGATCGAACGGTTGTGGGGCGCCCACTTGACACGTGGCGCCTCGAGGTTGCACGATGATGGTTCACGCTGGACGGTGGAGATTAGATCCTCGGATGAAGATCTGACGGTGGAGGTGTGATGCGATCCAATGGCGAAGATCAGAACTGGAGCGGGCCTCTGATCGGATGGCGGAGAAGCCAAGGGCAGGAACGGGGAAGAACGCCGGCGAGGCAAACTTCCCCGAGCTCGATCTCGGGTCTCCGGTGATCTGGAAGCGTGCAAAATGGCCCGGGGTACTCTTGGAAGGTCCCTCTACGTGCTGGGAGACTCAGCGTCGTCGGAGAAGCACCGTGGCGCTGACACGAGGGTGGTGGAGCTTGGAGCTCCAGGTAGCTCCGGCAACGCTCCAAAATGAGCCTCAGGCTCTTTTCAAAGCGTTGTGACCAGCAAAAACGAGTGAGAGGGTCCAGGGCAAACTGCCTGGACCCCGCAAAGGTGCGAAGGTGGGCGGATGATGGTGGAGGGAATTCGACCGGAGGTGCGCTCCGGCGAAGGGATTCGATTGGGCGATTCGGTGAACGGCGAGGGAATCTAAGGATCCTAATCTACTCCTACAGCTACGGGGAATGAAATGAAATGAAAAGAAAAGGGAAACGAGCAAACCTCGAAGGTGGAGGACCTGAGGTAGGAGAACCTCAACAGCGGAGATATGCCGGAGGTGGTAGAGCCGCCCTGACGCTTGCTCGACCGATCTGATGCGCGGAGATGGAAGCTGTCACCTTCCTCTCACTCAAGGACACCAAGACAGGAGCGAAGCGGGTGCTAAGGGGGTTCAAACTGGAGCTCGAAGATGGCAGGTTGGTTATGTACAAGGTGGTGGCGTCCCCTTCAAGCGAGGTCCATGCGCGAATGATGAAGATTTTGGAAGATCTTAGTGCTCAGCGAGGATCAGTGAAAATCAAGGAAGGAGTCCCAAGAAAAAATCAAGGCCCGAGGGTGACTGAATCGAGCTCCAAAAAGGCGAGAAATCGGGCAAAATATTGGGTGTCAGAAGGTGGCAGACCTCGGTCAGGCAGTTGACCGAGGTCAACACTTGACTGATCATGGTTGGTCCACGTGGACCAACCAGAAAATTCCAGGCAATAATTATTTGTAAAATCAAAATAAAATAGTAAATGAATTTGTTAATTTTAGGTTATAAAATAAAAAAAAATATTTCTTATTTTGTAAAGAATTTTATGGTGATTTTTATTTATTTTTATGAGGTGTATAATTACAAGTTACCTTTTATGCCCTTTATAGGTATATATATCTATATATTTTACTATTTTATTTTTATTTTGTGTATTTAATTTATTTATTTTTGTTTATTATTTTATAAATTTATAGAATATTTTTATACACTTAAATATATTTTTATTTGATTTTTCTGATGTATTTTGTACACTTTATAAAATATAAATAGTAATCCTATAGGTATATGTACAGGTAGTATACCTATGTATATTATATACAAGTATTTTATTTTGTGTTTCTTTTGTATTTTTATTTTGATTTTAATATACACATAAATTATAAATAATATTTACAAAATTATAAAAATATTAAATTATGAAAATACTGACCAAATAATAAAATGAATATTTTATTCTGTACAAGTATACAATAAGGGTCAAAAACTCAACTTTCAAACCGTAGCTCCGTTAAATCTGAAACTGCCTTCATTACATAGCTTATTTTAAATTATATACAATTAAAGGTGAGTTTGGTGTATTTCGAGTTTTTATTTGCAAGATACAGGTATGGGAAGTTAGTATTCTGGATTTTTATTCGGATCATAACTTTTTATCTGTACAGTATTTTTGTATGAAACAAATTTTGTATTTATTTACTTAATTATCTACAACTTTCATGTACAAAGTTTCTTCATTTGAGGTATAAAAAGTGGCACCAAAAATAGGTCCCAAAATAAATAAAGAATGAATAAAATGACTAGGTATTTTTATTGTATTCTGGCCCTTATCTCCCCCTACTTTATTCCTTATCGACCTATTCATCTTGATGCCTAGGTCTCGGGGTTTTGGGTCATAAAATACTTACAATATTTTATTCTTTTTCTTTTCTTTTATTTATTCTATAATTTTGGCTTTAAATACAATATTTTATACACTATTTACATGCATGTGTAGAAATGCTAAGATGCTGGAATTAAAGGGATTTACATGCATTTGCCAGGGTTTTTGAGGCCAAAATGATAGAATAAAGATGATGAAATGTGGATTCATCAGCAGCCTCTCCTGGTTAGGTTCTCCTCCTCCTTCGCCTGCTGCGTCTGGTATATCACCGCCCTCATGTCGTTCTTATCGTCCCTCACGCATCTCCTCATGATTTCACCTATGAACAATCCATGGTCTCGGATTTGTCTCTGCATGGTTTACAGGGAGGCTAACAGTGAATTGTTGATGGCAGCTTGATCATATATGTATGGAGGTGGTCTCTGCTCATCTAGGTGTTCATCTCTGCCTTCCATTTCTTGGTTTTCTGCAAAGTCAAAAGAATCCATCTCATGTGTCATCAAATGCTCTGAACTTTGTTATGCACTAAATCCTGACACCACTGGACTGATAGAAGAAGAAAGGTGGTCGAGGGGGAACAGGGTGGATGTAAACTCAGGCTCGGAGAGTCGGTCTAAACTCCCCGAAGCTGACCTAGATGAAAAAGGAGGAGTTCTTGATAGCGGTGCCACCAGATGTGGCCTAAGGGATCTCCTTCCCATCATTTTGATCTTGGAAAAAAAGGCGGATGAGATTTGGAATGCAAACAAGATGGTCACTCAAACCCCCAATTCACCTACACAACTCTGGGTTGATGACCGTGAAAGTTCGGTCGTTTATCTTGTCAAATTTTATTAGGTGATCAGTCAATCTATCAGAGTGTTAGAGCGAGCTGTTAGGAACCCTACTTTCCTAGCCGATTGTCCCGATCCACGTTAGATCTTTCCCAGCCAGTATGAATTGCGGACTGTATCCCGATTGTTCCCGCTAATTCACTCTGCTAAGGACGTCGCGATCCGCTTTACCGGTTACCGGAGAGATCCTAACTGGAGAATTACTAATCATGATCAGTAGTCAACCAGAATTTTAGGCGTGGCTCTATCCTAGTGTCGGGTCACTATCTCGCAGCAGATAAATCAAACAAGGAGGGGGTTACTCTCCCCAAGACAAAATTTTTGGCGGGATGAGTTTTAAGGTCAAGTTTGCATTAGCAGTCCCAATTTTATGATTTTCACTTTTTAGTATTTTTATTAAATAAAGACAATGCCTAACAAATTTTTCGATCTCCTGGTTATTTTAAGTCCAATAAAACGGAGGAGGAAGTTGAAAAAGCCGATGCGCGATTAAACACAATGATGCATGCAGAGATAGAAATGCATACCTTGCTCCAGCACTCTACATGCAGGGTGATC
The DNA here is from genome assembly GCA_037367405.1 of Ottelia alismoides. Taxonomy (NCBI): domain Eukaryota; kingdom Viridiplantae; phylum Streptophyta; class Magnoliopsida; order Alismatales; family Hydrocharitaceae; genus Ottelia; species Ottelia alismoides. The sequence goes on along the minus strand of JAZKJV010009762.1, from coordinate 582,370 downwards.
CGCGCATAAATTAAAGACAAAAATTAAACTACCTATATGATGCAAGAAGAAATCAACCTTAGACAAGAATTTCTACACGAGAAGAACAGTAGCTAAATAGTCAACAAGAGGAGTCGGAGTCCGATCTCTGATGTCGATCGGTGTCCTCCACAACTGATCCTGCCAGCATTGTATACAGCCTCTAGCGGCATTGTATACAGCCTCTAGCGGAGATAGAACAGCCTCCTTAGGCGACCAAGATAGCTTTTTCTTTTGTGAGTTATTAATTAGGTCCACTTACGATCTATAGGCACAGGCAAAATATTAGGTGTGTGGTCCTAATCAATTACGTCACAATCACAATAAAATCCTAAGACTAGGGGCCAAAATCTTCGTGAATCAAAATAAAAGAAAAGCGAAGAAAACAAAACCGGCGAAAATCGTGAAAATAGAAGAGGCCCCCAAGGGAACAATCCCTCAAAAATTAGGCCCAAGTGTCCTGGAGAGTCCAAGTTATTACAAATTAAAGTCTCTCTCTCACTTCAAATTACACAAATGAATAAAAACAAAAATGCTCAAGATGGCGATTTTCTCCTCAGATCCTCCAATTCTCCCTTGATGCTAGGTCAGAAGTGACGCTCCGCCTTCACGTGGGTGCACAGGTGCCTTGGATATAACGCCTCCCTCGATCAGTGGTACCTCGCACAAAGTACAAAGAGAGGGTGATTAGACAAGTCAAGCAATAATATCAAATGAGTAAAGCTAAAAAATAGGCAAATAATCACAACCAATAATGAATCCCAATCTAAACGTTGTTTCTCCCCAACAAAGGCGCCATTTGATAACACGGATTTTGCGAGGGTCAAAATAGTCCACACCAGGTGGGACCACAGTGTCGCTGAGCGACTGCTCACGAAACCCGAATTATATCAACAATTAACCCACGACAATTAAATCAAACAATAAAAAGCAATATGTGGAGTTAAAATTTATTATAACTCTACAATAAGTGTGTATAGGTGCAAGTATGTGTAGAGTTTCAAACTCACGGAGCAAACAGGATAGAACAAGGTAGTAATGCTAGAAAAATATGAGAGAGATCAAATGCCTACAAGTGCTATTTTTGTGGGTTTTTAATTTTTTTTAATTTATAATTTTATATTTGATTTTTCAAATTTCTAATTTTATATTTTCTTTTTATATTTTATACTTTTTTTAAATATAGAATATATATACAAAGTAAGAAAGAGAGGGATAAAGTATTTATAAAAATAGGTAAAAATAAGCAAAATTCAGAAAATAAAATATTTTGTGCTTTTTATAATTTTCTAATGTTTTTTTGATTTTTCTATATTTTTCTAGAAAGAGAGGGATAATGCTTTTTTTAAATGTTTGGTATTTTTAAAGACTAAAATACTGAAAACAGTGAATAAAATAAAGAGTTGAAACTAAAATGGAGAATTAAAACATCAAACAATAACAAAAGTTCTCCAAATTAATTTTAAATAAAAGATAATAAAATAGGGAAAATTCTGAGACAAAGATTATATTTTTAGGCTTTTTCTGGAATTTTTAATATTTTAATTTTTTGGGGGTTTTATAATTTTTATGGGTTTTCTTTTGAAATTTTTGATGATTTTTGGATAGAAGTTAAAACACACTAAAATACACAAGATCTGTTTTTTTGGGAATTTTTTGAGAAGTTTTTATAATTTTTATGTATTTTATAATGTAGACAGTAAAGAAAATGCTTGTTTTTTATTTTTTATAAATATGCAAATACAATAAAAATGCAAACTAAAAATATGGCATTAAACTACAATGCAACATGAGCTTAAGATATTTTTTTGGTAATTTTTCGAGTCAAAATGATGCATGAAATAAATGCAAGCATCTACGCAAAAATACAATACTGGCAAGGGCATAAATGTAAATACACAAAAGTCCAAGGACCTACTTGCAAATTTTCCAAAAATATATAACGTTGAACACAATTTTCTGGACTAAATATAAATACCCAAACCTAGAGGGAGTTCGCTGCAAAATTGCCAAACTCATGCGCATTCAACACGTGACCTGGCAGGGGTATTTTTGCAATATCACAAAGCTCCAGGGGCTAACATGCAATTTTACCAAAATATTACAACTTAAATAAAAAGTTTCTGGACTAAAGTAAAATAAACCAGCCCTAGGGGGTCCTTGCAAAATGCCCACCACCCCATGTGCACGGGTCACGTGAGGTGACATGGACTAGACCTAAACGCAAATAATGAAAGTACGGGGGTCTAAATGCAAATATTACAAAAATATTTAAACTACGCCTGAAAGTTTAAGGACTAAAAATAAAACGCAAAATGGTCGGGGTCAAAGGTGCAAAATACACACGGTCTGGCGATCCAACATCGGATGTCCTTCACTTATCCACGTGGCGCTTCGGGGACGGCCGATGACGGTTCGGCGATGATCGGCTGAGATCAGATCTGGCAAGGAGATCGATGGTCGAAGCAGGCCTAGGTCGAACGGTTGTGGATCGAACTGGCAGGGGCCTCTGATCGGACGGTGGAGGCACCCGGAGGAAGAACGGGGAAGAACTTCGTCGAGGCGAAGTTCCTCCGGCGAGATGGCACGACTCTGGTGGTCTGTGCAGCAACAAAAAGGTTGGGGAGCTCCTGCGGTGATGCGCTGGCTGTTGGGTCCCTCAAAATCATCGGAGAGGCACTGTGGCGTTGTCGCGACGGTGGCGGAGCTTGGAGCTCCAGGTATCTCTGGCAGAGTACGAATCCGAGTCCCTAGGCGATGTTATGCTCCCAGTACCTGCAAAAATGGATGAGAGGGTCCAGAGCAAACTGCCTGGACCCCACGGAGGTGCGAAGGTGGACGGATGAAGGCGGAGCGACGACTTGGATTTTCGGCCGGAGTTGCGCTCCAGCGAGGGGGTGCGATTGGGCGATTCAGTGAATGGAACTCGAAGATATAAGGGGGGAAATGATCCGAGAACTACAAGGAATAAAAAGAAGCAAAAAGGAAGGGGAAAAGGGGCATACCTCGATGTCCGGAAACCAGAGGAGGAAACCTCGACGGCGAGGTATGTCGGAGGTGATGGAGACCGCCCTGGTCCACGCCGCAACTCACCAACGGTCCCTGGAGGTAGCCTGTCACTCTAGCTCTCACATGCACTCGAAAGGAGGGGCAAATTTCGGTCCGAAGGGGTTCAAACTTGAGCTCGAAGGTGGTGGGTCTGTTATGTACAAGGTGGTGGCGTGATTTTGGGAGCAAGAGCACGCGTGCATGATGAAGATATGGCGTGATCCGGATGTATGGCATGACTCAATGGTGATCGGGGAAGAATTCCCAAGAAGAGGTCGAAGCCGGAAGGCGCAGAATTTTGGCTTGAAAAATGCGTGAAATCGGGCAAAAATCTTGGGTGTCAGAAGCTGGCAGGCCTCAATCAGAGAGTTGACCGAGGTCAACAAACAACCAGCGCTGGTTGGTCCACGTAGACTAATCAAAAAAATGCTGGTCAAAATTATTTGAAAATTTGAAATAAAATAGTAAATGAGTTTATTAATTTTAGTTATAATAAAAATATTCCTTATTTTATAAATAATTTTATGGTGATTTTTATTTATTTTTCTGAGGTATAAAAATACAAGTTACCTTTTTAGGCCTATATAGGTACATGTATCTATGTATTAATATTTTATTTTTATATGTATTTATCTGATTTTATTAATTTTGTTTATTATTTATAATTTTATAAAATATTTTTATACACTTAAATATATTTTTAGCTTATTTTTCTGAGGTATTTTGTACACTCAATAAAATATAAGTATTAATTATATAGGTATGTGTATTGGTATTATACCTATGTATTATATACAAGTATTTCATTTTTGCATTTTCTTTAGGATTTTATTTTGATTTAATGTACATATATATTATAAATAATATTTTCAAAATTATAAAAATATGAAATTATAAAAATAATGAATAAGAAATAAATTGAATATTTTAATATGTACAAATATACAATATGGTTCTAAAACTCAACTTTCAAACTGTAGCTCCGCAAAATGCGAAACCACCTTCATTAAATAGCTTATTTAAAATTATATACAATTAAAGGTGATTTTGATGCGTTTTGAGCTTTTATTTGAGAGATACAGGTCTGGGAAGTTGGTATTTTGGATTTTTATTCAGATCATATCTTTTTATCTGTACATTGTTTTTGAGTGAAATTAATTTTGTATTTTTCTTTATTTAATCATCTATAACTTTCATGTCCAAAGTTTCTTGATTTGAGTATAAAAAGTGGAACTAAAAATAGGTCCTAAAATGAATAAAGAGTGAATAAAGACAAAGGTATTTTTATTGTATTCTGGCCCTTATCTCCCCCTACTTTATTCCTTGTCGGCCTATTCATCTAGATGTCTAGGTCACGAGGTTTCGGGTCATAAAATATTTACAATATTTTATTCTTTTTTTCTTTTCTTTATTCTATAATTTTGGCTTTAAAAACAGTATTTTATACAATATTTACATATACATGCATGAATGCTAAGATGCAGGAATTAATGGTATTTACATGCATTTGCCAGGGTTTTTGAGGCCAAAATGATAGAATAAAGATGATAAAATGTGGATTCATCATCCCCCTATACTTTGCCTTTGCTAGTCCCTAGCAAACACGTATGCAATAAGTGCAGAAAAGAAAATAAAGAAAAGAAAAAGAAGAAAGATGGATGAAGTTTAATTATCAAACTTGTCTTCACAAAATCAAAGTTTGGAGCTTAAGTTGGATCTTTGGAATTTTAGTGAGGGCGGAACCTTAATGAGAATCGGATTTGAAATCCAACAGTCCCTGAGAATCCCAAAACTCTGCCCAAGTCTCCTCAATAGCCAGGTCAGAAATATCTCAACTCATACGCAAACCCTTACGACTATGAATCTGACTCGTACAGTGTAAGTGATTGTGGCTCTCCCCAACTAGAATGACAAAGAGAATGACTTCTCCAGTATGACAACCCAATGATTCCCCAATCCAATAACTCCTTCCTCGAGGAGCGGGGTATTCCCTTCTAAGTTCAAGTGGCAACCAGCTCAAGAGGAGGGGGTGAAGCGAAGAATGGACGGTAGCCAGTGTAGCTGCCTATCCTAGGATGCAAGACCAGTGTAGTCAAGTCATCCAGCTGCAGGCTCACATATTTGACTTTTAAGGTCAAGCTTGCTTATTGGCTATACAACATAACCACATACTTTTGCAGGCATTTTATTTTTGTACAGGCCTGACCATTATTTTTTTGAAATACTATATACAGCAGCATTTATATAAGGAGTTTTTCCTCTTGAGCTAGTAGACTATCCCTCTTTTGAAGCTTTATCGCAACCCACACTCTCCTGACTTTAGAATTCCTCATCACTGGACGGGTTGGGGTGCACTTCCCTCCCTAGAGGAGGACAAGTGTTTCCACTTGTGTACGTCTCATACCGGTAAATCCAATCCCCCCACTACTCCAACTGAGTTGAGCCATGTGAAAGGTGCAGGTGTCCAAGTTAGGTCATTATAAACAAGAGTCGTGCGTGTGTTCCGAAATACTCTACTTAGGCAGACAAGAATCCATTGAACCAGATCTCGTGATCCTCAAAGAATTAAGTCAACTAGACCTGAAGTACCTCAATTCCAGTTCCTATAAGGTTCCTGTTATTAGGTAGATTTTAAGGTCCAATCATGCTCCAACCTCTGGATTTTATTTAGATTTGTTCAACTACTATCAAACTCAATCCGTAAAATGCTCATTTTTACAAAAATGAATTCCAAATTTATTAATACGATACCAATAGCCCAAAAAGATTTTGAAAAATTTTAAAGTATAAGCTATGGATAAAGTATATATGTAAATATATGTGGCAAATCCCCTATACTTAGCTGATGTTATGTCCTCATAACACAAAGTGATATGAAGCCATAACTGATGCTAAGTATAGAGAAAATGTACAGAACTGAAACAAAATACAAGAAAGAGTGGTTGAGTGAAAAGAATGTGTTATAAGAAAATATAGAATCGGGTCCCCTATACTTAAGCTCAAAAATAGCTTAATAGATTACATATAAAGAAGGAGATCTAAGGTGAACAATCAGAGACAATATGGAACCCCCTATACTTAGGCTGAAAATAAGCCTAAGTATAAAGAATAAGAAAATAAGGGAGGGATGGACCAAGGTTAGCTGAATCTTTAGATGGACGAATCTGAAGGGATGAAAAGAAGCCTAGGGTTTTTGGAAGGTTTAAGCAAAGTCAAGCATGATCAAACAAACCCTATAATTTCAATCATACACATATTGAAGACCAAAACTATGGTCTAATTATCTTGTCTCTTTTATTGGTGATAATCCAAATTATAATTCATTATAAATAAGTGTAATTAGGGTTTGGTCTCTATCCTATGGGTATGTCCTTGCCTCTCAATTATGCATAATATACATGCGAATAATGAGGGATTTGCTCTCCCAAAACATGGTTAATTTCTAACTCCATTTTAATTAGTCAACTTGCAATAACAATCCCAGTTTTAGAGATTAGGTTATCACTTTTTAATTAATATGAACATATAATACATCATCTACCATCAAGTTCCATTTCCTTTAAAAATTCCTAAGTTGTAAAACATGAGTTAAAGAGATGGGAAAAACCATAGAGACGTAAAAAATGCTCAAGAGAAATACTTATAGTAACACCAACTCTCTCCATGCATGTACAAGACTGAATATTTAGAATTTTCTCTAAATGATGCAAGTCAATGTAAAAGCCACTCCTAATCATGTGTTCTATTAGCGAGATAAAATGAAATTATTTTGGCTAGGTTGAACGTAGATTAAGTACATCTAATGAATCTGTTGAGATGGTGAATCTCATCAGAAGAAGTTAATGTGACCTACATTATGGATCAAGCACAAAAGAACCAAATCTAAGAAAGCTCTAGGAGTCGTGTAACTAAATCCTAATGTCGGGCACTCAAATTGAGTCCCACCTAATAATGGGTGAAACAAACTCGACACACATATAATAATGTCCAGTCCACAAAAATTACAATACTTAACAATAAATATAATAACACAAATAATCTTCGAAAAGGCTTGATGGATCCTTTGTGGCTCTTTTCAGCTTAGACACCGGGCTCCAAGCTCCACCATCCAACCTCTATATTGACTCTGAGCGACCTCAGGTCCTACGGGCCCCTGCCATAAAAGATAAAAGATCAGGTATCAAAGATTATCAAACAAATAAAAAGAAAAACAATACATAAAACATCACAACACAACATGACCTAGATAAAGTAAAAATCTATTTAACAATATAAAACCAAAATAATTATATTAAGGAAGCCATGTCCCCGACAATGATGTCATCTGATGAAGAACAAATCGGTAATGTTAATAATAATCACTAGTTGTAGTATGGTCAATTCGACATAAAACATCACAACACAACATGACCTAGATAAAGTAAAAATCAATTTAACAATATAAAACCTAAATAATTATATTAAGGAAGCCATGTCCCCGACAATGATGTCATCTGATGAAGAACAAATCGGTAATGTTAATAATAATCACTAGTTGTAGTATGGTCAATTCGCAATCATACAGAAACACACTAAAATAGAGAATGTGGCTTAAACTTATACCTGGATAAGTTCATGGTCGAACACAAGGACACACGCTATAATATAATTAATCAGGTTTAAATATCTATGTTAAGTGATTAGCATTCAATCTAGGTCAAACATTGTACAATACAAATGAGCCCTAGTGACTGGAGGAGTCCCCAATCGATCCTTGACGTGAAGAAGAAGGGAAGATGTGATTCAGACCGTCGTCGGAGCTTCTCCGTGCAGTTCATCTCCTAGCTGATTCTAGTCATGTGAGCTTCTATCTTTAGTTCTTTCAATTCCTAGGATAGTCAGTAACATAGTTTCGTCTTTTATTTTACTTGATTTCATTAGCATAGCTTAAAATCCAAAAAGAATTCTTATCGGATCTCTAGGCTTTGGCCACTATTTCCATCGTTTCCGACCGTTCTCAGACCACATTATTATATGTCCACACTCCCCTTCTCATCATTCATCACCTTGACCCATCAATCAACCCCAATTTGGCTCATATTAGGGAGAACATGTCCCCTTTCTTCACTACTCACCAGATACCTCCACCCGCATCATTCCCTCATCTTTTTTGGATACCAAACAAGTCGAAGAGCATCACCCTCGACCCTTGAACATTTTGTGCAGGATCTGGGATCCCCAAGCCTCCTCCTGGAGCCCAAACAAAGCCTTGCAGGTTAGCATACTCATTTTGACCCTCCGGGCCTCCGTCGTTGAGGTCTGGAGCATTTTGAGGCATCAACCCATTGCAGAGTCATCTCAGAAGTGTGAAGAACTTCTCAGCAACGAGAAAGGTTGTTAGGATCAAGCTTGAGCACATATCGAAGCTCAACATTCGATTGTTCTTGAGTTGTTATTCGATATCAGCTCAGAGCCGTTGGATGAAGAATGATCTTCCAGCGTAGCAGCTACCGTCGGATTAGATGCATCAGAGACATCAGATCACGGGATGCAATCTAATCTCCATCCTCCATCCGCGAAGAGTCATCGGCTCATCTGGAGCGTCCACGTGGTTAAGTGAGCACGTCATCATCGTCCATCTGTGCGTAAGGAGGGGTATATTTCGTTGACACCCCTCCCCTTTTTTTGTACTTCTTTTTAGTTTTAAACATTCCTCTGTAGTTGTAAGATTTTTGTAATATTTGCACATTAGACCCCAAGCCTTCCATTTATACCCTTTAGCCAAATACCAGGTCAGCTCACGTCCTGTACGTGTGAGTTGGTGGTCATTTTGCATGGACCCCCTTGATGAATCCACATTTCATCATCTTTATTCTATCATTTTGGCCTCAAAAACCCTAGCAAATGCATGTAAATACCATTAATTCCTGCATCTTAGCATTCATGCATGCGTATGTAAATAGTGTATAAAATACTGTTTTTAAAACTAAAATTATAGAATAAAGAAAAGAAAAGAAAAGAAAAAGAATAAAATATTGTAATTATTTTATGACCCGAAACCCCGAGACCTAGGCATCTAGATGAATAGGTCGACAAGGAATAAAGTAGGGGGGGATAAGGACCAGAATACAATAAAAATACCTTTGTCTTTATTCATTCTTTATTCATTTTGGGACCTATTTTTAGTTCCACTTTTTATACCTCAAATCAAGAAACTTTGGACATAAAAGTTATAGATAATTAAATAAAGAAAAATACAAAATTAATTTCACAAAAAATAATGTACAGATAAAAGATATGATCTGAATAAAAATCCAAAATACCAACTTCCCAGACCTGTATCTCTCAAATAAAAGCTCGAAACGCATCAAAATCACCTTTAATTGTATAACTTTAAATAAGCTAATTAATGAAGGTGGTTTCGCATTTTGCGGAGCTACGGTTTGAAAGTTGAGTTTTGGAACCATATTGTATATTTGTACAGATTAAAATAGTCAATTGATTTCTTATTCATTATTTTTATAATTTCATTTTTTATAATTTTGTAAATATTATTTATAATATATATATATCTATACATTAAAATAAAAATAAAATCCTAAAGAAAATACAAAAATGAAATACTTGTATATAATACATAGGTATAATACCAATACACATACCTATATAATTAATACTTATATTTTACCGAGTGTACAAAATACCTCAGAAAAATAAGCTAAAAATATATTTAAGTGTATAAAATTATTTATAAATTTATAAAATAATAAACAAAATTAATAAAAATCAGATAAACAAAATAAAATAAAATATTAATACATAGATACATGTACCTATATAGGCCTAAAAAGGTAACTTGTATTTTTATACCTCGGAAAAATAAATAAAAATCACCATAAAATTATTTATAAAATAAGGAATATTTTTTATTTTATAACCTAAAATTAATAAAGTTATTCACTATTTTATTTCGAATTTTCCAATAATTTTGACCAGCATTTTTTTGATTGGTCCACGTGGACCAACCAGCACTGGTTGTTGGTTGACATCGGTCAACTCCCTGACCGAGGCCTGCCAGCTTCTGACACCCAAGATTTTTACCCGATTTCGCGCATTTTTCAAGCCAAATCCCTGTGTCTTCTGGCTTCGACCTCTTCTTGGGAATTCTTCCCCGATCACCACTGAGCCACGCCATACATCCGGATCACGCCATATCTTCATCATGCGTGCATGCTCTTGCTCCCAAAATCACGCCATCGCCTTGTACATAACAGACCCGCCACCTTTGACTCAAGTTTGAACCCTTCGGACTGAAATTTGCCCCTCCTTTCGAGTGCCCGTGAGAGCTAGACTGACAGGCTACCTCCAGGGACCGTTGGTGAGTTGCGTGGCATACCTCACCGTCGAGGTTTCCTCCTCTGGTTTCCGGCCATCGAGGTATACCCCTTTTCCCCTTCCTTTTTGCTTCTTTTTATTCCCTGTAGTTCTCGGATCATTCCCCCCCTTAGATCTTCGAGTTCTGTTCACTGAATCGTCTAATCGCACCCCCTCGCCGGAGCGCACCTCCAGCCGAAAATCCAAGTCGTCGCTCCGCCTTCATCCGTCCACCTTCGCACCTCCGCGGGGTCCAGGCAGTTTTCCCTGGACCCTCTCATCCATTTTTGCTGGTACTGGGAGCATAACATCGCCTGGGGACTCGGATTTGTACTCCGACGGAGATACCTGGAGCTCCAAGCTCCGCCGTCGTCGCGACAACACCACAGTGCCTCTCTGGCGATTTTGAGGGACCCAGCAGCCAGAGCATCACCGCAGGAGTCTCCCCGACCTTTTTGTTGCGACATAGACCACCAGAGTCGCGCCATCTCGCCAGAGGAACTTCGCCTCGGCGAAGTTCTTCCCCGTTCTTCCTCCAGGTGCCTCCACCATCCGATCAGAGGCCCCTGCCAGTTCGATCCGCAACCGTCTGACCTAGGCCCGCATCGACCGTCGATCTCCTCGTCAGATCTGATCTCAGCCGATCATCACCGAACCATCATCGGTCGTCCCTGAAGCGCCACATGGATAAGTGAAGGACGTCCGCCGTTGGATCGCCAGGCCGGGGGTATTTTGCACCTTTGACCCCGGCCATTTTGCATTTTATTTTTAGTCCTTAAACTTTCAGGTGTAGTTTAAATATTTTTGCAATATTTGCATTTAGACCCCCGTACTTTCATTATTTGCATTTAGGTCCAATCCACGTCACCTCACGTGACTCGTGCACGTGGGATGGTGGGCATTTTGTAAGGACCCCCTTGGGGTTTGTTTGTTTCACTTTAGTCCAGAAACATTTTAATTAAGTTGTAATATTTTGGTAAAATTGCATGTTAGCCCTTGGAGCTTTGTGATATTGTAAAAATACCCCTGCTAGGTCATGTGCCGAGTGTGCGTGAGTTTGGCAATTTTGCAGTGAACCCCCTCCGGATTTGGGTATTTATATTTAGTCTAGAAAATTGTGTTCAATGTTATATATTTCTGGAAAATTTGCAAGTAGGCCCTTTGACTTTTGTGTATTTACATTTATGCCCTTGCTAGTATGTATTTTTGCGTGGATGCTTGCATTTATTTCATGCATCATTTTGACTCGAAAATTACTAAAAAAATATCTTAAGCTCCAGTTGCATTGTACTTTAATACCATATTTTTAGTTTGTATTTTTATTGCATTTGCATATTTATAAAAAAAATCGAAAACAAGCATTTTCTTTACTGTCTGCATTATAAAATACATAAAAATTATAGAATCTTCTCAAAAATACCCAAAAAAATAGATCTTGTGTATTTTAGTATATTTTAACTTCTGTCCAAAAATCATCAAAAATTTCAAAAGAAAACCTATAAAAATTATAAAACCCCAAAAATCTTCATAAAAATATTAAAAATTCCAGAAAAAGCCTAAAAATATAATCTTTATCTCAGAATTTTCCTATTTTATTATATTTTATTTAAAATTAATTTGGAGAATTTTTGTTACTGTTTGATATTTCATTTCTCCATTTTAGTTTCAGTTCTTTATTTTATTCCCTGTTTTCAGTATTTTAGTCTTTAAAAATACCAAAAAAATTATGAAAAATATAGAAAAATCACAAAAACATTAGAAAATTATAAAAAGCACAAAAATATTTTATTTTCTGAATTTTGCTTATTTTTATCTATTTTTATAAATACTTTATCCCTCTCTTTCTTACTTTGTATATATATATATATTCTATTTAAAAAGTATAAAATATAAAAAGAAAATATAAATTAGAAAATTGAAAAATCAAATATAAAATTATAAATTAAAAAAATTAAAAACCCACAAAAATAGCACTTGTAGGCATTTGATCACTCTCATATTTTTCTAGCATTACTGCCTTGTACTATCTTGTTTGCTCCCTGAGTTCGACACTCTACACATACTTGCACCTATACACACTTATTGTAGAGTTATAATAAATTTTAACTCCACATATTGCTTTTCATTGTTTGATTTAATTATCGTGGGTTAATTGTTGATTTAATTCGGGTTTCGTGAGCGGTCGCTCAGCAGCACTGTGGTCCCGCCTGGTGTGGATTATTTTGACCCTCGCAAAATCCGTGTTATCAAATGGCGTCGTTGCCGGGGAGCGACAACGTCTAGATTGGGATTCATTATTGATTGTAATTATTTGCCTATTTTTGAGCTCTACTCATTTGATATTATTGCTTGACTTGTCTAATCACCCTCTCTTTGTACTTTGTGCGAGGTACCGTTGATCGAGGGAGGCGTTATATCCAAGGCGCATGTGCACCCACGTGAAGGTGGAGCGTGACTTCTGACCTAGCATCAAGGGAGAATTTGGAGGATCTGAGGAGACAGTCACCATCTTGAGCATCTTGAGCATTTTTATTTATTTATTCATTTATGTAATTTGAAGTGAGAGAGAGACTTTAATTTGTAATAACTTGGACTCTCCAGGACACTTGGGCCTAATTTCTGAGGGATTGTTCCCTTGGGGCCTCTTCTATTTTCACGATTTTTCATCGGTTTTGTTTTCTTCGCTTTTCTTTTATTTTGATTGACGAAGATTTTGGCCCCTAGTTTTAGGATTTTATTGTGATTGTGACGTAATTGATTAGGACCACACACCTTATATTTTGCCTGGGCCTATAGATCGTAAGTGGACCTAATTAATAACTCACAAAAGAAAAAGCTATGTTGGTCACCTGAGGAGTCACGTGCCACTAGAGGCCGTATACAGCGTTGGCAGGATCCGTTGTGAAGGACACTGATCGGCATCAGAGACCGGACTCCGACTCCTCTTGTTGACCATTTAGCTATTGTTCTTCTCGTGTAGAAATTCTTGTCTAAGGCTGATTTCTTCTTACATCATATAGGTAGTTTAATTTTTGTCTTTAATTTATAAGTGGATCACCCGCATGTAGAGTGCTGGAGCAAGGTACGCATTTCTATCTCTGCATGCATCATTGTGTTTGATCGCGCATCGACTTTTTCGACTTCCTCCTCCATTTTATTGGACTTAAAATAACTAGGAGATCGAAAAATTCGTTAGGCATTGTCTTTATTTCAGAAAAATACTAAAAAGTGAAAATCATAAAATTGGGACTGCTAATGCAAACTTGACCTTAAAACTCATCCCACCAAAAATTTTGTCTTGGGGAGAGTAACCCCCTCCTTGTTTGATTTATCTACTGTGAGAGAGTGACCCGACACTAGGATAGAGCCACGCCTAAAATTCCGATTGACTATTGATCGTGGTTAGTCGTTCTCCAGTGAGGATCTCTCCGGTAACCGGTAAAGCGGACCGTGACGTCCTTAGCAGAGTGAATTAGCAGGAACAACTGGGATACGGTCCGCAATTCATACTAGCTGGGAAAGATCTAACGTGGATCTGGACAGTCGGCTAGGAAAGTAGGGTTCCTAACAGCTCGCTCTAACGCTCTGATAGATTGACTGATCACCTAATAAAATTTGACAAGATAAACGACCGAACTTTCATGTCATCAGCTCAGAGTTGTGTAGGTGAATTAGGGGTTTGATTGACCATCTTGTTTGCATTCCAGATCTCATCTGCCTTTTTTTTCTAAGATCAAAATGATGGGAAATAGATCTCTTAGGCCACATCTGGTGGCACCGCTATCAAGCACTCCTCCTTTTTCATCTAGGTCGGCTTCAAGGAGTCTAGACCCACTCTCCGAGCCTGAGTTTACATCCACCCTGTTCCCCCTCGACCACCCTTCTTCTTCTATCAGTCCAGTGGTGTCAGAATTTAGTGCAGAACAGAGTTCAGAGCATTTGACGGCACATGAGATTGATTCTTTTGACTTTGCAGAAAACCAAGAAATGGAAGGCAGAGATGAACATCCAGATGAGCAGAGACCACCTCCATACATATATGATCAAGCTGCCATCAACAATTCACTGTTAGCCTCCCTAGAAATCATGCAGAGACAAATCCGAGACCAGGGATTGTTCATAGGTGAAATCATGAGGGAGATGCGTGAGGGACGAGAAGAACGACAGGAGGGCGGTGATATACCAGACACAGCAGGCGAAGGAGGAGAACCTAACCAGGAGAGGCCGCCTCCAAGGACCATGAGGCAGTTGCACAACCCAGGTGCAACCCTCACGCATCGATGGATCTGACTCCCTCCCATCTATGGAGACTTCGAGCTTCGCCCACATACCATTCAGCTATTGCCCAAGTTTCATGGGCTAGCCACTGAAGAACCTCACCTCCATCTGCAAGAATTTGAAATGATATGCAGTACCATCCATGACAGGTTTGTGATTGAGGATACCATCAAAATGATAGCCTTCTCGTTCTCCTTGGTTGATAGAGCCGCGTATTGGCTGAAGCATTTGGGGAGGTACATCGAGACTTGGGAGCAACTCCGGAAAGAATATTTGAACAAGTACTAACCTCTCAGGCGGACAAATGCAGCAAGAGCAATGATCAGCAATTTCACAATGATCCCCAACGAACAATTCCATGAAACATGGGATCGCTTTCGAGAGCTCATAGACCGATGTCCACACCATGAGATATCACAACCCAATCTTGTCCAAAGTTTCTTTTGCGAGCTGACATCGGAGCTGCAGGGGCTAGTAAACGCCTCTTGTGGGGGATCTTATTTCTCCAAGGATGCATAAGCGGTCTGGGCTATCTATGAGCAGATGGTAGAAAATTCTACAGTGATGTCCCATGGTCGAATCTACACAAACTCCAAGATCCTGCCACAAGCTACTTCTAACCACGCATTGCCAGGATCGATGCCGGGAACCATACTTCGTCAGCAGCAGCAGCACAAGATGAATCATCAGCTGCTGACATGGGCATAATCAGTGAAAAATTGGACCGCATTGAGATTTTGGAGAAGAAGCAAGGCCAGGGTCTGGTACAGATAGACCAGTTGGCTAAGACCATGAGTGACCTGAAGACTCACATCTTGAGTATTCATGAGGCACAATCAGCTTCACATCCGCCTCCCAGGTCACCGGTTGAGTCCATTGGTAGCCGTTCTACCCCCATCACCCCCCGCATATAGACAAGTTCATCATGTCCAGGAGGTGTCGGTACAGCAGTTACCACACTATTCACAGCAGCCACCATCTCATGACACTCAGGTGGTGATCTATCAGCCGGATCAGCCATTGGCAGCACTACCACCTCCACCCTTTGAGCAGGAGCCATTGATAGAAGTCAACGGGATATGGTACGACCGGTACCCCCAGCAGGCTGGAATTCGTTGTGATCACCCAGGATTCTGTCAGACCACCGGAGGTGCCTCGTCCCAACAGCAGCCGCTAGCTCAGGGCAGTCATAGTAGCCAACACCAGCAGCCCCAATACTCCCAACAGCAGCAGCATTATCATCTGAATCCTTGTCCCGCCTATCAGGGACAACCGTGGAGACAGCGGCAGCAGTCTTACCAGCAGCGGTACTCCCAGTCTCACCAGCAACCTCAGTTCCAGCAAGGGAGCACTCCCGGTTCTCCCGCACTTGTCTTGGAGAACCCAGCACTTGATGATCTCGTCCGCTTGTTCTCTGAACAGCAGGCATCCTTCCGACGAGAAATGGATGAGTTCCGGCAGTAAATGAGGGACATAATGAAAGGAAAAGCCGCCAAACCTGCACAGAGCGAGCCGAACCCTAATAACTTGAAGAGAAAGTTTGAGCAGATACAATCTACAGAGGATACCACTCCTAGTGCTTATTTGAATGACATGCTTTCTATGTTTGATACTCACTTCGTGTCACTTAGGAGCGGTAGGGAACCAGCTGGCGGTGCCTCATCTGAGGGACAACACCATGGAGAATCTAGAGCCCCATATGAGGAGAGAAGCGATGCTGATGCTGCTAACAATAATGATGATGACGGTGGTGTTGATGCTACCAAGGATGACAATCCAGACGACGGTGCTGAGGCCGTCGTGAAACCAGATGCAGACGGTGGTGCTGAGGCCACCATTTTGGACACAAAACCAGAGTGCGGTATTGAGGCTGCGAAGGAGAATATTTTGGGTGATGTTGATGCCCCCATTTTGGGTCCGAATGTATTCCAACCTTCTGTATTGCCATTTTCTGTATACCTGGACACCATGAAAAAGAACAAAAAAATGAATAAAGGAAAGGTTTCTTCACCAATTCCCAGTTCATGTGTGTTGAATGATGATGTTTGCATGGATTTCAGTCCTTCACATGGCCAGAAACCTTCTCCTAGCCCTCTGTCTGAGGAGGGCCCATCCATCCCCTTACCTCAAGCACTCCGCTCGGCAAAAGGGAATAAAACAGAAAATCCCAAAAAGAATGAACAGTTAGAGTTCAGCCAACAGATGATAGACAGATTTCAGATACATCTGACTCTACAAGAGGTACTTGAGCACATCCCCCTTTTCCAAAAGAACCTGAGAGAAAAGAGCACCGTACGCAGGAGGAGGCGGAACACTAGAGGAGAAATCCACGTGCTGACTCGTGCCACATGTTGTGCCATTCAGAACCAGCTGCCAGCCTAAAGACCCGATGCAGGAGCTCCATATGTCAGATGCCAGGTTAGTGAGCAGCCATTCGATCGTACTCTTTTAGACAGCGACTCTTCTATCAACCTCCTTCCGGCAGCCTTACTCTACCGATTCGAGTTCGGCCCGCTCCATCGGAGTCGGACAGTCCTTCAGTTTGTTGATAGGTCTATCAAGAGACCGAAGGGGTGGTTGAGAGATGTGGTCGTCACCATTCTGGGCCTAAAATTCCCCGTGGACTTTGTTGTATTGGACATGGAGATCCCTGAATCGATGACTGATATCCCCATCATACTAGGACGCCCATTCTTGGCCACAGCTAAGGAGGTGACCGACCATGATAGTGGGAAGGTGTACTTTCGTGTAGAGGGCGAGAGTATACAAATAGAGACAATTGACAAAACCTGAGCGAGAGATTCAGCCTGCTCAGAACCATTCAGTGACACAGTGCAGATGACAGATGCAGAGTTAGACGTCCATCAGGAGTGTGATTTTGTGATGACCGATGATGAAGCAGTTTGGGAAGGACCAGAAGCACGAGCCCTTACCTTGTCTACAGACTCAAAGTACATACCTTTTACGGTAGACAAGAGTTCAGAGAGCACACCCTTGGCAGAGGACACTATAGAGGTTGGCAGTTGTGTGATGAGTGGAGATACTGATGTTTGTTCAGATTCATATCCCTCAGAGACAGACTTTGATTGGAAGAATTTTGATGCATATTTGCCATGTCTATTTCCCGATGAGCCGACAGAGAGGACGGAGAGTGAGCCAGCACAGATGATAGAAACACCAACAGGGTTCCCTAAGTCAGAATTACAGGTACAGCGAGAGTTCTCACATGCAGACCTGGTTGCGTTCATAAAGACATATCAGAAGCCAAATTTGCCAGCTCCCACCAAGTCAGAATTGAAGCCTTTACCGCAGTCGCTCAAGTATAGATTCCTTGCAGGAGAACCAGATATGCACACAGTCATTATCTCAGCAGATTTGACTGGAGAACAAGAATCTCGTCTGATGGAGGTTCTTGAACGAAACTGCAAGGCAATAGGATGGAGTGTGGCTGATCTCAAGGGGATAAGTCCAGCTCTGTGCTCCCATCGTATCTACCTCGAAGAGGACGCTAAGCCATCGTGGGAGTTCCAGTGACGGCTGAACCCGAACCTTCGAGATGTGGTAATGAAGGAAATATCTATATGGTGGAGCGCCGATTTTATCTTCCCCATCTCCGATTCCAAGTGGGTTATTCCTTTACATGTGGTACCCAAGAAGACGGGTGTCACTACAGTTGTGATTGAGTCTGGAGAGGAGATCGCCACCCGGATACCCACTTCTTGGAGGGTCTGTGTGGACTACAGACGATTAAATGAGGCCACCAAGAAGGATCATTTCCTACTGCCATTTATTGATCAGATTATCGAGAGGCTAGCTGGGAAGAGTCATTACTGTTTTCCTAACGGGTATTCTGGATATAATCAAGTGGCTATTGGGCCCGAAAACCAGGATAAAATGGCGTTCACCTGTCCATTTGGGACTTATGCTTTCAGACGAATGCCATTTGGTCTATGTAACGCTCCGGCGACATTCCAAAGGTGCATGTTGTCCATCTTTTCAGACATGATAGGTGACTGCTTGGAGGTCTTCATGGATGATTTCTCGGTCTACGGCGACGGGTTTGATGCTTGTCTTGACTTCCTAGATCGAGTACTTCAGCGTTGCATAGAGGTAAACCATGTACTATCTTGGGAGAAGAGTCACTTTATGGTGACTCAGGAGACGGTCCTTGTTCACATCATCTCCAACAGGGGCATGGAGGTTGATCCGGCCAAGGTGGATATCATTAGAAAACTCAATCCACCGTCCAATTTGAGACAGTTGCGGCCTTTTTTGGGGCATGTCGGTTTCTACTGGTGGTTCATTCAGGACTTCAGTCGAATTTCCCAACCGCTTATCGATTTATTGACTAAAGACACCGAGTTCCTTGTAGATGATAAGTGTCTTAAGTCCTTCGAGACTCTCAAGAATTTAGTTGTCGAGGCTCCTGTCCTTCAGCCACCCGATTGGTCTCTTCCATTTGAGATCATGATGGATGCCTCTGATTATGCCATAGGGGTTGTGCTTTTACAGAGGAGGGATGGATTACCCTATGCCATAAACTATGCTAGCTGGACATTGAATGCAGCTCAAAGGAATTATACAGTGACTGAGAAGGAGATGCTAGCGGTAGTATTTGCTTTGGATAAGTACATATCTTACATTCTTGGATCTAGAGTGACCATTTTTACAGATCACACTGCCATTCGGTACTTGATGTCGAAGAAGGATGCCAAAGCCAGATTGACCAGATGGATCCTTTGAAGGATATGGAGAAATCCTCAAGCGCATCACGGAAGCGTGAGCGTCGTATCGGATACGACGAAGAACGACTAGTCGTACTAGTTGTTCGGTACAGCGGAATTTAAAATTTTTTATTCAATGAAACCACATGATCCAAGAACAATTCTCGGATCGTTTCATCTATAACCACAACAAGTATAATGCAATACCTCTTGAAGCGTGGTTGATCGAGTCTCTAAGAGAAGAGACCTCCTGTCTCAAGTCCGATCGTCGGAGAGATTGCTTGCGAGCGCGGGGATGAACTGCGGTGTCCTCGCAATCCAAGAAGTTGATCCAAGCGCGGTTGCTCCTGATCTCATCGCACGAGATCGAACGTCTCCTTCGTGGGCGAAGCACTCGAAGTAGACGGAGAACCGCAGAGCGTCGAAGCGGCAGCACGAGGGCGTGGGAGTCGACGATTCTCTCCACCAAAGTATGGTGGACGGCCACCAAGAAGAGGGGGAGAGAGGGTTGTCGAGTATGGAGAAAAAGAGAGAGAGAAAGAGTGCTACAATAGCATGTAAAGAGAGAGCAAAGTATGCCGCTCTATTTATAGGGTTTTGGGATCCATGGATCTCAATCCATGTGACATATAAAATCAATGGATGAGATTGATTTATGTCAATCCAATGGTCAAGATTGTTGTTGGTAAAAACCAACAACTTGTGATTTAATTTTGATAAAAATATATTTGATAAATCAAATAAATATTTATACCAAATTAAATCAATCAAATAAGGAGAGAGAGATCAAGGGAGATCAACCTTCCTCTTTGGAAGGGGGGGACGGCCACCAATTCCACAAGGAAATTGGTGTTGCCCCCTCCTTTCCTAAAGGGAGGGCAATCTCATGAAATACCATGAGATTGCACATCTCCTTGATTTTCTCTCTACTTAATTTTCCAACAACTATTTGTTGGGATTTTTATTCACCAAAATAATTATCAATTAATTTTAGGAATATTGCAATCTTGACATTGGAATTTTGTGAATCATATTCACAACCCAAAACAAAATGTAATTTATATTCAAATTAATTAGACAATGTGTATCCAATACACATAATAATTAATCTACTAATATAAATTATATTTAACTCTCTCTAATATATTTTAAATCACATTTATAACATATTATGAATAATTGGATATCACTATCCACATTATTCTTATCCATAATAATTAAATCACATTTAATCATATTGGATAATTTCTCATACATCATGATAATTAAATCACATTTAATTATCAACTTCTCTTTGCTTAGATCTCATGGAATTGTTCTTAAACCATTTAAGAACAATGCTATTTCTCCTCAGATACTTGGAGTTAAGGACAGGGCGATTGTATTGTTCCACGTATAGTGATTTGGATATTAAGATCACATCTCAAATCCAGATCCCATGGACCTCTCATAGATGCTTGATTAAATCAAGACCGTAAACCTAATCTTCTCATTGCATCTGAATCTCATTCAGATCAATGTCCAGTAAATGGACTAAGGTTAGGTTACTTCTCTGATGAGAGGAGTCACTAAAATCCAGACCTGTTTCATCACTCCCTCGGAATGGAAGCGTCATGGTTATACAATCGTTTATGATCAAATCACCCCTCAGGTATTCCCGGTACCTGCACGTCCTGCATACTAGAAGACTCATGATCATCATGAAGATAAAGATCACTTTTACACTGTCATCTTCATAGTCTGATCATTAAGTTTCTCAATCTTGGTCCTTGGGATGTGATACAGATCATATGCTTTCACAAAGCATATATCTTACCTTCAAATTCATATCATGCTTCTAAAGCATGATGACCATGCATGGAATTTGGTCAATCCCAATACCTCATGAGTGAGCTCATGTCTCCCGGTTCACAAGTGAACCTGTATGATCCCTTTGAGAGATCGTATTTCTCATATACCCTTACATGCACACCAGCTTGCCGGTGTATAGACCTTGATTAGGTCATCAACCTATTGGTCTGCCAAATGTACATACTCAGACATATAGCAATACATCTGTCTCTGGTCAAAGGATGTTTGCCTGTGATGTGACAGCATTCATCATAGGTCTTTGGTTATCTCGATCTCGTTAAGTCAACCCATTGACTCAACTAATCTGATACCTCCTAATCAATATTCCTATGCAGAGGACCTGCATCAAGAGGTCGATCAGATATCAGTCTATTGAGATGGGATTGCCATCTCCCACTCAGACTTGAGATCACTACTTGTCAATCATTGATGATGCTTGATGAGTCCTCTATCTAACTTCTTAGATATTCATCCAAGCATCAGCCTCTATGATTCACTTAATGAATCAACAGCTGTATGATTATCAAGTTGGCCATGGTACATAACCCTTATTGTACAGAGGGACCTTATAGTGCATTCATTCATTCAATATCAGAAAGGGAGTGAAACAAAATCAATAACTTGTATTGATAAATCATTTATTACAAAAACATTTATTGTAGGAATGGTTCGCCTCGGGCTCACATTGCTAACAATCTCCCACTAGCCCTCAGAACCATTCAGGAACAACCCTTAAACCCATACTCATTACATGCTGGTCAAAAACCTTCTGTGTCAGAGGTTTGGTAAGAGGATCAGCAACGTTGTCGGCGGAGGCCACCTTGGTGATGATGATGTCACCACACTTTTGAATCTCCCGAATGATGTGGTATTTCCTTTCTACGTGCTTGCTCTTCTGATGCCATCTGGGTTCCTTCGCCTGGGCAATGGCTCCCGTGTTATCATAGAGTAGCGGGATGGGCGTATCAGAGGAAACTACGCCAAGCTCCTGGATGAACTTGCGCAACCACACCGCCTCTTTTGCAGCATCCGATGCGGCAATGTATTCGGCTTCTATTGTTGAATCTGCTGTAGTGTCCTGCTTCTTGCTTCTCCAGCTCACAGCACCACCGTTCAATAGGAACACAAACCCTGATGTCGACTTTCGATCATCAATATCCGATTGGAAGTCAGAATATGTATATCCCAAGACTTGGAGATCACCATCTCCATAGACTAAGATGTAATCTTGCATCCGTCTTAGATATTTGAATATGTTCTTTACTGCATTCCAGTCTTGTTCTCCATGGCAGGATTGGTAACGACATACCACTCCCACTGCATGGTAGATATCTGGCCTAGTACACATCATGGCATACATTAAGCTTCCTACTGCTGATGCATAAGGGCATCCAGCCATGGCCTTCTTTTCCTCAACAGTTTGAGGAGCCATTCCTTTAGACAGGTGGATACCATGTCTTAAGGGTAGGAAACCTTTCTTGGAACTATCCATACGGAATCGTTCAAGAATCTTCTTAACGTATCCATGTTGTGACAATCCCAATATCCTCTTTTCTCGGTTTCTGAACAGCTTCAGACCCAAGATGTAAGAGGCTTCTCCAAGATCTTTCATCTCAAAGGTATGGGACAGCCAAGTCTTCACACTGGTCATCATCCATGTATCATTCCCAAGATGTCATCTACATAAAGCACGATGAACACAATGGCGATCCCACTAAGCTTCTTGTATACACAAGGTTCATCAGGATTCTGTACAAAATCATAACTCTTTATGGTTTCGTCAAATCTGATGTTCCAGCTACGAGAAGCTTGCTTGAACCCATAGATGGATTTCTTCAGCTTGCATACTTTGCCATCCTCAGTCATGAAGCCCTGGGGCTGCTCCATGTAGATATCCTCCTCGAGGTATCCATTGAGGAAAGTCGTCTTGACGTCCATCTGCCAGATGTCGTAGTCAAGATATGCAGCTATAGCCAGCAATGCCCTGATGGATTTAAGCATAGCCACAGGGGAGAATGTCTCATCGTAGTCGATGCCTTCTCTCTGTGTGTAGCCCTTGGCTACGAGCCGTGCCTTGAAAGTCTCTACTTTCCCATCAGGTCCCCTTTTTCTCTTGAAGATCCATTTGCACCCAATGGGTTTCACCCCCTTAGGTGAATCCTCTAGGGTCCATACACCATTCTTATGCATGGAGTCAATTTCTGACTTCATTGCTAGCATCCATCTATCCATGCCATGATCCGCGAGTGCTTCATCAAATGAAGTAGGATCATTGTCAGTTTCACCTGACACATGGAATCCATACCTTTCAGGTGGTGCAACCACCCTCGAACTCTTTCGAAGAGGCATGGGTGTATCATCTTTATTTACTTCTTCAGTTTCTGATCTAGGAAGCTCAGAATCCTCAGGGGACTCTATGAGTTCCTCTACTTCACTTTTGTCTTGACCTTTAAGGAAATCATCCTCCAAAAATTTCACATCTCTAGAGACAAAAACCTTTTGGGTCTCAGGGTCATAGAGTTGGTATCCAATACCATCTCTAACATACCCAATGAAGTAGCACTCATGAGTGCGAGATTCCAGCTTGCTAGCGTCCACGTTCTTTGCATGAACCAAGCATCCCCAAACCCTCAAGTGATTAACACTAGGTTTGGTTCCATACCAGAGCTCATGAGGAGTCTTAGGTACAGATTTGCTGGGAATCTTATTCAGGATATATATTGCAGTCTCTACTGCATATCCCCAGAAACTAAGTGATAAATGTGCTTTACTCATCATTGAACGGACCATATCCATGATGGTCCTGTTGCATCTTTCAGCAACACCATTAAGTTGGGGAGTTCCAGGAGGAGTGAGATTGGAAATAATTCCATTCTCTTTAAGGTATTCCTTAAATTCATCTGAGAGATACTCGCCACCTCGATCAGATTGAATTCGTTTAATCTTCCTATCGGTTTGGTTCTCAACCAAAACCCTGAACTCTTTGAACTTTTCAAAGGTTTCAGACTTATGACGTAATAGGAAGATAAACCCATATCGCGAATGGTCATCAATAAACGTCAAATAATATCGATATCCATTTCGAGTCGCGGTACTGAAGGGACCGCATACATCAGTATGTATTAAGTCAATAATACCTTCACATCTTGTAACCTTGTTACGGAAAGGCATCCTAGTCATTTTACATCGAATACAATGTTCACAGGTAGGTAAAGACTGAGCTTGTAGAAAATCCAAAGGTCCATCCTTTATCAATCTATTGATCCTATCAACAGATAAATGACCAAGCCTTTGATGCCAAATCATGTTTGAATGATTTATTTTACTCCTGGATCTTTTAGGGTTTTTATTAGTAGCTGTAACATTCATGACATGCTCATTAATGCACAATTCATAGAGTCCTCCAGAAGTCAAAATACCCTCTGCAATATATTTATCATAATGATTTATGACTAATTTATTACAAAATAGGAATGAATATTTACTTCTAACTATCTTAGATACAGATATTAAATTCCTTTTGACTTCAGGTACATAAAGACACTCTTTAAGTACTAGGACTCTTCCACTAGATAATGATAGTCGGCAAGTCCCGACGGCGACTGCTGCAACACTTGCATCAGATCCCATCTGGATGACTATCTCCCCTTCTTCAAGTTTTCTAGTTTCTTGAAACAAATGCAACAAATTGCATACATGAACAGAAGTACCAGAATCAACAACCCAACTTCCTTCTCGTCCAACGAGAAAGCTGGTTTCAATGATAAAAGTAGATTTCATACCTACTGGGGCTTTACCTTTGTCGACCGACTTCAGGTAATCCGGGCAATTACGCCTCCAGTGCCCCGGCTTCTTGCGGTGGTGACAGACGTCGGTTTTCTTTGACGCCATAAGAGTAGATGCATTGGAAGATGAGCCAACACTTTGTCCCTTCTTCTTTCTCTTCTCGGTCGGGCCCTTCCGAGAACCTTGCTTTCGACAGCGCTTCCCCTTGGCTTGTGCAACCATTGCAGTGCCAGTGGGACCATCTTTCTTCATTACGTCTTCTGCAGACTTTAATGCAGCAAGAAGCCCAGCATTTGTCAGTTCCAGCTTATTCATGTGGAATGACACCACAAAGTTATTGAAAGATTTGGGCAATGACAACAGAATGAAATCGGATTGCATGTCTGCATCCATCGTCGCCCCTAGAGTCTCCAACTCTGACAAGTACCCAAACATTTTGAGTACATGCTCGCGGACCGAAGTCCCTTCCTGCATCTTGCAGCGAACGAGTTCTTTCATAACATTGTTGCTGGGTGCGGTTAATGTCACCAAACATATCCTTTAGATTCTGCATGATATCTTGGCAAGTACTCATCTCCACATGTTATTTCTGGAGAACATTGGAGAGAGAACCCAAGATGTAGCATCTAGCCAAGACATGATCTTCATCATACTTGTCATTATATGCTTTGTCTTCCTTAGATTTAGGGTTTTCAAGTTTGTTTTCAGAGAGCACATAGCTGATGCGCTCCGCTGAAAGCACAAGCTCCAAATTACGGATCCAATCTGAATAATTTGGTCCGGTCAATTGGTTGACCTCCAGAAGCCTGCTCAGTGGGTTCATGCCTTCATTTTCTGAAATTGAGAATGCACTATATTAGAACATATAATCATATATTCGATTTTATGATATTTGATTAAGGCATTTTGAATCAAATTAGTCTTGCTATGTTAACTATGAAAGTTTATTTCCTTATTCACTTTCAAACTAGGAGATATACTTACCGATATATCTCAAGCAAGAACTGGGATCTCCTCTTTATCTTTGTCATATCCCAATAATATGAGAACCTATGACTCCAATAAAGAGAAGCGGGAACACATTCCGCCTTGCAAGTCCAACTTGCATTTCCCAATTCGGTCTTTAATACCCGAGTCCACCACCCCTAAGGTGATGTTGACTCGTCATTAATTGAACCAACCGTCAACAGGAATACAACTCGCTATGCGCAATCCAATTTCGCCCCAATAATATGAGGACCCGATATTGGGGTCACTACGCATACGTCCTTACTCTTTCGAGAAGCGATGAGCCCGATCCAAATGGATCATATGCAGGAGTTGTCACTTCGGACAGGTGTCTCCCACATATAATATCTGGCGACGAAACCCTTCGCCTTAACGGGAGACCATGGATGTCACTTATGTGATCCTCCATCTCTTATTCAAATTTAATTAATTACTATGAATCACATTCATATAATTAATTCTTCCAAGGGACTTCTCAACTCCAATCATATTAGAGTATTTTAATTGGACATAATTAACTTAATCATATTAAATTAATTATCAATCCAATTCAATCAATCAAACTTAATTTTATGCTTGAATATATATGGTATTATTCTTAAAGTACGTATTAATTCATATTTTAATAATTAGAAAATTACATCTTAATCCCTCGGACATTATCCCGGTTCTACCCGTTGTCATGGCCAGTACCGGCGGGAGTGGGACGGACCGCATACGTTGCAACCCGCTACCCCAGCGATCCCCGACTAGACACCATATCCGCCTCGGGAAAGGATAATGCCAAATTGATTAATTTGTACTTGAGATTATCATCAGTTCTTCAACTGAAATTATACCATATAGTAATCAAAACAATTTTGATTATAAGGAAATTTGCTAGACAAATTCCCAATCCTATTCAAGCAAGGAGTTTGATGATTGTGATTCTAATTATGATTTAGATCAAATCTAATCAATTAATTGATTGGGGCCAAGTCAATTAAGGAAATAATCATTTTCTAATATTTCACAAATATTTTCCATAATTATTTCTCGAAGTTAACAATTAATTTCATTAATTTACAATCACATGGTTCTTGATTAGGAAAGTAATTTCAGCAGTAACCCCTACTTACTAAAATTAGCATATCTCAATCAATTTAAATCTAAATTAAGCAAAGTCAATTTCTAAAGCTTGCTAATTTGATTTAGGACAGAAACCAAGTGTTGTTTCACGCATTTCGAGGCAAGTCTAAACAGTAATTAACATTTTAATCACGTTCAGATTTACAGTTCCCGCAACAATGCATACATGTTCATTAAAACAACCATATCTAGAGCATACGAAATCCAATTTACGCAAACTCAGATCCTGTGGTTTCCTTATTTAATGGGGAACAAAATCCAAGTATTAAATTCGTGTTTAAATAATTTAAACAGTGCCGAATTTATTTACTAAACAGATCTGCGAAATCAAATGCGATGAAAACTTTCACGACCTTAACGAACCCAAGTCGTCCTCGGTTAGCGAATCACTATTCGAAACCGTCGACCTAAGGCTCTGATACCACTTGAAGGATATGGAGAAATCCTCAAGCGCATCACGGAAGCGTGAGCGTCGTATCGGATACGACGAAGAACGACTAGTCGTACTAGTTGTTCGGTACAGCGGAATTTAAAATTTTTTATTCAATGAAACCACATGATCCAAGAACAATTCTCGGATCGTTTCATCTATAACCACAACAAGTATAATGCAATACCTCTTGAAGCGTGGTTGATCGATTCTCTAAGAGAAGAGACCTCCTGTCTCAAGTCCGATCGTCGGAGAGATTGCTTGCGAGCGCGGGGATGAACCGCGGTGTCCTCGAAATCCAAGAAGTTGATCCAAGCGCGGTTGCTCCTGATCTCATCGCACGAGATCGAACGTCTCCTTCGTGGGCGAAGCACTCGAAGTAGACGGAGAACCGCAGAGCGTCGAAGCGGCAGCACGAGGGCGCGGGCGTCGACGATTCTCTCCACCAAAGTATGGTGGACGGCCACCAAGAAGAGGGGGAGAGAGGGCTGTCGAGTATGGAGAAAAAGAGAGAGAGAAGAGTGCTACAATAGCATGTAAAGAGAGAGCAAAGTATGCCTCTCTATTTATAGGGTTTTGGGATCCATGGATCTCAATCCATGTGACATATAAAATCAATGGATGAGATTGATTTATGTCAATCCAATGGTCAAGATTGTTGTTGGTAAAAACCAACAACTTGTGATTTAATTTTGATAAAAATATATTTGATAAATCAAATAAATATTAATACCAAATTAAATCAATCAAATAAGGAGAGAGAGATCAAGGGAGATCAACCTTCCTCTTTGGAAGGGGGGGACGGCCACCAATTCCACAAGGAAATTGGTGTCGCCCCCTCCTTTCCTAAAGGGAGGGCAATCTCATGGATTACCATGAGATTGCACATCTCCTTGATTTTCTCTCTACTTAATTTTCCAACAACTATTTGTTGGGATTTTTATTCACCAAAATAATTCTCAATTAATTTGGGGAATATTGCAGTCTTGACATTGGAATTTTGTGAATCATATTCACAACCCAAAACAAAATGTAATTTATATTTTCAATTAATTAGACAATGTGTATCCAATACACATTAATAATTAATCTCCTAATATAAATTATATTTAACTCTCTCTAATATATTATGAATCACATTTATAACATATTATGAATAATTGGATATCACTATCCACATTATTCTTATCCATAATAATTAAATCACATTTAATCATATTGGATAATTTCTCATACATGATGATAATTAAATCGCATTTAATTATCAACTTCTCTTTGCTTAGATATCATGGAATTGTTCTTAAACCATTTAAGAACAATGCTATTTCTCCTCAGATACTTGGAGTTAAGGACAGGGCGATTGTATTGTTCCACGTATAGTGACTTGGATATTGAGATCACATCTCAAATCCAGATCCCATGGACCTCTCATAGATGCTTGATTAAATCAAGACCGTAAATCTAATCTTCTTATTGCATATGAATCTCATTCAGATCAATGTCCAGTAAATGGACTAAGGTTAGGTTACTTCTCTGATGAGAGGAGTCACTAAAATCCAGACCTGTTTCATCACTCCCTCAGAATGGAAGCATCATGGTTATACAATCGTTTATGATCAAATCACCCCTCAGGTATTCCCAATACCTGCACATCCTGCATACTGGAAGACTCATGATCATCATGAAGATAAAGATCACTTTTACACTGTCATCTTCATAGTCTGATCATAAAGTTTCTCAATCTTGGTCCTTGGGATGTGGTACAGATCATATGCTTTCACAAAGCATATATCTTACCTTCAAATTCATATCATGCTTCTAAAGCATGATGACCATGCATGGAATTTGGTCAATCCCAATACCTCATGAGTGAGCTCATGTCTCCCGGTTCACAAGTGAACCTGTATGATCCCTTTGAGAGATCGTATTACTCATATGCCCTTACATGCACACCAGCTCGCCGGTGTATAGACCTTGATTAGGTCATCAACCTATTGGTCTGCCAAATGTACATACTCAGACATATAGCAATACATCTGTCTTTGGTCAGAGGATGTTTGCTTGTGATGTGACAGCATTCATCATAGGTCTTTGGTTATCTCGATCTCGTTAAGTCAACTCATTGACTCAACTAATCTGATACCTCCGAATCAATATTCCTATGCAGAGGACATGCATCAAGAGGTCGATCAGATATCAGTCTATTGAGATGGGATTGCCATCTCCCACTCAGACTGGAGATCACTACTTGTCAATCATTGATGATGCTTGATGAGTCCTCTATCTAACTTCTTAGATATTCATCCAAGCATCAGCCTCTATGATTCACTTAATGAATCAACAACTGTATGATTATCAAGTTGGCCATGGTACATAACCCTTATTGTACAGAGGGACCTTATAGTGCATTCATTCATTCAATATCAGAAAGGGAGTGAAACAAAATCAATAACTTTTATTGATAAATCATTTATTACAATAACATTTATTGTAGGAATGGTTCGCCTCGAGCTCACATTGCTAACATCCTTCTCCTCCAGGAATTTGATATGGAGATTAAGGATAAACCTGGAGTTAAGAATGTTGTGGCAGATCACCTCTCCCGCCTAGAGAACCTTGAGGAATCTGAGCCCATAGCAACTATTACTGAGACTTTTCCAGATGAGGCGATCCTTGCTATTACCTCTCTCCCATGGTATGCTAACATTGTGAATTACCTTGTTGCCAAATCTATTCCACAAGGTTGGACCAGACAGTGACTTGAGACCTTCCTTGCGAAGGCAAAGTCGTAACAATTGAAGGACCCCATCCTTTATCATGAAGGAGGGGACAGCATCTGGAGATGGTGCATTCCTCAAGATGAGCAACATAGCATCCTCACCTACTGCCACAAGCTCGAGGCAGGAGGACATCATTCTAGGAGACGGACATCACAAAAGGTGCTCCAATCCGGCCTTTGGTGGCCCCACCCTTTTCAAGGATTCTGATGAGTTTGTGAGAAGGTGTACTGACTGTCAGAAGATGGGTACTTGCGGACAGAGATACATGATGCCCATGCAGCCCATTCACTTTTGTGAGGCTTTTGATGCATGGGGGATTGATTTCATGGGCCCATTTTCTAAAAGTCAGGGGTTTGAGTATATTCTCCTTGTTGTAGATTATGTGAGTCGTTGGGTTGAGGTCATCCCCGCCCAAGCCGCAGATGCTAAAACCGTATGTCATTTCTTGAGGAAAAATATTATTTCACGGTTCGAGGTACCTAGAGTCTTGATTTCGGATGGGGGGTCTCACTTTATTAGCGACAAGGTAAAGGCCCTTACAGACGAGTTCAGTATTGACCATCGTGTTGCCACACCATATCACCCTCAGGATAATGGTCTTTTTGAAGTATCGAATAGGGAGATTAAGACAATTTTACAGAAGGTAGTCCGCCCAGATCGAAAGGATTGGTCACAGCTTTTGGACTCGATCTTGTGGGCCTATCGGACTTCCTTCAAGACTCCATTAGGGACATCTCCTTTTCATCTCGTCTATGGCAAGCCATGCCATTTACCAGTGGAGATTAAGCATAAGTCACTTTGGGCAGTTACAGAGCTATTATTAGATCCTAAGAGTGTAGGAGAACAGAGGAAAGCAGAGTTGGCAGCCCTGGAACAACTAAGAGATACATCCTTCTCAAGTGGCCTACAGTATAAGGAGAAAGTGAAAGTATAGCACGATTCCCGAATCAGCCATAAACAATTTGAGCCAGATCAGCAAGTATGGTTATTTAATGCTAGGTTAAAATTATTCCCAGGGAAACTACAAAGTAAATGGTAAGGACCATATGTAGTCCGGAAGGTGCATGATAATGGTAGCATTGATATATCCAAACCTTCATCATCTTCCACTTTTAGAGTCAATGGTCAGCGCTTGAAACCATATCTAGATCATGACCCGCAAATCGTTGATGTTACCCCGATTCATCTGGTATGAGATGTGCTCTTTGACTCACACCTTCTGCGTCTCGTACATGATTATTACTTCTATCTTCCTCTGTATAGATCTATTTGTCTATATCATTCATTCATTCTTCCGTTATGTCTGCCACCCCATCGTCATCTTATGATTTTGCTATACTTAGGACGCTCTTTGTCCTAAGTATGGGGGGTGTGCACCCCAGTTTCTCTATTCTTTGATCCTCTCCATTGTCTCCTCTTCTTGTCTATACTTAGGGATATCTTACCCTAAGTATAGGGTGAGACAATTGGAGTACGATTTGTTCATTCCCACCCTTGACCCTCCCTGCGTCGTGTACAGTCTGTTGTACTTAGGGTTCTTTGATCCTAAGTATAGGGGGGACGGTCAACTTCTCATTCGTTCATTCCTTCCTGTATTTATTTATTCATTCTTTAGACTTGTCTATACTCAGTATGATTTATGTCTTCTCTTTCCTCTCCGATCTATGAGGACATAGCTCAAGCTAAGTATAAGGAGGTCGTATATACTTTAGCCATAACTCATACTTTCGTATTTATACTAATAAATATGGCTAATTATACTTATAAAAATTCATCAAAAACCTTAATAAAAAGATGTTTCTATTCCTCAAATTCTTTTTTTATTTACTGATTAATAAATCATGTGGAAATATTCTCTGCAAAATATTTGAAAAATAGTTTGAAAATCCGTGTGAAAATCTTTTGAAAACTATTTGGAAAACATTTTGTTACATGTTTTCAATCTTTATAAAAATGAGTTGTTTGTAAAATTTTATTTTCTTTGTGTGAAATAAAATGTTTGAAAAATGATTAGCAAATGGTATGAAAATGGTTGCAAAAATATGTGAAAAATCTATCTATACTGTTTGAAAAACCTTTGTAAAATGATTTTCAAATATGTGTACATGTTTGTAAAATGTTTGTAAAAATTATTTTGGACTATAGTTTTTCAAATTATTTGTAAAATGATTTTCAAATAAGTTTAAGGAATACATATGTCACACTAAAATACATTATATACCTATAAAATTGATCACTTACCCTTGTAAATTCTTAAAATCCACTTCTTGTAAATACAAGATGCATCCCCGTGTAAATATGTGTACCTAGTTTTTATCCAAAATCTTTTTGTTTTGAAAAAACCAAAAATATTTACAAAACTAAAATACCAAAAACAACTGAAAATCCTTTTGAAAAATACAAAAAAAATGTATATGCATCATCTTTTCAAAAATCCATAAAAAGTTCAAAATCTTGAAAATTGCATCACAAAAATATTTTCTGCATTCTGCATCGCATTTGAAAAAATAGGGTTTGACTTTTCTTGAAAATCTTTGTAAAATATTTGAAAAATCTGTAATTATGTGACAAGGTTTGTAAAAAGTTTTTTCAAATTATTTTCAACTTTAAGGGTGTAAATTGAGTTTAACAATATTGTTTCGTAAATAAAACTAACTTTCTAACTTTATTCAAAAACCAATTAAAATCAGAAAAATTAAAATATTTTCCTTAGTATCAATTCTGATTACTAAGTTTAAACATGATTAGCTACTTTTCAGTGAGGGAACTACGGTCTCCCTCAGCAGAGTAGGTGGTTAAAATACAACGCGTATAGCATCGTCTTTCAGTAATACAAGTAGTCATCTAATGGTTCATACTTACACCCATAATGGTTGAAAGTAGATGCAACTAATTATATGAGTCGAGACCAGGCATTATTCCTCTAAAGAAGCTAAAAAAATTAGATAAAATAAAATTCACAAAAAGATTAACTTATTAGTTGGTGTTTTTTCCCTGACACTTTCATTTTTCACTCAAGCCTTGAAATATTCCTTAACACTTGGTTTATGAGGTCCAAAGACTAAAGTTAACATGTCTTAATCATTAGGGTCTTAGAACTTAATAATTCAGACTTCCCTAGTTTGAAAGATATGTGTGTCATATTGCATGCTTAATCTCTTCCTTAAAGAATATGACTATCACTCACTTGCACGATTGCGTTCACGATTGATATGAGTTGAGGTTTCACTTGAGGGACTGGGATTAGTGATTTAAGTTTGGATCTGATCTAATGATGCTCAAGGATGAGATAAGATTAATGAAGGCTTCATGAAACCTGAGTGTCAGCATCTTAGCCAATATGGGATTTGGTTCTCATATTGATCTCTTGATCAAAACCTAAGTGTCAAGGTGAGTAAATCATCTAATTAATTTGTTGATTAGTGTGTGCCAATCCTTGGTAAAAACCAATGGAGTTGGCCAAAAAGAAAATATTAAAAAATTGCGATAAAAATAAAATCTCAAAGCATTACAAAGTTACCTCATACGAGCTTACAATATGGCAAGCGCTCCCAACCTTTAAGTGTCCATTTGGACCAAATTATTAGGCTTTTATGATTCAGGCTAGTACCTCAAAAAGGGTTCTACATCGTTAGTGATACAAGTATGGGTGCAAGTATATTAGATACTTTAAAAAGATGCATCCCAGTGTACTCCCAGGAAAACAAGTACATACGGCTCAAACTCTTTTGACAGACACACTGATTGACATTAAAAATATACAATTGTGTTGAGTGATGGCACTTGAGAGAAACCTTATTCCAATGAGAGGAAGAGGAAAGAAATGATAAAATCCCAATATCTCTGTTATATGGCATGACATCTACACTTTGAAGTCTGACAAACTAAAGAGACGGCGGATTGAAGCAAGACTAGATTTATTCTCTATTGTTGAAGGTTGGGTCCTTAGGAGAGTCTCTGGTATTGGAAGTTTGGGTGACATCTAGATTCTACTCTTGTGAATGCAGTCAACACATTAAGTCATACCTCTTACATATATTTATACATTGAGATTCTGAAGATTAGATGAGTTGAATTCCTTTTGACTAAGATATGGTTCACTTAGAGGTATAGGACTTCGAAAACAAAGGGTTCTACATCAATTAAGTCGTGTCTTCTCACTTATACATGTTAGGGAATTCACTAATTGAGCTAACTCTCTAACCAATTCTTTATTTACTAGCTCGAGGATGATTAGTTTAAGTATAGGTGGTGATAAATCCTGAATTTATCAGCATAAAATAATCTATTATCTTTCTTGCTTAAGTATATCGACAAGATTCATTTTCATCTAACTTCAATTAACTCTAATTATATTGTTTTATATACCATATTATTATGCTATTATTTTATGTATTTGTTTCTTATTAAAAATCAAATAAAAATTAGAACAATATTATTCATAATTAATATAACATAAAATATAATTCAAATATCCAAAAAATGAGAAAAGAAAATAGAAGAGAAATGTATTTATTGTTTTAATTACTTATTAATTTTTATACATGTATAGATGATTGTATTCCTCTTTGACTTCTACATGAAAATTGTAGATCTCATCGAGATCTATAACTTTTATGTTCATGACTTTTTCTAAATCAATTTCCTTTTAATTAATTTTGATTGTATTCGATTTATTCCTTTTTCAATTATCTCATTGGGCCACGTGGAGCCTCCAGATTGCGCCACGTGACCCAGCTCATTACTGGACATCTACTTACATCCAAGATCGCTCGATCATTCTGATCAGGAGGCTGAGAGTACCCCAAACCCGTCTTATCATGGGTCGTTCGATCTCGACCAGGTGGTCATCATATCGTCCCTAACCTCCAGCATATTCCCTTGCATCTGGAAACCACCATCAACCACCTAATTACTCCCTATTTTCCCTTCTTCGTCAATCATCATCTCGTCTAACTTCCTCCACTAATCAATAACCCTAACTCCCATTTCTCTTGCACTAACAATCATTCCCAACTTCCTATAACCTCAGTTAATCGGTGAGAAAACCACGTGTAACTTCAAAGCTTTTTTCCTCGAATAGCCCTTCCCCGTTGTCGTTAATAGGGTTCCACTTTTATGAGAGTAAGTCCTAGCCTTCTCCTCTCCATCGTGACAGGATAAAGAGAGTATTTAATAGCAATCATGGAGCTCTACTTCAGTGAGACCCGTGGTAAATACGCCATGTCACAACGCTCCATGGAGCGGCTATTCGAGCTTCCTGAACCGGTTGATCGGGTGAAGCGACAACCTCGAGGACGAACTAGCCTCAAGCAAAAGGCAATCGACTGCCATTTGCGATCTAACTTCAATCCATGTAAGTATATACCCCTTCATCTTAAATCAATCACACCCCCATTTTCACCGGACATCCCTAACATTTGCAGGGAGTTCAGATCACCTTCTCCTACCCTCCGTACCTCCTTTTACGCCAAGCTTTCTCCTTTGCCCATGATGGAGGAGAACCCTTATAGGGCATCCACCTTCTCTGCATCTATAGTCCTTTGCTCACCAGATGAGCGGTAAATTCGCCTCGTTAATTGTCTAAAATTGTCGTAGTATAGGAGGAAAATTCAGTTCAGCAAAAACTACAAGATTTGAATATTGTGGAATATTTTTACTTGGCAAGTTTACCAGGGTCGAACGCGAGGACATAGCTACCTAATTTACTTATCAAATTTTGATTCATGAAGCACACATGTGAATTATTTTCAATTTCAGGTCTCTAATGCACTCTAATATGATGCATGCAATTTTTAGTTGGTTTTTATGCAATTATAAAGCGATGCATGAACAATTATGCAAGGTTGAATGTATTTTGTAATAGTTTACAAATATACCCTAAAAATATGAGCAAAATAATTGGAAATGAATTTAGAGTAATTTTAATCCCAACATTAAAAACAGTCATCAAATCAGAGCACGGACAAAGAGAGCAGTGTCATCATCTATCACAAAAAAATCACTTCATTTAAAACAGTGGCAAATGAGAAAATTAAACATGTTATGATGTATAGGAAGAAACAAGGATCAAAACGACACTAAAATCATGCAATTTGGACCTACGATGCTCAAGTTATGCTAAAAACAACGTAGGGGCATAATTGTAATAAAAATGCAAGAAAAATAAATGATAACTATTACATTTAGGTCCATGTAGGGACCTAAATGCAAATCCCAAAAATCGCCTAGGCCCCATTGAAATTTTTCCGCGCGCGGGGGCATTTTTGTAATTTCTAGAAACTTGGAGGGCCTCCCTGTAAATTACCCAGGCACATACGTGAGGCACGTGCTTGGGGACCATTTTATAAATAGTAGAAAGTTCAGGGTCTGTCGTGCAAATTTCCCAGGACCTCACGTGCAGAGCACGTGAGGATCCTAGGCTCGGGAGGCGGCTAAGGTTCGGGCCACGTGGTAGCAACTGGAGGCTCGGGCCGAGGTTTGGGGGGATCCAAGCCTGTAGGTTAGGAGGAGAGGCTTGGGTGCCATGTGGCTTCATCATAGCTGTCCCATCCGGATGATCGGACGGCATCTGTGTCTTCTTCCTCCGTCGCGGGCCACCGGAGGAGGCGGGGCTCAGGCGCCACGCGAATTGCTCCTCCATGCTCCATAGGGTGGTCTGAAGGTCAGAGAAGAGAGCTGGAGGTCTGACGGAGGTCCCTGAGCCAGTGTGGAGTTCCATAGATGTCTGAAGCTTCCCGTCGGAGCTTGGTCGTCGGAGGAGTAATCCGAGACCGACGGGGAGGTGCGGGCTCCGGCCATTGAGTATACATGTAGATGTTATTTATAGTCGAAGTTGTGTGTGTATGTGCGAGTGAAGTGAGGTGAGTGAGGGTCGAGGGAGCGACGGGAAGTGGTGGCCGGTGGTCTCTTCTCCGGCGGAGCAGGGGAAGAGGGGAGTCGGAGCGGAGGTTGTTCTGGAGGAGAGGGGATGGGTCGGCGAAGATGCTGGTGAGGTGGCGAGTGTCGTGAGGTGATCAGGTGAGGGTGGTAGCGATGTTATATGATAGGAAAAATTCTAGAATTGAATAGAAAAATTACCTCATCGGAGCGAGGTCTAATGGAGGCATGATCTGGGATAGAAGTCCTCATCGGGACTCCGAGGTCGTCGCACGACGAGGCCGATCCTACCTCGGTGCTCAGTGGTGCTACTGATGCAATCGCGACATGGCCGAGGGCCACGGATCACACCAGAGGCACACGGCCATCGTCGCCTCGAGATATGGCTCCTCCGCTGTCACTGGAGGGCCAGAAGCTAGGTCGAGGTCCCCTAAATGGTGGATGGGGGTTAACAATGGCGGAGGAAGGCTTTTATAGGTGGAGAAGGTTGGGCGATTACATGGTGAAGAGGGGAGTTTCGACGGGGGTTTTAATGGTGAAGGAGTGATGGCGAGTGGTTCTGGAGGTTACGCGAGGAAGAAGGAGGGTAGGGCTACGAGGGAGAGGCGTTAGGAGATCTAGAGGCGGTCGGGAGAAGATGCTAAAAATGGAAGGGGGCGGAAGGCGCGCGAGGTGAAACGGCTGGGGAAGGGGATTACGAAGGTGGAAGACGACCTCCCAGCCGTTGGATCTTTTGATCCGACGGTAAGGATTCGAGCGTAGGTCGATGGCGACGACTAGATCCGTGGATTGATCGAACGGTTAGGAGTGAGGCGCTGACGAGTGGCTGGGATGTGAGCTGAGGGTTTCATCCTACGGCGGTTGAAAGTGGGGTGACGTGGAGTGCAGGGAAGCGTTGGATGGTATATGATCGGGCGGCTGTGAGAAGGGCGACGTGGCATGTGGATATGCGTAGGATGAGAGGAAGATCTAGTGGTTGAGCTTTAGGCGCTAGGTAGCCGTGGGGATTTGATCTGGAGACGGATCTGACGGCTGGGGAGTGGAGCGGCGGTGGACGGTTCAGATGAAGGCGGAAATGAGTAGATCCGACGGCCCTAGGAGGCGCCGGGTGGCAGAAGGGGAGGCGGGCCACGTGGGCGACCCAGAGGGTGCCACGTGGCCCAATCAGAATATTCAGAAGAATAAATACAAAGAAAAATACAAAAGAAATAGTTAAATGCAAAATTAGGAAAAAGTAAAAACATGAAAGTTGCTCGTCTCGACGAGATCTACAAGTTTTATGTTGGAAAAAAGGCCAAAATAGGTCATTTGTACAAAAAGTATTTTTGGGGGTATTTTTAAGGGGGATAAAAATACCGGCTTTTCGGTTTTGATATGTTTTTGTATTTTTTTAGTCTTTTTAATGGTCAGTGAATTATGGACAATTACTCTACCTAGTTTTCAAGGGTTTTTGATGATAAAATAATTACAAGAAGAATAAGGAAAATTAAATACAATTAATTAAGGGTAATTATACACAATATAATACAGAATAATAATAAAGAATTGAAGATGATTTTATTGGATTATTTAAGACAGAGGTTTTAACATGTGATTTTCAGCATGATGAATACGAGATTCATCATATCCCTATACTTAAACCATGCTCTCCCTCGAGCATCTAAAGAATGAAGGATTCGGATTAATTCCTGACAGTGCGCGTGAAAATTTCAAGGCTCAATCTTTCGAAGACCCTTAATTTATGATCCTAAAATTCTGGGTTTATCCAAGCCTTAGTCAGAAGGATTCCAACTTCTCCAATTATCAGACTCTCTTTTTGTACATATAATATAAGGATATGACTTTAGGTGTATTGCATTTCATGAGAGTCGAGTAGAGGTATAACTCCAAGTTCCAGTCCCAAAGACTCTCCTCTAGACCTCATCCTCAACACTAGGGAATAAGTCTATTCTTGCTTCAGTCAACCGTCTCATTAGTTTGTCAGACTTGAAAGTATGGATGGATGGCCAGATGATGGAGGGCATGGGATTGTGTCTATTTTTCTCTCGCTCGCATTAGAACAAGGTGCCTCTCGAGTGCCTTTTTACTAAACACATGTAAATTTTTATATTGTTGATCAATGTGTCCGTCAATAGAGTTGGAGTCGTCTGCACTTGTTTTTCTGGGAGTACACCGGGGTGTGTCTTTTCTGAGTATCTAAGATACCTTCAACACCCATACTTGTATCGCTTACGATGCAGAGCCCTTTTTGTGGTGTCAGCCTGACTCTTGGTCCTAATTAGCGCTTGGTCCAAGTGGACACTTTGAAAATATTTGGGAGCACTCGCCATTGGTGGAAGCTCTTTTGTAATTTGACTTGGGTATTTAGAGCTTTTTCTTTGACATTTCTTTTCTTTTGTTGGCTAGATCCACTGCTTTTACCAAAGGTTGGCGCACACTGATCAACAATTTCCATTAAGTTTCATTACACCCTAACACATAGGTAAATATCAAAGAGATAGCATATGAATCTTGTTCACATACTGGCTAGGGTTTTGCTGACACTCAGGTTTTCTGAAGCCTTCATTAACTTTATCCCATCCTCGAATATCATTAGATTAGATCTAAACTCAAATCTCTAGTCCTAGTTCCTCAAGTGATATCTCAACTCATCTCATAAATC
Organism: Ottelia alismoides; assembly: GCA_037367405.1. Lineage (NCBI taxonomy): Eukaryota > Viridiplantae > Streptophyta > Magnoliopsida > Alismatales > Hydrocharitaceae > Ottelia > Ottelia alismoides. Next base: position 542,425 of record JAZKJV010009762.1, on the reverse strand, counting down.
ATGCAGTTGTGAAAGTGAGTTGTGCTGACCATATTCTTTTGAAAGGTAGAGATGAAGAGTGCAATATAGCGCTCAAATCTTTCAAACTAGGGAAGTGTGGATATTTAAGTTTTAAAAACCCTAATGATTAAGGCATGTTAACTCAGACTCTCAAGATCATAGAAATCAAGTGTCCTCAAAATCCTCAAGCCTCGAGTGAATGTGAATGTGTCAGGAATACACCAACTCCTTAGTTAGTGATTTTTGTGTGATTTTTGGTTTTTGCAGATTTTTATGGATTTTAATTTTTCAATTTTTTTTAATTCTTGGGAGAGACAATGACTGGTCCAGGATCAAATGAATAAAAGTGTCCACTCTCAACCACTTTGGGTGTAAGTACGAGCCGATAGACGGACCCGTGTTACTTGAGGACAGGGCCATATGTGGTGTCCTCTAAACCACCCACTCTGCTAAGGGAGACCGAAGTTCCCTCACTGAAAGTGTCTACTAATTCTGGTAGTCAGAGTCTAATTCCAAGAAGGGTTTTTTTTCATTTTTTTTGAAAGGAGTATTTACAAAAATTAATCCTTCATTTTTAAGAAAACAACTTTACAAGGTTTTTACAAAACTCGGTTCACAGGTTTACCAAAACCAAGTCCGAAAACAAAATTTTCAAAAAGTTTTAAAAACACGTGATATGGCTAAAGTAGATATACAGTAATATACGGTATACCCCCCCTATACTTAAATTTTGTTATGTCCTCATAGCACAAGTGCCATGAAGCCAAGGCTCGATCAAATATAGGTTGATATAGCAGAACTGAGGAGGAGGTTCCCCCTAAACTAAGGTCAAAAATTGACCTCAGATCAAGAAGACAATACGATGGATAGATGGGTAGACGGGACTCCCCTATACTTAGGCTGCAAATAGCCTAAGTAAGGTCTGAGTTAGGGGGGTGTTTGTACTGTGATACAAGGGTGGAGAGGGGTGTTGTATTTCTACAGCTTGCTAGGGGATAGATGGGGGGGTTTGTGAAATATACACAGAGAGAGGGTGAGGGAGAGAGAGAGAAATATACAAAGGGAAGGGAGATGGTGGTGTGAGTGTGTATGTACAAATGTGTGTGTGGGGGGGGGGGGGTAGATCATCAAGTGATCTACCTCCTTTTTTTGTACAACACGCAAGCCCTTTATTATGAGGGTTGTTAAAATAAACATGCATATGCAACATTTTTTTCTTTTTCTTTTTTTTACAATATGCAAATGCAGGTTGACTGATCAAAGATCCTACACTGTCTTCCCAAACTCTTCTACGGCCTCTTTAGCGGAAGCTCCCGACTCCATGCCTCCATGAAAGATCAAGCGTCCTCGATTTTCATGGGCCCTACCACAAAGGAGAAAAGTTAGAAAATATGAAGGAAATTAATCAGTAATATGATGCAAAAATGATGCACGAAATGAGGACCTGTAAACCTTCAAAATATTCGACAAAGAAAATCAAAATTCAACAATTAAGTTAAGCTGTGTCCCCAGCAACGGCACCATTTGATGAGCGGTAAATTTGCCTCGTTAATTGTCTAAAATTGTCGTAGTATAGGAGGCAAATTCAGTTCAGCAAAAACCACAAGCTTTGAATGTTGTGGAATATTTTTACCTGGCAAGTTTACCAAGGTCGAACACGAGGACATAGCTACCTAATTTATTTATCGAATTTTGATTCATGAAGCACAAGTGTGAATTATTTTCAATTTCAGGTCTATAATGCACTCTAATATGATGCATGCAATTTTTAGTTGTTTTTTATGCAAGTATAAAGTGATGCATGAACAATTATGCAAGGTTGAATGTATGATGTAATAGTTTACACATATACCCTAAAAATATGAGCAAAATAATCGGAAACGAATTTAGAGTCATTTTAATCCCAACATTAAAAATAGTCATCAAATCAGAGCACGGACAAAGAGAGCATGGTCATCATCTATCACAAAGAAATCACTTCATTTAAAATAGTCGCAGATGAGAAAATTAAACTTGCTATGATGTAGAGGAAGAAACAAGGATCAAAACGACACTAAAATCATGTAATTTAGACCTACGGTGCTCAAGTTATGCTAAAAACAATGTAAGGGCATAAAAGTAATAAAAATGCAAGAAAAATAAATGATAACTATTACATTTAGGTCCCTAGAGGGACATAAATGCAAATACCAAAAACCGCATGGGCCCCATTGAAATTTTTCCACACACGGGGGCATTTTTATAATTTCCAGAAACTTGGAGGGCCTCCTTGTAAATTACCCAGGCACGCACGCGAGGCACGTGCCTGGGGACCATTTTGTAAATAGCAGAAAGTCTGGGTCTGTCGTGCAAATTTCTCAGGACCTCACGTGCGGAGCACGTGAGGATCCTAGGCTCAGGAGGCGACTGAGGTTCGGGCCACGTGGCAGCAACTGGTGGCTCGGGGGGATCCGAGCCTGTAGATTTGGAGGAGGCTTGGGCGCTACGTGCCTTCATCATAGCCGTCCCATCCGGATGATCAGACGACACATGTGTCTTCTTCCTCCGCCGCGGGCCACCGGAGGAGGCGGGGCTCCGGCGCCACGCGAATTGCTCCTCCGTGCTCCAGAGGGTGGTCTGAAGGTCGGAGAAGAGAGCTGGAGGTTTGGCGGAGGTCCCTGAGCCGGTGCGGAGCTCCATAGATGTCTGAAGCTTCCCGTCGGAACTTGGTCGTCGGAGGAGTAATTCGAGACCGACGGGGAGGCGCTGGCTCCGGCCATTGAGTATACCGGCAGATGTTATTTATAGCCGAAGTTGTGCGCGTGTGTGCGAGTGAAGTGAGGTGAGTGAGGGCCGAGGGAGCGACGGGAAGTGGTGGTCGGTGGTCTCTTCTCCGGCGGAGCAGGGTAATAGGGGAGTCTGAGCAGAGGTGGTTATGGAGGAGAGGGGATGGGTCGGCAAAGATGTTGGTGAGGTGGCGAGTGTCGTGAGGTGATCAGGTGAGGGTGGTAGTGATGGTAGATGATCGAGAATTGAATAGAAAAATTACCTCACCGGAGCGAGGTTAGATGGAGGCGTGATTTAGGATTGAAGTCCTCATCGGGAATCCGAGGTCGTCGCACGACGAGGCTGATCCTACCTCGGTGCTCAGTGGTGCTACTGATGCAACCGCAACATGGCCGAGGGCCACAGATCACACCAGAGGCACATGACCATCGTCGCCTCGGGATATGGCTCCTCCGCTGTCACCGGAGGGCCAGAAGCTAGGTCGAGGTCCCCTAAATGGTGGATGGGGGTTAACAATGGCGGAGGAAGGCTTTTATAGGTGGAGAAGGTTGGGCGGTTACATGGTGAAGAGGGGGGGTTTAGACAGGGGTTTTAATGGTGAAGGAGTGATGGCGAGTGGTCCTGGAGGTTACGCGAGGAAGAAGGAGGGTAGGGCTACGAGGGAGAGGCGTTAGGAGATCTAGAGGCGGTCGGGAGGAGATGCTAAAAATAGAATGGGGCAGAAGGCGCGCGATGTGAAACGGATGGGGAAGGGGGTTAGGGAGGTGGAAGACGACCTCCCAACCGTTGGATATTTTGATCTGACGGTTAGGATTCGAGCGCAGGTGGATGGTCACGATTAGATCCCTAGATTGATCGAACGGTTAGGAGTTAGGCGCTGACGAGTGATTGGGATGTGAGATGAGGGTTTCATCCTACGGCGGTTGAGAGTGGGGTGACGTGGAGTGCGGGGAAGCGTTGGATGGCATATGATCGGTCGGTTGTGAGAAGGGCGACGTGGCATGAGGATAGGCGTAGGATGAGAGGAAGATCTAGTGGCTGAGGTTTAGGCACTAGGTAGTGGTGGGGATTTGATCTAGAGACGGATCTGACGGCTGGGGAGTGGAGCGGTGGTGGACGGTTCAGATGAAGGCGGAAATGAGTAGATCCAACGGCCCTAGGAGGCGCTGGGTGGCGGAAGGGGAGGCGGGCCACGTGGGCGGCCCAGAGGGCGCCACGTGGCCCAATCAGAATATTCAAAAGAATAAATACAAAGAAAAATATAAAAGAAATAGTTAGAAGCAAAATTAGGAAAAAAGTGAAAACATGAAAGTTGCTCGTCTCGACGAGATCTACAAGTTTCATGTTGGACAAAAAGCCAAAATAGGTCATTTGTACAAAAAGTATTTCTGGGGGTATTTTTAAGGGGGATAAAAATACTGGCTTTTTGGTTTTGATATGTTTTTGTATTTTTTAGTCTTTTTAATGGTCAGTGAATTATGGACAATTATTCTACCTAATTTTCAGGGGTTTTTGATGATAAAATAATTACAAGAAGAATAAGGGAAATTAAATACAATTAATTAAGGGTAATTATACACAATATAATACAGGATAATAATAAAGAATTGATGATGATTTTATTGGATTATTTAAGACAGGGGTTTTAATATGTGATTTTTAGCATGATGAATACGAGATTCATCATCACCCTCAACACGCACGTACATGGTTTGCTTTTCTTTGCTAACATATGCAGGTCAAATCACCTTTAATGGATGGAGTCTTCATGGTGCCTTCGTTCTAGACGAGGATCTCTGATGAGCATCTATCGACTTGCCTTCTAAGAAGCTCTCTGTGCTTCCTGTTGAGAGCAGCATCTTTGTCAAGGCTCTATAAAGGTTCAGCAACCTACAACGAAGTGAAATGAAGACGGAGGAGGAGAAGCATGTTCGTTGGAGTCTAGTTCTATGGCCATCGTGAGTGGCGATGCTCATCTGAGGAGAAGCTACAAGAGTTGTCAGATCATTCCAATTTGGGAATGATCTGATGGTTGTGAAGCAGCCACGTCTTGCACCTTTCCAAGACGCGGCCTTGGAGCCCAAGCATCAACCTCGATGGAGCTGAAGCACACACGAAGCATGGAGGTACGCCATGCATCCTCCTAACCTCCAGCCAACTCATACCTAGACCCGAACCTCCACACGCTTGCGGTGCGTGTGAGGTAAAGGGTATTTTGCAATCAGACCCCCACAATTTCTTAAATTTACATATGAGTTCAATCATGCGCGTGCAAGTCATGTACATCTAGGGTTATTTGCAACATAACCCTATGACTTTCAATAAATGCAATATGGCTCCGATGCACAAGGAAAAATTAAAGGGAAGACTTAGCGTCTTGTGTTGATTACATCTATGCCCCTGTAGGGAACTATGTTTGATACTTTTATCATGTTTAATTTGCACTTATACCCCTAGTTTCAGTCATGAGTAACTTGATCATCGTTTATCCAAATGAAGTGATTTCAGTGGAATTTTGATCCTCGTTTAATTGTCTTCGATACGAGATGATTTATTTCTTGATTAGACAGTAAAATAAGGATTATTTTATTAGAGTCCACATAGATGCTTTCATGCTCATTAAATACAACTTGACTCTAGTTTGAGTCACTCCATTGGATCTAGATTTAAATCAAATATTTGCTTACGTGTGATAAATCATTTTAGAGCATGTTAATATCTATACTTACATGTGCTAGTGTTGTATCATTCTGTTCATTTTATTTATTTTCTAACTTGCATAAAAATGTCTTGAAATACATTTTGCCCTCACATTCATCTTGTGATACATTTGTATTGTGCAATGTTTGACCTATATTGAATACTAATCACTTATCAGAGATATTTAAACCTGCTTAATTATATTTTGGCTTGTATCCTTGTGTTCAACCCTAGACTTAACCAGATATAAATTTAAGCCACATTCTATATTTTAATGTGGTTTTGTATGATTGTGAATCAGACATACTACAACTAGTGATTATTATTAACATTGTAGATTTGCACTTTATCTTAGATGGATTTTGTAACTTGCATACTTTTCCTTCCTCAACTATGAAGCCCTAGGATTATTCCATATAGATATCCTCTTAGAGCTATCCATTGAGAAAAGTGGTCTTGACATTCATATGCCATATGTCATAGTCCAGGTGTGCAGCTATAGCTAGCAATGCCCTGATGGATTTGAGCATGGCCATATGAGAGAATGCCTCATCGTAATCAATGTCTTCTCTCTATGTGTAACCATCAGCCACGAGTTGTGCTCTGAAGGTCTCTACCTTCCCATTGGGTCCCCTCTTTCTTTTGAGGATCCATTTGCACTCAATGGATTTTACCCCTTTAGGTGGATCTTCAAGGGTCCATACACCATTCTTGTGTATGGAGTCTATCTCATACTTCATTGGTAGTATCCAGCTATCCATGTCATGATCACCAAAAGCTTCGTGAAATGAAGTTGGATCATCATCAGACTCTTCTGATCAGTGTTTTTGAAACCAGACCGGATCGACCGGTTCAACTGGTCTGACCGATGAACCGGACCTGGACTAGTTCGGTTAATTGGTTTTTGTTGTTCGGTTCGAGTTTCAAATTTTAAACAACCCTTCCGATTTTACCTATATTTTTAACTCGGTTTAACCAGGTTCAACCAATTTTGAACTGTATTTAATTTTTAATTTATTTAAAAATAATGCTAGTAGTAGTAGTTGAATCCATGACCTTTAGTTATCAATTTCAAACTTCTAATCAACTACTCTAACATAACTTTTTGCATGTAATGGATTTTAAATATTATTAAACTATTATTATGTTATAAAGCAATTAGTACAACCAATATATATAATATATATGATATGTTTGCCATTTGATGGTGCATACAAAAAAATATTTTATGTATAATGTGAAATATAAACAATGTCTATGTATTTAATTTATATTTCAAGTATATTTAAGTGTATATTATATATATATTATTTCATTTCGATTTGATTATCCAATTCAGCCACTTTTTTCTCACTGGTATGGTTCAATACAGTTTTAAAAAATGGTGACATAATCATCTGGTTGAACCAGTTTGATTACATGGTTCATCCCAATCCAACCATTTCGGTAAGGTTTCCGGTTCGATGCCTGATTCGGTTTCAAAAACATTGCTTCTGATACAAGGAATTTGTACCTTTCAGGTTGTCTTACGACCCTAGAACTCCTTCTAGTAGGTACGGTCGTGTCATTTTCAACTATGTCTTCGGTTTTTGGCGCAGGAACTTCCTTGGTCTCACTAGATTCGATTAGTTCCAGAAATTCATTATTTTCTTGACTTCTAAGGAATTCACGGGAGGCGAGAGGGGAAGAACCCCCGGGAATGAGGCTAGGGCCTCGCAACGCGATATCTATACTGTCAAGTCATCGCGGACCAGCCGCTCCATAAACTTGACATTTCTAGAAACAAATACCTTTTGAGCCTCATGATCATAAATTTGGTATCCAATACCGTTCTTTACGTATCCAATGAAGTAGCACTCTCTAGTGACGAGATTCCAACTTGCTTGCATCCATGTTTTTAGCATGGATCAAACAATCCTAAATCTTCAAGTGGCGTACACTTGTCTTGATACCATACCAAATCTCATGAGGGGTTTTAGGTATAGATTTAGATGGAATATTGTTTAGAACATAAGTTGCAGTCTTTACTGCATGTCCCCAAAAAGGTAAGTTTGCTTTACTCATCATTAACCTCACCATGTCCAATATGGTTCTATTGTGTCCCGCTGCAACTCTATTGAGTCGAAATAATTCCTTTCTTCTTAAGGTATTCTTTGAATTCATCTGAGAGGTATTCGCCACCTCAGTCGGATCGAATCCGTTTTTCTACTTTCCTGTTTGGTTCTCAACCAAAGCCATGACTTCATTGAACTTTTCAAATGTTTCATGTTTGTGACATAATAAGTAGACAAAACCATACTATGAATGATCATCAATAAAGGTCACATGATATTGATGTCCATTTCGAGTTGCGGTATGAAAGGGAACGCATACATCGGTATGTATTAGGTCTAATATATCTTTGCATCATTCACTTTTCTTAGAGAAGGGTATCCTGGATATTTTCTCATGAATACAATGTTCACATGTTGGTAAATTACGAACTTCTAGAAAATCCAAAGGTTTGTCCTTAACCAGACTGTTGATTCTATCAAGAGACACATGTCCAAGTCTTTGATGCTAGATCATAGTTAAATGATCTCCATCCTCCCATGATTGTTTAGGGGTTTTAATATTATTATTATATTAATGTTATCAGTGGTATTAACATTCACGACACATTCATGCATGTTTAATTCATGGAGTCCACCTGTTGTCAGAGAACCATCTACTATAAATTACCATAACGATTTATGATAATTTTATTACAAAAAAAAAAGAAAGTATATCCATGTTTAACTGGCTTAGATACAAATAGTAAGTTCCTTCTAACATCAGGTACATAGAGACAATCTCTAACATCTAGAACTCTCCCACTAGATAATGATGGTCTGCAGGTTCCTGTTGGACATGCGAGCCCACGGAGAGCAATTATGCAATAAATGTTATTGCAAATATCATTCCCTGGTCTGAAATGAACAATAATTAATTTGCATAGTAGGTCCCTTAGTAGAATTAGAGTTGTGTACCATGGCCATCTTAATGATCATACAGTTGTTGATTCAATAATTGAATCATAAAGGTTGGTGCTTGGATGAATATCTAAGGAGTTAGATTGAGGACTCATCAAGCACCGTCAAATGATTGTTAAGAGATGATCTTCAGTCTGAGTAGGAGATGGAAATCTTTCTCATTAGGTTGATATCTGACCAACCTCTTGATGCAAGTCCTCTACATGGGAATAGAGATTCGGAGGTGTCAGACTAGTTATGTCAAAGAGTTGACTTAACGATATCGAGATAACCAAAGTGCTATGTCATATACTATCATGATACAGGCACACATCCTCTGACCAGAGATATATGTGTTACTATATGTCTAAGTATGTATATTTGGCAAACAAATAGGTTGATGACCTAACCAATGTCTATACACCGCCGAGCTAGTGTGCATATGAGGGCATATGAGTAATGCTATCTCTCAAAGGGATCATACAGGTTCACTTGTAAAGCGAAAGATATGAGCTCGCTCATGAGGTATTGGGACCGATCAAATTCCATGCATGGTCATCGTGCTTTGGAATTATGACAAGAATTTGAAGGTGTGATATATGCTTTTGGAAAGCATATGGTTGATACCAACTCCCAATGACAAAGATTGAGAAACTTGATGATGAAACCCTAAAGATGACAGTGTAAAATTGATCTATATCTTCAAGATTATCATAGGTCTTCTAGTATGCAGGATGTACAGGTATTAGAAATACTTGAGGGAGATGTGATCATAAACGATTGTATAACCATGACACTTACATTCTGAGGGAGTGATGAAACATGTCTGGATTTTAGTGACTCCTCTCAGTAGAGAAGTAATTTGATCTTGGTCCAAGTGTTGGACATTAATTTGAATGAGATTCAAATGCAATGAGATTTGAATGCAATGGGAAGATTAGATTTGCGGCCTTGATTAAATCAAGATTTATGAGAGGTACATGAGATCTGGATTTGAGATGTGATCTCAATATCCAAGTCACTATATGTGGAATGTACAATCACCCTGTCCTTATATCCAAGTATCTGCGGAGAAATCGCATTATTCTTGAAAGAGTTCAAGAATAATTCCAATATTGAATTATATCTTAGCAATGATAAATAGATAACTAAATGTGATTTAACTATCATGAATAATGTGAAGTTGATTAATATTATATTAATGCATGAGAATGATGATCCAATGTAATTAAATGTGATTTAATTATTATGGATATGACTAATGTGGATAACACTATCTAATTATTCAAATATATTATAAATATGATTGATAATATATTAGAGAAAGACTAATTGTGATTTATATTTGTTGATTAATTATTGATGTGAATTAGATTCACATTGGATGATTAATTGAAAATATAATTGCATTTTATTTTGGGTTGTGAATGTGATTCACATAATTTTAATGGCATGATTGCAATCTTCACAAGATAATTATGAATTATTTTTGTGAGATAATTGATGAATCCCTTATTCTCACTCTTTATTCTTTTATTTTGGCTATTTTTCTTGGCAAAACACCTTATAAATACCTGTAAATATAAGAACTTAACAACTTGCATGCCTTTGTTAATATTGCATAATTAAGCATGTTTTTGGCTAAATAAAAGAATAAAGGAAAATAAAAAGGAATAATGTATTTAAAATAAATACAGTGTGACCCAAATCCCAAAAGAAGGTCAAGTCTTGACAAGATCATAAAATAAAATAAGTAGAGAGATAGGGTTCACTTTGTGTTGTGTATACTACATATACTTGTACATATTATTTATATAATTATTTTCAATAAAATAAAATAAAATTATTATTTTTACACCCTTGTATATAATCCTAAAAATAATACAAAAATAAAACAAAAATCAAAAAAAATAAAAAGGAAAAGAAAATCCTCCATTCCTTGTACAAAACACACTTGTATGTATTACATCCATTATTTATTAGATACCTTTAAAGGATTTTTAAAAATCAAATTAAAATTATTTTACACTCCTAAAATTATGTTATAAATAAATAACATATAAAATAAGGATATTTTTGTAAAAATAATAAAATAAAAACTTGTACATAATACATATGTATATTATACATGTATATAATACTATATATTGTATATACATTAATTTAGTTTCATGAAAATAATTAAAAATCACATAAAATGACTTTGAAAAAAACATTTTTTTTATGTTTTACAATTTTTATTTTAAAGTCATCTGCTATTTTTATTGAATATTTATATATTTTGTATATTCCAAATTTTTTATTGGTCCTGGAGGTTTTGTTGGCTCCACTCAACGCTTCCCCCTTGTCCAGGTCGGATCGTTGCCTTCTCACCGGAGCTCCTTCTCCGACTTTTCCCACCCGATTTGCCCCTATTCTTTACCCAAACCTCCTCCTAGGATATGTGACCTTCGCGGATCCCTAGGAAGGCACGGATCTTCCTAGGGTTACGTGCACTCGCTCGATCATTCCAGACCCATGGGAGCCTTATAAAATTTGGCCTCCACTTCCACAGCTCAGTAGCACGTGCCTCGCCTCTTCCTTCACCCCTAGATGCCTCTAATCGAGTGACAGCAGCTTAGAGGAGCCCTTGTGAGCAGAGTTTGGTGGCATAAAGCCGCAGCTCACCAACGTGGCTGGAGTCCTCCGCCGCGTATAGCCTCCCCGCCCGTCGCAGCGTGATCGAGGCCATCACCACGACGTCCGTCATCGCCTGAAGCCTAGGAGTCCCTCTAAGCCTTCAGGTATCACATCTATCCTTCGCATTACTATATCTATTCTGATTTTGTCATTTCAATCTGTCGCACGCACCTTAACTCCAGATAACTAGCTGGAGATCCGACATCCATTCATATCCGCACAGATCAACTCCTTGATGCACATCCCATCTTCCCTTGTAGTCTGGTCATCCTAATACTCATCCATCTGGGTGAAATTAGGCTTGGGTTTCCCCCTTCCATCCTCATCGGAATCCTAAAGTTCCGTTCACCCTTGTTTCCCTTGTTTGGTGCTCAATAAACATCGCCAGAGCTTCGCCTCTAAGCAGCGTACTCTTTGTAGGTTTTGATTTGCGCAGGAGACCCCATTTGACCCACCAGCCGCTCAGGTGGAGGTGCTCCAAGTCTCCTTCACAGCCACGCTAATCCGATCGTCGCCATCATCATCGGAGCCCTCCACCGGATGCGGGAACCTCTCACGACACGGCCGGACCCTCCAGATCTTCCATCGGGTCGGTGGATCGTCACCCCTGCTTGATCGAAGTTTGCCTAAGAGGAGTTCTTGCAGACCTCCTTCCCGTCGTTGGATGATCCCTTTCTGCCAGATTCCATCTCAGTCGCCGACCGTAGCAGCTTTTTAGCCGTTGGATCTGACGCATCCGATCGCACATCCCCGACATTCTCTGACCGTTAGATCTGTAGTAGCTAGGTGATCAGGATCGTACGCCAACGCCTTCTCTGAGCGTGCACCACGTGTCCTGAAATGGGTATATTTCCCTTTTATCCTCATTAGTTTTTGCATTTAGCTTTCATTCAGTAAATAATTGTTGTAGTTGTGAACTTTTATTGTTTGGCCCTTTAGTTTTATGGTATTTGCATTTCAGTCATGTTGAGTTTATAGCACGTGGATGTACAAGTGACTTTTGGGTTATTTGCATTTTATGCCCAGCATTTTCATATGTTATGAATTGAATGGCATGATTTTGATATTTGTACTTATACCCCTGTGAGTCTGGACCACATGTAGAGTGTGTGCTTGCTTGGAATTTTTGCAACTATGGCCCTATACATGTTAACTATGTTACTAATCGGCCCTGGAACTTAATATATTTGCACTTAGGCCCCTGTAAATTGTACCTAATTACATCTTGTATTTTGGACTTAATAATTATCAAATTAATCTGGAAAGTTATATAAAATCACCACCAACTCCTGTTGAGGTGTAGTATTTAGTGTAATTTTATTGGATTAATTTGTTTATATTTATTATTTTTTAAAATTCAAAAACTCTTAAATATTATCTTTTCTATTTTTGAAAATCCATAAAAATTCTAAAATTGCCTTAAAAATCCAAAAAAATATGTGCATGTATTTTTGTTTGTTTTGGTTACAGTAGTAATTTTGTTTGAAAATTTTAGAAAAACTTAAAAATTACAAAACACCTAAAATCTTATAAAAATCATGTAAAATTAAAAAAAACTAAAAAATCTCATTTCAGTTCCTGTTTGTAGATTTTTAATCGTAGTTTATCATAAAATTGTATCTAGGATTTCAGGGCATTTTAATTATTTTTAACTTGCAATTTAATCCTGGTTGTACACTGTTTGCATTTTTAGTCATTGTTTGATTTTTATAAAATTACAAAAACATCAGAAAATCTCCAGAAAATTACTAAAAACATTTAAAACCTCAAAAACCAAAAAATATTTTTATCTTAATTTTCAGAGCATTTTTAGCCTTAATTGAAAATACAAAAATATTGCGGTGTTGCCTTGTTTTATTATTTGTTGATTTTGTTTCCTCATTAAAAAACTAAAAAAATGCAAAATTAAATATCACTAAAAATATGTTATTTTATTCCTGAGATTTGACTACTTCGTAGGTTTTCTCGTGCTCCTTGTGTTCGACCTCAGTTGCTATACCAGAGCAAATATATAGCAAAACCGCTTACATTTTGTGATTGTTTGATCTTATCTTGAGTGGTTTATTTTTCTTTATTAAGCCTGACTTGTTGATTGGGGTCGCAACGACCTTGATATTTCTTGATACTTAACCCTAGTCGATAGGTCACTCATCAGAATGGCGCCATTGCCGGGGAGCACGATTTAGTAGTCATTTTTCTTTTATTTCTTTTTTATTATTTCCTTACCTTTATTTTATATAACTACTTTTTGACACATTTCTGTTTCACTTTTTGTGCGAGGAACCCTGAGGATGCTTTAGCTTTTTGTTGGAGGAGACCACACCGGAGGAAGAGTAGGAGAGAGGAGAGAGTAGTTATAGCCTTTAAATTAGAATTATTTTTCTGCAGAACTTTGATTATTGTAATATTTGTGGACTTGGACTCTTTTTGGACTTAGACTCATCGGGGTCTATTTCGTCGAGTACCGGTGTACTCAGGGACCTCGCTGCATTTTTCGTGGTTTGTTTTATCGCCTTTTATTTTCTTTTGATTCTCGAGGATTTAGCCCCTAGACTTAGGAGTTTTGTTGATTGTGACATAATTAGTTAAGGTCCCACAGCTAATTGCTCATTCTGTTCTATAGAACGTAACTGGACCTAGCTAATAATCAACAAGAAAAAGCGAACCTAATCGATTGAGAGGTCACGCACTGCTAGAGGTCGTATACAGCACTGGCAGGATCTATTGTGGCGGACATCGATCGACATCTGAGATCAGACTCATGCATCTCTCTCTCTGATTAGTTAGATATCTGTTCTTCACGATCAAAAGAAGTTGCTCATCTAAGGTTGATTTCTTTGTTGCATCATTTAGTTAGTTTACTTTCTATCTTTAATTTATGCACGGGATCACCCTGCATGTAGAATGCTGGAGTCAGGTACGTATTTCTATCTCTGCATGCATCATAGTGTTTGATCGTGCATCGGCTTTTTCGACTTCCTCCCCCTATTTTATTGGACTCAAAATAATCTAGGAAATCAAAAAAATGTTAGGGTTGGTTTATTTCAGAAAACTACTTAAAAAATGAAAACAAAATAAAATTGGGACTGCTAATGCAAACTGGACCCTAAAATACACCTAATCTAAAAATCTTTGTTTTGGGGAGAGTCACCCCCTCATTGGTTGATTTATCTGCAGCGAGAGAGTGACCCGCACGCTAGGTAGAGCCATACCTAAACTCTTTTCAGACTACTGGTCTTACGATTGGTTGTTCTCCAGTGAGGATTTCATTAGGTAGCCAGTAATCGGTCCGGGACTTCCTTAGAAGTTTGGGCAGATCGGGTAGCTGGTAAACGGTCCGCACCCTTACTAGCTGGGAAAAACTAACTATAGGGATTGGGCCAGTCTCCTGGGAGCATCGGGTTCCCAACAGCTCGTTAATCGCTCTGATAGATTGATTAATCACCTAAATAAATTGACAAGATTAACAACCGATCTCTCACGCTCATCAGCTCGAGTGTTGAGTAGGTGAATTGGGGGTTTAATTTCTGATATTGTTAGCATTCCCGATCTCATCGTCATAAATCCTCACATTACGATGATGGGAAAGAGGTCCCTTAGGCTGCCTTTGACAACACCGCTTTCGAGCACTCCTTTCCATTCATCTAGGTAAGTTTCATAGATCGCCGACCAGCTCTCTGAACCCAAGTTCGTTACCACCCTTTCCCATCTCGACCATCCTTCTTCCAGTCCTGAGGTGCTAGAGTAGAGGCCAACACAGTTATACGTTCATTTGACGACACCTGAGTTGGGGTCTTTTGCCTTTGCAGAGAGTCAAGAGATGACCAGCGGTGAGGGGCGCACCGATGAGCAGCCGTAGGGATCAGCATACGGACTTGACCAGGCTGCCATCAACAACACACTCTTAGTCTCCCTGGAGATGATGCAGTGCCAGATTAGAGACCAAGGAGCATTCATGGCAAATGTGTGTCGAGAGCTGACGGAGATGAGAGCCAGCAAAGGAGAGCAGAGACCAGTTGGTGGAGAGATACTCGTAGATGGAGGAGGAGTAGGAAAACCCGAGGAGCTGTAGGAGCTAGCCAGACAGCCACGGACGACGAGATAGTTGCATAACCCTGGTGCAACTATCACCCACCGATGGATTCAGCATCCTGAGATCCTAAGCGATTTAGAGCTTCGCCTCAGACTATTCAGCTTCTGCCCAAGTTCCATGGGCTAGCCACCAAGGAGTCGCACCTCCATATCCATGTGTTTGAGATGATCTATAGTACTGTCTATGACAGATTCGTGGATGAGGACACTATCAAGATGATCGCCTTCCCATTCTCCTTAGTTGACAGAGCAACCTACTGGCTAAGCATTTGGGGAGGTATGTCACCACCTGGGAGAAGCTCCTGATCAAGTACTTGAACATGTACTATCCACTCGGTCGGACCAACGCAGCGCGAGCCATGATCAACAATTTCACCATGATCCCGAACGAGCAATTTCACGAGGCTTGGGATCGATTCAGAGATCTCATTGAACCAGTGTCCACATCAAGAGATATCCAAGCCCAACTTAGTCCAGGGCTTCTTTTGTGGGCTGACACCAGATATGTAGGGGCTTGTTTTTGCCACATGTGGAGGGTCTTATTTTGCCAAGGATGAGGACCGAGTTTGGGCCATCTATGAGGAGATGATAGAAAACTACACGGTGATGTCCCAGACTAGGATCTACACTCAGGGGAAGCCCCTTACACATGTTGTGTCCTATCCGAGGATAGCACGGGTCAATGCAGGTCCTTCTACTTTGTCAGCAACAGCAACACATGCTGAGTCCTCAACCGCTGACATGAGGATCATCAACGAGAAGCTGGACCGCATCGAGATCATGAAGAAGATGCAGTAACAGGGCCTCACGTAGATTGACCAGTTGACACAGATACCGAGTGATCTGAAGACTCAGATTATGTATCTCCAGGAAGCACAGACGGCTCCACAGCCCCGTCTCAGGTCATGGGTTGACCCCAGCAGCAGCAGCTCTACCCAGCCTTCTGCTACATACTGTCAGGTTCACCACATCCAGGCAGAGCTGGTCTAATAGCTATATCCCTACACCAGCCACCACCATCTTAGGACACTCAGATGGTGGCTATCAGCCGGATCAGCCCATGGCAGTTCCTCCCCCTCCACCTTTCGAGCAGGATCTGTTGATGGAAGTCAACTGGATTTGGTATGACCGGTACCAACAGCATGCCGGGATCCATCACGATCATCCTGGATTTAAATGGTCTATTGGAGGCACCTCGTCCCAGCAGCAACCTTCAGCTTAGGGTGGGCAGAGCAACCAGCAACAGCAGTAGCCCCATCACTCCTAGTATCAGCAACAGCACTAGCAGGGTCCTCGTCTCTAAAATCAAGGACAACAGTGGAGGCAGCAGCAACAGCCTAACCAGCAGTACTCCCAGTCTCCTCCTCACTATCAGCGGACTCAGCCTCATTTTAAGTAAGGCAACCCATCTGGTTCTCATGGACCCGTCTATAAGAACCCATCCGTTAATGACCTCGCCCGCCTATTTCAGATCAACAAGCATCATTCCAGCAAGATGGACCAGTTTCGGCAGGATATGAGGGAGATCATCAACGGTAAGGCTACCATACCCGCTCAGATCGAACCAAACCTGAAAGATCTGAAGAGGAAGTCTAAGCAGGTACAGTTTACAGAGACTACCTCTCCTAGTGATACTTTCGGTGATATATCTTCGTATATGTTTGATGCTGACTTTGTAACACTTAGGAGTGGTAGGATGCCAGTCGGCGGCACCACGTCTGAGCGACGACCACATGGAGATTCTACAGCGCCAGACAAGGAGGATAGTGGTGCTGAGACCGCTTGTGACGATGATGACAATAGCGTTGAAGCCACCGAGGATGTAGATCCAGCCGACGGTACTGAGGCCGTCGTGATGCTAGATGATGATGGTGGTGGTGCTGCTGAGGCCACCAATTTTCCAATTGTTGAGCTAGAGTGCGGTGTTGATGCTACAAAGACAGGTGTCCTGGGTGGTACTGAGGCCACCATTCTTCCTTCAACTGTGTTACCATCTCTTGTATTTCGAGACAGAAAAGTACAAAAAATAGAAAAATGGAAAAGACTAAAATATGAATAAAATAAAGGTTTCTGCATCTTCTTCGAGTCCATGTGTGTTTCATGATGATTTGTGTTTCATGATGATGATTGTATGGATTCTATCCTGTCACATACACAGGAGCCTATTCCTGACCCTCATCTCTCTAGAGAGGGTCCAGCTATCCTCTTCCCTTAGGCACTCCGCTTAACGAAGGGGAATAAACTAGAAAACCCAAAAAAGAGACACCAGATAGAGTTCAGACGACAGATGATTGATAAATTCCAAATTCATCTGACTCTACAGGAGGCACTAGAGCACATCCCTCTCTTCTAGAAGAATTTGAGAGAGAAGACTACCATCCACAGGAAGAGAAGGAAACATAGTGCAGAGATCCATGTGCTGATCCGTGCCACCTGCTTCGCTATTCAAAATCGATTGCTAGCTAAGACACATGATGCAGGAGCCCCATATGTCAGATGTCACATCCATGAGAAGCAGTTCGATCGTACTCCGTTAGACAGCGGCTCTTCCATTAACCTTCTTTCGATAGCCCTACTCGACCGATTCGAGTTTGGCCCTCTTCGACAGAGCGTGTCAGTCCTTCAGTTTGTTGATAGATCTATCAAGAGGCCGAAGGGGATATTGAAGGACGTGGTCGTCATAATTCAGGGCATGAACTTCCTCGTAGACTTTGTTGTATTGGACATGGAGATCCCTGAGTATGTGACAGATACCCCCATCATACTAGGGTATCCATTCTTGAGCACAACCAAGGAGGTATCGGACCATGATAGTGGGAAGGTATACTTTCGTGTTGAGGGCGAAAGTATACAAATAGATACGATCGAGGAGACCAAAACAAGAGATTCAGCCCGCTCTGAGCAGTCGAGCGATACAGAGCAGATGACAGAGACAGAGCGAGACATCCACCAGGAGTGCGACTTTGTGATCACTGATGATGAAGTCGTGTGGTCATACCCAGTAGCACGAGCCCTTGTCACAGCTTCAGATACAGTTGATTTACAGATTATGGTAGATGAGAGTTCGGAGAGCACACTCTTGGCACCGAACACATTAGAGGTTGACGGTTGTGGGACGGATGATGAAGTAGATTTTGTTTCATGTTCTTCTGATTCAGATCCCTCGGACTCAGACATTGATTGGGATGATTTTCAATGACTATTTGTCTTATCTGATTCCTTTAGAGCAGATAGCTAGGGCGGAGAGTGAGCCAGCACAGAGTACAAAGACACCAGTAGGATCGTCTTCGCCAGATCTTCACATACAACAAGAATTCTCCCGTGCAGATCTGGTCACCATCACTCAGACATTTCAGAAGCCAGATTTGCCAGCTTCCAGTTGTCCAGAACTGAAGCCTTTGTCACAGTCGATGAAGTACATATTCCTTGCGAGTGAGCTAGAGATGTTCCCAGTTATTATCTCAACGGATTTGATTGGAGATCAAGAATCTCGTTTGATGGATGTTTATGAAAGAAATCGCAAGGCGATTGGATGGAGCATAGCTTATCTCCAGGGGATAAGTCCGGTCCTATGCTCCCACCATATTTATCTCGAAGAGGATGCTAAGCCATTGCGTGAGTTCCAGCAACGACTGAACACGAATCTTCGAGATGTGGTCATGAAGGATATATCAAAATGGTGGAGCATAGATTTTATCTACCTCATCTCTGAATCCAAGTGGGTTAGTCAATTACATGTGGTACACGAGAAGACGGGTATCACTACAGTTGTGAGCGAGTCCGGAGAGGAGATAACGACCCGAGTAACCCACTTCTTGGAGGATCTGTGTGGACTACAGACGATTGAATCAGGCAACCAAGAAGGATCATTTTCCACTACCATTTATTGATCAGATCATCCAGAAGCTAGCTGGGAAGAGTCGTTACTGTTTTCTTGACGGGTACTCCGATTATAACCAGGTGGCCATAGCGCCCAAAAACCAGGAGAAAACGACATTCACATGTCCGTTTGGGACATATGCTTTCAGACGGATGCTCTTTGATTTATGTAATGCCATGGCTACATTCCAAAGATGCATGTTGTCTATCTTCTCTAACATGGTAGGTGACTGTTTAGAGGTCTTCATGGATGACTTCTCGGTCTACGGCGATGGGTTCGATGCTTGTCTTGACTTCCCAGACCGTGTACTTCAGCATTGTATTGAGGTCTATCTCGTATTATCTTGGGAGAAGAGTCACTTCATGGTGACTCATGGGATGGTACTTGGTCATATAATCTCTAACAGGGGCATGGAGGTTGATCCAGCCAAGGTGGATATCATCATGAAGCCTCAGTCCACCATTCAACTTGCGGCATATGCGATCTTTTCTGGGGCATGTCGGTTTCTACCGACGATTCATTCAGGATTTCAATCGTATTGCCCGACCGCTGCTGATATGCTGACGAAAGACACCGAGTCCATTGTAGATGATAAGTGTCTAGCGTTATTCGATACTCTCAAGGGATTAGTTGTTGAGGCTCCTATCCTTCGGCCACCCGATTGACCTCCCCCATTCGAGATCATGACAGATGCTTCTGATTTTGCCATAGGGGATGTGCTAGGATAGAGGAGGAATGGATTGGCTTATGTCATTCACTATGCTAGCCGAACTTTGGATGTTGTTCGACGGAATTACACTGTTATAGAGAAGGAGATGCTAGTAATAGTCTTTGCTTTGGACAAATTTAGATTTTATATTCTTGGATCCTGAGTGACAATTTTTACAGATCACACCGCCATCCGGTACCTAATGGCAAAGAAGGATGCCAAAGCCAGATTGACCAGATGGATCCTTCTACTCTTGGAATTTGACATTGAGATTAAGGATAAGCTTGGAGTCAAGAATGTGGTGGCGTATTACCTCTCCCAATTAGAGAACCTTGAGGATTCAGAGCAGATGGCACCTAATACAGAGACCTTTCCAGACGAAGTGATCCTTGCTATCACCTCGCTCCCGCGGTACGCTGACATTGTAAACTATCTTGTCGCCAAGAAAGTTCCACAAGGTTTGTCCAGGTAGCGACTCGAGACTTTCCTTACAAATGCCATGTCGTACCATTGGGAGGATCCCATCCTTTATCATGAAGGAGGGGAGAGCATCTGCATTCCTCAAGAGGATCACCATAGCGTTCTCACATACTACCACAAGCTCGAGGTAGGAGGGCATCATTCTGGGAGGAAGACAGCACAGAAAATGCTCCAATCTGCCCTACAGTGGCCTACTTCAAGGATTCTGATGAATTCGTGAAGAGGTGTACTAACAGTCAGAGGATGGGCACTTGTGGACAGCGTGATATGATGCCGATGCATCTCTTTCACTTCTGCGAGGCTTTTGACGCATGGGACATTGATTTCATGGTCCATTCCCTAAGAGTCGGGGATTTGAGTACATTTTATTTGTTGTGGGATGTGTGAGTCATTGGGTTGAGGCCACCCCCGTCTGAACTGCAGATGCTAAGACCGTTTGCAGATTCTTGAGGAAGAATATCATTTCACGGTTCGGGTTTCTTAGAGTATTGATATCTGACGGGGGGCTCATTTTATCAACGATAATGTAAGGGCTCTTGCTAACGAGTTCTGCATAGACCATAGAGTTACCACTTCATATCACCCTCAGACCAATGGTCTTGCTGAAGTATCAAACAGGGAGATAAAAACTATATTGCAGAAGGTCATCCGCCCAGATCGAAAGGATTGGTCACAACTTTTACACTCGGTCTTGTGGGTCTATCAGACCTCCTTCAAGACACCTTTGAGTACATCTCCCTTTCTTCTCGTTTATAGCAAGCCATGCCATTTACCTGTGAAAATCAAACACAAGTCACTATGGGCGGTCACTGAGTTATTATTGGATCCCAAGAGTATAGGAGATCAAAGGAAAGCAGAGTTGGTAGCCTTGGAGGAACTGAGAGATACAACCTTTTCAAGTAGCCTACAATATAAGAAGTGAGTGAAGACATGGCATGATTCTCATATCAACCATAAATAGTTTGAGCCAAAACAGAGAGTGTGGCTATTTGATGCTAGGTTGATATTATTTCCAGGGAAGTTGCAGAGCAAATGGAAGGGACCATACTTGGTCGGAAAGGTGCACGACAACAGAAGTATTGATATATCTGATTTATAATATGAATCCACCTTTGGAGTTAACGGTCAGCGACTGAAGCCATATCTGGATCATGATCTGCTGATCGTTGAGGTTGCCCTTATTCATTTTGCATGAGATGTGGCCTTTGACTCACATCATTTGCATCTCATGCCTGATTATCACTTCTCCTCCGCAGCAGTATAGATCCAGTTGTCCATATCACACATTCTTCTATCTAAACACACCATCCTCATCTTATAATTATGATGTACTTAGGGTGTATTTTACCCTAAGTATAGGGGGTGTCAGACTTGTGATTATCTATTTGATTCTTTTTACCTTTGTTTAGCTACCTATACTTAGGGATATTTTACCCTGAGTATAGGGGAGGTAGACCCTGTACATTCTAACCCTTGGTTTTCCCCTTGTGTACAGATTGCTATACATAGGATTACTTGATCCTAAGTATGGGGGATCACCGACTTCTATTCATTACATTCTTTTGTTCGTCAATGTAATATAGCATTCTTTTTACTTCCCAATACACAGCACGAGTTATGTCTTCCTTTCATCGCTCTTTGATCACTCTGAGGACATCGTTCGAGCTAAGTATATGGGTGTCGTATATATTATATATATACTTTAGCCATAACTCATACTTTGTATGAGTATGTTAATAAAATAAAATGACTAAAAACCTTAAACCTAAAAATCACAAAAAATTAAATTTTTTTCTTGTACATGCACTTGTAAATAACTTTTTGTAAAACTTATTTTTGTACAAATGTTTGAAAAATTGTTTTGATTGTAAAAGGTTATAAATTTTTTTTGTATCAAAATTATGTGTATAGTACAAAAGTTTTGAAAAATGTTTGAAAATA
Organism: Ottelia alismoides; assembly: GCA_037367405.1. Lineage (NCBI taxonomy): Eukaryota > Viridiplantae > Streptophyta > Magnoliopsida > Alismatales > Hydrocharitaceae > Ottelia > Ottelia alismoides. The sequence continues at coordinate 520,188 of JAZKJV010009762.1, read as the reverse complement.
AAAAGTTTGCAAAATTTTGTTTGTAAATGGTTGTAAGTAGTTCGCAAAACTTCCTCTGCCTTGCATTGAAACATTTTTCATAAAATTTTGCATATTTTAAAAAAATGCACAAAAAGAGTTTTGTACATATTTGTCTGTATATTCTTCTGAACCATAGTTAACATTTAAACTAGTCTGGAATTAAATTGGAAAATGTAGCTTGGTTAAGACCCTAATCCACCTAACTTCAGAGGAACCTTATAGGATTTGGGTTTGAGACTTCTCAGGTCCATAGTGACTTAATTCTTTGAGTCCACTGGGCTATGCTCACATGTCATTTTGATGAGCCTAAGTAGAAGAATTAACAACGCACACATGACTCTCAAAGATAATGGCTTTACTTGGACCAGCACCTTACACATAGCTCCACGCGGATGAGGTGGTAAGGAGGCAGAATTCCTTGACTTGGGGTAACATACGAGGGTAGTACTTCTAGGCAGAACCTCTCGTCTTCCTTTAGGGAGAGATGTGCACCTCAACATGGGCTAGTAGCATTGAGGTCTAAAGATAGGAGTCTGTAGGTTGCAATAATGCTTCAAAAGAGGGATAGTCTACTGGCTCAAGAGGGAAAACTCCTTATGTACATGCTGCACCATGTAAATATGTTGTATATATGCACATTAAAAAATGTGCAAAAAATATGAGAAACTCCAAAAAAGTGGACAGTCCTGATTGAAAATTAAATACATGTCGGAGTGTATATATTGAATAAGCAAAGCTTATGTATTAGACCTTCTCATCTCAAGGAAGCTTACAGTGGGAGACTTAGCTACACTGGTTAGGCTCCCAGGGATACGTGGCTATATTGGTCACAGTCCATTCTCTTCTTTCCCCTCTTCTTGAGCTGGTTGAACTTGAACTTAGAAGGGAATCCCCCCCCCCCCCCCCCCTCGAGGAAAGAGCTGTTAAACTAGTGAATTAGAGTAACCTTGTCTAAGGAGTTGTTGCTTTGTCATTTCTGAGGTGGGGAGCCACATATCACTTACACAGTACAAGGAAAGATGCATAGTCTTTAGAGTTTGCATATGTAGGCTTGCTCTGATCTGGTTTATTGAGGAGTCTTGACCATAGAATAGTGGGACTTAGAGGATGTTGAGTCTTAAATCTAAGTCCCAATAAGGTTCCGATAAATTAATAACCCAAAGGTCTGACTGAACTCCATGCTTCGATTTAATGAAGATAAGTTTAATAATCAACCTCGATTCCTTTTCTTTTCATTCCTTTATCTTTTCACCTCTTTTCAAATAAGTGTTTGCTAAGGGACTAGCAAAGGTAAAGTATTGGGGGTGGTGAATCCCTGATTCTCACTCTTTATTCTTTTATTTTAGCTTTTTTTCTTGGCAAACCATCTTGTAAATACATGTAAATATAATAACTTAGAGACTTGCATGCCTTTGTTAATATTACATAATTAAGCACGTTTTTTGCTAAATAAAAGAATAAAGGAAAAGAAAAAGGAATGATGTATTTAGAATAAATACAGAGTGACCTAAATTCCAAGAGAAGATCAAGTCTTGACTTGATCGTAAAATAAAATAAGTAGAGAGAGAGGGTTCACTTTGTGTTGTGTATATTACCTATACTTGTACATACTATTTATATAATTATTTTTGACAAAATAAAATTAAATTATTATTTTTACACCCTTGTATATAACCCTAAAAATAATATAAAAATAAAACAAAAATAAAAAAAACAGGTACAAGTATAGGTGACTCTGCTCCCAAGGGCTCCTCCAAGATGTTGTCACTCTGCTAGAGGTGTCTAGGGGTGAAGGAAGAGGTAGATTTACACGTGACTTTTAGGTTACAGTAGCCAGGTGATCAGGGTCGTACGCCAACGCCTTCTCCGAGCATGCGCCGTGTGTCTTGAAAAGGGAATATTTCCCTTTTATCCTCGTTAGTTTTTGCATTTAGCTTTCGTCCAGTAAATAATTGTTGTAAATGTGAACTTTTATATTTTAGACCTTTAGTTTTATGTTATTTGCATTTCAATCCTGTTGAGTTTATAGTGCGTGGATGTACACGTGACTTTTAGGTTATTTGCACCGTATGCCCTGCACTTTTCATATGTTATGAATTGAATGGCATGATTTTGATATTTGCACTTATACCCCTGTGAGTCTGGACCACGTATAGCGCGTGTGCTTGCTTCAACTTTTTGCAATTGCGGCCCTATGCCTATTAACTGTGTTACTAATCGGCCCTGGAACTTAATATATTCGCACTTAGGTCCCTGTAAATTGTACCTAATTATGTCATGTATTTTGGACTTAATAATTATCAAATTAATCCAAAAAAATATTTAAAAATCACCACCAACTCCTGTTGATGTGTAGTATTTAGTGTAATTTTATTGGATTGATGTGTTTGCATTTATTATTTTCTAAAATTCAAAAACTCCTAAATATTATCCTGTCTATTTTTGAAAATCCGTAAAAATTCGAAAATTGACTTAAAAATTCCAAAAAAATCTGTGAATGTATTTTCATGTGTTTTAGTTACAGTAGTAATTTTGCTTGAAAATTTCATATAAAAACCCTGAAAATTACAAAACACCTAAAACCTTAGAAAAATCATGTAAAATTCACAAAAAATCCAAAAATTCTCATTTCACTTCATGTTTGTAGGTTTTTAATCGCAATTTATCATAAAATTACTATCCAGGATTTCAGGGCATTTTAATTATTTTTAACTTGCAATTCAATCCTGGTTGTGCACTATTTACATTTTAACCACTATTTGATTTTTTATAAAAGTACAAAAACATAAAAAAATCTCCATAAAATTATCAAAAATGCTTTAAAACCTCAAAAACCAAAAAATATTTTTATCTTAATTTTCTGAGCATTTTTAGCCTTAATTAAAAATACAAAAATATTATGGTTTTGCCTTGTTTTCTTATTTATTGATTTTATTTCCTCATTAAAAAATAAAAAATTGCAAAATTAAAAACCACTAAAATATGTTATTTTATTCTTAAGATTTGACTAATTCGTAGGTTTTCTCGTGTTCCTTGTGTTCAACCCTGGTTGTTATACCAAGTAAAATAAATAGCAAAACCGCTTACATTTTGTGATTGTTTGATCTTATCTTGAGTGGTTTATTTTTCTTGATTGAGCCCGGCTTGTTGATTGGGGTCGCAATGACCTTGATATTTCTTGATGCTTAACCCTAGTCGATAGGTCGTTCATCAATAATCTTGGAAATTTCATGAGATAATGTAATCTCATGAATTAGAATGAGATTGACTCATTCCAAGTTAAGAAGGTGGATGGCCACATTGTCCTAAAGGGACTTGGTAGTATCCCCACCCCCCCCACTTTTAGGGATGAGGCAATCTCTTTCTCCATTATCCCAAGATTAAATGATTTAATTTCAAAATTAATTATATTAATTTATCAATATATATTAAATTAAATTAATTGGTGTTGTATATTTAAAACAAAATCATGGACATTGAAATCAACACAAATCAATCTCATCCATTGATTTTATGTTGTCCATGGATTGAGATCCATGGACTCCCAAAATCCTATATAAGAAGAGGCAACACTTACTCTTCGAGGAATGATTACGAATCTCTCTCTCTCTCTCTCTCATTCCCATGCTAAGCCTTCTCCTTCTCCTTGAGTGGCCATCCACTCCTCTCATAGAGAAAAGGTTGCCTCCGTCATCGCATCGCCGTTGTGATGCCGCTTCGATAACACTTGGATCTTCATCTTCTTTGGTGCATCTTACTCATGAAGAAGGCGTTCGATCTCGTGAGATGAGATCAGGAGATCTATTGCTTGGATCAACGACTTGGATTGCGAGAAGCACGCGACTCATCTATGCGCTCGCAAGCGTCTCCTCCGACGGATTGGACTTGAGACAGGAGATCTTTTCTCTTAGAGGCTCGATCACAACCACACTACAAGAGGAATTCATTTATCTATTATATGGTTAGATGAAATAATCTAAGAAGTGTTCTTGGATCATGTGGTTTCGTCAATGATTTAAAAAAAAATATGTTGCACCGAGCAACTAGTGCGACTAGTCACTCTCAATCATATAAGATGTGATCCTCACGCTTCCGTGATGTGCTTAAGGATTCTAACGTATCCTTCAAGTGGTATCAGAGCCAGGTTGAAAGTTTTTGGATGCGATCCATAAACTTAGAATATTTGGGCTCATTACCCCGTAAGGGTTGTGAAAATTTTATCGCATTTCATTCACATAGCCCTGTTTTGTGATTATTTTCGGACCTATTTAAAATGTCTGAACACGAAATTATTATGTTCTCCATTAAATAAGGAAATCGTAGGATTTGAGTTTGCGTGATTTGGAATCTGATTGCTCAAGATATGATCATTTTAATGAACATATATCCACCGTTTCAGGGATGACAAATCTTGACGTAATTAAAGAGTTAGTTACTATTTTAAAACTTCTAGAAATGTGTGTAATAACTTGGGTTTTGTTACAAATCAAATTATTGGACTTTGAAAACTTATTTTGCATTATTTGGATTTAAATTGATTGAGATATGTTAATTTTAATAAGTGAGGGTCACTGTTGGAAATTACATTTCTAATCAAGAATCTTGTGATTGTCATTTAATAAATTAGTGAAATTATTGGTTAATTTCCTTGAATAATTATGAATAAATATTATAGAAATATTTCATGATAATTATTTTCTTAAATGACATTGTCTTAACCAATAATTGATTAGATATGATCTAGATCACAAATTGGTTACTCAATCTTCCTTCCAACAAACAAGCTTGCTTGAATAGGATTGGGAATTTGTTTAGCAAATTTTCTTATAATATAAATCAAAATAGTTATTATTATTATATGGTGTAACTTCGGTTGAAAAAGCAATTATCATCGCAAGTACAAAGTGATCAATTGGCATTATCCTAACCCGAGGCGGATATGGTGTCTAGTCGAGGAGCATTGGGGTAGCAGGTTGCTCCGTGAGCGGTCCGTCCCGCTCCCGTCGGTACTGACCATGACAGCTGGTGGGGAAGGGATAATGATTGAGAGATCATGATGTATTTTTCTAATTATTAAAATTCAAATAATACGTATATTTGAGGTAATACCATCATTTCAAGTAATAATCAAGTTTGTTGGTTGGTTGAATTGGATAAATAATTGATTTGATATGATTAAATAAATTATATCCAAATTAAAATACTCTATTATGAATAGATGTGTATTTCCCTTGTAAGAATTAATTATATGAATGTGATTCATGATAATTAATTAAAATTTGAATATGAGGTGGAGGATCGCATAAGTGGCATCCATGGTCTCCTGTCAAGGCAAAGGGTTCTGTCGTCAGGGATTGTATGTAGGAGACGCTTGTCCGAAGTGACAACTCCTGCATACAAGCACATATGGATCAGGCTCTTTGCTTCTCGAAAGAGTAATGTCGTATACGTAGTGTCCCCAATATCGAGTCCTCATATTATGGGGGCGATATTGGATTGTGTATAGCGAGTTTTAAGCATGTTGACGGTTGATTTAATTAACGACGGGTCAACATCACCTTAGGGGTGGTGGGCTCGGGCGTTAAAGACTGAATTGGGAATGCAAGTTGGACTTGTAAGGCGGAATGAGTTTCCCCTTCTTTTTATCTGAGTTAAAAGTTCTCATATTATTAGTATGTAACAAAGATAGGAAAGAAGATCCTAGATCTTGCTTGAGATATAATGGTAAGTATAACTCTTACATTGAAAGTGATTAAGGGAATGAACTTTCAGTGTTGACAAGGCAGGACAACTTTGATATAAAAATTCCTAAATCAAAGTAAAATATATATATTTATATATATTTATGCAAATTTATTATTTCAGATAATTCTCATTAAACCCACTCAATACTATACTCAATAACAACCAATAAAATATCATGCATTGGATTCATGATCAAGATTTTATACTTGCAGTTGGACACATAATGTATGTGGTTGTAATGTGCAAGTTTCATCATAATAATGAGGAATGACTATTAAATAAACAATAGGACTACAACCCTAGGTGTGTATGTCTCTATAGTCCTGATCTCTCATCGAATGTACTTTGGAAGTGACATGCCGATGATGATCGTAATTGTCAAACAATCCTTATAAAATCTAAGAAGATGTTCTGGCATACATATGTACTCTCGACATTTTATCATGAATGACATGGTTCACTGCATCATGCAGAATGGTGTCTCTATAAGAGATGATTGTATTCAAAATCTTTGAGTACCTACCAAAACCTAAGTCTTTTAGCATTAAGATATATGTAGATATAATGAGTGTCATCATTATACTATCTATACTCAAGTCATTCATGAAGCCTCATAATATTCATATTGTATGAATTGAATGAAGCATGTATAAATTTTGAAGTACTCTTATATTGAAATCTTTTGAATTCAACATAAGAGATCATTTATCTTAAGCAATGGTTGTTTATAGATCAAGAGAGCGCAATGGAAGCATGGGTGATGGGTCTGACCCAAGCAGAAGGAAAGTCAAGGAGTTGACTGTACTTCTGTAACTTCCATATGACATCCAAAGAGTTGGATGAATGCCGATACTTCAACAAGATGATGTGTTAATAGTATGACTATTAAGTCTATATAGAATCCTTGGAGAATGACTCGGATAGTGCTTCAAAATAATCTACATCTACACAACATCATTGAAATTGACTCACTTATTAGATAAGATCAACGTCTAAAAATTGTATCTCATTCTTCTAATGATATTTGCAATTAGTTACATATGTTTTAGAAGACTAAAAAATGATCTTGGGGTTAATAGTCAATCTACATGGATATTGATACAATTGTTGCAACGATCTCTATTGGATAGATAGACTTCATATTTTCAGTGGGAGAGTCCCTAATCTTAGAGAAGGTCTCTATGACTTGGATATTAGAATACACTCATTGTTTATTTCTAAATGTTGGAAATAAACATGAATTCTGGAATAGCCTATCATAAAGAGTTATGATGGATATATTTCAAATGGTAATATGATATATGGAGGACTCTAGTAAATTAGAAAATTAATGAATTGTTCATTAATATTTCTAATACTGAAAATTAAGTCTTAAAAGATCAATGTGAGGATGAAGATCATTTGACAATGATCTGGCATCAAGCCTTGGACATATGTCTGTTAATGAGATCAATGGACTAGTAAGAGATGAATATTTAAAATGTCTGAAATTTCAAATCTTACATACTTGTGAATATTGTATTCAAAAGTAGAAAATGTCCAATACACCGTTCTCTGGTAATGGTGTTAGATGCTAAGGTATTCAAGGTCTCGTACATATTGATGTATGTGGATCATCTGTATAATAATTAACATTGATGATATGTGATATCATTCGATGATTATTTGCGATATGAGATTTCTTCCCTTCACCCTAGAAACCTTTGAAATGTTTGAAGATTTCACAATTTTAGTTTAGAACCAAAGTTTGAAGGAAGATGAAATGAATTTGATCTAACCTAAGTAGCAAGTACATATTAGATGAATTCAAAGAATACCTTATGGAGAAAGGAATATCATTCCTATCTCAATCCTCCTAATGCACCTAGCTTAATGGAGTTATAGGGAGATACAATTGGATCATGTGTGACATGAGTTAATCAATTATGACTTTTAGCATAATTATTTTTAGTTTCTAGGTATATATGTAGTAGAGACTACAATGTATATGTCCTTCATACTCAAGAACCCTCGTAATCTATGGATTGGAGCCTAGCCTAGTGCTGGACATTTGAGGATTTAGGGTTTTTTGGTCCATAACTTTGTCATGGATGCAAGTAAGCTGGAATCTAGCACAAGAGAGTGCTACTTCATAAGGAAAATAAAGGATGGTCTTGAATACCTACTTTATGACCTTGAGATTCTTAAAAGATTTCATCTCTAATGATATGATTCTTATAAGATGACTCTCTTGAGAATCAAGATGAAAATGAAGTGAAGGAACTCATTTAATCTTGAGAAGATAATGAGGCTCCTAAAAATCGGAAACGAAAAGGATAATTAAAGATGAAACACACATACCTCTTCCCATGAGTTTGGGGATGGATTCCATGTGTCAATTATGTCTGACAAATGATCTTACTTCATATTATGAAGCTTCTGAAGATCATGACATGGAAAGATGGATGTTAGCAGTAAAGTCTAAAGTAAACTTCATATACAAGTGTTGTATATGGACCCTCGAGGATCCACCTATAAGGGTAAAACATGTTAGGTGTAAATGGATCTTCAAGAGAAAGAGGAAAGGTAGGGACCTTCATAGCATGGTTCGTATCCTCGAGATACACACAGAAAGAAGACATCGCTTGCGATGAGACTAGCATTCTAGTGACCATGCTTAAACTCATCAGATTATTGCTAACTATAGTTACACAACTTGACTATGACATCTTCAAGATGGAAGTCAATATTGCATTCCTCTGTGAATAACTCTATGAGGATATTCACATGAAGTAGCCACAGGGCTTCATGGTTTAGGAAAGTAAGGTGTGCAAGATGAATAACTCCATCCATGGACTCAAATAAGCTTCTTGTAGTTGGAACATCAGATTAGATGAAATTATAAATGTTGTGATTTCAGATAGAATCTTGATGAGCCCTGTGAATCTTAGTGGGAGTTCCATTGTGTTCATCATGCTAAATGTAGGTGATATTCCAATCATTTGAAATGATATAAGGATAATATTAAGTGTTTTATAGTATGGCTATTCCATACCTTAAGATATGATCTCAAGGATACCTCTTAGATCTTAGTTCTGAAGTTGTTAAGAAGCAAAGAGAAGAGGGTATTGGAACTGCCACATTAGTGGTACACTTTGAACATGTTCCATTTTTGGGGAAAATCTCAACAAAGGCTTCATTCCCTTAAGATATGGTACTGACCTATATAAAGGGATAATAACTCAAAGAGTTGAGGAAGTAAATGCTAGAACTTCTTGCCCTTGTGCATCAGTATGAGAAGCTGGGTGTATGCTAGATGTGTGCAAAAGCCAGATGTCTGCCATATAGTGGGAGTAGTAAACTATCGCTAATCCTACTATGGAAATAAAAAACTTAGTTGCAGAAATAACAATATCTTCAAAGAGGACAAGATTTTCGAGTTAGTAATCTCTAGGTCTTATCCTCAAGAACTTAAGACTTTATAGATAGTGATCTAAAAGGTCTTAACTGCAGATGTATTACAAGACATAAGACTGGGTCTTAGTCTTGGGAGATAGAGGTCTCCGAAAATAAGGGCATTCTAATAAGGATGATGGATAATGGAAATATTGGTTATAACGATTATTGAATTGTAGTGTTAAAGACAATATAATAAACAAGATTGAGTATTGGTTGCATAAGATGCAACATTCGCATTGGATGCGAGCACTGTTACTAGGAGATAAGCAAGTGTCGTAAAAGGACTTGGCATAGTCTCTTGGGAACAGAGTGACTGATCAGCTTACTTAGCTGTTTTTTCTAAATAGCCTATGATTGTCACATGAGTGTGGGTTTAAAGATTACACCACTAATGACTCTTTGAGCTAGTGGGAGATTATTGGACATGCGAGCCCATGGCGAGCCATTATGCAATAAATGATATTGCAAATATCATTCCCTGATCTGAAACGAAGAATAATTAATTTGCATTATAGGCCCCTTAGCACAATTAGGGTTATGTACCATGGTCATCTTAATGATCATACAATTGTTGGTTCAATAATTGAATCATAGAGGCTGGTTCTTGGATGAATAGCTAATGAGTTAGATTGAGGACTCGTCAAGCACCTTCAAATGATTGCTAAGAGATGATCTCCAGCCTGAGTAGGAGATGGAAATCCTTTCTCATTAGGACGATATCTGACCGACCTTTTGATGCATGTCCTCTGCATGAGAGAGACATATATCTAAGCATTGTTGAATTATATCTAAGCATTAATGAATGGATAATTAAATGTGATTTAATTATCATGAATAATGTGAATTTGATTCATATTATTTGAATGCATGAGAATGATGATCCAATGTAATTAAATGTGATTTAATTATTATGGATATGAATAATGTGGATAACACTATTTAATTATTCATATATATTATAAATGTGATTTATAATATATTAAAGAGAGACTAATTATAATTTATATTTGTTGATTAATTATTGATGTGAATTGGATTCACATTGGATGATTAATTGAAAATATAATTACATTTTGTTTTTGGTTGTGAATGTGATTCACATAACTCCAATGGCATGATTGCAATCTTCATAAAATAATTATGTATTATTTTTGTGAGATAATCTTAAAAATTTCATGAGATAATGTAATATCATGAATTGGAATGGGATTAACTTATTCCAAGTCAAGAGGGTGGACGTCCACATTGTCCTAAAGGGACTTGGTAGCTCCCCCCATCTTTTTAGGGATGAGGCAATCTTTTCCTCCATTATCTCCAAGATTAGATTATTTAATTTTGAAAGTAATTAAATTGATCTATCATTATACATTAAATTTAATTAAATTAATTATTATTGTATTTTTACAACAAAATCATGACCATTGAAATCAACACAAATCATTCTCATCCATTGCTTATGTGTTGTCCATGGATTGAGATCCATGGACTCCCAAAACCCTATATGAGAAGAGGCACCCCTTGCTCTTCGAGGAACGATTACGACTCTCTCTCTCTCTCATTCTCACGGCAAGCCTTCTCCTTCTCTTTGAGTGGCCATCCACTCCTCTCGTAGAGAGAAGGTGGCCTCCGTCGTTGCATCGCCATTGTGCTCCCGCTTCGACAACTCTTGGATCTCCATCTTCTTTGGTGCGTCTCGCTCATGAAGAAGGTGTTCGATCTTGAGATGATATCAGGAGAACCATTACTTGAATCAACGACTTGGATTGAGAGAAGCATGCGACTCATCTCCGTACTCGCAAGTGTCTCATCCGACGGATCAAACTTGAGACAGGAGGTCTCTTCTCTTAGAGGCTCGATCACAACCACGCTACAAGAGGTATTCATTTATCTATCATGTGGTTAGATAAAATGATCTAGGAAGTGTTCTTGGATCATGTGGTTTCGTCAATGATTTTTTTTAAAAAAAATCCATTGCACCGAGCAACTAGTGCGACTAATCTCTCTCGATTGTATAAGATGCGATCCTCACGCTTCCATGATGCGCTTAAGGATTCTTCCATATCCCTCAGTTCCAATGGTGATCGCTGCAACAATTGCATCGGATCCCGTCTGGATGATTATCTCCCTTCATCAAGATTTCTGGTGTCTTGAAACATATGCAACTGATTGCATACATGTATAGAAGCACCCGAATCAACAATACAACTTCCTTCTCGTCCTAAGAGTAAGTTGGTTTCAATGATGAATGCAGATTTATTATTTTCCAGAGTTGTACATTGGTCCTTCTCTAAGGACTTTACGTATTCTGGATGATTACTCTTCTATAACCCTGGTTTATAGCAATGATGGTATACATTAATCTCTATGGGTGTCAGATGTGTTTAAGCATTGGAAAAATGATCAACAGTTTGACCTATCTTCCTCTCTTGGATCGGACACTTCTGAGATCCATCCTTCCTCTCGCGCTTCCCTTTGACCTATGCAACCATTGCACCACAGAGGGAAATTCTTTCTTCATAATATCCTCAATGGATCTTAACGTAGAAAGAGTGCAATTCACATCTCCATACATCTCCTTCAGATTCAGGAGGATGTCATGAGCAGATTCAATGTTTATAAGTTGCTTCTGAAGCACGTTAGATAATGATCCAAGAATGTAGCAACGAGCGATCGAGTGATCTTCATCCCACTTCTTGTTGAACTTGCAGGCATCCTCTATCTGAGGGTTTTCATACTTCACAGACGAGAGCACATATGTTATGTTTTTTGTCTCAAGTACGAGTTCCAAATTATAGATATAATCTAAATAATTTGGCTCAGCCAATTGATTGACCTCAAGGTGACAATTAAGTGGGTTGAGAAATTTCATCTAAAATAAAAGGAAAAATAGAATACACTTTAATATCTTAGTTAAGAAAATTAAGTATTTAATATTTTTAAATCGAAACTTCTCGTATTTTTTATACTTTGAAATGCTTTCCCTTATAATCTTTCAAAGCATGAGGTAGGCTAACCAAAGGCCTCACTACGAGATCTGAGTCTCCTTTTCACTTTCATTGTATCCCAACACTATAAGAAAATGCAGCTACGATGAAAGAAGTAGGAACTCTTTCCACCTTACAAGTCCAACTTGTATTCTCAGTTCGGTCTTCAACACCCACCCCTCACATATATGGAGATGACATGTTGTCGATTAAACTAATTGTCAATGAGCGAATATCAATTCACGCTATGCGCAATCCAATGATGCCTCAATAATATGGGAACAACATTGGTGTCACTACGCATACGAACCATCTCTTTTGAGAAATGAAGAATTCGATCCATGTAAATTTGTATTCAGGAATCATGACTACGCATGAACGTCTCCGAAAATACAATCCATGGTGACAGAGTTCTCCGCAATGACAGAAGACCATGATGGCATCATTTGACTTAGTCTATATCATGTTTAAATTAATGATTAATCAATTCAAATCATATTCTCATGATTAATCTAAGGGATAGAGTCAGGACTTATGCTTGTTATCTTAGTTCAATCAAATTAAAACAATGGCATTTAAGCAGTCTCAACTAGGTTTTGATCTTTTATGCACTTGATGTTACCATATAGTATTACACCCTCACTTGGTATAAACTTAATGTTCAAATTTTAGTGGTTAAAGTATGCCATGACTCCTCATACCACCTTTCATTAAAACATGTCCAACCAGATCGGATAGATAAGGCTAACAGGGAGCGCTTCCACTGCAAATGCGGTGCATGTGCCAGTTAAGTAACCCGTTAGCATTTCCACAACCTAGAAACCTTCTCCAAATCAATTCGAGACAACAAAATTGGTACATATTGTACTAAGGAGGTTTTGTCGATCTTATGATCGGGTATGATATTATATAGTAACTCTCATATATTTTAGGAATTTAAAACTCCTTTTAATTTCTCAAAAGATCTATTGCAACAATATATTATTGAATTAAAAAAACTTCCTTTTTTAATTTCAAAAAATCTAGTGCAACAATATATAAAATTCCATGAATTAAAATAATTTCAGTTACGAAAGATGTCTAGTGCAACTATCTATACAATTCGTGAAATTAATAAAATTAATTCCACAATTTCTAATTGCATTGTAAACATCAAAGTGCATAATTAATTTGTAAAGATATGAAATAAAAAGACATTCTATTTTATTATATATTTCCAAAAATAAAATGATTTCATATTCGAATTTGCAAGATACGACCATCGCACTTCAAATTAGGAAGCATCGTATAACTTGAACTTAAAATTCCTTGCGATCTGATATTTTTAAAATATTAAGTCCAACTCTTGATGTAAATATATCAAATATATTTCCATCAATTTTGAGTCTCAAAATATGAGAAACAAGTCAATAAAATGATCCGGCACTCCTCCAACTCCGTCTATGGAGAAATCAAATTTCTCGAGTTTGCATAGTCGGAATTGCATAAAACTTTTTAAACTGATTGGAGACTTGATTTATGACTTATTAATCAAATTTTTATCATGTTATATGATCCAAAAATAGTAGCTAAAAATTCATAACTTTAATGCTATGATATTTGGACGAAATCATAGTTTGTGATCGTTTTTAACATCCCAATCTTCTCCCGAAAGTCACCAACAATTGGTGCATCTTTTGGGTATGAGTGCAGAACTTCTAGACCTCATATATATATCCCAAAATTACTTTCTAAATCTGGGGAGAACAATAGCAACTTCGAAAGTCTCCAAATTTTTTGAATCGCTAAAACCATCGCAAGACAATTTACCCGATAATCATGATGATCTAATCGATTGTTCATCAAACTTGGATGCAAAAAAATTCCTATAAACTATGGATCTGATACCAATTGAAAAGTAGGTAAAATTTATTTACTATGCATCACGGAAACACATAATATTTAGCAAACATTTTGCCAAAACAATGTTAGTTCATCATATGAACTACAAAATGTAGCACAACAAACTGTGCATTCAGAAATTATAAATTTTAAGGAAACAATTTCCAAAATAATTTTTGATATTCATAATGAATATAAATAATAAAACAGGATTATCTCTTGAAGTATGGGTTTCTAGATGAATAAACTTCATGAATCAAGTCCGATTTGCAGAAGTCTCTCTCGTGGGTGTGGAGACGAATTGCGTTGCTTCCTACGAACCCGGACGTCAACCGGAGCAACGTGAAGAGATGTATGAGAGATGGATACTCTCAAGACTCTTCTATATCTCAATATCATGAAATTTTTCTAAGGGACTTTTCTTTCCAAAATTATGTTGCAAAATAGAGAGCCTTGATCTCCTTTTATACTTATACCACATGTCCAACATGTGTGTTGTAGTCCCTTGGATTTTAAATAAAGGACTTAGAGCAAGTCCTGATCCGATAAGGATTGTCTCCTTTTTATCTCCAATTAATATTAACTAATTAATAATAAATAAGCAACAACTTAGCTTAACAAAAAATAGTTAAGCATGTTGCCTTTTTATCTATTATTTAATTAACTTGATAATCCCACTATCAAAAAATGGAGAATATATGAAATTAATCCTTAAACCTTGTGACTCATATTCATCAGCTCAAAATTAAATGTAAATCAAATGTACATCTAAAGAATTGATGTGAATCAAATTCTCACAATCTCATGCCTTGGAAAAATTATGTAAATTATATTTACATAAATATTTACATGAATCACATCCATATAAATATTGATTATTATAAATCACTATTCACATTAATTAATGAGTTATACTTGTGAATCATATTAAAAAATTACCCTTATCAAAAATATACAATAATTATAATTATTACAATATTACCATTAATAGGTATGGGTACTAATCCAATCAGGACTCATGAGATAAATATGCATATACTTAGAGCTAATGTCGGGAGATCATATTATCCATGTATAGTTACTTGAAATGTGGATAATTGTCTAATTTTAGAGTTTATACCATTTTTGCAAAAATACATCATCTATGAATGTTGAGCTCGATCTGTAAAACTTTACACTCTCGGTGAACTCAACGAACGCATCACATTCTTCACGAGCAGGACAAAAATATCGGTGAACTAAATCCCGAGTCAAACCATTTGGAGCTAAGAAATGAGTTCAAGGAGTTTGTATATTTCCATTTCCATAATCATTTTTGTTTCCAACATTTGGACATTGGAATTGGAATTGGAAATTGAATTTAAATGAATTGTGATTTAATCCAATTAAACCACAAATCATCTAGCCAAATGGAGCCACGAAAATCCATCACATTTCATCACTTCCTCAGAATGGAAGTGTCATGGTAGATGATCCATTACGACATATATAATCATGAGTATTCCCAATACTCATCCATCCTTCACACTAGAAGACTTTGATAAATCTGAAGTTCAAACCCTGGTTTGATTGTCTTCTTCAGAATATATCAAGAGATTTCTCATTTGATAATTGGGCAATAATATTAACCATGTACTTTCCAAAAGTATATATTAATACCTCGAATTCGTGTATTATTTTATAAATAAAATGACCATGTACGTAATTCATTTGGACCCAAAATCATCTAATGAGTGAGCTCTGTCTCCTGGAACCTGTATGGTTCCTTCGAGAGATCTTACATCTCATACGACTTCATATGAACACCAACACGTCGGTATATGGACCTTGGCTAAGTCACCAACATATTGGTTTGTCAAATATGCATACTCAGGCATATAGATGCATATCTGTCTCAGGTCAAAATATGTGTGCCTGATTGTGACAGTTACGATTCAGGTGTTAGTTTATCTCGACCTCATCAAGTCAACTCTTTGACTTGATTATTCCAACACTTTTGAATCTCCATTCCTATGTAAAGGACCTGCATCAAGAAGTCACTGGAAATCAGTCTATAGAGATAGATTGCCGTCTCTTTTTTAGACTGGAGATCTTTATTGAATATCACATGTTTGAAGTCAGTTGTATCCTCCCAGTTGCATGGTATTCAATACAACCATGGTACATAACCCTAATTGTACAAAGGGACCTTAATAGTAAAGTGCATTCATTCAATTTTTCATTTCATTTCAGATGGACATGACAAAACAATAACCTTTATTGCATTAATGGGCTGCCAAGGGTCCAATAATATCATACTTCTCATACATCTTCATATGCACTCCAACTCACCGGCATATGGATCTTGGTTTGGCCACCAACCTATTGGTCCATCAAATGTCTACACTTAGGCATGTAGATGTATATTTGTCTCTGGTCAAAGGATGTATGCTTGATTGTGACCGTTATGATTTATGTTATAGTTTATCTCAATCTCACCGAGTCAACTATTTGACTTTACTATTTCGACACCTCTGAATCATAATTCTTATGCAGAGGACCTGCATCAAGAAGTTGGTCGGAAATCGATTTTTACAGAAAGATTATCATTTCTTTCTTAGACTGGGTATCTTTATTGAATATCTCATGTTAAGTCAGTTGTGTCCTCCAAACTACACAGTATAATATAACCCTAATTGTACAAAGGGATCTTAATATAAAGTGCATTCACAATCATTTATTTCAGATGGATGTGATAAAACAAGTTTTATTACAATATTGGATCGTCAAGGGCTTACAAGTCTAACACGGGGGACGATTGTAACCATTCCTTGTATACAGAGGAAGGGACAATTGTACAACTAACTCATTTAAAAAATAAAATAAAATACAATAGTAATAAATATATTTTCTATAAGGTTATATACATTCAAACTCACCAACGCAATATATGAATTAGAGCAAACAAATTTACTGAAAGATCCACATATAATGTTGATGTTATGAGTATATTACAGTAAAAAGCACTATTGCAAGTAAAAAAATTTAATAAATAAACAACATGGAACTAAACAGAGTATTCCCAAAATTTAAATAAGTAGAGTGTTTACAACAAAACAACTTTATATCAAATAGTGGCACCTTCCCTACTCGTTTCCACCTTCCTTGTTTCCTTCATCCTCATTGCAGAATGTTGGGATACCGCTTCTCTGTTGATGCTGTATAAATCCAAAAAAATATTGTTAAGTCATCTCACATTTGTTGCATTTAGTCTTCCTTCTTCTTGTATCAACATTTTATCTTTCTATTTTGTAATAGTCATTTGCAATTCTCTCTTTCATTTTGTTTAATATGAAGACATTCCATATTCGCTAGCCTTGGATCTGTACCATGTACTGATGGTGGCCCCACATTCTTCACAACAAATATGTACAGAATGTTCATGACTTGTGGCTTGTAGGAATCTTCAGCCGCAATACTTGACTTGTAACAATATTATTTAGAGAGCCAATGGTGGTGAGTCCAATCATTTCTTCTTACATAAATTTTAAAAACAATAAGTTGAGCAAATTAGATTCTAATAGAAAATTTAGATTTTCCTACATGAATCAAGGCATATGGATCGTCCATTCACCAAACTTCTCCTTTTAAGTTACGAATCGTTGATTGTTCAAAGATCCCAATTCTAGTAGACTCTTAGTTATGTTCCTTAATCTACAATACATGAGTACATATAAGGAACATATATTAAAAAAAATGAAGTTAAATTTATTATAAAAAACTTATGAAATTGTCGTACAATTGATTTTTATTTTTCTACCCATCTTATGCGTAGTCTTGAAGTTCTTCGTCTGTCAAGGTGTTCTTAGCCATTATCATATAAAATTTTAATTATTAACATAGATAGTATAGAATCATTTTAAGTTTATACTTACCCCAAAAATCACCACTCATCCAATAGTTAATAACCTTCCTCCACCGATCCAGAGTTACTCCTGGATAGACATTCTGTACGAGTTGGTTAAAAGGAATATGCATATCAAAATATTAAAAGACAAAGAAATAGTAATTACGTATTCTTTAAACACATAAATATTAATTACAAAAACATTTTTACTTTCATCTTAATTTGATGCAACATCTTTACAGAGTGACCTAGAATTCGATAACCAATGATGCGTTCTCGATCTTAGAAAAACGTACATATTCATAAATTTAAATTATATTATTAAGTATTTTTAATTAATCAATTAATTCAATTACATGTTATGAAAGCACGGATATGAGCAACATGTCAAAGATAACTCTAAAATTACGTGGAATGCTACTTCTTCCTACAAAAGGTCTTTTCTTCCTGCATGAAAGCTTTGATTTGCATAAGACAAATACCACGATCATTTACTCAAATTCCATATGAGCGGTCTATAGTTGGGTGGCAATTAACTTGCTTCTTGTAAATGTTGTCACATGGAAGGAGCTTAAGATTCTCGATTAGCTTTTTTGCAACAAAGCATCTTCTCATACAACAAATGCACCCCAAGCAAAATATCGATAAAAACATGAAATCATCTTTGAAGAATAACAAAAGAAGCAACACATCTACTATAAACATGATTTAATGTGGAAGTGAGCACATGGATCGTAGACCCAATAAAATTTGGGATATTTACACCCATAACCCTGAGTAATTTTGTAATTACTCCAAAAATCTTCGATACTCACGAATTACACATAAGACCTTGAGTAATGCTAAACTCTTATACCCATAACCCTATGTTAATTTCCATACAATTTTCCGTCAAATATGACTGTATCTGTTAAGTAATTTACATTTTATACCCTTTAACTTTCAATTATTTACAAATAAGACCACTATCTCCTTCCTCCTCCTTCCCCATTCATCCTCAAGCAGCACCCACCTCCTCCCACCTCCTCCTCCATCCCTTCATCCAGCACCCCCACCCCAGGTCAGAGCGCCTGCCCGCCGGTCGTCCCGCCTCCCCCTGGTCGAGCCCATTCGCCATCCACACCACTTCAACTGCTCGGCAGAGGTCTACAATCATCCTCAATGCGGCCTCAAGCCATCACCTCCTCGACCCATTTCGTAGAGGCCACCATCCTCCTTCGACGCCTTAGCCGCTCGCGGTGGAGTCGCCGACCAACCGTTGCCGCCTCCCATCGAGGTGGTGGGTTCTTGGAAACCCATGTCGTGCCCCCTGGTGCGCAGGTCGTGCCCCCCACCCCCCCCCCCCCCCCCCGGGCCGTGCATGTCGTGGCCAGGTGGTGCTCCCCCTTGCAGGTGGTGCTCCTCTCCGGCGCAGGTCGTGGCCAGGTCATGTGCCCCCTTCCCCCCCGACGCAGGTCGTAGTCAGGTCGTACGCCCCTCCGCCCGTGCCTCTACCTCCGACTGCAAGCCGCACCTCCAACTGCGCAAGCCCCAGGTCGTGCCCCCTACCCGTGCCTCCTCCTACGACGCCTCACGTCGTATCTCCCTCCTGCACGCACCTCCGTCTGCCTTGCTGCCCGCCGCCCTCCGTGAAAGACCCATCTCCTGCAACAAGCTCCATCGAACCCACCTCCTCTCCTTCCTTTCTTTTTTTTGATTAATTCCAGCCGTTAGATCACAAATTGGGTTAGATTAACTCATTTATCTGGTTGAGTTAATGAATAAAACTAATAGAATGTTATGGGTGTAAAACGGAGCAGTTATTCATGGTCTTATGTGTAATTCGTGATTATCAAGGGTTCCTGGGGTAATTACGAAATTACTCAGGGTTATGGGTGTAAATATCCAATAAAATTTCATACAATCAAGGTTGTTCTATGTGAAAAAAGAGGACTTGATTCTAGTTCTGAACCCGAATCCAAAAGACAAGAAAATTGATGCTATTAAGCGTAGACCATACCGACCAACCGAGCTTGGACCAATACCAATTTGGTTCAAGTTGGCGTATTTTTGATCCTACCACTGCTTCAATTGACTATATAACCACAATTCAAATTTGAATTTATTTTATAATAATGATAACAATGGTGAAGTGATGAATTCATAGCCTCTAGTTACCCCTCAAGAGTACTAACCAACTATTCTACCTAAACTTCTTGAAAAGGTTGGATAAAAAATATAACTAAATCATTATTATTCTCCTGAGTATTTTATTTAAATATTATATATATGACTAAAATTTAATATTACATATGTAAAAAAAATATTTTATGTTATTTGATATATCAATCAAGTGCATTTGAGCGTTTATTCTGTGCATATTTGGATTCATTATGGTTTAACTAGCCAGTTCAATAATTTTTATCAAGATTCTTTTCGAGAAGATTACTGTTCAGAGTACAATTTCGATTTTAAAAACATAAAAAAATGACCTGACCCTGGAATCTCCCCCTGCGGAAATCGAGTCGTGAATTCGACCCTCTCCGTTTTCCTCCGCACGCGCACCCGACCAAAATCGACACGAGACTCAGCCCTTTCCATTTCCTCCACCTGCGGAAATCGACTCCTCCTCGCTCGCCGACGTCGACCCCCCACCCGGTCGATCCGTGTCCCAAACCCCGACAAAGAGACCCCCTCGGCGCGGTTACAGCTCGAGGCGGTGCGATCGGATCCCTCGCTCCTGTCCTCTCCTCCTCGCTGCCCCCAATGGCGAGGGCGAGCTCCGGCCCTGCCTACCCCGAGCGTTTCCGCGCCGCCGCCGCGTACGCTGGCTTCGGCGGATCCCGGGATCCCGCCCCTGCCGCCGCCATCTCCAGATTCTCCAACGACTCCGCCCTTCTGCTTTACGGATTGTATCAGCAGGTGCCGATTGACGGTTTTGCTCCATGTTCTCGTTGTTTGGCGGCGGATCTGCCGGATTTGGGTGGATGTCTTTACGATTGCGTGTTTGCGTGCGAGTTCTGTAGGGTTTTTTTCTAGATCTGTGTGGGAATTCTGGTGTTTTGGATGTGTGAAAGGAGTGGGATGTAAATCTGTCGGGATGTGATCGTTGAATAACGGTTTTGTTTGATGAATTATTGTGGAATCTGGAAATTGAGTTTTTTTTTTGCGTGAGTGCAGGCTACGTCGGGGCCGTGTACCGTGCCGAAGCCCAAGGCATGGAATCCGGTGGAGCAGAGCAAGTGGAACAGGTTAGGTTTTGTGCTCGCTGTAATTGCCTGCTTATTATCTGTTTTCAAAAATAAAATTTGATTTCTACTTGTCTTATTATCCCACGAATGATTTGAAATGTTGGTGAGCATTCATCAATGTTGCTTATGATTATCGAAATTAAGAGCAGACGATGCTTGAAAATTAGGCTGAACAACGTCAGATTGTGTATTAGGAACCATCTTGCCTTGTGATATTGGTTGATTTAGACGTGAAGTCAAGTATGAGCAGTGGGTTGGATGTGAAGTTAAATATGATTTTGGGTGTGCAACATTTTGGCTGCATACCCCTTTTTGCCTAAAAGAGTAGCCTAAATAATGTCTTATTGTGTAGTAGGAACCGCCTTTATTTTAGACGTAAAGTCAAATCTGATCAGTGGTTGGATGCAGTAAATGACACTTCTTCACCATACACGATGGAGAGATTATTTTAATGCAAAGAAACATCTTGCTTCCATAGCTAGAAAGTTCATGCATCTTTTTTTTTTATATTTAGATATCCATGTTTGTGGAAGATGCCATAGACCGCTCTCGAGGTGGTAAATGTTTCAAAAAATGAAAAGCAAAATGAGATGGTTTTCTTGTAATCGAGACGAGACGTAGCCTTGAGGTGGTCGAGGCGTAAGTCTTAGTACCCAAACATATGCAATATAATAAAAAGCATTGTAATAATATTAGGAAAGCCATATTATCAAACAAATATCCATATATCTATAGCATGTAAAGGTTTTTAGGTTTTCAATGCGGAGTAACAAACTTTACTGGCATACTGCTAGATTGCTTGTGTTGTGCTAAACTGAAAGTCTAGACAAAAAATTATAATGAGTTTATAACATAATATAAATTCCAAGTTTCTATTTTTTAATCTATGCTAAAAAAAGAAATGAACTCCTAATTAAAGTTCTTCTACTTGTTCGCATCGTCTCTAAGATCAAGAGGGTCGTTCTTTGAGTGCGAAGCACTACTGCTTGTCGAATTATATAATGAGTCATTCATATACTTCCAATTTGCATCATCTTCATATTTATCAATTACTCCATCATCAGTGTCACGAATCTCCTCCTCGATAACATGAATCACTGCTTTCAGTGATACCGGTTTTTTTATTATGTTTAAAATAACCTAATATGTTCTACATAATTTTGAGCATTACCTTTGCCTTTCTTTCTTTTCACCTGATATGAATTGTCCCGTGTTTCCTCGATTTATACAACACCCTCCTCGAGCTTTGACATCCATTCATCATTAGAATTCATGCCATCCAAGCATAGATGATTCTCCATTGTCTTGTTTCTTACCTCAATATGCTCAACTTTACATTGGACATCGCGTATATTAAATCATTGAGTTTTGTTTGTGTGAGCCGGTTTCATCTCTTTGTGCGGATCTGAAACAATATTTGAAATATTGATATCGACATCGTATCAAGAAGTTTAGAAAGGGATATATCAGGATATATTGACAATGTTGGTGGAAATCTCAAAAAATGACTCTACTTGATGATTTTCTCATGAATGAAGATTATTCTAGTTCTTAAAACAACAAGTAACATTCAAATTCACTATTATAAGCAAAATAAACGCGCATTTAACACATTAATATACATCATATTGCACATGTCATAATGCTGTATATACAATACCAAATTTGTCCAATCACAATATATATAGCACATCTTTCATATTTATAAAAAAATCAAATGTTCTAAAAATAAGAAGATACACATTTTAATATCAAAGTAAAATCTTATTAAATTACGATTAGAACCAAAAGTTGTGTGGTTCCACATAACCTCTCTTGTTGTTTGTGTCGCATCAATAACTGTATGTATTCAAAGTAATTCTCTCAATTTATGTAGAAGTATATAATCGTGTAATACATCATGTGCGGGTATAAGCAACAACAATACTTGAGTTGTTCATGGTATCGTTCGTAACACAATAGAAAAATAAAAGAGCTTCGAAACCTCATTATGATGATGGAGTAGGAGATGATCACTATGGTTTGGATGCTTATTTAGGAGGAATACGAAAAATTAAGATTGTATATTACGATTTTATGAGAAATCAATAGAAATCTACAATAGATAGAACAAATACATTAAAAACTCTAAAAATCATCTCCTCAAGGTCTTATTTATAAATGAAATGTGTGAGAGAGTATTGGCGGCTGAGAGACAAGGGAGACTCTCTTTGGCGGAGGAGAGTATGCGGTTCTACGAGAGGGGGGTGGCACCGATCACTTTGAGACTGTGGTAGAGGGAGGTTGGCAGCATGTTAAGCTTCAAAAGCTAACCTGTCTTGGGACCCATTGCTTTTGTTGCATGATCCATGGACATCGGGTTGCGGGATGCTCTGCTCTGCCTAGGTGCTTTGCTTATGGTGGGTGATGCAATCAAAGATTTAGCTGTTCGGTGTTGTGCCCATGTCATGGGAAAATGCATACAGATGTGTACCGTCTACAATTGCGATCGTCCGTGGGGATTTTGGTAACTGGTTGGTCGGCGACACTCTTTCACAGGTGTGGTTCGTGGTGACACCACTATCTCGTTGTCCTTGAAAATAGAGGATTTTTTCATTGGGGTGTGATATTGGAAGGTTGTGATATCTCTGTTGTTGAGTCAAAAGTGAAGTTGCGATTGGGGAAAAGTTTTCTGGGGATGTCGCCATAGTCGATGGCTGCACATGTTGTGCGAGAGGTTTGTTGAGTACATAATTTCAACTGCTACTCGCTGAAGATATGATAGGAGGGAAGCTCCATTGGAGAAGACTGCAACTCATCGACGGGGACTAAAAGTTGTTGAGTTTTAGAACGGTTCAAGTCAAGAGAGTCCTTTTCATTTCTCATAACCTCGGCACGTTGAAGGAGACCCTCAAGGATTTGGGCGAGGTGATTAAGATTGTGTCTGATGGGTGGATGCTGGGTTTGGCCGCTAACACAACCATTGTTGTTATTAGAGGGAGGAGGTCTATCACTTTCATTTATCTAATTAGATTCAGTAATGTAATTAGAGTTGTATTAATTTTATTTGCATCTAATTAATTCTTTCGTAATTTTGCTTTTACTTGAATAATGAGATCACATGTGATCAACTAATTAGTTACTTGGTTAAAATTATTTTAGTAATCAACCAGGATTTGAATTTTACTGTGTTTTTAATTTTGTAATTCAACTTCTCTTATAGGGGGATTGGTAGGCATTGTAAGTCAGGTGTCTCATGACAGAGTTTATAAAAAGCGAGCTTCAGGGAGAAGGTTTTAGAAGACTTATCTTGGGATTGTAGCGGTAGTGCAAATGAGATGTGGGATGCAGTAGCATCTTGTATCTAGAAGGTAGCCAAAGAGATGCTAGGTGACTCAAAGGGAGGAGCTCCAGGTCAAAAGGATGCTTGGTGGTGGAGTGAAGGGGTGCAAGAGAAGCTAAAAATAAAAAGAGCTTGCTTTAAAGCTATGCCTAAGGATAAAACAGAGGAAACTGTCACAAACTACAAAATAGCGAAGAAGGAAGCAAAGAAGGCCGTAAGCAAAGCTGAGTCAAAAGCTTATGAAGTTTTGTATAAAAATCTTGACTCTAAGGAGGGACAAAAGGATATATTCAGGTTGGCCAAAGCAAGGGAAAGAAAGACCAAAGACCTTTCTCAAGTAAGATACATTAAGGACGAGGAAGGTCATGTGCTTGTTACTCTGAAGGATATAAAGACTAGGTTGGAGCAGTACTTCCATAAACTTCTCATTGGGGAAGGAAATAGAGAGATCACTTTGGGTGATCTAGCTTGTAGTGAAAGTTACTTGAATCGTACAAGCTATAGACGGATACAAAGAAAGGAAGTAGAGGAGGCTTTGAAGGTTATGAGACCCGGGCATGGAAGGACATATCGATATCGATATCGTTTCGATATCGTGTCGATATCGATATATCGCCGATATATCGGTGATATATCGCCGATATATCGCTATATCTTGGAATTTTCCTGAAGAAAATGCCTGAAATTGGATATATCGATATATCGATTTCGATATCGGTCCCATGTCGATATCGTATATCGGGATACGGCCTTCCATGGACCCGGGAAAGGTGTAGGACCGAATGACATCCCTGTAGAAGTATGGAGAGTTTTAGGTGAGCGTGGTTTGACTTGGCTTACGAATCTATTCAATGTTATTTGGCGAAGCAAGAAAATGCCTGAAGATTGGAGGAGGAGTATCGTGGTGCCTCTTTATAAGAATAAAGGAGATATCCAAAATTGTTCAAATTATAGAGGTATCAAGATGATGAGTCACATGATGAAAATTTGGGAACGTCTGATCGAAAGAAGGTTGAGGCAAGTTTCCAACGTAAAAGAAAACCAATTCGGATTCATGCCAGGTCGCTCAACGATTGAAGCCATCCATTTGCTGAGGAGAACAATGGAGATTTATAGAGCTAACAGGAAGAACCTCCACATGATCTTTATTGATTTGGAGAAGGCTTATGATTCTGTCCCACGAGAGATATTGTGGAGAGTGTTGGAGAAGAGACAAGTACCTGTCCTATACATTAACCTCATAAAGGACATGTATGATGGGGCTTTATCTTGTGTAAGGACCCCGTGTGGGAAGACTGGATATTTTGACATCAACATTGGTTTACATCAAGGTTCTGCTTTGAGTCCATTTCTTTTTACTTTGATTATGGACGAGTTGACAAGTCACATTCAGGTGGAGTTACCTTAGTGTATGTTATTTGCTGATGATATTGTGTTAATTGACGAGACTAGAGATGGAGTAAATGAGAAGCTTGAGGTCTGGAGACATGAGTTGGGGACTAAAGGATTTCGTATAAGTAGGGCTAAGACGGAATATATGGAGTGCACCTTTGATGGAAGCAATGGTGAAGGAATCGATGTGAAGATTGGTGACGATAACATTCAGAAGAGAGATTCCTTTAGATATATGGGATCTATTCTGCAACATGATGGAGAAATTGATGGAGATGTTACTAATAGAATAAATGCCGGCTGGCTAAAGTGGAGAGGAGCCTCTGCTGTTCTCTGTGATAAGAAAATTCCTTTAAAAATTAAAGGAAAGTTTTACAAAGCAGCCGCGAGACCTGCTATGCTTTATGGATCTGAATGTTGGCCTGTGAACCATAAACATGTGCAAAGAATGAATGTAGCAGAAATGAAAATGTTAAGGTGGATGTGTGGACACACACACACACACGTAAAGATCGGATTCAGAATGATGTAATCAGAAAGAAAGTTGGTGTAGCTCCGATCGAGGATAAGATGCAAGAAAATCGCTTAAGATGGTTTGGACATTTGCAAAGAAGATCAGCTAATGCATCAGTTAGGAGATGCGAGTGTTGGGATGTTGAGCTGGCTAAGAGAGGCGAGGACGGCCCAAGAAGTGTTGGAAAGAGACCATACGAAGGGATCTTAGTTTTGTGGATATAAGCCCGGGATTGACTCAAGATAGATATGAATGGAGGCGAAGAATCCATGTAGCCGACCCTACTTAATTGTGGGAAAAGGCTTTGTTGTTGTTGTTGATCTCCCTTCTCCCTCCACGCATCTCAGAGCTTCCTTCTCCAAAATCTCGTGCAACTGGTGCGTCTTTTCTTCTTCTGCCCTCTAATTTCTTTTCCACCAAAAATTTCCACAGTCAAATATTTTTCTATCTGTATTAATTGGTATCATAGCATGGCCTGCTGATCGTCCTCATGATCTGGCGATCCGTCCATGAAAAGCAATTTTTTCTTCCAAACTGTCGACTCTATTGGATTTTGGAGAATACGGTCCAAGTACAGTCATCGCCCTACTTACATTCACAACATGAGATGTTCAAAGTTCAAACACTGTCTCTGCTCAAGCATTAAAGTACAACAATGAATGGATTCGTGGCTCAATAAGGATATTTTTGTGGGTAGAATATCCTCCTAATGTCCAAGAAGTCATCGAGCCGCCGCCTCCCGTCCCCAAAGCCGCTGTCCTGGGTGACAGGGTCCTTGAATTGTTGCCACCTCCTTGTGAAGCTAATGTTGCTATCAATCCCGAATCACCGCAGCCATGGCATCCGTGACCTTGTCTCCACCTTCGGCCCCAACAACAAACCCGTCACCTTCACTAGGGGTGCACACGGATCGGATTGGATTTGATTTTAGCTTAATCCATGTCCAATCCAAACCTTAAAAGTTTTTTATGTTTTTGAATCCAGCTCAATCCGTCAAATATCTAAATCCAATCCAGTCTAATCCATCAGATTATGGGTTGGATCAAATTTGATCAGATTTTTACACTTCAATTTCCCCCTCAGTAGTCTACTCTCTTACATGTATACTTTGTAGCACACTAGCTCTCGCTATTTGAATAATGACTTAAAATCGATAATATGCATAGATGTAAAGAAAAGAAAGACCACGTAATCAAATGGAAGTTGAAGAATTCTATTTATCCATTATAAAAAGTTGAAGACCACACCATCAAAATAAAGGACTATATTGTATTTGAAATTTAAGTTTTTTATATAAATAATGTATTAGTTTGTTTTGCAATTGATTTTCACTGAATAATTAAAATAAGAACAATACAAGTTACCAAATAAGGATGCAAAGACAAGTTAGATAAATATAAAATATGATATCTGTGATCAGATATGATGAAGTTAATGATTAATTTAGAATATTAAGCTATGCCAAAGCCCGCCCACTCTCAATAACATCTTTCAAGGATCTAAAATATCATTAAAAACGAGAATCATAGAATTTATACTCGATTTGGTATGCAAAACAAAACTAAGTTAAATATAGCCCACCAGTTAGGCATCATGCCTCTCATTTAAAATGGGCTTGAAATGGAATTTATTTGCAAAGTATACCTATAGTCAAAATATGCAAATTATATAAAAATATGAATCAAAATGTATATCAATCTAAAAATGAAAGGAATTTAAGTAATGCTTATTTCTTCTTAGATGGGTGAGGCATATTTGATTATGTAACTGATCCAATTTCTACTCTAGAATAAGGTTGCAAGCTAGAGTAAGTAAAAGGTAAGAAGTAAAAGGGTCAAAAATATCTTACAAATGTACCATGCAACTATCCAACATCTTTTTTCTTTTAACGAAGATCAAAAGAGTGGAAGCACACTGGGGCCAAATGGTATCATGTCGGAGGGGGATTACATTGTTTTAGACATGCAACGACATTGCGAGAGGGGAGGCTGTGTCATTATCGTGGAGGGGAATAACATTGTGTCGGGGGGGGGGGGATCATTTGAAATGGACTGAGAGGGAAATGTGAGGAATATTGACGGTCGATAGTGAAATGAGAGGGAGAGAGAGGGATACGGGAGGGGAATAATTAAACGTAGATTACAATTTTACAAGTTATAGTCGTACTTTATTATTTTGGAGATTTAATATTGACTTTCAAGAGAAGAAGGGTGATATCAATAGGACTTATATCTAATATTGATATGGAAAAAATGACAAAAATGACATTGAATATGTCATTACAGGGAATTCAAAATAGGTGCACATAGTTATTATATATGTATGTAAGTAAGTTTGTCTGTATGCATGTATGTATTTATATATGTATATGTGTGTGTTAACGGATCGGATCAGATTCGATTTTGCTAAAGATTCGATCCGATCCATACTTTAATGATTTTTAAAATTCCAATCTGATCCGATCCATTAGAATGTTAAAGCCAATCCAATCCAATCCAATCCAATCCAATAGCATCGGATTGGATCGGATTATGAATTCTATCCGATCCGCATGCACCCCTAACCATAACCACCTCTACCGGCTACCGCCCTAACTGCCATCACCAGTTCCACACATAATCCCATCTCCACCATCGTTACCTTCCTTGCAACCCTCAACCCCGGCCCCTTAAGGAAGTAAATAACACTTTATAAACTTTGTATCACAGAAATACGGGAAAAAATTGCAAGCTATCTGTTTAAAAAGATAGCTTTGTTCATTACATGATCAAGAAATTTCAGCACAAAGTACTTAGTGAAACCATTAATTTTAGGGAAACAAATTTCCTAAATGATTTCACATATTTTAATGAATATTAATATGAGATCATGGTTACCTCTTGAAGCGTGAGTCTCTAAAGCAAGAGACCTCCTGAATCAAGTCCGATCTACGCTCGTCTCTCTTGGGCATGATGATGAATCGTGTTGCTTCCCATGAACTTCGATGTTGTCCTCTTGATCTTGTCCATGCAAGGATCAAGCTCCTGATTTTGTCGCAAGAAATCGATCCTTCTTCATGCACAAGGAGCACAAAGCATGAGACGATCTTCTCCTCCATAATTCTACGCCAAGGAGAGAAGAGAGTCTTGACAATACGGGCATATAGGGTCTTGAAAGTAGACGGGTATGCGAAATGAATTTTCAAGACTTTTCTCTTCTTTTGATTTTCAAGGCAATAGAATTATTAGGAGAAACAAGCCTACTTTGAAAGAGAGTCATTGCTCTCTCTTTTATAGCTATGGGGGATGTCTATGAGGAGTCTTCTACTCATAGTAGACGTCCTCCATGATATCCCTTGGATCATGGATCAATGGTTATGCTTTACTCCTTGTTATCTAAGAAATAGGTATGGAATTATCTCCTTTTAATCACCAATTAAATTAGTTAATAAATTAAGCAACAAATTGAGATTCTAATCTAATTAGGACTCTCATAGAGGGCACCCTGTGTCTCTTTAACACACGCCCACTCTTTCCATATATGGATTGAGATTGTTGCTTATTTATTAATTTGATAATTCAATTATCGAAATTGGTAATTTTATGAGAATAATCCTCATTGCTTCTGAATCATATTCATAAATTCAAATAAATATGTAAATCCAATTTACATTTATTAATTTAATATGAATCATATTTACATATATGCCTTGAAATAATTATATGAATCATATTCACATAAATATTAGTTATATGAATCATATTCATGTAAATATTAATTATTATGAATCATCATTCATATTAATTAATGAATTATATTTGCGACTCATATTCACAAAAATACCCTTATGAATGACAATAAAAATTATTATCTCAATATTGACATTAAATAGTATGAGTCTTGATCCAATTAGGACTTATGACATACAAATGTAAATACTTGGAGATAATGTCGGGGAGATCATATTATCCACGTATAGTGACTTGAAGTTTGAATATCTATCCCAATATTTATACCATGTTTAGCAAAAATGCATCACTTACGGATGCTGAACCTGAGCTGAAATAATTCACACTCTAATTGAGCTCAATGAAACACATCACACTCTCCATGAGATGGAGAATGCATCACTGAGTTGAATCCATCTTTCTCGACTATTTCTAATCAAAGTCCAAACTATTTTGAGTTTAGAAATGAGCTCAATGAGTATATATTTCCATTTCCATCACCATTTCACTCTCCAGAATTTGGACATTGAAATTGAAATTGGAATTGTATATTGGATTCAAATGAGATGAGACTTACTCCAATTAGCTCTCAAATCATTAAGCTAAGAAATGAAGTCATTAAAATCCATTTGGTTTCATCATTCCCTTAAAATGGAAGTGTTATGGACTCATGGTAGATGATCTATTATGATAGATTTAACCCTGAGTATTCCAAATACTCATTCATCCTTCATATTAAAATAATTTGATATATTCGAAGTTCGAACCCTAGTTTAAATGTCTTCTTCGGAATAAATCAATATATTTCTCATTTGATAATCAACCGATAATATTAGTCATACACCTTCCAAAAGCACATATTAATATCTCAAATTCATGTCTTATTTCATAAACAAGACGACATGCATGGAATTCATTATGACCCCAAATTATCTCATAAATGAGCTATGTCTCCCGGTTCATTAACTATGGACTTGTATGATTGCTTTGAGAGATCATATTTCTCATATATCTTCATGTGCACACCAATTCACCGGTATATGGTCTTTGGTTAGGTCACCCATCTATTGATCTGTCAAATGTTCATACTTAAACATATAGATGTATATCTGTCTCCGGTCAAAGGATGTGTGCCTGATCATGACCGTTACAATTTAAGTCTTAGTTTATCTTGACCTCATCAAGTCAAGTCTTTGACTTGATTATTCCAACACTTCCGAATCTCTATTCCTATGCAAAGGATCTGCATCAAGAAGTCGATCGAGAATCTTTAGAGAAAGATTGTCATCTCTTTCTCAGGTTGGAGATCTTTATTGAATATCACATGTTAAGTCAGCTGTGTCCTCCCAATTACATGGTATTCAATATTGCCACGATACATAACCCTAATCGTACACAGTGACCTTATATAAAGTGCTTTCATAATCATTCAATTTATATGGACATGATAAAACAATAACTTTTATTGCAATGGATCGCCGAGGGCTTACAAGTCCAATAACCACATCTCCATATCACCCTTTATACAACCTACCACCACGCCACAACCACTAGAATCCACCCACCCGCCCCCTCTCGAACCCCCCATTACACCACCTTAGCAATCCCATCGCCACCCCCTCCCACGGCTCCAGTGCCCCTACGAACTCCGTCAGCCTCGCTATAATTCCTACTGTTGGGAAAAATGAGAAACTTGTTTATTCCATACGCCCTAGGCTCTCTTGTATATGAGAGTATTCTATGAGTAAAATACATAAAGAGTCCAACGGGAAAAAGAAAATACGAAAAGGTACAGAAGAAAGTAACATATATCTCTACACTCCCCTTTAAGGTGGAGCATAGATGTCAATCACGCTCAGATTGGACGAACACTTCTGGAACGACCCTCGAAATAACGCCTTGGTAAAGATGTCTGCAGTTTGGTCTCCTAAGCTAATATGAGATGTAGAAATAAACCCCTTCTGAATCATATCTCGTATGAAGTGACAATCAACCTCAATGTGCTTGGTTCGTTCATGAAATGCTGGATTATTTGCAATGAATAGAGCCGCTTGATTGTCACATTCCAGGGCCATAGGAAGAGGGACTTTTATATATAGATCTATAAGCACAACCTTCACCCACATCATTTCTGTATTGACCTGGGCCATAGCCCTATATTCAGACTCAACACTAGATCTAGCTACAACCGTTTGTTTCTTGCTTCTCCATGAGACCAGAGAGTCTCCGACATACACAACAAATCCAGTGGTGGACTTCCTATCCTTAGGTCATCTTGCGTAATCTGCATCTGCACATGCTGAGATAGTAATCTCCTTATCTTTCTTAAATAACATACCTGCACCTGGAGATGACTTAAGATACATGAGTATCATATGTATAGCATCCATATGTACATGACGTTGTTGCTCCATGAACCGGCTCACCCGACTCACAACAAAGGAGCTATCGAGTCTGGTAATAGTAACATAGAGAAGCTTGCCCGCCAGTTCTCTGTATCTTCTCCTATCCACCTCATCAGTGTCATCATCATATAGTTTCATACTGGGATCCATGGGTGTAGTGGCAGGTCGGCAACCAAGCATTCCTGTTTCACTCAACAGGTCAGTGACATATTTCTTCTGGGTCATTACCAATCCATGAGGATTTCTGACGAATTCACCCAGAAAATATCTAAGAACTCCAAGGTCCTTGGTGACAAATTAACGACCCAGCATTTCTTTCGCCCTCTGAATTCCCTATTCATCATCACCTGTAATCAAGATATCATCTACATACACCATAATTGCAATAGTACCTCTGGGTGTCTTCTGTACGAACAAGGAATGATCTGCATTGGAACGTCCGTACCTTTGTTTCTCAAACAAGTCTGAGAGCTTCTGGAACCAAGCTCTGGGACTTTGCTTAAGGCCATAAATAGCCTTATGAAGTCTACACACCTTAGAACACTCCCCCTCAACAGCAAAACCAGGAGGCTGTTGCATGTAGACTTCCTCATGCAAGTCACCGTATAAGAATGCATTCTTGACATCTAATTGGTGTAGTAGCCAATCACGAGTAACCGCAACAGAGAGGAGGATCCTTAGGGTGGAATGGCGAGAAACCGGCGAGAATGTATCAAGATAATCCACCCCATATGTCTGTGTAAAGCCACGAGCAACCAGGCATGCCTTGTATCTGTCAATGCTGCCATCTGCATTCTGCTTAACTGTAAAGACCCACTTGCAGCTCACTGTAGACGCATCAGTAGGTGCAGTAACAAGGCTCTAGGTACCTCTTGACTGAAGAGCAACCATTTCTTCTTCCATGGCTAAACGCCATCGACTATCCTTCAACGCATCTTGGTAATTCCGTGGAATATCCACCGTCGATAGTGCAATGACAAAGCTCCTGAAATCTCCAGTTAAGCGATCAAAAGACACATTAGATGCTATTGGATATGACGCGCAGTTGCGCTTCTGCTTTCGAAGAGCAATAGGTAGATCCAAATCACCTGCCTCCTCATCTGGCCTCTGTAACACATCCTGCTCAGGGAAATCGTCAGATCCATCAATATTGATAATATTCTCAGAACATACCTCAGGCGAGCTAGATGATGAGCGGTGACCATGAGCAGAAGTAGGCCTACAGGTATAGTGGAATGGCAACGGGGAAACATGAACGATAACATGAGGTGTAGGGGATGGTAATGGTGGAGATGGTAATGGTTGAGGTGGTGATGGTGGTGGCCTGTATATAGCTTAAGTAGTGCCAGAGGATACCAACTGATCACCTGTAGATGAGAAGTACATAACAGACTCGAAAAATGTAACATCAACACTGACAAGATACCTCATGCGCAATGGATCATAACATTTGTACCCATTCTGTGTTCTGGAGTACCCGACGAAAACACACTTGACAACCCTAGGAGAGAGCTTGTCAATCCCTAGAAACAACTGGTGGACAAAGGCAACCGAGCCAAACACACGAGGAGTAAGGGAGAACAATTCTTTGTTAGGAAAAATAAGGGAGAAAGGAATCTTCTCACCTAAGACAGGCGACGACATACGATTAATGAGATAACATGCCGTAAGAACAGCATCACCCCAGAAAGAATGAGGGTTATGACCCTGTATGAGAAGCGACCTGGTAACATCAAGTAAATGACGATGTTTCCTTTCTGCAACCCCATTTTGTTGGGAAGTATAGGCACAAGATGTTTGGTCGATAATCCCTCGAGCTGACAAATAATTGGAAAGAGTATGAGTACAAAACTCTAAGGCATTATCACTTCTCACGATTTTTACAGATGCATAAAAAATATTACGAATTTTATTGATGAAATTTATGATAATATTCCCCGCTTCAGATTTATTCTTTAACAGAAAGACCCAAGACACACGCGAGAAATCATCCACAATAACTATATAGAACTTGTGTCCCTGATGATCATGGACACGACTAGGACCCCAGATATCGACATGAAACAACTCAAACTTGGAGGTACTACTCCGACATTGACGATTGGGAAAGGTAGACCGATGGTGCTTTCCCAACTGACAAGCCTTACATTGGATGGACATGTGAGGTGAAACCTGGGTAACACATGACGCAGTTTCTGAAGCGGTAGATGTCCAAAGCGCAAGTGCCACAGTAGTGGGGAGATGGATCCCGTAGGTAGAGAGGAGGCTTCGGCATAAGGGGTCCGACTAAGACGATATGGCCGCCTTGCTCATAGCCACGCCCAATCACGTTGCCCGTAAGGATGTCCTGAAAAATAAGAGATGGACCAAAAATTGCTCGACAATGTAAATCCTCTGTAAGTTGGCTAATTGACAATAAATTTATAGAGAAATCCGGTGCATGCAACATGTTCTTGAGGTGCATAGAAGGTGTCAGGCTAATCTCTCCCTGACCAGTGATAGGAGAATGCGTCCCATTGGCAATAACCACCGTACGACCTGGAGGGATGCCGGTAGGCTGTAAGTAGGCCCTGATCACCACACAGATGATGTGTAGGACAAGAGTCCATAATCCACTCTAAATGATCCACTACTACTAGTAAATACATAAGTGCTACCTGAGGTACTGGTGGATGCAGAAGCAACAACATCGGTGTGACTATCATAAGAAGGTACTGATGCAACTGGGCCAGATTGAGGAATAATGCCCCTCAGACGGGCTACAAGGTCATCAAAGCGCTGATCTAGAGATGAAGCAGATGGAGGCTCAATCTGTTCAGCTACTCATGCGGAAGCAGGAAATCCATGTTTGGAGTAGCACATATCTTCAGTAGGCCCAGAATGGTGGCAAAAAGTGCAGGATGGTCGAACACGACCCCCTCTACTCCGAGGTCCACGACCACGGGACTGATGATGACCTCCACGACCTCGATTCGCTGCCATAGCTAGCTGAGGCGGTCTGATTTGCAGTGGATGAAGGAACAGTAATGCGGCTCAGTCTGTGAAATGCTTCCTCCATCGGAGGAATGGTGGAGTCCGCCAAGATCTGGGAGCGTGCATCCTCGTACTCTGGATCTAGAGCCGCCATAAATACACCTACCATAGTGGCATTCCGGTAGGTCTTCTGTTGCTCAGGAGTGGCTGTGAGAGGCATGAAGCTGTAAAGCTTCACAAACATTCCTCGTAAAGATGTATATAATGATTGTAGAGGTCGTCCATTCTGCTTGATAGTAAAGATGCCATGCTGGAGTTGCAGAATCTTCGTCTCATCCTTTGCCTGGGAATATATAGCAGCCAGAATGTCCAACATTGCTTTTGTAGTGGGCTGATGAAGGATATCATTGGCAATCTCAATTGCCAGGGTTCCTGATAGCCAAACCTTGGCATATGCATCATCTGCCTCCCATGAGGCATTGACTCCAGTCTTCTCAACATGCTCTTCTTCGGTAAGAATTTGCTTCTTACCAGTTGACTTCATCATACTCAGGAACTGCATTGCCCACAATTCGTAATTTGAACCATCCATCTTCACAATAGATGTTGGACCTCTGAAGGCGCCTATAGATGGGATGTCTGCCTTGCTTTCTGACATTATGATAATGGAAGACTAGAGTGGTAGACTGAAGATATGATCGTCTACAAGGACATTAACAGGTTTAGTTGCATGTGTAGACTCAAGCAACCAAACCCCTTAATTTGGAAACGCGCGTGCGGAACAAATGCTGGAGTCGCACGCGCGCTGTCCTAGGGCTGCACGCGCACGGAAGTCAGGAGTTTCATGCGCACAGATATGCGCACAGAAACGCGCACAGGCGGCTTACAGGGACGTGCATAGGCGCACCGTTGCTCAAACGCACAAGACGCACAGACACGCAGGCATGCAGGGGTGTGCACAGACGCGTCGGGGTGCGCAGGAGTGCACACAGACTCGCAGGGGTGTGCAAAGATGCATAGGAGCGCGCGTTGGTGCGGCGCGAGACCGAGCGACGCTGAGGCAGAAGCGGCAAGGCGTGCGCACATGCGGAGGCGGCGCGAGACCGAGCGCAGCGAGGCCTGGGGCGGCGCGAGACGGAGGCGGTGAGGCACGCGCGCTGAGAGGCGGAGAGGCACGCGCACGGAGGGCTCGGGGGGTGGAGGCTAGGGTTAGGGTTTGGTTCGAGAACTTCGGTCTAGGACCGTCGCTCTGATACCATGTTGGGAAAAATGAGAAACTTGTTTATTCCATACGCCCTAGGCTCTCTTATATAGGAGAGTAGCCTATGGGTAAAATACATAAAGAGTCCAACGGGAAAAAGAAAATACGAAAAGGTACAGAAGAAAGTAACATATACATAAAATACGAAAAGGTACGAAAAGGTAATTGGTTCCCCACTTTCTCCACAAACTTTTCGGACCAACACCTCGAGGAATTTCTTTCGTTGCTGGATTCTCTGAAAGAGATGGGAAGACCGTCTGTGGGAAGGGACCATTGGGGATGTCGTAAAGGCACCTTCTCGGTTAAGATGGCTTTCGGGGCGATTTGCAGGCCGCTCCTGTCACGATCGGATGAGTTGATTCGAGATTGCGCCTTCTTTTAGAGTTTGGGCCTCCCTGAGCGTGTTGGTTTTTTCATGTGGCTGTTCAGAAGGCAAAGACTGATGACGAGAGACCGCTGTGCTAGGCTTCTGGGCTCCATCTCTGATAGATGCCTCTTGTGCGAGGGGTGATTGAATCCCTTGAACATCTATTCTTCAAGTGTCCGAAATCAGTACTGATTTGGGACGAGGCGAATTTGGCTTGGTTGTGCACGACGGATTTGGCCTCCTTTTGCGGCTCGTTGGTGGGAAACATGAGTAAACCACGACGGGAGCTATTTAGACCCATCGCGATTATATGGGCCCTGTGGCTAGGCAGAAATGCGCTCCTTTTTTCTGGGCAAAGGTTCTATAAGGAAAATGTTGGGATACACTCCGCGAGATTGGTGGATGAGTGTGGCCTTTAATTGTATGATGTAATTTCTATCTCCCTTTGTCATTTTCCGTTTTTCTTCTTTTAAAAAAAGTTTGGGGCGAACACCGATGAGTGTATCCGCTTGTTTTTTGGCCTAAAAAAAGAGAAAGTAACATATATCTCTACACCTACCACTACCATCCTACCTTGTGCCAAGCCCCCTCCAACACCCACCCTCAGTCTCCAACACCACCACATGAGCCTTGCGATTTGGCCCCACCATTCACAGTCTCACTGCTCTAGCCTCCACCCTTGTCAATTGAAGTCCCGTTATTGGAGTACCTAGATTGTCAGGGCAAGCAACCCTACCTCCTCCATCGCCATATTGTCCACTATTGTTATCGCCAACATTGGAGCAGT
The DNA here is from genome assembly GCA_037367405.1 of Ottelia alismoides. Taxonomy (NCBI): domain Eukaryota; kingdom Viridiplantae; phylum Streptophyta; class Magnoliopsida; order Alismatales; family Hydrocharitaceae; genus Ottelia; species Ottelia alismoides. The sequence continues at coordinate 482,275 of JAZKJV010009762.1, read as the reverse complement.
CACCACCACCACCACCCTCAGAGCTGATGTTGATGTAGGCTTCTACCACCTTCGATGCAATTTGCACCACTTTTGCCAATCTCGCCACCACCCCTTATTGGTTTGGAAGGTCCAAATCCTAAGAAGAGAAAGGGGTTTCTATGTGATCGGTTGCTTCATCTCCAAGAGATTGGGATTTTTATATTAGGGCCCCTCAACAAAAATATTTTTACCAAAAGGTGAAACTTGGTGAAAAAAATAAGAGAAGTTTTATTCAAGTGAAGGGATAGGAATTTTACACTCATGCCTTTGTGAGGAGAAATATTGCAGTAAGAGTTATAGAGGAAGGAGTGGACAATAAGCTATTCCCTTTAGAATTAGGACTATTGAGCCTCCATATATAGGAAAATTTGGCCCAAACATCTTAGTCACATCTCCCCTCTCATAATCATGTCGTTTCCGTCATTCACAACATCTTCGAACCCCACAACTCCTCGATGAAGATGCTACTAGGGTGGAGCATCGGGCCGACCCGGACCCTTCCCGCAAAAGTTCCGGCCCGCCCCATACGTGATATATATGTGGACCAAGCCCTGGTTCTCGTATTGTTGATATTTCATGTTTAGGCCAGGCCTTGCCCGAACTCGTGGTGGTCCAGGTGAGCTCAACTTGTGTAGCACTCCAAACATAGTACCGCGTCTAGTAATCACAAAGTGTTGTAGTAGATTATAAGCAGTAGGGTTTACTAATAGACAATCTGGGCTTAAGCATCTTGGGATGTGATGAAGGGCTCCAGTCTGGCCCAAAGCCAACATGTTGTCTGGACTAGGAATCCCCAATAATGGATCAGGTCTAGGACCCGAAATGTTACAGATGATATCAGATCTGATTCCCTCTAATAGTGGAAAGGGTTGCCCAAGATGTGAAATTACCTACCATAGAGTGAGGAGGAAAGTGCTACCCAAGAGATGAAACTGCTACTATTGCTGGGAGTAAGTCAAGAGTCATTTCGCAACGAGGACATTGCAAATATAAGCGGGGTGTGATTGTAACACCCTAAACATAGTACCACATCTAGTAATCACAAAGTTTATTAGTAGCTTACAAATAGTGGGGGATACTATTAGACAACCTGAGCTTAAGCATTTTTGGTTGTGGTCAAGGGCTCCAGTTGGGACCAAGTCCAACAAGTTGCCCATGCCAATAATTCTCGATAACAGACCGGGGCTGATGGCATGGTAAATTATGCTCGATTTTAATTAAAAATAAAATCTATACTTGACCATGCTGAAATAAAGCCATGACATGGTGAATTACATTGTCCGTATAGTACCGTTCTCAAAGTACACTTATTTTGAAATTAGAATTCAACTTTTATTTGTGTTGAAAACCTATTTACTTTTATTGATGTATTTCACGACTTGTATTAAAATGCGTAAAGTTGAGTCATGCATACAAGGTTTTGGTAGTAGAAAATAGGGATTTTATCAGTTATGCCCCTCTGAGATATTGCAATATCAGTCATGCCCCTCTCTTTTTTGGATTATCAATTGTGCTCTCGACTTCTTGTCGTTTTATCACATGTGCCCCTGAGGTTAGTTGTCATCCATCCGCGTTCCAAATTGCTATTATCTTTTGGAACACAAGGGTCATAACATTGAATAGATAGGTTACGAAGATCCATTTGCATCTTCCGCCCCCTCTTCCTCCAACGCCCCTCCTCCTCCTCCTCTGTTCCCTGCTCCTCTACCACCCCTCCTCCTCCTCCATCGCCCCTACCTCCTCCTGGCTTCGAGCCACAAAATGCTTGCCACCACACCACCATTACCTTTCGCATCTCTCGCCTCGCCTTCAACCTGTCGTGACCCGCTACCTTCGATCACACTACGATGGTCGAAGCTCCATGCTCCTCCTCCACCTTCGGAGCAAACCCATGCGAATACCACCTCTCTTCAGTTCCTTTGTTCTGAGCTAAAAAATCAAATAAACCTTGGCATAGATCGAAGCTCTCGAGCCCATCTTCCTTATTGCACGTGTTACTGGAGGTGACGACAACTCTTTGGAGCTCTCTCGACATGCCTTGGATTGCAATAGCCAGAAGGACATCATTACACCTCCTCCGAAACACCTATAGCTGAATGAGGAGGGAGCCCCATTATCAAAGTATCGACCTCCCCATCGACATCCATCTGCAGTTGAAGTCGATGGAGTTTCGTGCATCGATGAGGATGACGAAGGAGGAGGCCGGGGGGGGGGGGGGTAGAGGAGGATGAGTGGGGAGAGTGTTTGGACAATTATGCCCCTCTTATCGTGCCATGGTTTGAGAAAATCATGGTTAAATTTAACTCATTGACGACTAAAATAACGAAAGAGCACAAGTGAGAAGTCAGGAGCACAATTGATATTCCAAAAAGGAGGGATATAACCGATTTTGCAATATCTCAGAGGGGCATAAGTGATAAAATCACTAAAAATATATTAAATTTGCACACGTAACTTAAATATATATTATTGAACCTTAAGAAATTATATATGTTCTAAAAGGATGGAACATTATTGTTGGGAAAAATGAAAGCGTTGTTTATTCTTGGGAACCTTAGGCTCTCTTATATAGAGGAGAGACCTATGGGTAAACTACATAAGACATACATAAGAAAAGATAAATATAGAAACAATACATAAGATACAAAAGACCTCTACACTCCTCCCCAAGATGGAGCATAGATGTCGATCATGCTCAGCTTGGATGAACACTTTTGGAAAGATCTTCTGAGCAGGGCCTTGGTAAAGATATCTGCAGTTTGATCTCTTGAGCTGACATGAGAGGTAGAGAGAAAACCTTTCTGGATCATATCCCGTGTATAGTGGCAGTCCATTTCAATATGTTTTGTTCTCTCATGAAACACATGGTTGTTGGCAATAAATAGTGCAACCTGATTATCATACTGTAACCGCATAGGAAGAAGAACATCTATATGTAAATCTGCAAGAACTGCTCGAACCCACATCATTTCTCTGCTTGCTTGTACCATAGCCCTATATTCAGATTCAACACTTGACATGGCAACCGCAGTTTGCTTCTTACTCTTCCAAAATACAAGAGAGCTGCCAAGGAATACAACAAACACTGTAGTGGACTTTCTCTCCTTGGGACACCCTGCATAGTCTGCATCTGCGCATGTTGAAATGGTAAGATCTGCCCCTTTTCTGAATAACAATCCTGCACGTGGAGATGACTTTAGGTATTTCAGTATCATATGAACATCATCCATATGTACCTGTCGGAGTTGCTCCATGAACTGACTTACCCAACTAACTGCAAAGGAGATATCATGCCTAGTGATAGTGACATAGAGAAGCTTTCCCACCAATTCTCTATATCTTCTCTTGTCTACTTCATCTGTATCCTCATTATATAATCTTATACTGGGATCCATAGGAGTAGTGGTAGGTCTTTTTTTTAGGCTCAAAAAGGGGGAGACACTCAACGGTGTTCGCCCCAAAATATTATAAAAGAAAGGAAGAAAAGAATATTACAAAGAAGGGGAAGGATGAGAAAAAGGCAGAAGTACACCCGTCAGAGAAATCGAATAAACAACAATACACCACCACCCCCCAAAAACAAACACCGCAGACTACATCGCACACCAGTCATCCAGAAGACGCGAGCAATGGATAAGAACATTATCCCGGTAGAACCGTTGGCCGGAGAAAAGGGCCTCATTCCTTCCCAGCCAAATGCACCACATCCTTGCAATCGGGACCAAGATGTCCCTCCTAGCCCTGTTCCTGTTGCACAATAATATCTCGCAAAAAGCAGACAGATCATCCGATCTCGCCCAATCCAGATCATCCCAGATCCCTCGGACCATGTGACAGCCGAAGAATAAGTGATCAATAGTTTCCACCTCCGAATCACAAAGGATACAATTAGTATCTACGTTAACCAAGAATCTAGCACAACGATCACGCGTCAACAACCTCCGTCTGCGTAGAAGCCAAAGGAAGAAGCCAATGCACTCAGGAAGCCTCAAACTCCAAAAGAAACAACAATCGCGCACAAGGAGATCGGCCCCGGCCGGAGGGGGCGGAGCCAACGCCCGATACGCCTTTCTCGCGGAAAAGTGTCGTCCTTCCAAGTCCAGTGATCCATGCCCTCATTCGGCCGATCTGAGTCACCGATAGCACCCATAAGAGAAACAAAATCATCAAGCCGATGGTCCGAGAAATTCGCGAGAAAATGCGGACACCAGCAACCATCCACCCAGCAAGCGGCAACCGAAGCATCTTTGTCAGCCGCTAATGCAAGCAAACGAGGAAAGCGCTCCATCAAAGAACCTCTTCCCGACCAATCGTCAATCCAAAATTTAAAAGAATCACCCTTCCCCAGCACCGGCCTAAAGAGCGAAGCATTCCTAGCAAAGGCATCCAGCACGTTACGCCAAAACATAGTCCCTGCTGATTCCTGGCAAACTCGAATCATTCCTGTCTCAACAAGCATATCTGTGACATATTTCCTCTGAGTCATGACAAGTCCCTGCTGATTCCTGGCAAACTCTAATCCCAAGAAATACCTTAGAGTTCTAAGATCCTTTGTGGTAAATTGGCATCCCAGAAACTCCTTTGTTCTTTTTGTCCCTTGCACATCATCTCCTGTAACAAGTATATCATCAACGTAGACCATAATAATGACAATACCTGTAGGCATTCTCTGAACAAACAATGAATGGTCTGAATTTGACCTTCTAAATCCCTGCTTCTCAAATAAACCTGAGAGCTTCTGAAACCGTGCTCTCGAGCTCCGCTTCATGCCATAAATTGCCTTGTGAAGTCTACAGGCCTGTTGGCCCTCTCCCTCAGCAGCAAACCCCGGAGGCTGCTGCATGTAGACTTCGTCCTGACCGCCATACAAGAAGACATTCTTAACATCAAGCTGAAATAAAACCAATCATGTACCACTGCAACTAAAAGAAGAATCCAGACTAGAATTACGAGCAACATGAGAAAAAGTATCGATATAATCAATGCCATATGTCTGAGTAAAGCCCAATGCAACCAATCTAGCCTTGAAACGATCAATGGTACCATATGCATTGTGTTTTACTGTATACACCCATTTGCAACCGAAAACTGATGCCCAAGTGGGAGCAGGAACGAGGCTCCAAGTACTACGAGACTGTAGGGCATCCATCTCCTCTTCCATAGCTAGATGCCACTGACTGTTTCTCAATGCCTTCTGATAATTCCGTTGTATAGCCACGACAGATAAGGCAACATCAACCTTCTGAAATCCCATGTTAAGCGATCAAAGGAAACTTGTGAAGCTAATGGATAAGGCATAGGTATGCTTCTGCTTTCTAATAGCAATAGGAACATCCAAATTAACAGATAAATCCTCAGATGGAGTAATATTCTTCTGCAAAGATGCCTGCTCAAACACACCTCCAGAACCATCATTAGAAATCTTGTAATCAGTACATACTTGAGACGTGCTAGATGACAGGCGTTATCCATGAGCAGAAGATGAGTGACAAGTATAGAAATGTGGGAATGGTGTGACAACAGGTACCGATGACGGAAGAAGGGAGGGTGACATAGATGGAGGAGGTAGCGGTGATTGGGTTGGAATTACCTGCACATGTTGGGCTGGTGGTGGGCTCATAGGAGGAGGTGGCATGCAAAACTCATCATCTGAAGGTAATGAAGTTAACCTATCACTTGTAGGAGAAAAGTACATAACCGACTCAAAAAATGTAACATTAGCACTCACATAATATTTCCTACTCAATGGAGATCATATCAACGATATCCATTTTGTGTTTTGGAGTACCCAACAAACACACACTTGACAGCTCTAGGAGAGAGCTTGTCTATACCTGGAGAACTGGTGGACAAACGTAACCAAGCCAAATACATGAGGAGTGAGGGAGAACAGTTCCTTCCCTGGAAATGCTAGAGAGAAAGGAATTTTCTCATCAAGAACAGAAGAGGGCATGTGGTTAACAACATAACACACCGTAAGAATCACCCCAGAACGAATGTGGGGCACAGGTACTGATGCTTCCTCTCTGCAACACCATTTTGTTGAGAAGTATAGGCACACGATGTCTGATGAATAATACCTTAGGATGAGAAAATTTTGAGAGAGAGTGAGTACAGACTTCCAAAGCATTATCAGTTCTCACAAATTTCACAAAGAAAAATTTTTTTGCACTTCATTAATAAAAGTTTGATAACATCCTGCTTTAGATTTATTCTTCAACAGAAACACTCATGACAAACGAGAGAAATCATCAACTGCGACAAGATAAAACCTGTGTCCCTGGTGATCGGGAACATGACTTGGACCCCAATTATCAATATGAAACAACTCAAAAAAGGGCGAGTGCTCCGACTTTGACGACTAGGAAAAACAGATCGGTGATGCTTTCCCAACTGACAGGCTTCACACTGGAAGGAAGAATGAGGAGAGATATGAGGCAAGACATGACACATCTTCTGGAGTGGAAGATGACCAAAGCACATGTGCCACGTGAAAGGAGAGACAGGTCCAAGAGACTGAGAAGATAGGCTAGCATAAGTTGTTCGGACCAGATGATAGAGGTCACCCTGCTCACGGCCACAACCAATCACCCTGCCCGTGAGTATGTCCTAAAAAACATGAGACGATAGATAAAAAATAGCCCGATAATGTAAATCCTTCATAATCTGATTAATAGATAATATATTCATAGAAAAGTCAGGTGCATGCAACACGTTTTGCAAACGCATTGACGGTGTCAAACAGATCTCTCCTGTGATCGGTGAATAAGTCCCATCTGCTATGACAATAGTCCTCCCTAGAGATACGTGCCTATAAACTATAAGCTGATCTCTATCGTCGCATATGTGATGTGTCGCGCCAGAGTCCATATCCATTCAGTAAGATCAGAACCATCAACCATGATAAGTAGTGAAAGCATATGTGCTACCTGAGGTACTGGAGGAGTCGGAAGTTGCACCATCTGAATGGCCTCCTGGAGTAGGCGAGGAGTCCAGGGAACTCCCCGAAGGCATAATGTCCCTTAGTCGAGCAATAAGGTCATCATACCTCTGATCCGACGAAGCAGTTTTACGCGAATTTGCTTGCTCTGCTACACGAGCCGAAGCAGGAACACCATGCTTGGAATAACATGTATCCTTTGTGTGACCAGTATGATGACAACAAGTGCACTGCTGGCGAATACAGCCTCCTCTACCACGAGGTCCACACCCACAGAACTGAGAAAAGCCCCCCTACCGCGGGAGGCTGCCATCGCAGAGGAAGTCTGACTCGAAGTAGTAGATGGGACAATGATCCTGTCGAGTCTTCTGAAAGCTTCCTCCATAGGAGGAATAGTGACATCTGATAGAATATATGAACGAGCCGCCTCATATTCAGGGTCTAGTGCCGCAAGGAAGACACCGACCATAGTAGCATTCCGATATGTCTTCTTCTGCTCAGGAGTAGATGTGAGTGGCATGAAACTGTGCAACTTCTCAAGCATCCCACACAGAGACGTGTATAGCGAATGGAGGGGCCATCCATTCTGCTTACTGGTGAATATATCATATTGCAACTGCAGTATCTTGGTCTCATCCCTCGCCTGGGAATAAGTTACGGCAAGAATATCCCACATTGCTTTGGCGGTGGGCTGATGTAACACATCATTGACAATCTCAATCGTCAATGTACCAGACAACCAGACTTCGGCATATGCATAATCTGCCTCCCATGAGGCAGTGATCCATGTTTTTTCAATCGGCCCCTCTTCGGTAAAAATATGCTTCTTACCCGTAGATTTCATGAGGCTCATGAACTGCATAACCCATAGCTCGTAGTTCGTCCCGTCCATCTTGACAATCGGCGCTGGACCTCTGAAAACGCTAGTGGCAAGATCATTGACCTTGCTCTCTGACATAATGTCGGATGAAGAAAACTAGGGTTTTGTAGACCAATAGATATGTATCTACATAGACATATGAGGATTTGATTGCATATGTAGACTTATGCAACCAAATCCATCAACCCAAACGAAACCTCGATACAAGCAGAAGAGGCCGTGGTCCGGCTGCAACAGGGGCCGGCAACGGGAAAGATAGAAAGGTCGGCCCGGCGGCGATGGCGGAGGGCTGGTGACGGCTTGTCGAGAAGAGACTGGGGCGGCGGCGGTTCACCGAGAGGAGGGGTGGTGACGGCTCACCGAAAGGAGGCCGGCGGCGGTTACGGCTCGACGGAAAGGAGAGATCGGCGACGGCTGCTTGGAGGAGGAGGAGAGAGGGGCAGCACGTGTGGTTAGGGTTAGGGTACGAGAGCTTCGGTCTAGGACCGCCGCTTTGATGGGAAAAATGAAAGCGTTGTTTATTCCTGGGAACCCTAAGCTCTCTTATATAGAGGAGAGGCCTATGAGTAAATTATATAAGACATATATAAGAAAAGATAAATAGAGAAATAATACATAAGATAAAAAAGATCTCTACAATTATTAATGAATTGTCATTTATTTTCAAGTATAAAATGTAAAACTACACAAAATCACATATTCTTATTAATGAATTGTCATTTATTTTCAAGTATAAAATGTAAAACTACACAAAATCACATATTCCCCGCCGATTGGATATTAGTAAGGCAATGACCTATCTGAACAAATCTGCATGCCACATTTTTAATCGTGATTCCAATTGCAATTAACAGGCAACTTAAAAGATCTTTCTATACTTCTCTAAATAAGATTGGGATATTTCATGGTATCTTCTGCTTTTGTATCTTTATGTATACTGTGAGGGTGGATCGTTCGCTTGTGAAATACTATAAAACTGGAGGATAAGGATGCCATTGAAGATTCTGTTCATTCCTCGACTGTAGAGGAAGAGGCTGGCGAAGGAAGTGAAATCTACAAAACGAAGTAGGCTTTATAATTACGTAGTATGTATTTTATTTGTGCCCTCGATTAGAGGACGTGGATCACATTCGTATCTTTGTAAAAGATTTGAACTTAAGTCAGAATATCTTGTTTCAGTTTCTCATCTTTTAAGGCTTTCTTAAGAAGCTTCACATTGGGGCAACCTTCTTTAAGTATTGTTATTTATAATGGAAATCTAGCAAGAATGTTCTTTGGATCTCTTCTTTACGTTTTAATACATTGGGGCGAACACCTCTGAGTGCTTCCCCTTTTTTGAGCGTCAAAAAAAAAAGAGAATGTTCTTTGGATTTTGTGGTCTTCCGGATTAGATTCTGCTTGTCCATTTAGTGACCTTGGGCAGGTGGATGTGGAGTACCTTTTCTTTCGCTATGTATTTGTGCAAAGCTTCCTCGTGCAAAGTTTGCCCAGATGAACTTGAAGCTCTTGAATGTACACGTCCACTTCTCCTTAGCTCAAGTATGTTTTTAGCTCCGCATGCCTCTGCAACTGAACCTCATGTAAATCCTGTGCCAGGAAATACTTCATCTTCTTCACAAGCTACATTTGAAATCCATGCCCTTGCATACCGATGGTCCTTTGAAGAAAGTGGATCCCTCTTTTTACTTTCACTACGATCCTTAATCAATGAATTGAATGTAACAAATACTAAATTATTCACCAGCTTGGTATCCAATTTAGCTCTATTCCGTGTATGAACCTAAAATACGCACACATATATATGTTATACACTAAAAAGTCAATGTATAATGGATGTTAGTGTACAAATATAAAAACCATTACCACTCCAAAAACGCTCCAGTTTTTCTCGCATCCAGATGATGATGAGGTCAAACTCAAAATTCTCATTGCCATTTCTTGCAAATTGGGGATTTCACTTCCATATAATGACCATCAATGAGCTGTTTCATATCCAGCATTAATTAGATTTCATCAATATGAACTGTAAAATCATATTGAAATACTTGAGAGGGATTTACCTGGATCAAAATCATCATCATTTAATGATTGTTGTTTAATTGCTAATGGCTTCCCAAACAATCCTTGACAATGTTTGTAAATCACTAAGTCCTTTCTTGCTCAATGCATTCAAGAAGATTTTTTTTCACATCATTCTCAACATAATCATTATAAGAGATGTACGAATTCAAATAAAATGCTGCAAGATGAATTGGAGAATCAAGCTGTCCTTTTGTCTTAAAATTTGATGGCATCGATGAAATGCTTATAGGACAACTCATTTCCTTTGAAGGAATCAATTATTTCTTTCTTTACCTCCGCTAGTCTTCCATACACAAACCCCATAGATGGATTCACATCAGAATTAAAAATGCATAGAATACGAACCAATGGAGTAAAAACTCTTAATGCAAGATGAACTTGATTCCAAAAATTTAGACTCAAGACATTTGATGTCGCCACCTCTCTTTTCCTAGTCTTCGATCATCTCTCTCCACTAATCTGAAGAAAATATGAGCGTCAACTTTTCTTTCTTCTCGAGAACACTTTGCAATATAAGAAATGCAATAGCAAATTTAGTTTGCCCAGGTCTGACGATGTTTTTTTTTGTGTAAATTTATGCATCATACTTAAAGTCTTCATGTGGTTATAAATGAAGACCGTAAGAATCCTTGCCATAAAGATTGCGCTTTTCACCTTTGATTCTTTCCCCATCTCCTCCAACACCAAATCAAGACTATGAGCATCACATGAGCTCCAAAATTTTTTGAGATACTTTGCCTCCATCATCCTCCCTGCAACCCTATTTGCATATGTATTATCTATGACAACTTGGACAACATTTTCAATTCCAACCTCTTGGATGCAACCTCTTGGATGCATTCATCTACCAAGTTGAAAATATATTCAACAGTATGTTGCTCATCAGAAGATTCTACATACCTCAAAAAACTTGTACCTAGTGAACAATTTACACACAAGTTCATAATACTTCTACCACGAATATCAGACCATGAATCAGTCATGATAGAACATCCCATAGTTTTCCACATTTCTTTATGTTGTGCTTAGGCATCGTTGACATCCTTAACCTTTTTATTCAACTGTGGAACAAACATCTCATAACGAGTGGGAGGTTTGAATCCTGAACCATATTGCCCAATTGCTTCAAATGCTTTATGGCAATCCTTCATTTGAAATATACCGAATGGAATGTTTGCTTTGTAAGCCCAACAACATATATATGCGATGGCCTTTTCCCCTTGATCCTTGCAAAATGCATCTTTGATTGTCGTCTGTCGTTGAGCAACAATCTCATTGGTTGACTCAGTCATGCAAGGCCTTTTTGCTGAGCTCATCGTTGGTACATCACCTCTCATGACATCAACATCATTCCTCAAATCATCGATTTCCTTCATCTTTTTAGCCTTTTTCTTTGATATTCCATCCAAATATTCCTTAATTTCTTTCTTTATCTCTTCATCAACCTTGGAACAAGAAGAGACTTGTCCACGAATATGAGCCAAATGCTGGTTGAGTATATAAATTTCACCTTTGATGGTTTTGCTACAAAGTTTACACACAGTTGTATTATGATCATCCTTTGTAAGCATATAACCAAACTTCCATTAAGGATCTGTAGATCCTAGTGGAATAAAACACATGTCATCCGTTCTCATTCCACTACTTATCACATGATCAGAAGATGGAGTGTCCATACCTTACTCAAGGACCACACGGTTCACATCTATTCACCAATATTACATATTACATATCAACGTGAACAACAATATAATAATGTAGCAAGGAAGAGATAACTGAATGAAAAATCTTGAAAAATCTCAATGACCAAATGAAATCATGCTTAAAGCATCAAACTCAACTCACAACAAAGACATGGACATAACAGACATAACAGTCAATGATTTTTTTACTTCTCAAACACAAATCTCAATGGAATCATAATTGGAATTTGGAAATCATAACAAATATCATTTTCCACTTCTAGAATACATGGGCATCACAATTGTCCCATTTTTTTCACAGTTGAATTAAGAAATTCACAACTTCTCTTCTGAATATGAATCAAGAACATACACTAATTGTAGAAATTCAGAACATACACCGGATAAAATCCACTAATTTATTCAAAACTTCTTTGCAGAAATTCAGAGCATTCTTCTCAACTTTAACAAATATCAGAACGGGATAAATTCAGAACATTTATTCACAAGAATCACAACTTTTTTTACAGAAATTCAGTGCATTCTTCACAACTTTAACAAAATTCAGAATTGGATAAATTCAGAATATTTATTCACAACTTTTTTACAGAAATTCAGAGCATTCTTCACTACTTTATTCACAACTTTTGCAAAAATTTAGATATGTATAAAATCCACTAACTATTATCTAAAATATGTAAGATTTAGGGCAACAAAAAAAAAACCAAAAATTTGGATTACCTCTTGTGATGGTGCAGCAGCGGCGGCGGCGATCGGCGACAATGAGACTTTCGCACGGGCTTGGCGAGGACAGCAACGGCGGCGATCCTTCACGTGGAGGTTGGACAACAACGGTGGCAGTGAGGCTTGGCGAGGCTTCGAAGGAGGTTGGAGAGCAGAGGTTGGACAGCAGCGGCAGCGACAGCGAGGCTTGGCAAGGCTTTGAAGGAGGTTGGAGAACAGAGGTAGAGAGGAGTTTGCGTGAGGCGGAGAGGGGTCAAGAGTTTAGGGTTATGTGTGTGAGGGGTCGGGAGTGGGGTCGAAGGGATCAGGGTCGATTTTTTTGTTTTCTAAAACCTAATTAAAAAAACGGCCATTTAGGCGGCGTTTACACGGCCGTTTACCATCGATTAAGCGGTCCAACCGCATACGGACCCGATTATGAATAATCGGCGCGGTCGAGGACCGCCTGCATGTAGCCTGATTTTTGCATCCCTGGCCACTTGCTATAAAAAACTCAAATATTTCATTCTGTCACTGCATAGGAATTACCCATATGATGCTTTATATAAGGAATTGCCCATTAAAGAAGCAACCTTAATCCAAAAAAATGCATCTAAGCCAAAAGGCACACACAGGGATTGTAATATATGGATTTTACTATAATTGAAGATCACAAGGGAATAAAAATGAAACGACATTTTTAACATAAAATTAGATAATACGAACTGCACCGTACCACTGTTTATAAAAGGAATCAAATACGTCTTCTTGGTTGTGGTGCGGGGAAAATTGTAACTTGTCCAAGGGTGCTAGTTGTTTTCGAAAACTCTATTGGCAACTTGCATTCTTTTTGATTTCTGTTATGATGATGTCTATGTCTCATGCAAGTTGATTTAAAATGTATAGTACTTTTGCACGGTAGTAGGATCTGCAAATGCCCTTGTCTAGTCTTTAACTGCTTTCTGAGATTCTAAGGTGTTTTCTTGCAGTTGGAGTGGACTTGGAAATATGACATCAACCGAAGCTATGCGTCTCTTTGTAAAAATACTGGAGGTATCTTCGTTGTGTATTTTTTGTTTTGCTGTGCAGAGGGCATGCTAGTAATTTGACAAATCTGTACGCCTCTTATTAGGAAGAAGATCCTGCTTGGTATTCAAGGATTCCGGAATTCACCGTGGAACCCCGCAATGGTACGGAAGCAAATGTGAGTTGCTTAAACCTATGGTTTAGGATACGAGGATTGGGGATTGAGACATCTTTTCTAGTTTCTTGCATGATTAGTGTCATGCCTCTATGATAATATTTTTGCAGAGAACAACCATCTGATGTCCTCAGCTTGCGAACCCATTAGTTTTATTTAATTTATTGGAATTGAAAAGTTTCAAAGAAATTTTTATACCCGATGGTTTATTTTTTCGTTATTTATCTCTCCATGTTTACATATACATGCTTTACTATTGGTGTTTGATTGAAATTTTATGTTTAATTTTAATTTTTTATATTCTAAATTTGATAACATGAATGTGTGCGCTCATATGCTTTTGCACGTAATCATGTATACATATCACGTAATCATGTATACATATCTACATATTTGTGAATTTAGTCTTGTTCATGATAATGGTGCGAATTAATGTATTGAGCATTCTAAGTACCGAAGAATGACCTAGGTGGGTAATTGAACTTTTCCAAGATCCAATTAGCATACCATGAGATTAATCTCACATCATTAGTGAATGGGATTTTGGGGAGTCAGTGGGGTTATATAAAGAATTACACACCCATATACTCATTAAAAGAAAGAAATAGAAGATTATGTCCTTTAAGGTGATTTCCCATAGTTTCATCCCGCTTCTTAGGGAGTAGGGTTCGACGTACATATCTTCTGTCTTCTTCATGTTTATTGCTCTTGATATGTTTATTGCTTATGTATTATGTTTGTGCACATGGTATCAGAGCCTCCTAGGGTTTTTAGAACCCTAATTCTAAGATGCATCATTATTGTTTTCCGTGTTGCAACTTCTTAAAAAGTGAAATCAAAGATTTATGCTCATGTGCTATTAGGTTTCTCCAAGAAATCCTAAATCCGATGTTATGTGCTACTAGCATCATCTAGTTTGGGTTCACCAAACCCCACTCGCCACCTCCTCCCGTCCATCTTCAGGAGGGCCCAAACAAGCACACCTCTGGGCCACCTCCGCATGGCGGAGGAAGCGCCCTCATCAACAGTTCATCCGATGTGCGACTCTAGTCGCAGGGTCATCCGTGTGCAGACCATCCAAGCTGGTGCACTTTATCGCATGCAGACCATCCAAAGATTCCAAACTGTAGGTAGTGGTACTCCGGACCATCACCTACACGCATGTGAAGATGTGCTCCAGACCAGCACCTTTCACGCGCGAAAGGGACACACTTACATGCTACCATTGTGTCAGAGGCACACCCACGATCCTGGCGGTACACCCACCTCTATGGCATCACAACCACGATGACGTATCACCTTCAGATCGTGCCATCGAGGTGGTTCGTGAGCCCTTAACATTGCCACACCTCCTCTCTCTTGCCCATGGAGGTGCAACATCCTCACGATGCTCCTGCGATCTCGCACGTGGCAATTTCATATCGGTCCCCAAGCAATCAACTCGAAGTAGCAGACTCCCTGTGTGCGTGGCTGCATTCGATCTCCCTCAACCTTGCCCTCATGCTTCGACCTGCTCGAAAATGTGGCACTGACTTGGATTTCCAGAACTGTAGTCGTGTTTTTGTGATAGAATAGGGTAATACCCCTTTTTAAGAGAGAGAGAGAAGGGGGAAAATGAGGAGGATTGCCATATTGTTTAAGGCTGAATGGGTCGTGCTAATGTATTTCAAAGAGAGAGAGGGAGAGATGGGCCTAAAAAAGAGGAAGGAAAAGAGAGAGGGGGGAGAGGTCCATTTAAAAAGAAGAGGGGGATTTTCGGCTCAAGTGGATTGTTGATGTATTCCAAAAAAATGGCCAAGGATTTCGGGCCCAATTGGGCCACTATTGTATGTAAAAAAAGGAAGAGAAAAGAAAAAAAGTATGGCTTATGAAAAAAGGGAAAAAAGTGAAGAAAAAAAAGAGACGACTAAAAAAAGAAAAAGAATGATTTGTGCAAAAAAGAGATCATAAAAAGAAGAAAAGAGAAAATTTTGATGAGGTTTTTGCTCATTTGTTTTCCCAACTTGGTCGAGTACCCTTCAAATTCCAACAAGTATAAAAGAAAGGGGGAGTGAGAGAAAGTAGAGATTAACTCAATGTAGGTGATAATACTTTAATGACCATGGATTCAATACGAGATCCTTTTGATGTTTCCAAGAGAGGGAACCCACTTTGAGGTCCCAAGAGAGCGACATGCATTCAGAGATCTACAACAACAATGCCTTTTCATTTATTTTCCCAACTTGGTCGAGTACCCCTTCAAATTCCAACAAGTATAAAAGAAAGGGGGAGTGAGAGAAAGTAGAGATTAACTCAGTGTAGGTAATAATACTTCAATGACCATGGATTCAATACGAGATCCTTTCGATGTTTCCAAGAGAGGGAACCCACTTTGAGGTCCCAAGAGAGCGACATGCATTCAGAGATCTACAACAACAACAAAGCCTCTTCCCACATTAAGTAGGGTCGGTTACATGGATACTTTGCCTCCATTCAAATCTATCTTGGGTTATTCTCGGGCTTAGATTCAAAAAATTAAGATCCCTTCAGATAGTTTCATTCCAACACTATTAGTCCTTCCTCATCCTCTCTTAGTCAGCTCAACATCCCAACAGTTGCATCTCGTAACTGGTGCATCAACCGGTCTCCTTTGCAAATGACCAAACCATTTTAAGCGGTTTTCTCGCATCTTATCCACAATTTGAGCTATATGTACTTTCCTTTTAATTGCATCATTTCAAATCTGATCTTTACGTGTATGTCCACACATCCACCTTAGCATTTTTATTTCTACAACTGCCATTCTCTGCACATGTCTATGGTTCACAGGCCAACATTCATATCCATAGAGCATAACAGGTCTCACAGCTGCTTTGTAAAACTTTCCTTTGATTTTCATAGGAATTTCTATCACATAGAAGGACAGTAGATGCTCCTCTTCACTTTAGCAAATCGGCATTTATTCTATAAGTAACATCTCCATCAATTTTCCCATAGTACAAAATAGATACCAAATATCTATATAAATCTTTCTTCTGAATATTATCGTCACCAATCTTTACCTCGATTCTTTCATCATTGCTTTCATCGAAAGTGCACTGCATATATTCAATATTAGCCCTACTTATACGAAATCCATTAAGTCTCCAATGTATGTCTCCAGACCTCAAGATTCTCATTTTCTCCATCTCTAGTCTCATCAATCAACACAATATCATCATCGAATAACATACACCCAGGTATCTCATCCTGATTGTGATTAGTCAACTCGTCCATATCAAAGTAAAAAGGAATGGACGATTGGACTCAAAACTGAACTTTGATGCGGACCAATGTTGATGTCAAAATAATCGATCTTCCCAGAGTAGATCCTTTAAGCCCTATCTTACATATCTTTTATGAGGTTAATGTATAAAACATGTACTTGTCTCTTCTCCAAAACTCTCCACAATATCTCATGTCGGACATAATCATAAGCCTTCTCCAAATCAATAAAAATCATATGAAGGTTCTTCCTTTTAGCTCTATAAATCTCCAGCAAGTGGATGGCTTCAATAGATGAGCGACCTGACATGAATCCGAATTGATTTTATTTTACTTTGGAAACTTGCTTCAACTTTCTTTCGATCACACGTTCCCAAATTTTCATAGTATGACTCACTGTTGTAAAAGTCGGCCGACTAGTCAATCCGACTAGTCGAGTTGGGGGGGGATAGCCGATTCAACTAGGCCTAGTCGGCTATTAGTCGGTCAACCCGACTGATCAGACCGACTAGTCGGCCTAGTCGGCCGACTACTCAACCGACTTTTACATAGAGGTTTTTTATTTTTATTTTTAATTTTTTTGCTTTTTTTAAAATCAAACCTATATAAACATGCTTAATGTTATATTTAAAGTCAATTACTCCTTTTGTTTCATTATAATAATATAGAAAATGTTCAAATCTATGCAAATATAGAAGAATATATGTATACAAAATGATTTATATTGCAAATATATAATAATATATGTATAAAAAATGACTTATATATTAAAAATAAATAAAAAAATTCAAAACCGACTAATGGCCGACTAAATCCGATTAGTCCCCCGACCGCCGATTAATCCTTAGTCAGTGATCCCACCGACCGAGTACCGACTACCGATTTCTGCAACATTGGTATGACTCATCAACTTGATACCTCTATAATTCGAACAATTTTGAATCTCTCCTTTGTTCTTACAAAGAGCACCACGATGCTTCTCCTCCAATCTTCCGGCATTTTCTTGCTTCGCTAAATAACATTGAATACTTTTGTAAGCCAAATCAAACCACGCTCACCTATAACTCTCCATACTTCTATAGGAATGCCATCAAGTCCTACACCTTTTCCAGGTTTCATAACCTTAAAAGCCTTCTCTACTTTCATCCTTTGTATTCATCTATATCGTGTACGATTCAGGTAACTTTCACTACTAGCAAGATCTCCCAAAGTGATCTCTCTATTTCTTTCCCCAATGAAAAGCTTATGGAGATACCATATTCTTATGAGTAACAAGCATGTGTCCTTCGTCATCCTTAATGCATCTCACTTGAGAAAGGTCTTTGGTCTTTCTTTCTTTTGCTTTGACCAATATATCCTTCTGGTCCTCCTTAGAGTCAAAATTTTTGTACAAGTCTTCATAAGCTTTTGACTTAACTTCGCTTACAACCTTCTTTGTTTTCTTCTTCGCTATTTTATAGTTTGTGACAATTTCCTTTATATTATCCTTAGACATGGCTTTAAAGCATGCTCCTTTAATTTTAAGCTTCTTTTACACCCCTTCACTCCACCACCAAGCCTTGTTTTGGTCTGGAACTCCTCCTTTTGACGTGCCTAGCATCTCTTTGGCTACTCTTCGGTTACAAGATGCTACCAAAATGCTTAAATCCATGTTGAAAAGATCCGAACTGTTTCACGATAAATTCATAAATAGCATTTTTTAGGAATACTATTTATGAATTTGTCTCGTTTGCGTTGGCTATCGGCTACCTAACGCGCAACCCTTCTCATTTACCCGGGCTTGAGACGAGCATGGTTGAGTTCCACATTCAGAGATCTACATATTATATATGCCCATGGCATAAAGAAACATGCACGATGACAAATCCCCCATAGGCTATGTCACACCTCCACATGTTTCGACAACAGAGAGACTCATTGCAGAGGTCATCCCTCCAGATCATCCTAGCTAGAATGACATGTGAAGCATCGTCTTCAACATCAATTGATAGAGTATGCTTTGAGTTGTTATGGTCCATAGTATCATGTATTCATCGAATGAGTTTGTGTTTCTTACTGTTTGTCCAAGTTAAGCATTGCATGCTCCAGCTTGAGGGGGGGTGTTGGAGAATGACATAGGCGAGTAACTAGACCTTTCGATGATCCGGTTACTACACCATTATATTATTCTCACATTATGATCCAGTTACTACACCATTGTATTGATAGATTATTCTCACATTTGCAATCAGAAAGAAAGTTGGTGTAGCTCCGATCGAGGATAAGATGCGAGAAAACCGCTTAAGATGGTTTGGTCATTTGCAAAGAAGATCAACGGATGCACCGATTATGAGATGTGAGTGTTGGGATGTTGAGTCGGCTAAGAGAGGGCGAGAACGGCCCAAGAAGTGTTGGAAAGAGACTATACGAAGGGATCTTAGTTTTTTGGATATAAGCCCGGGATTGACCCAAGATAGATCTGAATGGAGGCGAAGAATCCGTGTAGCCGACCCTACTTAATTGTGGGAAAAGGCTTTGTTGTTGTTATATGTGAGTGGGGCGCTGGAGAGTCGGTGGGGCTATATAAAGAACCCCACACCTCTGGTCCCCTGTACTAATTGAGAGAAAGAAATAGAAGAATACATCTTTTGAGACGTTCTCCCATGGATTCATCCCGCTCCTTAGGGAGTAGGGTTCCACGTAAGAATTCTCCGTGTTCTTCATCTTTATTACTCTTCGTCTGCTTATCGCTTCGACATTATTTTTTTCCTTACTAAGAATAAGATTGATGTTATTTTTGTTCCTGATGGTGATTTGATTTGGAATTTTTTCTTCTATATTGACTAGCTGATACTTTTTTCTATTGCATTGTGTTTGTTGAAAAAGCCAAGACAGATGGATGAAAGTGATCCTGAGATGAGGACTATTCCTTCAGAAAAAGTCGCTGTCCTGGAGACGCAGGATAAGAACATCATATTGGAGGGACTTGGTTGTGTAAGCATTTATGATAAGTGGGAGAAACTCCCAGTTTCTGGTCAGTTACCTAGGTCACGATATGAGGTACTTCATTGCTTGCACTTCTTTCAGTGAAAAATGAACTTGAAGAATATTATTGATTTTTTTAAATTTTCAGCATGGAGCAGTCGTACTGCAAGACAAAATGTACATTTTTGGAGGAAACCACAATGGTCGATACCTAAATGATACTCAGGTATTTGGTTAATGGTCTGTTTTCGCAGTAAGTAGAATTCTGTGCCCTATGTAATTCAGTTAACTGGAACTTCTTAATAGAATGTTCTTTTTTCACAGTTAACTTCTTAGGATATATTGTCTGCTAAATGTTATTTGGATTTCTCGTTCATCTTGGGCATGCATACTTTAATTTTATCTATTTATTTTTAGGTCAATATTATCTGAGTTGCCTTTTATTACAGAATATTAGGTTCAATCTTTTACATTATCATATTTACACCGTTTTTATTTTGAACACTCAAGGTTCTGGACATGAAAAAGTTGACCTGGTCCAAGATAAATGCCACAATAACTCCCGACCCTAAAACAAGTACATTGCTGGCTCCATCTGCAGGTCACTCCTTGGTAAGCAATGATCTTTGGATGATGTTTCCTGGTTTTAATTTTATGAGATCTGAAACATGTATTTTCCCTATTTGATACATGTGATTTCCTTTCAGGTGTCCTGGGGAAATGGAATTTTATTTGTTGCAGGTCGTACAAAGGTGCCGGTGGACACCGTTGTAGGTTGAGATCACTTTCTGATACACAACCATTTTAGTTTATTAGTTTGTATTTCTATTTGTCTTCTTGAGAAGTTTCTCTTTCCTTTCAGTGAAGAAATTTGATTTGCAGACATGTACTTGGTCATCTTTAGAGACGTTTGGGAAGGCACCGGTACTTGCTTTCGCCTTTTCTTTCTACCTCTATTTTAACTTTTTCTTGGCAAGAAAACTTACTTTAGGTTATGCTTGTAAACTCTTTAGAGGGCAATAATATTTCTATGCCGGCTTCTGAGGTTGGAGAGTTTTAGGTCTATGGCCGTCTTATGCCCTTTGATGATTGGAAAGGGTGAATAATTTAGCAAGGGTTTTACCCCTACACTGAAGCACATGGAAGAGAGCAAAGGACCTTGTTTTAAGCTGAAGAAATATCATCTTGTTCACTAGTGCCTATAGATCTTTTCTGTCTTTTTTTAACAATGATTGAATTAATCTCCCAGCCATACTTCTTTCAAAGAAAGTACAATTGTTTTTTGAAATTCTACTGCAATACGTCTTTATTTCCTTGCCATGCATGATTGTCATCGTGTAGCTAGTCCACCTGAACTTTTGCATCCCCATCTCCAAACCGCTGCAAATCCTGATGCTCACGCTGTCCCTTGAACTTTAGAATATAACTATCGGTATTCAGATGCATCTTAATGTTGTATGTTTTTGTAGGAAGGCATTCTAGTGTTTAGTGAATATTTTTATTCTGTAACCATACCCCATGCTGAACAATGCCTTCTTTTGCATGATGAAAATTGGTCAGAAGTTCATTTTTTTCAGGATGTTAAATATTTTTTATCGAAATCTCTTTTTTAGGTGTCTCGAGGAGGTCAATCTGTTACTCTTGTGGGATCAAATTTAGTTATGTTTGGTGGTGAAGATGCAGCGGGATCACTGCTAAATGATGTCCATGTTCTCAGTCTTCAGACCATGACGTGGATAGAATTAGACGTTGTGTAAGTGAATATTATATCGAGTATTAATGTATGATGGTCCTTCATGAGGTTCTCTTCTAGCACTTTGGTTGGGCTGTACAAAAATCTCCAGTTTCTTTATTTGCTCAAATCTGATACATTAAAAGTTCAATTTGAAATAAATGAGTTGAACCTGATCACAAGGTTAGCTCATTCATATAGACTAAATGAGCCGGACAGAGGTAGACTTGGTTAGGTTCAATTCTCAAATAGAAGTGATTAAATTCATATACATTCAAAATTCAATCCTGTGAGCGGTGGGTAGTCATGTTTGATGTCAGGCTGGCCAAAACCTATTAATTACTGTATAAGGAGGATACATGCTTAGATGTATGTAACTACCATTGTTTTATTCCCATGTGCCTCATTTGTGTACCGTGTGCAAGCATGTGCATGTAAGGGCTTGCATGTGTGTGTCTTCATCATTGTTAAAACTAGAATTTAAGACATTTTATGTAGTAGGTACATGTGTACATCGAGATATGAACTTCTTATTATTCTGCCAGTTGAAAATAAAATATGCACAAAACATTACTTTTATAACTTGATTTCTTGTTGTAGGGGCGTTCGTCCTTCGCCTAGATCATATCATAGTGCTGCTGTACATGCTGAACGTTACCTACTCATTTTTGGTGGGAGATCACATTCTACTTGCCATAATGATCTGCATATCCTGGACTTGCAGAATGTGAGTAGCCATTCTCTTAGCGGAGTTGTTCTTATTATATCTCAAGATATAATTTGTCCCTTATTCTTGATCTGGTAGCAGATGGAATGGTCCAGACCTGTCCAGCAGGGTATTGTTCCAGCTCCACGAGCTGGCCATGCTGGCGTCACCATAGGAGAGAACTGGTTCATAGTCGGCGGCGGAGACAACAAGAATGGTTTGCCACTACCTTTTTGACTCTTGCTTCCGAAGTTTAACTCCTTTGATTAAAACTGATTGTGTTTTTTCTTGATTTTTGAAGATAGCTGCTTGAGGCCTATAATTATCCGTATCACTATATGCACTTTTTTAGAACCCAAAGGACCACCATTGGAGGTTAATGGTCATCCAGAAATTCATTAGAAACACAACAAAAACGAAAAAGGGGGTGTGCATAGTAGAATCCACCTCCATCTACATCATGTTTCATCTAGAGTCAGATGATATTAGGGGTCTAGAAATAGCGACCATAATGTTGGAAAAGGCTTTGTTGTTGTTGTAGAAATAGTGCCCATGGCTGCAGTTTTTTTTCCTACGAAAAACAAACTGAAGTGCAAAAATGCTAACAAGACAGAGTAGAAAGTTGTAAAATAAAAAACCATTCCAAGGCCCTTAGGAGCCAGCATATATCAGCTGGTTGGAAGAGTGTATTAAAGTCCTAGTTAGTACCATTGCAACTGCTTCAGTCTCAGCATCTCAACCCGACTAGGCTTTGCTTTTCAACTATACACCCTCTCTCCGCTTCACTTTTACTCTATCTTATTGCTCTAGGATGAGATATTCTTGTTGCCCTTCTGGTAGAGAAATCATGTATTACGAGAAGTATCACAACCGAATCCGTATTACAAAGATCGTGGAGCTCTTCCCTCAGCACCAGACTGTGATTTAAGAGTATTCACTAAGAACATGAAAGCATCAAGAAATCTCTATGAACCAATATCTGGTTCTTCATCCTGATGGATATGGAAGAATACATGATCTAGTAACATGGTTTAAAAATTGTTTTATACTCTCTCTTAATGAAGCAAAGTGCAGTCCTTTATATGGATGGGAATGAAACGATATGAGCACAATACTAGAAGATGAGGACGGGCGTAGTAAGCAATGAAAAGCTTTGGAGAGATGAAAATAAGCATACATTTGGAGATTCTTAAGAAGTCAACCTTTCAAACTGCTGTTGAATTTATGGTCAGGCTAGAGACAAAGTGTCAAACTGAAGCATCTTAGGAGCTAAGGAAAAGAAAGCAAAAATCCCGGATTTTCATTCATTTAATCATTTTGGAAGACCTCTCTGTGATCGAAATCTGTTTTTCATCAAGTTTTCATTCTCCTTCCCCGTCTGTCCCTCACATCTTCCATGATCCTCCCAATTTTCCAGTAGCATCCTCTCGACAGGCTTTAAATAATTTGATTGTCAATGCCTAAAAGACGAGTTTTCCTCACCTTTCAAAATTCCTTGTTGGTCTAAGGAACAGGATCTTCAATGGCAACATCATGCCATGAATAAATTAATGATGCATTCTAGTTGGAATGTGGTGTAGGTTCAAGGCTGCCATAATGAAGGCATTAATTCCTTTTCCACCAGGTTAGAGCAACAAATGGGGAATAAATATAATCATACAAATGTGGGAGATGGTTCTGCAAATGGTTAATGTGCTTTTTCACCCAACATTTGCATTGGAGTGGGTTTTTTGGAAAAAAAAGCCAAACCTCTTCCTCTGTTAGTGGGATTGCCTATTTGCTCATAGCCTCATACTGACCTTTCTAGGTCATAGTCATACCTAGACGTAGATCCAAGATTACAATTGGTAAGATTATTCTTGACTGCAGATAGTTTCTGTCTGAAATGTCTTGATCCTTCTGAACCCCTTAAGTATCCACGCCTTTCATACCAGGCATTTGGCAGGCTTTCGTGGATTCCTATTGAACGTGTCTCCCTTTTTAGAGTCAAATTCCTAAGTAGTACCTGGGAATTACTTAAATACCCAGGTACTACGTAATGTTTTTTTTTTTACTCAAAAACTACAGAGGTGTCGCATGTTGAACATGCGACACCCTTTATGTTTTTTTTTTACTCAGGAACTGCGTTGGTGTCGCATGTTGGATGTGCGCTAATACATAACGCATATCCAACATGCGACATATATCCAGGGAATTGCTCTCGAAATGTTCTGTACAGGCATCAGGTCTCGAAATGTTCTGTAATGGTATCGCATGTTGTATATGCGACATTGAGGGATAACGCATGTTCAATATGCGTCACCCTTACAGGAAATTATCCTCGAAATGGCTGGGGCAGGTGTGGGCTTTGAAAGTTGAACATATGACGCATGTTCAAAATGCGTCATCTTTACAGTAATTTTTTGGCGAAAATGGCAGTCCAAGTGGGGGCTTTGGAATTTCAAGTTTTTAAAAACCATTGAAAAGGCATGCCAATCCCATGTTTTTAATGTAAATAGACATATTTTTGTAAACATTCCAGACATTGCAAACATTGTAGACATTTCAAACATCAAAGAAGACATTTCAATATGCGTCATCATCGAATGGTATGTATACACATTCCAAATAGACTTGTTCATGAATACACATTACAATTTTTGCATCATATTAAAAATTACATTGATTACAATTCAACGTTTCTTCCTTCGATGGTATGTAATCGTAGAATCTGGAGGATTGAACGGTAATAGACGGTTCGCTTCGTCTATCATGTTGATTTGAGAGGGTCCTGGGGCATCTTCCTCGAATGTTGGCATAGACGGCGGCGTTAGTGTGCAGTAAGTAGGTCGTGTCTGGTTGGGGTCCAATCCATGCCTTAACGGTGCTTGAGGCGTTGGCAATTCTTCTCTTGGTCGCTCGGTGGCAGGTGTGAAGTAGTCTCCTTGCGCCATGTTATCATCATCCGCAGCGGCTTCTTCAAAGTCCATGGGTTCCGCGACTTGTTCACGCGCCCTACCTCGACCTCTTCCTCGTCCCCATCCTCTTGCCCTTCCTCGCCTTGCCTCCTCCCTAGCCACATCTGCACGCTCGTCATGTAACGTGACTGCATCTGCAAATTGTAATGACAGCCACTCCGTCATTTCCGCCTTCGCTTGTGCCGCAATCTCGCGGCATTCCTCGTGTCCAATGTCGTAGACACGGCTCCACAGAGCGAGCTGCATCCAAGGAAAAGACGTAGATGTAAATTTGAAACATTTTTGTTAATAATTTTACCAAAAAAATTATAGTTCGAGTACTTACGTTGCTTGCCAGAGTTGCACCCAAACGTCCGACAAATCTTCGAGTAATGGTCCGATACCATTGCTCGTATGCGGGCGTTGCGAATACCCCTCTGGACCGATCGATGCGAATAATTCTAACTTCCCGCTCCTCCCAACGGGCAATATGCAGGCTGTGTTTCGCCCTCCAATCCACATGTACTTTCCCCCTCAAATCAATAGCGTGGAGTTCTGGAAAGGTGGAGCAATGACTTGGGATATCCTGAAGACCCCCAAATTGTCTCTTGAACCGATCTGGGTAGTAATACTCCACAATGTGGAAGTATATCAAAGGCACTTCAGCTATCCAAATGTGTTCGCCTTCAAGAGAGTTGGCTGGGAGATGGGCGCGGATCTCATCCGTATAGGGTGTCCAAAATACCTGAATGCAAAAATTGTATTACGATTAGTATTTCTTTTGTTGATATAGGGAAAAATTGTAAATGTAAAATTACCTGGTCGGGTGATTGCATGTCAAAAGCATCCCTGTAGGGTCTCACCACGTGTGTGGGCTGTCTACGATGGGCAAACGCCGTTGCCCAGCGGACTCCTAGCGGGTGCCCGTACCATTCCCTGCAGTCCCTAACAACTGGAGCAATGTGGGGGAAATGCTCCCAAGCCCAGAGCTGAAGTCGTATGACCGAGCCTCCAATCTCCTCGGTCGCCATGTCCGCTGCCAAACATAGGTGCCTGTAAAGATAAGCAAGTACGGCTGATCCCCAGCTCAATGTCCCAGAGAACTCAAAATCCTGTAGATGTGGTAGAGCTATAAGTGAAACCAAGGACCCAGACTTGTCCGTGAAAAGTACTCCACCAAGCAACTGCAAAATGTACGCTCGAGCGTGTCTCTGTACGACTAGCTCGTCTGCATCCTCAGCCAACTCTGAAAAATTCGTGGACAACCAGCTTGCTGAAACCCTACTGCCAACTATGTCCGCGGGCAGGGGCCTAACGCCCAACAATTCCTCGCATGTATCTGCCCATGTAACTCCAGGTGTTGTCTCTCCGGTAACCGCGGGCCCATCAATTCGCAGCCCCAAAATGAATGCCACATCCTGCAAGGTGATAGTAATCTCCCCACTAGGCATGTGGAAGGTGTGCGTCTCCGGTCTCCACCGCTCAACTAAAGCCGTCACCAGATGCCAATCCAGCGTAATGAACTCGAGCTCTGAGATGCATCCAAATCCTGCTTCTACCACGTAAGGAAGTAGCCGGTCATCCAAAGGGATCCGACGTACATGTGTCTCTCGGCGCCGGCAACATAACCACGAAGATTCCTACAAGAAAATTGTTAGGAAAAAAATTTGAAGGATGGAAGATATTATAATTACTTACATCGCCAGCCCAAACTCGACGTGAACGATGTCGCTCCTGAAGGTACAAAACTGAAGGATCAACTGGTCCGGGATCCATCTGAAAAATACAATTTCCAATGTTACACAATACAATTAAAAAAACTATATGAAAAAAAAAATCCGACAAATCAACAAGTATTTACCACAATTAAATTTATTAATATACGAGGGAAGCAAACTTACTCGAATTTGGACATTTACGTCGGTTGTGACCTTGGCCACCACAATTTCCACATTTATTCTTATTCCTGCTCGCCGTCGGCGCATTTGATGTGGATGCTTGAGAATTCCTTGCGGCTTTGTTGGGACAACCTCGGTGTGTGTGACCCAATATCCCACAATAGGAACAAGTATTTTGCCGAATCACATCTCTAACATCCATTTCGTTATGTATTCTTGTTGTGCGTGGACGACCTTTACCGCGTTTACGCTTTGGGTCCGGTCGTAACTCAGGATATTCTAGGGGAGCCCATGTTTCACGATCACCGATGGGAAAAATTGTCCTCCGTAAACCTGCAACTGTTTCTCCCAGGTGTACCACTCTCCAACATAGGAATCTACATCAGCCCGACGCTTTGAAATGACTGCAATGGCGTGGGAACATGGGATACGATATATCTGCCACTTGTTGCAGGTGCATTTCCTTTGTTGCAAGTTAACTGTGTACTGTTTGCGCCCGCGCATACCAGTGGACGTCCGTCGAGCCCTGGTAGACACCTCGAATAATATTTCTGGTTGAACTTGTACATGAGTTACTGTGTGCCCATTCGCAGCTGCAGTCCAACGGGTCAGCTCTGTGGAAGCGTAATGCGTGAATTTTCGACCAGCAGCAATGGCTGCGCTTGCTTCTTCAAAATGCTGAATGAAGTACGACACACAATTATAGAAGGTCTTCTCAATTAACGCAGAGATTGGCAAGCAACGGGCATCTTTAAGAACTGCATTGTAGCTTTCGCTCAGATTTGTGGTCATCTGACCAAACCTATACCCACCGTCATATGCCAATGTCCATTGCTCACGACGACAATCATGAGTTGAAAACCATCTAGCTGCTCCATTATTCCACTCTTGTAATTTCCTCATGAAGTACGCGAACTTCCTAGGTGTCGTCTGTAATGCTGCGGCTTGCACCAGAGCTTTCATGGAGCCATTTTTAAAAACGCTATTGAAGTTGCTCGCGACATGTCTCGTACAAAACCGCCAATATGCAAAGGGTTCTAATAAATCCACGTCAGCATCTTTCATAGCGGCTTTTATACCAGAATGCCTGTCCGAGATGATACATATTGGTCCAGCTCGCATGCCGATTACCCTTAGACGAACCAACGAAAGAAACCACTTCCATGACGACAAGGATTCCTCGTCGACGATCCCGAATGCAAGGGGAACAATATGTTTATCCCCGTCAACCCCGCAAGCAATGAGCAGTTTTTGTTTGTACTTCCCGTACAAATGTGTCCCGTCAACACTAATCAGTGGCCGACAATATTTGAATGCTTCAATGGAAGGACCAAATGCCCAAAAGCATCGTTCGAATCTGCGGCAGAGAGGTTTCCGAGGATCGGGATGGTCGCTGAATTCAATATCAATTTCAGTCCCTGGAATAGCAGCCTTCATTGCATGCAAAAGAAAAGGCATTTCAGCGTATGACTTCTTCCAGTCACCAAATACAATTCCGATGGCCTTCCTTCGAGCATCCCAAGCCCTTTTCCTTGAAACCCAGTAGTTGTACATCTCGTGGATGTGAGCTCTACAACTAGATACACGAACATTAGGGTCATCCCTAACAAAAGTTAGCAATGATCTGGACATGAATTTGTAGTCCAACTGAGGATGATCCTGATTAACTGTTGGGTTTATACAAGTGTGTGCCCCAACAACCTTGGAGATCACCCACAGTCCATCAAATTTTCTGAAATGGCCTCGTAAATACCAAACGCAACCATTTGCTCTCTGCGAACAAAAAACCGACCATATCAAGCTGGTGGATTCTTTGACAATGAAGTCATAATGTGATAGAATGTGGAACTTCTTCACAGCGTACACCAAATCCTCCCTACATTTGAACGTCCTACCCTTGCGGATTTCGTCAGCAACACCATCAAGTCTAGACTTGCTTCGAATTTCGTCCTCATATGTTGAACGAGTATTAGACCCTCTAACCCAAAAAAAGGGTATACGGGGTGTAATAGTATGCGCGGTTTGTTCATCAGTTGGGAGCTCCTCGTCCATCAGATCATCTTTCACATCTTCGCTACCTTCTTCCAGGTCATCATCGGTCCCCCAAGGGATGAAATCCTGATCCATCCGGTTAACCTCTCGCAGCAACGGCTCACCAAGCCCAAATCCTGAACCGTGCTTGGCTGCGTTACAGGCGCATCCGTATCAAAGCAGGGTCCCATGGTTGGGACAATTCTTGGTGGCGTGCTGCGGACAACTGCTGCTTGTGTGCTCGGGACTCCAGACGGTCCCTTGTTAGTCATAACAGTTGGGACTTCGCTCACAGATACATCTTCAACATAAATATCGGTAGGCATTGATTTCCCAATGGTCCGAGCGTACACCACAACTGCCTGCACATCATCATCATCATCGATAATAGATGAAAATGACGGTTCCTCCCCTGGGCCTCGAGGGATGCGATGTAATAATCGGATGCTTTGACTGTCAATATCCAAGTTGAACTTACGTAAACCAAGTTCAACATCTCATCGAACGTCATATTAGGAGTCAACACAAACCCCCTCACGTGGTTGACGATCCGGACATGAGTGTACTACTCAAATGGCACATACAAAACAACTGCTCCATTCTAACCTAATACGTGACACAACGTACAAGCAACCGTCATACATTCGAGAAATGAAAAAACATGCATATGATACAAAAAAAATTAAAGAAAACGTTTACCAAGTGATTAGCCCTAACGAGAAGCGGGGACGGCTAGGACGGTACGAATCACCGAAAACACGGAAACGGATTGTTCCGCGGGGCTAGGAGTGACAAAAAATGGTGTTGTTGAGAGGGGAGGAGTCAAAAACGGAGAGTGCAGTGGAGGGCGTCGGGGGCGGCTGGGTCTGCTGGAAACGAAGGAAGGTCGGGGAAATGAGAAGGCCGCTGGGCGCGGGGCTTAATTAGGGTCGATATCGCATGTTGGATATGCGTTATGTATAGCGCACATCCAACATGCGACACCAACGCAGTTCCTGGGTAAAAAAAAACATAAAGGGTGTCGCATGTTCAACATGCGACACCTCTGTAGTTTTTGAGTAAAAAAAAAACATTACGTAGTACCTGGGTATTTAAGTAATTCCCAGGTACTACTTAGGAATTTGACTCTCCCCTTTTTATCTTCCATCAAAAGACTGAAGGACTAACAACTTTCAAAAGGAATATATTTTGGTACTTGTCTGAGTTCAAGTTCAAATACTTTGGTAGCAAAGACCTGACTTAAATTACTTATCCAAGGCATCTATATCGTGGTAACTTTCGAGTTGCATTAGACTTTGATACAAATCCTCTATCTGACATTTCTATTCTTGACCTAATAAATATTCAACTAAAATTCCAGAAATAAATGGTCCGACCAGCAGAACTATAGGTCTTTTGTGCAAACTACAGTTAGTAAATATGCTTATTATAATGATATTTGGATGAGGTGAGCTTTTAGACCCATTGGGAGGCAGAAGATATCTGACAATGACAGTATTCCAAGAGCTAAATTGGCATCGTTCCTTTACAAAGAATTTTGTAAGCATCCTATGAATCTGACTGCTAAAATCTGGTAAATTGGTTCGTGTTTACGACTTTGTATCTATATCATGCATTAGATAAAGTGTGCCAGCCCTTTCTTATCCAAAAATTATTTCTTGGATCATTGGGATACGATTTGTTAGTTTGTTAAATATCAGTGTAGCTATGACAATAAGATGATGAAGTTTTTTTTAACACTGGGATTATTGCAGGTATAACTGAAACACTTGCGCTTAACATGTCAACACTGGTCTGGTCTATTGTAACTACCACACAAGAGAATGTACCTATAACAAGTGAGGTATAACATTTCTGCATGCATCCAATTTCCTGAATGGAATGTTGCAAAACCTGGATCTTGTTTGAAAATTCTCTCATGAATGAATTGTTTGGTGCTTATCAATCTTTATTAATCTTATATGTGCTGCTTTAAAGTCTGGTTTGTTATGCCTGAACTTTAGCTTTATTGTTGTCTTGAACATAATTTGTACCTTCAATAAACAATTTTGTGGTATTATTTTTTTATTTCAAATTCAGGGTCTGAGCTTGGTGGTTGGTTCTTCTAATGGAGAAGATATTCTAGTTGCATTTGGTGGATACAATGGGAAGTACAATAATGAGGTTGTTGATAATCCTGATTTCTTTTATGGATATGTATATGGTTGTCCGTGTCTTATTATTCCTTATCCTGCCAGGTCTTTGCTCTGAAACCAAGCTACAAATCAGATGTGCAGTCAAAATTGGATATCCGTGCATCTGAGGCAACCGATTTGCAGACGAAGGATGTGGAGGCTGATACAGATACCGCTCAAGATGTTAGAACAAAAGAAATTGCTATTGATGATACTGTTGTGGAGCATGCGGTATGGATAATTTCACTTATGAAATATACATGCTGGTCTTATACAAATGCTTTGGAAATCTGTAAGGAAGTGTACTGGTTATATCTATAGCCATTTTAAGAAAGGTAATGCATATAACTGCTAAAAGTCCTTTACAACACTAACAAAACCATCACCTAAACTGCTGTCGGAAAAGGTTTCACTGTTGCCAAGGCATGATGGTAGGACTTTCTGCTACATGATAAATTGCCGTATGAAAAAATCTTTTGTAATGGTGATCTACCGTTGCAAGAACCAATTGGGCATAATAAAAAAAGGCATTTTATCCCACCAAGTAAATAAAAAATATTATATTTTGACAGAATTTGTATACTTTGGGAAACATTAATGTAGCATAACATGTCATTATTTTTATTGCTATGGAATTAATAATACTATTTCCAACCTTTACAACAACAACAACAAAGCCTTTTCCCACAAATTTCCAACCTTTCCAATTTCATAAATTGGAAAACTAATTACTACTGGGCCTTTGTAGGTGATACAAGGCAGATGTACCAAAGAAGTCCGTACATCAGTCATCTGTATTATCCTTAACAGCATTCAGCTTTGGCACAATTTATTCTCTTGGTATTGCCATCAATCAATGTCTTAATTTATTCAATATTGGGAAAGTCAAGAATACTTCTCTGTTTCTTCTTGACTATGAATTGCTCATCCGTCAAATTAGTTCAACAAAAAACCTGTCATTGATAGCTTCAAAAATACTCATTGATAGCTTCAAACCTCTCATTTGGGCAATCGTTTTTCCATGGAGTCATGTGAAGACCTTCTAGCTGCCCTGTAGATCCACTGCTCCAGAACTATGCTCAAGGCCGATTTTATAGTGTTTGTCCAGAGTTGTATATATCCTTCATTTGGAAGAAAAAAACCATTATATAAGGATCACTAAGCTTCTAGTTGACTATCAATTGACTAAAGTACCAAACTTTACATATAATATATTTCATTCATAATAACTATCAGTTGACTAACTTAGTTTGCTAAATTATTAGTACATTATTCTTTTTCTTCCTTGCATATTTACTCCAATCTCGCAGCACAACTACTTAGACGGTGGATTTAAATGGTCATGGAATGCTTGGTTGGCATACATGCAAAAGCAAGGAAAACGTGGCACAAAATACAATAAAAATGTGGCACAAATTAAAAAATAAAAAATAAATAAAGAATGTATATGCGGTCGCATAGACCGCATATGCGGCGGCACAACCCGCATAAGCGGCCCGCATAAGCGCACAGGGCGCATAATGGGGGGCTTCATGAAAGCGGTGCGCTGAGGGCACCGCATACGCATATATGGCCGCACGGGCCGCTTTCGTGAACACTGGACCTTAGCATATGAATGTCAAGGAAACTTGAACTCGGTTGATACATACTTCTAAATTCTTGAGAACTGCATATCATAAGAATTGCTAGAAACCAAATAAGCTGCAATACATTAAAAAAATAATGTATAAATCTCTACACTAAAACACATTAAGAAAAGTGCTTAGGAACTAACAGGCATTGCCATTAGCATAAAAAACAACAGTGCTTCCATTATTTTTAACCTGTATAAGAAACCATTAATGACAGTAATCCTTACTTTGAACTCAAAGAACCCAAACATGATGATCCACCAAATATATTAAGATTAGCAACTCTTTTTTGACCGATGTAGCAACTCGATCCTCTATCGCGTGTAACAGGACACTAAGGCCCCTGTGGCAATCTTGAAAAACAACCATATACATTGCACCAATATTATTAAGAAGTAAGTCTTTACCATGAGGAGGATGCAGAGGTGAAGGATCAGAATGGGTGATTGGGGCGGGGATGATGTAGTGAGAAGGGAATAGATAGACATGTAGCAGCGATGAAGCCAGGATTGACCAAAAAGGGGAGGAAAGGAAGAGGTGAAGAGGAGGTGGCAGAGGGATTAGGTTCCTGGAGAGGGGTGATATTTTGATGGAATGAGGGTATACAAGTGGCACTGATTTTTTAGATGACTTACACGATGGTAAATTTATCGTCATGAATTTTATGTGAAAACTTAATTGTCTCAAATGCCTTTCACCATGGCAATATTACCATTGCAAAAGATTTTTCAACGGAGTTCATACTGCTGCAGCTTTCTGTTGTTAAACACTCCTTTTCTTGTAGTTATAGTTGCCAACTGTGGATGACTGTTTTCTCTAACATAGTGCGAATATAATCCAATACCCACCCTAGTGAAGGCACAATGCCCTTTAATCCTAAGCAATTAAAATTACACGCTACTTCCAATTGAAGTAATGATAAGTGCATGCCTTTCAAACAAATTACAGCAGTCTATGTAATGAAATAGTTTCCTACGGTAAAGGGCTTTAATCATAAAATGATTCTGTAGTCAATGCGAGCCATCCCAGCGTTTTTGAGATCTGTACTAGGTGTTTGTTCTTTGTATTAGGGTGTGATTTGTGTGAACCCATACAAGGACCATATTGCTACTGTTTTTGCTTAAATGGAAATATGAAAAGATATGGATTCAAGCAGCTTCTCCGGTGCTGGATGAATTTATACTGCCAATATATATTATTTATGGTGCTGGTTCACGGTTGGTATTATTGCGTCTAATTTCTTTTTACCAATTACCCTATATCATCCAGTGTAGATGAAGTGCACAGTAAAAATAGGCAATGTCTTTTACTAGGCAAGGTCAGTGAAGGAGAATGTTGTTAGTGTTCAGTAAATGGATGTTGAAGAATTAGAGCCTGTAAATTTAGGAGGTAAAATTCTAGCCTGAGGGTTTCACGTAGATTAAGGAGGTGAAGTTTACGTGTTCAAGTGGAGCCTGTTATTTAAGGAGATGAAGGAATATGGTAGGTACACATTCAAAGCTCGTGTCACTTGAAATTTTATGGCGATAGGCGAGCTTGCGCTGTGCCGGTGGAAATGGTAACTGTGAGTTACCAGGTCACCTATCCCAAATTACTATGCATAGGCCGCTGTCAATAGTTATTGAAATCTTCGGAAATTATGTAAATTTGCATAGTTTTGATTGTTATCATAAATTTATAACCACCCAAGAAATGGCAAGGAAGACGGGAGTTCTATGAAAATGGGATGATCTTTTCCTGCCATTGCTAAACATTCATATCTTCATTGAAGAAGTTAGTTTTAAAGGCTTCGTAGACTTGCTTCCGTCATGCTTGGATTCTTGGAAGGCAACACTTGCAGGATCTTGACATTTTTGCATCTGGCATATTTGTTTCTTTAAAATTGGGACATTATACTGTGATTATATTTAGTCTAATGTGCTGCACGGTAAATCAGGAAAACCTATTTTCCTTTATTTACCTCTCTTTTTCTCTATGGTATACAAAATGCTTGGAGAAGAATGCTAGAATGGAGGAAACAACTAAAAAATTCATCGAGTCCCTCAAAGCAAAGAGAGAAGAGCTGGAAGCAGCACTCTCGGAAGAGCAGATGCAGACATTTCAACTTAAGCAGGAACTGATTGATGCACAGACACGGAATGCAGAACTTATGAAGGCATTTCTATCTTCTATTTAAGATTTAATTTGAACAAGCCGCCTTCAGGAAAATTTAAAGAAACGAATTTCTCATGATAGCTTGGAGATAATTTGCCTGCATTTACCAAACTTTGTTCTGATTGCAGGAGTTGCAATCTGTCCGTAGTCAACTTGCCAATGAGCAATCAAGATGCTTCAAACTTGAGGTAAATATTCAAAGTTATTCCATATTCATTTTCTCGATTATCATTATCTATCTGAGTCTCTGAAACCTTCATATTTCTTCCTGATTTCTTGATATAATGGATAACTCAAATATAGGAGAAAAATCAATACTAAGTAAAGATTTCTTTAGTCGAAGTAAACCACTGATGTAGAAATAATTGCTGCACTTTGCTAAATCTGCCCCTCTTTTTTTCGGAAAGAGGATGAATGAGTGCAGGAGGTTGGAAGTAACCGGAGGTCCTAATGTAATGAAGAAACTCCTTACAAACCACCCTCGGAAATCTGTGAAAAAGCATTACCTAAGGCGATTGCACATTTTCCTAGCTGCGCTCATGTACGAAATCTTAGATAATCCCCAGTTGTCAGTCTACGATGCTATTGCTAGCGCATCACATGAACCTCACAGTTTTGTCATCGAGTGGAACAACATGGTTTTAGTTTTAAATTATTATCGATCAGCAATTGAGAAAAACTGGGTGTATCAAGATGGATGTTTTGGCAGGTCGACATGGCTGAAATCAGGCAAAAGCTACTGGCAATGGAAGCACTACAAAGGGAAGTCGAACTGCTCCAACGACAGAAGGCTGCTTCGGAAGAGGCAGCCATAGAAGCAAAACAAAAGCGGAATTCTGGAGGTGTTTGGGGTTGGCTTGCAGGGTCTCCTCCAGAGTACAGACCTGACTTGAGAGGTTCCTATCCAGGATAGTCGCGAAGAAGATAGACAGCAGATGTAACTTTACCCTGCCATAGAGTTATTTTTTTCTCAATTAAGTGTGATTATTCTTTTTACCGCAGTCATCATGGTGATGCCAATAAAAAGATCGTCTCATGCTGCATTAGCATTCTGTAAATTGTTATAAATTATCGTGTTACCATCTAAAGTTCAGTGTCCATCATATATGATATGTATACCGTGTTTTGCAAGGCTATATTATGCGGGATGAAACCATGAGGGGTGTCTTTTTAAGATGTTCTGGAGTTGTGCTTTGCTTGTTCAATAGATTTGTAAATGTATGCAAGTATGCAAGGTGTGTTAGTGAGTGCTTTTTCTCCAACAGAATTGTCGATGAATATGCCTCGAAAAGTGGTCGAGGGACGGCTTTGCGTTCACGATTGTTAACTGCCTCTTTATGTGCTCTGGTGCTCTTGCTTTTCTAACTAATGTTGCGTGTAAAGTAGGCATGTGAATCTAAAGTGCTTGAACATGGAATTTATTTCATTCGACGCAGAAATAGGAAGGTGCCAGTATCTTCGCATATTTTTTTGAGCTGTCTCCATGTGTGGTCATTCACATAAATCTGGACCTAATGGGTGCGTTTGGTTCGTGGGTTATCCAGGGGTGGATAACCCGATTTTATGTTTGTGTGTTTGGTTGGTGGGTTAAGGGTTGGGAGAGTTTGTGTGATGTGATTGTATTGGAATTTGAAAAGGTTAGTAGTTATTATGATATGATTGTATTGAAATTTGAAAAAATGGGTGGTTGTTGTAATGTGCTTGTATTGAAGTTTGGAATAGTGAGTAGAAGTTGAGTATTTTATGATTTTTAGATGATATGATGGTATAATATATAATTTTTTTGATGGGAAATGAGTGAGCCCCACTAGTGGGTTAAAAGTGGGGGTTTTGGGGGGTTACCCACCCAAAGTGAGGGGTAACCCCCCAACCAAACGCACCCAATGTGCATTCATTGCTGTCCTCGACAGGACGAAGGAGAAAAATCAGATCAAAATTTGGCTTACCATTGGATTGATTGCGCCATGGCCCATCAAAAGCTTAGGTTGTCCATTTACAGATCAGCTGGCAATGTTAATGGGTTTAATGATTTCATAAATTTAAAGCATTGATTGACAAACTTTGAACTGTTTGTATAGTATAGCAAATAGTTATCAGTAATCCGGACCCACCAGTGCTCCACTCGGTTACCATTGTGCTATCGAAGTGGAGTACATAGGGATGCAACCAGATAGGGATATATCTTTATCTGTCCGTCATCGTATCTGTTTTTAAAAAGATATGGATATGAATTTTTGATTTTAGCAGATACAAATATGAATATGAGATTTTATTTTTTTTGCGGATATGGATAAGAATACGGATATTGTTTTTAAATTTTTTGAAGATATAAATACGGATATGGTTACAATTTTTTGACGGATACGGATATCCATCACATTTCTGAAATATGAACACAGATTCAGCAATGTGATGGATATCCATCATATTGTACATATGGATGCATCTGGAGTCATTTTCTATTACGGGAAGAAAAACATACATCTCTATTACTTAATCATTTATTATACAGTTATTAAATGTAGTATAATACTATAATTTTTTTGTATTTTGTTATCTTGTAGTTTATTAATTTTAATTTAATTAGCTATTAATTTCAACTTACCAAACAATCCTACTAAATGTAAGCATTAGACCTTAGAGGACATTTCTTATCCGCATGATAATCCGTTTCCGTTCGTAACATATCCACATCCGAATCATGATAATTTGTTTCCATATCTTTATCTGTATTTAAGTATATGATTTGCAATTTTCAATATCCACAATGTATCCATATCCATATTTTAAAATGGATAAAGATACAATAACACTTACATCCATATCCATCCGTCTGCATCCTTAGGAGATATACTAATAATAGCTATCGTCAAATGTTGATCCTTTATTTGGACGTGAGCAAAATGTAAGAATCAAACATGTGTTTGGCTCTCGTTAAAAGTTATAATGTTTAGTGTTTTGTCAGATGGGTAACATATATTTGCTCTACTGCTAAATATCCCCAACCAGAAGCATACCACAATGCCCTAGATCTTTCTAAGAAACATGAAAACCTACCATTATAGGTTTAATTACACATACGGATCTTTTGACCTTCGTCAATTTCGATTCAAGACAATCGACGAAAGCAATCGATCAACAATCCAGTTAACAAACGTCAGCTGATTCTCGGTCTCTGCAAGACAATTATGTCCAATATACATTGCCTTCTTCAAAATAAAGAGAAACATAAGCAATAGAGACCTTTCTCACAAGTACGCGGCGTCAAAAAAAAAAGATGGGAACTGGTGCAGCATTACCATCTTCGATCCTGGATACCGACTTCGGTACGATGATCAAAAGACTAACGACTAGATCATGCTGGTACCAGGTAGGTTGCCAGTAATCCTCTATAACTTATGAGTTTACATTGGAGCGGTTTCGCCCTCCACACCGAACACATGATATCTATCAACTGTTGTGAAAAGTTACTAAATAACATGAAAAATCAAAAACTAATTGGATGGACGGGATCCACTCCGGGGGCTCACGTAAAGGTGTACGATTATTGATCAGTAATACAACTGCGCATCAATCGCTGAATCATATTCTTAACTTGATACCTGACAAATGTTTGCCGCGGCAGCAAATGCTCCTGTACAAATCACTGGTCAGGATTCGATTTCTCTGAGCATGCACACACATCCTTGAGATATCAATTTTACACGTGACGAACGGCTCTCAGTAATCTCTGAAGCAGTTCCCTGATGCGGTCGCATGAGAGTTGCATGATGGCCGATCAACAAGCCATGTGCAAGAATGCGATATGGCTCAAAAAAGGGAGGATGAGGGCTGCGAAAATAAGTTAGAAATCTTCTTCCATTCTCAACTCCAGACGGACTCCAACCAGTCCGAAGTATATTCATATGCCACGAATGTCACCGCACCAGCAGGTGCTGCTTTTATTATCGACGGGATTATGCCTTTGTAGAGCCCGGCCGAGCCCTCCTTCAGCAGGATTTGACGGATTGCGTCGTACATGTTCTTGTAAGCGCTTGTCTCGACCCTTGCTCCATATTTGGGATGTCTTTGAAGGCCTTCAATCTGTTATAGAAATTTAACAGATCAGTACTCGACCAACAAGATTTGGGTGAAAGAGATAACTGAAGTCCATTTTAACAGTATGGGAAAAAAAGAATGTAATGAATGAAATAAAGAAGAGTGAGTGCCCATAAGCCCTAATGGCATATGTGCAACTGTGTTCACACATTCAAGCACATATTGAGCAATTGAAACTACAAATATCGCATATCAACACATAAAAAAGTTATGTTGAGGATCTCATTGGTTCTCTTCGTCTTTCACCAAAGCTTCTACCCTTATCTTGAATAGATCCTTTTTTGTGTTGGCCTTGATCTTAATGTTGAGAGTATCTCAATAGCTTCTACAGATATAACCTTCAAACTTTCAGGAAAAAAAACATAGAAGTTAAATATGCACCAAACAATAGGAGCATATAGTTCATTGGTTCACTGATCAGAATTTCAACTGACACCGGATCTCCATGCGCCTAGTTTCAACCACATACTCTCGACAATTGCATGAACAAGATATTGATAAAATTAGCTAGCTGTACCATTTAAAAATGAATAGGTACATGAATCACCGCGCTATAAAAGATATCAAATGGTCAAGGAATGTTGAGTGGTTTTCATGCTAAGACTCTCCTCAAGTCTTGGCTTTTGTATTATTTTTTTAATATCCGTTAAATATATTGGAGTAGGCACCTATGCATGTTTCCCCCTCTTTTGGCTTAAAAAAAAGAATGGTGAGTGGTTCGGCTGATTTCTCACTGGAGTATTGACTCTTTCAGGATGATGTTCCATGTTCAACTTGGGAGGAAATGAAGAAAAAAATGTATAATAATGCAGCTTAAATTCAGGACTGCAATAGCATTAAGACTAGACATATGGAATTTAAAAAATGACAACATGCTAGCATTTGGACTGTGGCCTGTGCAATTGATTTCGTGGATATAGTTCTCAATGAAGCCGTTTTCAATTAAAACAATCTTATTTATTTGTACATATAGGCTGCGTCCTACATGAGACTGGAGATCGTGAAGATCTTAAAAGACAGACTGTTAGATGGATCAGCCATAGCATTGCAAGATGCCTTGACGATAAAGTCCCATTGATTTTTTTGTCAGGACAATCGATCAGAGATTTTTCTCTTTTGGTGGATTAATATCCTTACATTTCATGCTAATTATTTCCCACCAACTAAAGTAGCATTGACGATGCATTGCATGTGAAGTTTCATCAGGAAACTTCAGCAGTACCATAGCAAGGTAAAGTGCAATAAAACATATGAAACATGTCTTATTTTACGAAACATGATAAAACTTATTACAACGAATCATACTTAACCATTCAATAAACCAAGTCATTTTAGTATAAAGGAAGAACCTCAATATCTGGAGGAAGGGCTGGTAGTGATCATGGACAGGATTGTATCGGGTGGGAGAAGGAAGCGGTGGGGATGGACAAGGGGGTGACAATGATAAAGAGCCGCCGAAAGAGTCAACTATATCTTAAAGTTCATTGGATGAAAAGAGGTTATATGAGGACCTTATACTCATTACGCCTAGCATGCATGCCCCTTATCAATTCTATTTAACATTGACATCATAATTCACATCGAAATCAGATTGAATCACAAATAAATATTTGTCAGCATATTGCTCTCTTGTTCTTTCGAATCCATGGAGTAATATATTAATTTCTTAGTAAGATGAAATATATTAATTACATAATGGACTTCCTTGAAAGCATCAACGCACATGTAAATGAGTTGCTTTACGTAACTGAGCTATAGTCCTTGTCATATATCTTAACATATAGATAATTTCTTGTCAAGATGGATACGAATTTCTTGACAAGATGAATTATATGCTTTATGAAAATGGCAAGGCCAAATCGAGGAATTTACCACATAGGTATTCAATTAGTTTGCACTTGCTTAAAATATTGAATTTGGATCTCAATTACAAAATCAATAAATCGGAAGATGTCTTGTCTGGTGAAAGAATCTTTGGACCTATATAAAGTGGAATTTGTGCTTGTGAAAATTACTGGAGATCGGACTGAAAAGGAAGACATGATATTTTGTGAACAATGTGGGGTGGAAATTGTTGATTCTCGAATATGAAGATATCAAATGGAATAGGAGAGAGAATTAGATTTGATAGACAATGTGTGGCTGGTAAAAAAAGATCCTTTATAGCAAGGTACAAAATGTCTCGTCAAATCTTCGATATGATTCTACAAGATCCATGTTCATTTAAGTAATGGATTTTACTCAATTGAAAGGATATTCTGATCAATCCAAAGATCATTTCGATTCCATTAGAAATGATGATTCAGACTATCACAAATTGATCGATCAAACAATTGATGATTCAATAACTAAAAGAAGGATCGATTCTTTGGGATCCTTCCTTTTTTCAAACGAAACAAAAAAAAGTAGAATCAGATTGATTCCCAAAATGCCCTTTTGAATCTTCCTCAATATCACGACTATTTACAGAAGGTGAGAAGTAGATGAATAATCATCCGCTTCCGAAAGAAGTCGAAAAATTTCTTGAAAATCTCATAAGATCAATTCACTCTCTTTTCTCTAACAAATGGTCAAAACTTCATTTGGAATCGAATCTAGTTGAGTGAGGTGTCCATTGGAGATCAAAAACTTTCAAGGAAAAAACAATATATTTTTTGTCACTATCATGCGATCGAAAAATAAAGAAATCGTTGATATATTCAAGATAATTACGTAGTTACGAAATACCATCTCAATTCATCCTATTTCATCTGATCGGGGATGTGATACAACTCCGAAGGATGAACCCAAAAATAGAGTTCCGTTAAGATTTCATTCTTAAACAAAAATCTAATTTTGGGTTTCTTTCATCAATCTCCTGACCACAACAAAGGGGGATACACTTTACATCATGATTTTGAATCAAAAGAGAGATTTCAAGATACAGAGGCA
The DNA here is from genome assembly GCA_037367405.1 of Ottelia alismoides. NCBI lineage: Eukaryota > Viridiplantae > Streptophyta > Magnoliopsida > Alismatales > Hydrocharitaceae > Ottelia > Ottelia alismoides. The sequence goes on along the minus strand of JAZKJV010009762.1, from coordinate 440,248 downwards.
GCGACACCATAAGAGGGGGAGTGGGGGGTTTGAGGGAAGGAGGGTGGGAATGAGAGGGTTGGGGTGCGTCAAAAGAGAGGGATTTTAGGGCCCGAGCGTCCAATGGTTTCCACTTACATGCATGCCGGATCCAGATTCAACATATTTGGTTCGACCGAGCTGAACCAACCAATCATACCCGATTTTTTAGAGCACTGAACCATCTGAATAAACTATTTTCTCATCCAACCAACTGATCTGATTTTTTAAACCGCGGTTATCAGTGAAAAAAATCTAGGGAGAACTCTAGAGATAAATACTTTTGTTGAGAAATTATTTATCTTTTATATTGTCTATGTAATTTCTTTTCTTCTTATATTCTTGTAATTTGCCCAACTGATTTCTTTCCTATATAAGAGAACTCTAGGGCCTCTCTATAATGCAATTCATTCTTTCATCTCTACATGGTATCAAAGTGACAACCCTAGACCGGATCCCTGACCTAGACCGCTCACCTCACCATCAACCTTCGGAATCGATGCCGCCGCCGCACTCTCCCTCGCTGCCGCGCCATCACGTCTCCGTGCGTGGGTAGTAACAACGGCATCGCCGCCGCCGTCAAAGCGCGTGGACAGCAACAATAGCGCCACCACGCGTGGACTGCAGCAGCGACACCGCCACCGCCCCCACCACGCGTGGGCATCAATGCCTCCGCGTCGTTCGTTGCACCTTCGCAACACCTTTAGCGTCGCCAGGACCTCCTTGCACCGTTACAACAGTTTGACTTGAACCTAAAATGGTCTGATTTTGATCAGAAAATGTGATTTTAGACTCTATAATCGCATTTTCCGATCCTAACACGCACTGGGGATTGACGAGGATGGTTGTATGAGTTTATACGTACAACCAATCCTCTGCATGATTGTGTAGACTCGCTCAGAATAGTCTACATCCCACTCGAGTTCCGTTTTCGGCCATTCTTCCATCATGCCAGAGAACAAGGTGATGTATTTTCTTCGTCTGGTGCATTCAAGGGCCCGACTCCCATAGTAAAGATGGATGGGACCAACTATGAGTTTGTATTCCATGCAATTTCTCACCCTCATGCAGAGCAACAACAAGGAGCATATCCCGACAGAGCCAGAGCTGACAGATAAGACTGGGACCAATGCTTCTTGGAAGCAAGATGACGTATATGCACGTATTTAGCTCCCCAGGACTCTTACCACGGATATAGGCAATGATATTGTGAATTAGCATACTACTGAGGCGATGTGGGACATTTTGGCAGCCATCTATACCCAAGCGAAGAATGAGACCAAGATTCTTCAGCTTCAGTTTGACATTTATAGTTACAAGCAGAATGATCGTCCTCTGCACACATTCTACTCCTCACTCCGTGGCATGTTCAATAAGCTTCATAGCTTCATGCCTATTACGATATCTACAGAGAAGCAGATGTCATACATGAACTCCACGATGGTTGGAGTTTTCTTGGCTGCGTCGACTCGGAGTATACACAGCTCCTTATTGGGGCGACCATATAATACCTCCCATGGAGGAGGCCTATATCCATCTCAGCAGGTTGCTTATTCCGCTTGCTGCCAATCCAAAACCCTCAGCGATGGCCGCTTCTCATGGCAGAGGAGGGTCCACTCAGTTCAGAGGGCGTACCTCCATGGCAGAGGCGGTGGACGTCAGCGTGGTCCTTGAACCTACTGCTGTCGGCCAGGACACTCAGAGGATACATGATGCCAGAAGCATGGATACCCTACATTTGCTCGTGTAACAGAACAGATCGAGCCTTCAGAAACTCAAAAGGTATAGTCCCGTAGGGTGCATTTGACATCATCCATACGCCTACAGAATGTTTTATATGCTGATGATTTTCAGATGAACTTACTTTCTATTAATCAGATTACTAAGGATATGCATTGTCGTGCCATTTTTGACCTCTCGTCTCTTGTGTTTCAAGACATACTCACGGAAAGGGTGATTGAATGTAGCCGTGAACATCGAGGGCTCTATAGATTGATCCAGCCTCTTCATGATAGTGTCTCTACTATTCCTATTGGACTAGTCTTTCCCTTGTGGCACCTTCGTTTTGGCCACCTTCCTCTACATAAGCTGTGTCGTGTCTTCCCACAGATTTCCACTCGGCCTTCCTTCCAGAGTGAGGATTTCCAGCTTGGGAAGCACCCTTTCCATCTTGTTAGAGTCAGTGCAATTCTCAGTTGTTTGAGCTCCTTCATTTAGACATCTGGGGTCTGAGTCGTGTCCCTGATCACCAGGACACCGTTTTTATCTGGTCATTGTTGATAGATCTCTTGGCATTGTTCATCATACCTCGTATGCTTATACATCCTAGCAGAATGGTATTGCCGAGCACAAACACCATCACTTACTTGATGTAACCAGAACCTTGTTGATCCAGAGTCGTACTCCTCACGCTTACTGGGTGATGCGGTCCTCACTGCATGTTACCTAGTGAACCACATACCCTTTTCTGTGTTGGAAGAGAAGATTCCTTTTTCGATTGCGTTTCTCGATAAGGATCTTTTCTCTCTTACACCTCGTGTGTTTGCTTCGGTTGCTTGTGTTCATGACTTCTCTCCAGGTTGTGACAAGCTCTCTCCCAGAGCTGTCAAGTGTGCTTGGTATCGTTGCTTTGATCTGCTTCGACGGAAATACTTTATTAGTGCTGACGTTACTCTCTTTGAATCTGTCATGTATTTTTATCCTACATATGACAAACTAGCCCCCATACTATGACATAGAGATCTACATGCCTACATCTCCTACTGTCATATCACAACCTCCACCTACTCCTACTCTATCACCACCACCACCACCGCCTACTCCTGCTCTATAACCACCACCATATCCACCTCCACCACCTATACCTACTCCTGCTCCTTCACATGCTACTGCGACTGCCCCTGTACCGCCACCTACCTTGACTCAATTTTTGTCGCGTGTGTTTACTCGCAGGTCTCGCTCTGTTCCCCCTGATCACATGTCTTCCCCATCATCCAGCACGCTTAAGGTATGTAATGAGCACATTTTTTGTACTGATGGCACTAACGAGTTGTCTGTGCAACATGATTCCATACAGGATGAATAGTTGCCTTCTCAAGAGGGGAACTTACAGGTTCATGACTTGACAAATGATCTTGATGTGTTGATTGCTCTGTGAAAGCAGAGACGTACATGTTTTACATATCCTTTTGCAGTCCAGGTTTCCTTGAGCAGACAGTTAGAGGATTTCAGGAGGTTTATCTTGGCACTATCAGCCGTAGAGATAACACGAACATATCAAGAGGCTATTCAGAGCAGTTAGTGGCGTTCAACCATGGAGGAGGAGATGACCGCGCTACAGTTGAGTAGCACTTGGAGTATTGTCTTAGCTCCAATTGGTGCATCCATTGTTGGGTGCAAGTGGGTATTCACTGTGAAGCATTGTATGGATGGCACAGTGTGGATAGCTATAAGACGAGACTTGTGGCACGTGGGTTCACCCAAACATATGACGTGGACTATCAGGATACTTTTTCTCCAGTTGCCAGACATTCTACTCTGTGCATCCTTCTATTTGTTGCTGTGACACGAGATTGGCCCCTTTACCAGCTTGATGTGAAGAATGTCTTCCTATATGGTGATCTACATGAGGACTACATGTAGCAACCTCTTGGGTTTGCTGTTGAGGGGGAATGTCAGAAGGTTTGCAGGCAATGCAAGGCTATCTATGGCCTTAAGTAGAGTCTAAGAGCATGGTTCCAGAAGCTCTTGGACTTGATAGAGCAACATGGGTTTAAGCGATTGACTGCAGATTACTCTTTGTTTGTGCACATGACTCAGAGAGGTACGGTCGTCATTCTTGTCTATGTTGATGATATTATTGTTACAGGAGATGACGAGCAGAGCATTCAGGTTGCTAAGGACTTCCCAGGTCAGTAGTTTGTGACCAAGGACTTTCATAGTTTACGTTACTTCCTTGGACTGGAGTTTGCCAGGAACCAACGAAGTCTTGTGATGATCCAGAGGAAGTATGTTACAGATCTTCTTTCTGAGACATATGGCATGCCACTACTCCTATGGACCCGAGCATGAAGCTCTACTACGATGACATCGAGGAGGTCAACAAGAGGATGGCCAGGGAGCTTGTTGGCAAGCTCTTGTATGTGACCATTACCAGACCAGACATATCCTTTACCGTGAGCAAAGTGAGTCAGTTTATGGAGCAGCCCGAACATGCACATATGGATGCAATCCATATGATTCTGAGGTATCCGATGGCATCACTTGACACGAGACTTCTATTCAGCAGACATCATGGAAGGAAATATCGCGATATATCTGCGATATATCGATATCTACATGAGACCGATATGGGCATCGATATGGCGATATCCCAATTTCCAGGCATATTCTTCACAAAGGCTCGTCGATATAGGCGATATATCATCGAAATATCGTTTCAATACGATATCGAAATGATATCAATATCGATACGGCCTTCCATGGCAGACATACATCACTTTCCGTTACAGCATGTGCAGATGCAAATTATGTTGGGTGTCACAAAAATAGGAAGTCTACTTCGGGCTTCGTAGTATTCATAGGTAATTCTCCGGTGTCATGAAAAAGCAAAAAGGAGACTATGGTTGCCAGATCTAGTATCGAGTCAGAATATAGGGCCATACTGCAAGCTAGTACAGAGATGATGTGGGTCAGTTCTGTTCTTATTGACCTAACTATCGAGTTGCCTCTTCCCATGTACCTCCAATGCGACAACCAAACTGCTCTTTTTATTGTAAACAATCATGCCTTCCATGGAGGACCAAGCACACAGAGGTGGACTGTCACTACACTCGTGATATGATACAGAAGTGTCATCGCCACTACTCATGTCAACTATGGAGACCAGACAACAGATGTACTTATTAAGGCCTTAGCCAGAGGGCCTTACCACAGATGCTACTCCAAGCTGAGCCTAAATGATATCTACACTCCAACTTGAGGGGGAGTGTTGAGATATTATTTATTTTTTATATTATTTATGTAATTTCTTTTCTTCTTGTCTTCTTCTTGTAATTTGCACAACCGGTTCTCTCCTATATAAGAGAACCCTATGACCTCTCTATAATGTAATTCATTCTTTCATCTCCACAATTTTGTATTTCCTATATGTTAGAGTAATCGATACTCTGATGTGTTATTCCATAGAGCCCTCGGGTCTCTTATATAGAGAGAAAACCCTTGGGTAAATTACAGAGACATACAATATATAAATAGAATATACGAAACAGTACATCGCAACATATATAAGCCTCTACACTCCCCCTCAAGATGGAGCATAGATATCTATCATGCTCAGCTTGGAAGAACATCTCTGGAAAGGTCCTCTGAGCAATGGCTTGGTGAATATATCATCAGTCTGGTCCTCTGAACTGACATGAGAAGTGGAAATGAAGCCCTTCTGAATCATGTCTCTAGTATAATGACAATCCACCTCGATGTGCTTTGTTCTCTCATGAAAAGCTGGATTGTTGGCAATAAACAATGCTGCCTGATTGTCACATTGGAGATTCATAGGCAAGGGGACATCTACATTCAAATCTTCTAAGACTGCTCTAACCCACATCATTTCTGCGCTTGCTTGTGCCATGACTCTGTACTCGGATTCAGCACTGGATCTCGCCACAACAGTCTATTTCTTGCTTTTCCAAGAAACTAAAGAGCTTCCTATGAAGATATCAAATCCAGAAGTAGATTTACGATCCCTTGGACATCCTGCATAATCTGCATCTGCACAAGCTGAAATAGACAGATCTGTATCTTTCCTGAATAGCAACCCTGTGCCTGGGGAAGACTTCAGATATCTCAATATCATATACAAGGCATCCATATGAACTTGCCTCGGCTGCTCCATAAATTGACTCACCCGGTTTACTGCAAAGGCAATATCCGGTCGAGTTATAGTAATGTATAAGAGCTTACCCACCATCTCTCTGTACCTTCTTTTGTCCACCTCCTCAGTATCATCGTCGTACAGCTTCATGCTTGGGTCCATAGGTGTACTTGAAGGTCTGCATCCAGTCATTCCTGTTTCAACTAGTAAGTCTGTGACATATTTCCTTTGAGTCATCACCATTCCTTGTGCATTTCTTGCAAACTATATCCCCAGAAAATATCGTATCGTGCCCAGATCCTTCGTAATGAACTGGCTTCCCAATAGGGACTTGGTTATCTCAATTCCCTGAGCATCATCTCCTGTAATTAAGATGTCATCAACATATATCATAACAACAACTGTACCTCTAGGGGTCTTCTGGATGAACAGTGAATGGTCCGCATTTGATCTACTGAACCCCTGTCGTTCAATTAGCTGGGAAAGCTTCTGGAACCATGCTCGGGGACTCTTTTTGAGGCCATAGATAGCCTTATGAAGTCTGCACACCATCTGAGTCTCCCCCTCAGCAGCAAACCCTGGTGGCTGCTGCATGTAGACTTCCTCCTGTAGGTCACCATACAAGAAAGCATTCTTGACGTCAAGCTGGAAAATGGTCCAGTTACGTACCACAGCAACAGATAGGAGGATGCGAAGAGTGGATTGTCTCGCCACTGTTGAAAAAGTATCCAAATAATCTACCCCATACGTCTGGGTAAATCCCCGTGCTACAAGTCTGGCCTTGTATCTGTCGAGACGTCCATCCGCATGATATTTCACCGTAAACACCCACTTGCAACTCACCACGGAGGCACCTGGAGGAATGGGGACAAGAGACCAAGTCTCTCTAGACTGCAAGGCACGTATCTCCTCTTTCATGGCTAGACGCCAGCAATCAATCTTCATGGCATCCTAATAGGTCCGTGGAATCTCAACTGACGAGACAGCAGCTGCAAACTTCTAGAAATCCCCATTGAGACGATGAAATGAGACTTGAGAGGCAAGAGGATATGAAGCACATTGTCTTCGCTGCTTCCTGTGAGCAATGGGCCGATCCAGATCATCCATCACTGTGTTGGCCGGTTGATCCTCCTCCTGTAGTAAAGGCTCCTGCACTGGTGCATTGTCTAACCCATCATTAGTGATAACATCAGAACATACCTGAGGCGTGTTGGATGGTTGACATGTAGCTTGAGCAGGGCCTGTCCGCCTTGTATAGAACTTAGTAAAAGGTACAATTGGAGGTGGTGGTGGTGGTGGTGGTGGAGTAGAGGATTGACCTAGGCTTGGAGGTGGAGGCACATAGACATTAGAATCTGTGGATGTGGAGGAGACCAATCTGTCACCTGTAGAGGAGAAGTACATGACGGGTTCGAAAAATGTAACATCAGCGCTCACATAGTACTTGTCATGAACGGGGTCATAGCAACGATATCCTTTCTGTGTCCTGGAGTAGCCCACAAAAACACACTTGATAGCCCTAGGAGATAGCTTATCAAGTCCTGGAGATAAGCGGTGGACAAACGCAACAGTGCCAAAGACCCGAGGTGTAAGTGTAAACAAATCTTTGTCAGGAAAGAGAACAGAGATAGGAGACTTTTCCCCAAGAACAGTTGTAGGCATGCGGTTGACCAGATAGCATGTTGTAAGTATAGCATCCCCACAAAAGGATAATGGGGCACAACTCTGAATAAGTAATGTGCGAGCAATATCAAGGAAATGTCGATGCTTCCGTTCTGCAACCCCATTTTGTTGAGATGTATATGCACATGTGGTTTGGTGGATAATGCCTTTAGAAGAAAGAAAGCGAGCAAGGGAACGAGTGCAGAACTCCAATGCATTGTCAGTACGCACATACTTAACAGTAGACGAAAAAACATTTTGAACTTCATTGATAAGACGAAAAAACACTATATATTTAAAGAACAAGGAGACAGTAACACCTCCCAGAAAAATTAAAGCAATAGGTAAAGCTGATTCCCTTCAAGTAAAGACTAACCTCTTCAGAAAATTTAAGATAAAAAAGGACAAAGACAGATTTCCAATAAGGCATCTTCTCCATATTTACCTGAAATCTCTTCTTTACCACGTCAAGAGGGTGGCAAACAGCTTTTGCACAAGTCCCAGCAGCTAACCCACAAAGGAAAAGCTGGAAGCTTGAAAGACTATCGTCTGACCTTCCCATGTTTAATTGGGAAGAAGCATATTTGTTCCATGCCTGCAAGAAGAATATACTGGCGTTTTACCAGAAACAACAGAAAGCAGCTTTGCGAGGAAATGTAGTTTTTTTTCTGAGACTAATTAATCCATATATTTCATGTTTCAAGCAAAGGCCTCCATTTGAAATTTAGCAGAAGCCATTCACACAATGCACAAATCAACACTATACTGATTTTCATAATAAATTTTAGCCAAATGTATAGACGAGAACAAACTCAAGTGAAGATTTAGATATTATTAGATAAATCAAAGACTAAAATGCACATGGAAGAAGTCTATGGACGCCCTCTATTTTTGAACATTTTGTATTTGTCTTTTTTGTATTATCTATTTCCAGTAGTCCTGTAAAGGACTCTATTGCATTTTCCTCTTTTGTATGATCTGGGTTTTAGGTTACTATGTATAAGAAACCCTATCCCTCAAATAGAACCATCTCATTCAATCCCATTACTTTTTGCAGATGGTATTGAAGCGATAGTCCCAGACTGAGGCTCTGGGCCTCTCTTGCCCAGAAATCTAGCCCCTCCACCATCAAACCCTTCTTCTCCATTGCCGGGATCATCGACACGCTTGAGGAGTCTGCTACACGAGTTACTGTTACACGGGTTACTGTAGTGCAAATACGTGAATTACTGTACCACGACTTCGTCAGTTGTTGCCTCATATGAAGCTTCAACACCAAGTCTTGGAGTCTCATCTTTCTGAAGTATCTGAAGTCTGCTGCGCCAAGAAAAAAACTTGTGCCAAGACTTGCTGCACCTGAAGTCTGCTGCTGTGCGAGATCAAGAAGCATGAAGTCTGCTGCTATTGATTTTCACAGATCTGAATTTCACAGATCTGATGTTTGCAACACCAATTTTGATGCAACTTGATGTTCTATTTCTGATGCAGCTTTCTGCAATATGCTGTGAAGATATTCTGTTGTGCATTTCCAGATTTTTTGGGAAATTTCATCTCCAGATTCCAGAAATTTATCTCCCGGATCTATATAAGAAACTTCATCTCCAGTTTCCATAAATTTCCTAATCTTCAGAATTCACCCAGTTATTTATCTCCGATTTTCATCTCCAGACTTGACCTTTAACTGCATGCATGTGATGAATCTGATGATACAAGCACGGTGATTTATCTCTACCACTCTTGTGTTATTTATCTCTATCATGGTAATGGTACTATTATCTCCATCACAATAGCATTTCATTTATGCATATCCTGCTATGGCTACTACTATATCTGCTGGACTCGCAACTACTATAGGTAATATTGTATCCATTCCTACTAGTCAGTGGGTAATTGATTTAGTGGCTTCAAACCATTTGAACGATGATGGTAGCTCTCTTTCATCTATTCAGCCATCCATTTCTGTGAGATCAGTTAAACTGACCAATGGATCTCTATCTCCTGTTACTACTATTGGCCGAATGCGCTTCTCCAGAGTGAAACTGTATATTGTGCTCCAGATTTTCATCTAAGTTGTTATCCATTCATAAATTATTTATGGAGCTAAATTATATGCTTGTTATTTATCAGCATCGTTACTGGACTTTTTACTGTCGTAATATCTCTGATAACTCTTTGTTTACTGGTGCCACATCACCCCTAACTCTGGCATCTATGCCTTGTACATTAATCTGCTAGTGCACTTTCTCAGATGTTTCATGAAATCAATCCTCTGAAGTCTATTGAAAGTGAGGCTTTTCGGTTTGAGAAACATCACAAGACATCCTTTCCTCGAAAATTTGAGACACAAAGGTCATCTTCTATTGATCTTGTTCATTGTGGTATTTGGAGTCCATGCCTAATACGGACGATTGCAGGAAACATATACTTTGTTGTGCTCTTTGATGACTATGGCCGTACTTCATGGGTCTACCTTAAAAGGAAACACCAGAGCTCGGTCAAGTGGTTAAGTCATTCTTCGCAGAGATTAAGACTTTTTTTCCTCCTTGCATCAAGATATTTTGGTTTGCTAATGCTATCGAGTTTATGCAAAAAGATTTGGTCAGTTTCTTTGATTTTCAGGGAACTATAAATAAGACTTCATGTCCCCCACCCCTCGCAGCAAACGGTATCGCGGAAAGGAAAATCTGGCTCATCTTCTTGACATAGCTCGTACTTTACTTACTCAGATATAGGTCCCCAAAACTTTTTGGGGTGATGCTATTCTCACTGTAGCTTGCCAGCTTATGTGATTAATCGGGTTCTCTCTCATCTACTTTGAAAGGTGCTACTCCTTTCTTACTACTTTATCCGGGTGACAAGCCAATTATGATACCTCTGCATGTTTTTGGTTGCACTTGTTTTGTTCACAACTTTCATGTCAAAGATAAGCTTTCTCCTCGTGCAATCAAATGTGTCTTCTTGGAGTATTCTAGAACTCAAAGGCGATATAGATGCTATGACCCCCCTCCCCTCAATTATTTTATTTCTATAGATGAATGATTTACTTTACCAATTCATTGATATGAACAATATCTAAATACCAAATACGTACTCTATATGATCCATGTGAAGGAAAAAAGTTTTTGGCAAGACCAAAGAAAGAACTTGTTCTTCTTCCATAAAGAATTCCGCTAAAAACCTTGAACCTAATCTTAGCAAAGACATGTTTCTTTATAGAGAGTATCAAGGAGGTACCTTTGGAGTTCCCTCCACTGCAATTTACCAGATAAGGGAAAAACAAGTACTTGAGACAATTCCTTTACCAATTCCGCTTGATTTGCAAGTTGACCATGCAACTGATGGTTCCTTGCATGATACTATTATGGATGCTACAAATACTATGGAAAGAAGGAGGTTGTTTTCTTAAGAAATTATCACAGCATGCTCCTCTTTATATAGTAGAGGAGGCAAGTACAAGAATAGAAACAACCTATAAAGAATAGGTATGTACAGAAATAGAAAAGAACTATAATTAAGTAGAGAATATTCTCTATAAGGAATATTCCTCGTTTGTTAAAGTATAAGGAATATTCCTTATTCTTTAACACTCCCCCTCAAGCTGGAGCATAGATATCGATCATGCTCAGCTTGAACGCACATCTATCAAATGCAGATCTAGGAAGTAGCTTCGTAAATATATCAGTTGTCTGCTCGGAAGACGAAACATGAGAGGTTGCCACAAATCCTTTCTGGATCATGTCTCTAGTATAATAGCAATCTACCTCTATATGTTTGGTCCTTTGATGGAAGACTGGATTGTTGGCAATAAACATAGCTGCCTGGTTATCACACTGAAGTCTCATAGGAAGAGACACATCTACAAGAAGATCATCCATAACAGATTTGACCCACATAGCCTCCGTAGTGGCTTGAGCCATAGCTCGGTATTCAGACTCAGTAGAAGATCTAGCCACTACTGTTTGCTTCTTGCTCCGCCAAGTAACCAGACTATCACCAATGAAGACACAATATCCTGTAGTGTATTTCATGTCTAGTGGACAACCAGCGTAATCAGCATCAGTATAGACAATGACATCTAGGGACCCCTTTTTTTAAGAAAAGAAGCCCTTTTCCAGGAGCCCCCTTGAGATACTGAAGAATAGTCAGAGCTGCATCCCAATGTACTTTCTTCGATTTATCCATGAACTGACTGATCCTACTAATGACCAATGCAATATCCGGACGTGTAACTGTAACATACAGAAGCTTGCCAACCAGCCCTCAGTATTGTCTTGCGTCAATATCCTCTGAGTCACTATCATGAAGACGAACACCTGGATCCATGGGAACATAAGCAGGCTTGGAGCCTAACATCCCGGTCTCCTGTAGCAAATCTGTAACATACTTGCGCTGACACATTACTAGACCCCTTGTGACTTCTGGCAAGCTCGATGCCTAGAAAGTAGCTAAGATCACCGAGGTCCTTCGTAACAAAATGCTTCCCAAGGTAAGATTTGGTCGTAGTAATGCCCTGAATATCGTCTCCTGTAACAATTATATCATCCACATAGACGAGAAGAATCACTCGGCCATGATTTGTCTTGCGCACAAAGAGGGAGTGATCAGATGTAGATCGAATAAATCCCTCTCTCTCTCTCTATCATCTCCGAAAGCTTTTGAAACCAAGCTCTCGGACTTTGCTTAAGGCCATAGATAGCCTTGTGAAGCCGACATACCTTCTGACTATTCTCCCCCTCAGCAGTGAACCCATGTGGCTGCTGCATATAGACTTCCTCATGAGGATCACCATATAGAAAAGCATTCTTGATATCAAGCTGATATAGTGGCCAATCCTTGCTGACAGCCACAACGAGAAGAATGCAAACTGTTGGGAGACGAGCGACTGGAGAGAAGGTATCTGTGAAGTCCACACCGTATGTCTTGGTGTATCCTTTGGCCACCAGATGAGCCTTGTAGTGCTCAATACTGCCATCGGATCGATGCTTGACTGTGAAAACCCAACGGCACCCAACAACAACCGCATCACTAGGAGGTGTCACAAGACTCCAAGTGCCTCTAGAATGTAAGGCATCCATCTCATCCTGCATTGCAATGTGCCATCTGTCATCTCGAAGAGACTCATGGTGTGTCTGAGGAATTACCACAGCAGAAAGAGCCGACACAAACTGTCTGTAGCTCGAGGTCAATCTGTCCATAGAAAGTTGACCTGAAATAGGATGAGCAGTACACGTACGTTTGCCTTTCCTCAAGGCAATAGGAATATCCAGATCATCAGTAACATCATCTGCAGAAGAGGCATCATCACATGTAGGAACAACTACCGTGCTGTCAGTAGGGGTAGAGTGTTCAGGTGATACCTTAGGCGTGGTGGATGTTGACACAGGCACTTGAGCAGGGGTTTCAATAGTAGTAGGATTAGTACGCCGGTGGTACACTTGCCCAAACCTATTGTTGTTGATGTTGAAATCGGTAGTGGGAGGTGAAAGAAGGTACACCGCCGTATCAGCATCAGTGGAATGTAATCTAGAACCAGTAGTGGAAAAATACGGAACTGGCTCAAAGAAAGTCACATCTGCACTAATGTAGTAACGTCGAGCAGAGGGGTCATAACATCGATACCCTTTCTGAGTCCTTGAATACCCCAAGAAGACACATTTGACAGCCCTAGGTGATAGCTTGTCATGACCAGGTGTCAACACATGAATAAATGGCACACACCCAAATACTCGAGGGGCAACCGAGAAGGTATCTTTATCAGGAAACAAAATAGACAGAGGCACTTGCTCATCCAGTACAGTAGACGGCATCCGATTGATCAAATAGCAGGCTGTAAGAACAACATCCCCCCAATAAGTATGTGGCGTGTTACTCCGAATCAGAAGAGTACGAGCAACATCAAGAATGTGACGATGCCTACGCTCAGCAATGCCATTCTGCTGAGACGTGTAAGCACAGGAGGTCTGGTGAATGATACCACGATCTCTAAGGAAGGTGGATAGTGAGTGGGTACGAAACTCTAAGGCATTATCAGATCGCAAAATTTTCACTATAGCAGAAAACTGAGTTTTTATTTCTGTAAGAAAAGATCTCAATATATCCCCGACTTCAGACTTTTGCTTTAACAAAAAACCCAACTCACTCTACTGTAATCATCAACGATGACAAAATAATGTCGATGTCCATGTAAGTCAGAGACACGACTAGGACCCCAAACATCACAATGCAGCAGTTCAAAAACAGGCGTACTGCTACGACTAGAAACTCTCTTTGGAAAGGATGACCTGTGATGCTTTCCAAGGGCACATGACTGACATTGGAATGTAGACTGTGGAGATATCTGAGGAAGAAGCCGACAAAGCTTATGTAAAGGCAGATGACCAAAATCTAAGGTGCCACAAATATGTAGAGGACGTCATTCTCGAAGAAGTAGAAGCATTGCCAGCAAATGGAGAACGTACAATCCTGTAAAGACCCCCTTGCTCAAGGCCACGGCCAAGCACCCTGCCCGTCAGTATGTCCTGAAACACAACAGATAAGTGGTAAAAAATAGCACGACAGTTAAGTTCCTTTGTTATCTGACTAACCGATAACAGACTGAGAGGAAAATCTGGTGCTAGAAGGACTTTCTGCAGCGGCATCATCGGAGATAACTGAACCTCCCCCTGTCTTGTAACAGGGGAGTGGCTCCCATCAGCAAGGACCACAGATCGTCCAGGAACAACAGGCTGAATAGATCGAAACTGCTCTCTATCTCCGCAAAGGTGGTGCGACACACCAGAGTCAACAAGCCAATCTACAAAGTCAGATGGTCTACTAGCAATATATGCAGGGGCTATACCTGAGGAGCGAGCCATGGCAGCAGTATCGGAACTAGAAGTAGACTCAGAAGACTTTGACGCAAGCAGACGTTTCATCTGATCAATAATCTCTGCCTCAGTCATCTGTGCAGGACCAGGAGTAGGAGCAGAACTCTCTGTCTGCTCATCTGAATATTCAGCAACAGGATGGGCAGTAGTCGGTGGACGACCACGTAGCTTCCTGTAACATGTGCTCTCAGTATGTCCGTGTTTCAGGCAGTAGGAACATTGTGGTTTGCCTCCTTTGTCATTGCCACGTCCTCTACCTCCGCGTCCACGGGCACCAGAGAAGCCGCCTCGAGAGCTATAAAACTCTCCTCGTCCGCGATTTACCGCCATCGCCGAGGTTGTATCAGTATTAGTCGGAATTGCAATCCGACTCAATCTGCTATAGGCTTCCTCAATAGGAGGAATAATTGCTCCCGCAAGCATCTGGTTTTTGGCCGAATCTTAAACAGAATCAAGTCCTGAAAGAAATATGCCAACCATCATCTGATCTCTTTGTCTTCTGAGTAGGACAAGGACACAAAGGATGATAACTACGCAACTTCTCAAACATAGCCTTTAGGCTAGAGAAGTATGCATGAAGAGGTCGTCCCGCCTGTCGGATCTGATGAATATCCTGATATAGATTTATGATCTTCGTCTCGTTTTGTACCTGTGAGTATGTCAAGGCAAGAGCGTCAAACATATCCTTGTCAGTGGGCTTATGAGCAACCTCATTGGCGATGCAACGAACAAGGGTTGAGGTGATCCAACCCATAGCAAATGCGTTATCCCTTTTCTAAGAAGAATACGCAGTGCCAGTCTTCTCAGTGGGTTCAGGAGTCTTTAGAACATAATCCTTTGGTTCCATCCATCTTCTCAATTGGTGCCGGGGTCTTCATATCATGTAAGGAACCCTGAGGAGCACTTGTAGCCTTGGAATCCTCGGCGGAAGCCATCAATCGAACCCAAAGAAGACAGAAATCAGATCTGAAAAAAATCGATATTCTTAGATCATAGAGAATTTGTGGGCGAGATCGAGCACCACAAACCTCAATAAATCGGATTTCAAGAAATCCTCAATAGATTCAATAAACAGGAATCCTTGAGGAAAGAAGAGCAACATGGGCAGCTGCTGAGCCCTGTCGGCGCCGCTTGCAACTGCTGGAAGGGGCTGCTGTTGTGAAAGGGATAGTTAGGGTTTCAAGGAGGGTAGAGAACCACGGTCTAGGACCGGTGCTCTGATACCATATGGAAAGAAGGAAGTTGTTTTCTTAAGAAATTATCAAAGCACGCTCCTCTTTATATAGTAGAGGAGGCAAGTACAAGAATAGAAACAACCTATAAGGAATAGGTACATAAATAAAAAAGAACTATAATTAAGTAGAGAATATTCTCTACAAGGAATATTCCTCATTTGTTAAAGTATAAGGAATATTCCTTATTCTTTAACAAATACAATACTCCATCTTCCTCTATTGAGCTTCCTATGTCTCTAGGGAAGCCCAAAAGGCAATGTACCATGCACTCTATGTCATATTTTACTTCTACTGAAGGATTATCTAGCTATGACAGGACATTTACATATGCACTTATGGCAGTGCATCTTCCATGTGATCATCATACAGTTCTTCAACATTTAGGTTGGAAGCAAGCCATGGATGAGGAGATGGATGCTCTTTTCTTAAGGGGCAATTGAGATCTTGTGCTACGCAAATAGGCGTTGCTCATGTAGCTTGCAAATGGGCCTTCACGACCAACACACTTCATATGGGCCAGTCAGATTATTGACTGATTGAACACCTGGCTAGTGGCCAAGGACTTTACCGAAATGTATGGCGCAGTTTACTTTGAGAATTTCTCTCCAGTGGCCAGGATGAGAACTATCTGCATGATTATCTCTATTACTACCAACAAGAGTTGGTCTATTTTTTAGTTAGATGTCAAGAATGTCTTTCTCTATGGTGATCTTGAGGAGGAGGTCTATATGGCTCAACCACCATGCCACCCAATTGAGGGGAGTATGAATGTCGTCTGCACAAAGCTATCTATGACCTAAAGCAGAGTTCACGAGCATGCTTTGATACACTCATCTCGAAGATCAGCTCCATTGATTTTCACAAGACTACATTTGAATACTTTGCTGGAGATCATCTCCGTATTTCAAGTATTGTTATCTTTGTTGTATATGTTGATGATATTGTTAATACTTGAGATGACAATGCAGACATTCTCGATACCAAGATCTTTCTATAGAAGGTGTTCGTCCGCCAAGGATCTTGGTCACTTGTGATACTTGCTTAGGATTGAGATCACCCATGCCGTTGGAGGACGACATCTATCTCAGAATAATATTTCCTTGACATTCTTGCAGATGCAGGTTTACTTGGTTGTAAACCATCTTCTATTCCCGCTCAATCTCAGAGTCATGTCACCACGACAAATTATTTGAGGATACTACACGATATAGGAGCCAAGTGGGCAAACTTCTATTTTAATAGTCACCAGACCTTATGCAGCGAGTAGAGTCGACCAGTATATGGAAAAGCCGCGATATAGTCATTGGCACGATGTTTTTCTCATCCTCAAGTACATGAAGAATTCGTCAGATAAATGATTGTTCTATGTTGCTAATGGTCACATTGACATTATATCATATGCAGATGGATGTAATCCCAGTTCTCCAGAGTAACAATCTCATTTTATCTCATTCCTTTTATACAGTCAATAAGTAAAAGTTTTGTTAATAAGTACAGCTCCTTAGGTTTTGCTGAGACTAATATCGAACCACAGGTTTAGAGAAAATGGTACCGAAGAAAAAATAATTGAAACAGGAAGCTACCCAAAGTATGCTATTACTCGAGAAATTTTTTAAGTAACAAGAAAGCTAGCAAGGCACCCTAATATAAGACGTCTACAAATCCATTTGACCTTAGGTTTTAATAAGGACAGGTTGTGCAGGAAACCTTCTGTGGTCAAGGACTGCATAAGGATGGGACTACCTATGAGATCCTTAGACATATCAAAAAAACAAGAGGTATACCTCATCCATATAAAACTGGCAATAGTTTCCATATATCCACCGCAAAACATTCCATGCACAAATTAACTTCTTAGGTAAGTTGCAATTACAATTTACAACCACACCCGTGACATCACTAAAATCAAGTTCACTTGTTGTCGCATTTGGCTATAGTTAGTTTAAGGTAAATGGGATTCTTGGACACTTTTTGCCTCCAATAGTCCAAATTAGATTGGTAAAATGCCCCGACTATTGCACCCTGAAACCAAAGTTGATTCCTTTGCCACTTTAACTGGGCCACTGGGGTCGGCTGGATGGGTACTTCGTCTCCATTAAATTTATTATGGACTTCATCTGAACTAGACCCGTATAAGAAAATCGAATTAAATATCTTCCCTTCAACATCATTCTTTCAACCACTAATGACTGATTAAATATGCAATATATGGCAGGAAGATAGGTATTCAGATTCTACTATAGGAATACTCTATCCTTACAGAGCATGCCTAGATTGTGAACACTTTTATGTTTTCAGGTATATATCAAGAGAGACGGAGTTGATTCCATGTTGTGTGATGCAGCACAAAATTAACATATAGGGCTTGATTTTTTACCGTTAATTAAAGTCTAATTTTATTTACGTTTACTCGAGTCGTTGTAATTTTTATTTAAATAAAAGAGATCATGAGCGATCTCAAATTAATTAGTCGATTTTAAATTTGAATTTTGAATTTTGAATTTAAAATTAAATTCAATTAGGATTGAGTCGGATTTTATTTAAATTCGAAATTGATTCTCTTTTTTTTATTCCACCTCTCCTATATAAAGGGGTTGATAGTCTATTGTAAAAGACAGTTATGATTATAAGGAAAATTGAGTTTATCTCCGTCTCTATCTTTCTCTCTCTCAACGTGATCTTCACGACTCATCTCCAAATTCCCGCGCAACCGGCACGTTCTTCTCCTCTCCCATCCTCTAATTTCTTCTCCACCGATATTTCCACCATCAAAATTATTATTTCCACCTTTGAAAACTCCCACCTGCATCATTTGGTATCAGAGCATGGCAACCGAATCATTCCTACGATTCGACGATCCTGTCGAGTATTGGCATTTGTGATTCGATCTGAGCCGCTTATCTCATGGCCCGCATGCTCGTTCGCGTCAACGAAAGTTCAAGCAATGCCTTATATCAAGCTTCAAGGTTCAAGCATGGTTGGACAAAACAATTGACGATAACAACATAAATCAGATCGCTAGACATGCTGTTCAATCCAATTTCGACCAAGAAAATGAAGGTATTTTCATTCAAGACGAAGGTTTATTTGATACAATAGTAATACAAGAAGAAAAGGAGGACAAAGGGCCCATTTTTGACGAAGATCCTACAAAAAAAGAATGGGAAATCTTCGATTTGTTCACGGTTGAACTTGTTGTCCAGGAAGTTGAGAAACCAATTTACAACAAAAGCATCATAGGAGAGTTTGCTGATCTCCATGTTATGGTCCCCTCTATCGCAGCCCAGGAGGGGTGTGCCTCGCTGCCACCACCGTCAACTACACCGGACTCGACCACCGCACCACCTCCCCCTCGCACGAGGCTTGTGCAACCACGACGCGAGGCACACACATCTTCCCCCAGCCCCGCACGCCAACAACTCAAGTCGAGTCCCCCGTTTCCACTCCAGGCAACGCTCGCAGCTCCATCGTCAACAGGATCGAAGCCCTCGAACCCGTAGCCTTGACCGAAACAACCCTTGCGTGCGTAAGGGCCACCGCCTCCCACCCAAGATGGTGCGTGCCTCTGTGTGCGCAACTTGCCCGCCCCCCTTGACGTCGTCGCCGCCCATGGCTATCCAACCCAAGCCCTCGCCGCCGCCTGTGGCCCTTCATCCCAAGCACATGCCGCCAACTTTCGAAGATAAAAGAAACCCTAGCGTGGGATTTCTCTGGAACAAAAATCGGATCCCTGAAATTTCGGAGTTTGATTTGGAAATATTGCAAAAAGATACCTCCCGAAACTTCTTATTTACGGGTTAGAATGTAGAAGTTAAAAGGTATTGCTTTAATTGAAGGGGTAAAAAAATTGCCCTGCAACCCCTTGGAGCGAGAATATCTAAAAAAGGTGCCGAGAAAAAGGAAATGAGGCTACTACCTTTTCCAATTATGACTAGGAATGTGGGGTTTGCCAATAAAAGGACCCTATGGGTTATGACATTACCCACATCTCCTCTCATCCTAACTTTGTGCCACACATTTGTTATAGGTTCTCTGAAGGCTACAATATTCATGCCTCATCAATTTTTCGATCACCGCAATAAGGGGACAAAGGAAGTTGATTGGAGCAACGTTGGTGGAGAAGCTGGGGAGATGGGAGGAGGGGTGGAGCGCTGGTGGAGAGTGCGCGAGCGGTGGAAGCCAAAGGAAGGTGCACGTAATGTCCCGGAGCGAGTTTTGGAGACCAGAGGCGTTCGCTCCTCAATCACATCAAGAGGAAGGACTTCGTGGAGACCGAAGGCAACTGTCGCTGGAGTGCCTCTCATCACTTCTGGGAAACACATGGAGAGCTCGGCTAGCATGGTGAACGATGGCCGCGCGCATCAGGTCGGCATTAAGGGAAAGGAGGTATTCCGGGGGAGTGTTGACGATGACGCGCACGTGTCCGATGATCAAGAGGGGAGTGGAGCATGGGTTCGTGTTTCTTACAAGAAGCCGGGTAAGCGTTGTTTTAGATGTGGCGACCGTGGTCATATTGCACCGGCATGTGGGCTGCCTGCAAGATGCTACGGTTGTGGAAGGGTTGGCCACAAGAAAGCTTCCTGCTGGTTCGGTTTCGCCCGAGCGGATTCTTATGTTCGCAAGGACTCTCCCTCAACCGGGGGGGAGGGAGCTTTGCATGCTGCTTCTTTGGACTTGGTTCCTGTGGGGGGGGGGGGGGGGGGGAGGGTTCGAGGTCTTTTGCGCAGGTGGTTCGTGATTCCAGGTCACCCCTTCATGCGAAGGGTCTTGGTGGAGCTTCGGCAATTCCTTTTGCTGGCGATGTCAAGCTGGAGTTGGCTGGTGGGAGCCACGAGGTGAAAGATGCTTTTCAAGGAAGGGGGAGGGAGAAGTCGGATGAAGGTGCGCTGCATGGGCAGTTCGTGAAGAGGGGTGGGTGTGATGGAGCTGCTGTGGGGATAGCCCTACGTAAAGGAGTTGATTGGAGCAACGTTGGCTTGTGTTTGCATGGATTCCTGGGACCCATGTTCGGAGGAGACGTGGTTGTTTTGGACAACTGCAGGTGTTGTGTTCGTGGCCTGTCTTTGGAGCAACGTCGAAGCTTGTTGACGAGTGATGTTTTTGAGGACATCTCCTGGAGACCTTTGCGATACGACGATGGAGCTTGCGTCGATGTTGAAATATGTGTTGTGGAGGTGCGAGAGGTTCCTTTCCTCTCTCGTAGGGTGCATGGCTTGGGGAAGGTTCTTCGGCGCTGGGGGGAGCTGCTGGCGATTGTGGGTGATGGTTGCGTGCCGGGCTCCGATTGGAAGGCTACTCGGGTTCTTTTGGAATATGGCAGGAGCTTGCTCGAAGACGCTTTGGGCAAGGTGTTCTTTGAGACCATGTCGGTTGGTCGGTTCCGGTTCCTGGTGGAGATCTCTTTCTTGGAGCCTCTGGCTCCGCCGCAGGCGGTGGCTGGGTCGGCGGTCTCCTCAATCGAGACGTTGGCCCCTGTGGTTGTTGATGTCGCCTCGCCTCCCGTTGGCCAGCTGGCGCTGCATGGGGGCCTCCGCGAAGCGTCGCCCCCCTGGGTTGATTGCCCACGCCCCTTCAATGGCTTTTCTCGGTTCCCGTGCGAATTCGCCCTAAGTGGCGATTTGCCTAAGGGGGGACCGCCCGAGGTTGATTCTATTCTAGGCTCTTTTGGCTGGAAGGTGGACCGTGCGCTGAGCGTTTCCTATTCGGGCCCGTGGACGGGTCTCCCATCTGTGAACTTCGGCGGATCGGGGAAATTCGGATCGTGGTCCGGTGGGGAAACCTCCTTTTACTCCGCGGATTCGGATCCGGATCCCTCCCGGTCTTCTCTTGGGCCCATCATTGGGGCGGGTCCTATTGCGATCGTGCTCCATGATTCTCCCTCTGTTCAGGCCTTGTCTGGGTCAGTCCTTCCTTCGGTTGATGGCATGCCTAATGTGGTGGGATCAAGTTCGCTGTCCATTTTGGGACCTTATTCCAAAGATGATGAGGGCTCGCCTATCCTCGCCTTGCCAAGCCCTGTGGTCTGTGCTTCGGATGCGGGCGGTGATGTCGATCTGGGAACACGCTCTGATAAGAGATCTGGGGAAAGATATCGTAGAAGGAGCAGATCTCGTACGAGGTTTGCGCCAATTCTTTCTTGCGCGTCGTTGAGAGACACTGTGGCGGAGGCGGCTGGCCTTGCGCATACTGGAGGGCGTCGCCACCCATTCCAATGAAAGTTCTGTCCTGGAATGTGAGGGGGCTAGGGGACGATGTGAAGAGAAAGGCTCTGGGTGCCCGGTTGTCGGAGTGGGGTTGTGATATTGCCTTGATCCAGGAATCGAAGTTGAGGGGGATGGATGATGCTCTGTGGCGCTCCTTTGGTGCGGGGGCGTTGGATGGTTTTACGGCCTTGGATGCGGCTGGTGCGGCGGGGGGGCTTTTCATTGCGTGGAGGTCGGCCGCTTTTACGTTCGATTCTTCTATTATGGGGAGACATATGCTTTCGGTGCTGCTGGTGAGGAGTGACACGACCTCTCCGATCGCTTTTTTTGCGTTTATGGGCCTTGCTATCATTTTAAAAGAGACGAGCTCTGGGAGGACATGCGTGCCGCGGGATGTGCTTTTGTGGGACTCCCTTGGATCATTGGGGGAGATTTCAATGTGACTCTTCACTCCTCTGATCGCCCTCGGGCGAGGGGGGGGGGGGGCGGGACCCGGGGTCATCGATTTTTGCGGAGCTTGTGGACTCCTTGGCTTTGGAGAATTTGGTGGCTTCTGATATAAACTACACCTGGAGGAACGACACTTCACGATCTCGGATTGATCGTTTTTTGGCATCGGGTGGGTTGATGGAGATGTTTCCTTCTTGCTCGGTTTCTTCTAGGCCCACGGCTTTCTCGGATCACTCACTGATTATGTGGGACTCTGGTGAGACCCGTTTACTGAAGGGCCTCTTTAGATACGAACGTTGCTGGCTCCTTGAGCCTCGGTTCAGGGATGTTGTGGCCGAGCTGTGGGCTTCTTCCTCCGTGGAGGGGCCTGCGGCCTTCAGACTGGGCCACAAGCTTGACTCTTTGCGGAGGAGATTGACGCTCTTTAAGAGGGAGTCGCGGCTGTCGAGGGTGGCTCTAAGATCGGAGGCGGAGGAGATTATTAGGAGGCTTGATTCTATGGAAAACGAGAGAGATCTGAACGCGGGCGAGCTCGAGGAGTGGTCTTCTGCGCAAAAAAAGGTGGCAGACGACAAGAAGAGAGCTATCGAGTGGCGTCAGCGGCCAGGTTGAAATGGCTCAAAGATGGAGATGCAAACACGACATTCTTTCACAGGGTTGCTAGTGGGAGGAAGCGTAACAATTCACTGCGCGCTATTTCTGTTGATGGGGAGCGCTTCGTGGGGGATAGCGCGATGGGGTATGCCATTGTGGAACACTTCAGGGGCGTCATGTCGACCCGCTCCACGAGATCTTGGAAGTGGTTGGGGCTGGGGGTGCCCAAGGTTTCCGAGGAGGACTGTGCTATGCTTATTAGGTCGATTTCGATGATGAAGACTAAAGAGGCTGTGTGGGAGCTCAATCAAGACGGGTCCTCGGGGCCTGATGGTTTCTCTGTGGCTTTCTTTCGGGACTTCTGGGATTTGGTGGGCGACGAAGTTTTTGAGGTTGTTGCGGAATTTTGCGAGGGGAATGCGGGTTTTGATAGGCTTAACAGGGCTCTATTGCTTTTGATTCCAAAGAGGGCTGCGGCAGAGGATATTGGAGATTTCGCCCCATATCGATTTCAAACGCCATTTACTTAATTGTGGCTAAGGTGTTGGCTAGGAGGCTTTCTAGAGTGCTGGACTCGCTGGTTTCCCCCGTTCAGGCGGCCTTCATTAGGGGGAGACAAATATCCGATTGTATTGCCGTTGCTTCGGAGTTGGTGGCTGATTGGAGCTCGTCGGGGAGGCAGGGGGTGTTATGGAAAATTGATTTTGTCAAAGCATATGATAGCATTGATTGGGCCTCCCTTTGGTCGGTCCTCAGAAGGCGTGGGTTCCCGGAGCTGTAGATTTCTTGGATGCGCCGTTGCGTGACTACAGTTTCCTTCTCGGTTTTGCTCTATGGCGGTTTGGAGGGGGGGCTAATTCAGCCATGCGGGGCCTCCGCCAGGGTTGCCCGCTGGCCCCCCTACTCTTTGTTCTTGCTTCGGATGTATTGGCTCGTATGGTTGACCGGGTTGTTGCTGCGGGCCTTTTAAGGGCTTCTCCAAGGGTGGCATATCATTGCCATTATTACAGTTTGCGGATGACACCTTGTGCTTCATTGAAGGTGGTGCTAGTGAGGTCGCTGCCATGTCGGTGACTCTTGAGCTCTTTAGCGAGTTATCGGGGTTCCTCATAAATGGGGCCAAGTCAAAGGTTATTCCTTTTGGCTTGTCGGAGGTTTCGACGCTGGATTGTGCGAGGATTCTGGGTTCTGCTCCGGGGGGTTTGCCGATTGACTACCTGGGCCTTCCCTTGGTGGTTGGGAGGCCCAGACTTAGGGACTGGAGTGGGGTTTTTGAGAAGGTCGAGGCGAGACTGGCGGGTTGGCGCGCGACGCTCCTCTCGAAGGGCGGAAGGTTGGTTCTTCTTCGCTCGGTTCTTGCTGCCATTCCGGTGCACTTTTTGTCGACTCGACGTTTGCCTGATGGGATTTGTCGGAGACTTGAGTCTTGTTTCAAAAGGTTTTTGTGGGGGAAATCGGGTGTGGAAGGGAGGGGGGTTCACCTGGTCGCTTGGGAGGAGGTGGCGAGGGGGAAGCAGGAAGGGGGGTTGGGGGTTAGGCGCCTCAAGTTAATCAATGATGCTTTCTTTCTTAAGTGGGCGAGCAGGGTGTGGGGAAGGGGTGGAAATTTCTTTGTTGATATTTTGAGGGAGATACATGGGGAGGAATGGGCTGGGGAGGACAGGTTGGGGGTGGTGCGTGCGCGTTCTCATTTCTGGCGTGGTGTTCAGGAGGTCTTCTTGAGGAATAGGGCGAGGTTTAAGCCTGTCCTGGGGGACGGCCGTGCCTTCTTATTTTGGAAGGACAGCTGGTTGGGGGGGATCCCTTATATGTCCGATTCCCACGGCTCTTTGCGCTGGCGGAGAACAAGGATGCCTCCGTGGCTTGCTGCTGGGAGAATGCTTGTTGGTGTCCTCGCTTTGGGGGGAATTTCTCGGATCAGAGATTGGTTGACTTTCTTGCTCTGCTGGACGCCCTTGCTGATGCAGCTACGCCTTCCGTGGGCTTAGATCATTGGGTTTGGAGGGATGGTGGCTTTTCGACTTGGAAGGCCTATGCTGGGCTACTTGAGCTTCTGCCTGCTCGCTCTGATTCCCTGGTGAGAGACTGTTGTTTATTCTGGAGGTTGGGCCTGCCCTTGCGCATTGTTTTCTTCTTATGGCTGGTCCGCAGAAAGAGGCTTCTGACGCGTGATCGCTGCTCAAGGATAATGCTTTCGGTGTCCAATCTCTGCGTGCTGTGTGATTCGAATGTGGAATCCCTTGATCATATCCTCTTTGACTGCCCTATGGTTCGGGGACTTTGGGAAGACCCGCTTGTGGATTGGGTGCGTGCTTGTGATGTGGAGGCCTTCTGTGATTCTCTTCGTGAATAGGCATATGGATAGAAGGCGGCTCTTGACACCGGTGGCAAGATTATGGTCGATATGGCTTAGTCGTAACGAGGCCATTTTCTCAGCGCAACGCTTCTACAAGGAGAACGTGCTCTGTCGCGCGGCTGGGTTGGTGGACAACTGGAGTAGTAGTTGATTTTTGCTATCTTGTTATTGTGTTTATCTTGCCCAGAACTGGACGTTTCTCGCTTCCTTTTCTGGGTCACTCGTTTTTGTGTTTGTACCTTTGACACTCCTTCCTTTTAATATATTGGGGTGAACACCACTGAGTGTATCCCCCTTTTTCTTGGCTTCAAAAAAATAAGGGGACAAAGCTCGTGGAGACGCCGCTCTTTGCACCACATATGTTCTTCCAACGTGAGGTTGACTCCGGCCACCGCACTAAAGACATCTGGGTTCCACTGTTTGCTCCACATCTATTCTTCCAAGAGGCGAACAAGAAAGTTGACATCAAATCGTCAAGCTTCGAAGATAAAGCAATTCGTCAGGAGACGAATTTTTCAAGCGGATGAGAATTGATGCAGCACGAAAATAACATATAGGGCTTGATTTTTTATCCGTTAATTAAAGTCTAATTTTATTTACGTTTATTCGAGTCGCTGCAATTTTTATTTAAATAAATGAGATCATCTGTGATCTCAAATTAATTAGTCGATTTTAAATTTGAATTTTGAATTTAAAATTAGGATCGAGTCAAATTTTATTTGAATTCGAATTTGATTGTCTTTCTATTTTTGTAATTCCATCCTCCTATATAAAGGGGTTGATAGTTTATTGTAAAAGACAGTTTAGATTATAAGAAAAATTGAATTTATCTCCGTCTCTCTCTTTCTCTCTCTCTCAACATGATCTTCATGACTCATCTCCAAATTCCTGCGCAACCGCGCGTTCTTCTCCTCTCTCATCCTCTAATTTCTTCTCCACTGATATTTCCACCATCAAAATTATTATTTCCACCTTTGCAAACTCCCACCTGCATCATTGTGACCAGCAGACTGCAGCATGGCTTTTTTTTGGTAGGCTTGCAACTTTAATTTGGAATGCCCAAGTTATACAATAGGAGTGATGGGGATGGCAGTAATAATTCCCGCAAATGATTCTCGACCGCAATATGAAGATTTAATTTTTGGGAACAATCAATGATAAAGCACATAATCATAGACAAATTATTATGAGATAACCCGAGAATGTGAGACTACGCCTTGGCTTGTACTTGAGATTGACATCCTTATTAGTGCACCGGATAATGATGGGTGAGTACATAAGCCTCCTCTACTAGAGGAGAGCACGTGGAGAAAGCAGAGTAGGAGTGGGATGCTTGGCACCCCCTCACTCACGTCCTAAAACTCATCCACACTCCCATCCTAAAACCCCTCCAAATCTACCTTAGACAAGTCACATAGTGCAAGATTACCTGAAAGATTAATACATTAGATGCAGGGCATAAATTGCGAAAGAGAAATCCAGTTCAAACTCCACTGTGAATGAGACGCATGGCACACCTCACCTTGGTATGTCCATCCTGATCATTAATGCTGTGGTACGGTCAACTGGTGTTGTTCAGTCCATTAGACCAACTTCTTGAAGTCGAGCATCACACCTGGAAGTTACATACGGAGGTCGAAGAACGTCAAGAAGTCAAACTTGGAACTCAAGAGGTCAGAACCTTACTCTACAAAGGCCTTTTTTTTACTTGTTTTTTTTAATAATAGGATTCGAACCCTGGTCCTTTAAAGTGGGAGCCACTGCTTCTACCACCAGACCATTAGAGGGGTTCTCTCTACAAAGGCCTTACAAAGCTTGGCTAGCATATTTTCTAAAGAAGGCTCGACAAATGTCTGTTCGATCATCACTTCACATCAAGCACATGATAGATGTCATCACGGAGGTCCAAGCCCAGTGAATGGACCACATCATTCATGGTTACACAAGATGATGACATTTCTGGGCTCATTTTCCCCGACATTCAAAGACGAGGTCCGCTGGGTATGTCAGTTGAAGTCAGCAAGTTCAGCTGGAAGCTCCCCATCAGTCTCCCCTACTCTCCTACAGCCTGAATACCAATCCATTTCTTGCCGACTAGTCTCCCCTACTCTCCTACAGCCTGAATACCAATCCATTTCTTGCCGACTGAATTTCCCACAATGACGCCTAAAGAATCACCTAATGATCTGCTAAAACCCTTGGCTCAGATTTGGTCCACCTGCCTCGCCAAGAATGACGTAGTGTTTCATGATGATCGTTTATATGTGGAAAATGTAGTGCATTTCGCAGCCTTGTTCACTGAGTTGTGGGCTCTACAATTTGTCCTTTTATTTAATGAAAGCATTGGGGTGCAATTTCTGGGTGCATGCCCTCCTTTTCCCCAACTTTTTTTCAAAGTTAAGCTTTTTATTACCTAATGGAACTTAGTATAATAATTTGAAAAAAGAGAATATGTTGCTGAGCTGCTGGAAATTGTGTCTTCATCATGTCCATCTGTCCTTAATTCTGTCTCGGGATAAGCAAGTGTAAGTGGTTCTGCCTTAGAGCATATGCCTTGGTGGGTGGCTGAGAGAAGATGAACATGTTACACGCTGTTGAGTTGCATATTCCCCGTCTAATTCATATGTTTTACAGATTATTTAAGATTTACAAATATAATGATATTTATAAATCTATTTTTTTTTGACGTCAAAAATGTTTCCACTATTTTTCGATTGCCATCAGCAATACAAGTGAATTGCTCGGTACCGAATTCCCAATGAAATTAAAACAAATCAAAAACCAATAAAAGAAAGAACAACGAACATCTCTCTCAGTCTTCTTCTTCATCCTCCTGGAAGCGAAGATGCTTCCCCTCAGGCACGGGAAGACCCCTGAGCACGATCACGCTAGGAGAAGCCACGATGCTGTTCTTTCCCACTTCCTCCTCTCTTTCGATCTCGTCATCACTGTTATAGACGAACCTCGTGTGCTTCCCGGCGAACTCGGACACCTCCTTCTTCTCCACCACAGACATCTCGCTAACTGCCTGACACAGCTCATCCAGCAGAGACCCACAACCATCGCCCTCCTGATCTTCCTCCTCGTAGCAATCATTACCTTCCGGGTCTTCCTCCTTGTTGTCTCCGGAGCTTGCGTTGGCCCGTATGGACCATGCGGACGAGCACTCCTTGTCATTGCCCTTCTCCACAATGCCACAGGAGCTCCCTTCGTATGTCAGATCAGAGCATATGGTGGAGGATTCAGAGACCTCGGACTTCTCAGGAGAATCAAAGTGCAGAGCCCTGTTAAGTTGGCACTCCCCCTGGTGCTCCTTTTCTTGCGGAGCACGGGAGAGCGGGGCAACCTGAGGCAATTTGAGGACCTCGTGCCCAAAGATCTGCGGCGTGTTGGCAGGAGTCGGCGCGAGAAGGGCCCGGGGGGAGACGAGATGGCTGAGGAGAGTGCGGAAGGGTGCGGCGGCTTGCAACCGCTCAGGAAGGGGGAGCTTCACGAGCTCCGACTCCTCCTCCACTTTCTGGAGCAGGGTCTTCACCTACCCGCGGAGGAGCGCCTCTCCGGACCCCGGTGTCCTCATCGGTCGGCCCCGACTCTATTTTTTTGAAAGGAACAAGGATGCAATGTTGTGAGTGTTAATACAATTTTGATTCAAATTAGATTCAATTGATCGATTCAACCACTTCAAGTTTTTTTTTGACGCTCAAACCACTTCAAGTTACTGGTCCAGTTTGATCCGGTTTAGAAGTTTGATGATATCGATCAACTGAACATGTTAGATTCTATCCAACCTGACTCAATCTTACCAGTTCGATTTCTAGCTCATTCTTCGATTCGATTTCAGCAACTTTTGCGTGTGTGTTTAACTTCATGATTCTTGGGTATATGCATTTTTGTTATATATTTTATATATATTTAAGATGTATAAATATAATGATATTTGTAATGTATTTATATAAATTGTTTCAAATTTGATTTAATTGATAGGTTCAACCATTTTTAGTCATTGGTCGTTTCGATCCGCTTTACAAGTTTGACGATATCATTCAACTGAACATGTTAGACTCTTGGTCCAACCGATTCAATCTTACTATTTCAGTATCTAGCTCAATCTTCAATCCAGTTTTAAAAACTTTGGTGTACATGTTTAAATCCCCAATTCTAGGGGTAGATGTCATAAGTTCTCCCAAATCACAGAAGGTTGTCAAATGTGTTTTACTCCCGCTCACAGGAGAAGTCATATATGCATTGCTCTCGAGTTCACCCGAGCAATCATATCTTTTGTACTCCTTAATTTCTTTCAAAAGGCCTTAACTCCTCAATCTTGGGAGTACGTTTTATTGTTCTCCGCTTCTCCTCAACTCAGAGTAAGGTCACTGCATTTTACTCCACGATTCACAAGAGAAAACATATCTATGTTTTCCTAGGCGGAAAAGATGAATGAGATGAAATAACAACACATAAATTAAGGAATCAAGTAAATGATAACGTATGCGATATGGTGGAATTATAGTCTAGGTGTGACTTGTCTTCTTGCAGTGAGAATGGACTCATATATGGTCGAGAGTGCTCGTGGTAATAGAGATCGCCTTTTTTACGACCCTCACCAAAAATCTACATATTTTGGATGTTTTGAAAATAACAAAAGGCTGCTGAAAATTACTCTACAAATTAGGTCAAGACACAAGTTGTAAATTGATAACTAGCTGAGAGGAAAAGTCGGTGGAGTAGACTCCAGAGACTTGAGTTTGGGGTGCTACCAACAGATGTGATAAGGGAAAAAGCATTATTTTCATGTCTAACTCGTGAATGGGTAAGAAGAAGAAAGAGAGATACCTTCACTTGTAACGTGATTGGAGAACCTTTTTTTTAATAGGTAAATACGGGGAGGGGGTTTGAACTTTTACCACACCATTGAAGTGGGTTCTGATTGGAGAACCTATGTTAACAAGTAGTCAGCAACAGTTAATTGGATAAAATGTCCTCGATCATGAGAATGTGCAATAAGCAGTTCTGTAGGCGTCAGTTCATTTGATCCAACATAAACTTGATCAGCCATATGTGATATGCTGTCCACTTAGCTTAACACCTCTCACACACATGTTTTGACCTATGGTAATGGATGCAAAGAGGTAAGTTATGTTAACGATCATCTGCTATAGGAATTTTTATTTCTCTTATGTTTCTCTTTGATTATACATGTATTACCCAGAAGGGATCAAAATGTAATTGTTTTTATTAAGTAGAAGGGCAACAAGACCCCCCCCCCCCCAATATCCATCTTGTATGTAAAATAGTTGCATTCACAATCACAACTAGCATCGCGACCTCGGCCATAAAAACACTAGCATCGCGACCTCGGCCATAAAAACCTAGAGCATCCATTGTGTCCTCTAGCGGAAAGGAAACACCACTTTATGTAGTTGGTTTTAGAGTAAAAGGAGCAGTCACAACCAATGGTAGAGTCGAGCTACTGAAGACGCAATCGCTCCATGTTGGTCATAGATAGTTTAACTTTACTTTGACAAGGCTACGTTGGTCATACTAACTTTGCTTAGTTCGAGGCCATGTTGGTCATACTCTTTAAGGGGCATGTGCCTCCTCTTATGATCTTCATGTATGCCTTCTTTTAAATCAATGAAAGTAGCCACTCGCACCGCAAAATATTAGGCTTAAAAAATGGTACAAATGAACCATGTTTGGAATGAGAAACTAGTCTCTAGCCCTATGATAACAATGATTGAGCCCGTACAGGAATTTGTGGGCATGCCAAAGATCATGCTCTCGGATATGCTTAGGACAAAAGGCATGGATATGCTTAGGACAAAAGGCATGCTGATAGATCAGACTCCTCATATAACCATGCAATATGAGTATAGTACTCCGTAAGCATAGAATTTCCCTGAGAAAATAATCAAATCTACATATAAATATATGCAAGACAAAACTTGATTGGTTACTAAGAATTAATGAAACTTGATTGGTTACTAAGAATTGTCTAAGAAAGCAGCTACTATATTTATATGGATGTATCTTTAAAAAACATGCAAGTGTAGTAGAACGAACATCTGAGTTGGTGATCTAATTCATTACCCGATTGTTGAATAAGTCGACTCATAATCCCTCTTAGCCTCATGTAGAGGATCCCTCGTGAGAATATATAGTTTATCTGGATCATCTGTGAAGACCTTAAATGCTCGAGATAAGAGAACATAATTTTCATCACCTTTGAGTTTGATAAAGGTATCCTGAACAACATGAGAGGAGGTAAGAGACATCCCCCCCCCCAAAAGTGGGCAAAGTCATGGTCATGGAAATCCATCAAGAAAAGAAGATATAGTTGTTCAATAAGATACAACACGGTATTCGAAGTACTCAAGCCAATTGCCAATAAATGGCTAACCTATGACACAAAAACTATGGGAGGGTTTTGCGACACAAATGGATGTCATCTACAGGGTTGGGTTGTGATTGCGTTGGGTAATAGTCTCGAAGGATGTAAATGGTGGTCTCAAGGGTTGTTCTGACAAGTGTTGTTGCAAGATAGAGGATGGTAGCGCTCAAAAGCTATAAAGATGAGGATGATGTTGCTAATATTTCGAGGATGGATTCTTGCTTTAATGGTGGTTAGCAAATGCTCGAAGGATGATGATAGCACTCGAAGGTCAACGACCTCGAATTCTGATGAAGTGATGGACGGAAGCAATGATTGCAGCAAGGGAAGGCATGAACACTCAACAGTGGGCATTGCTAGTGTGACAAACGTTGCCAGCCTCACTTTTAAATTTGCAACACTAAGAGAGGATGCCTAGTGGGATCTAGGTAAAAGAAGTATAAACCACCAAACTAAGAACACTGCTATGATACCACGAAATAGAGAGAGAAATGGCGTGGTTCTTATGTGGCTCTACACTCCTCACACATAAAGGAGAGAGCCTTGGAATTTTAAAAAAATACTTGAATACCCCCAAGAGCGGAAAGATAATATAATGTTGAAACAAATGGCCAACATTAACAAATATCATCATAATCTTCAATGAAGTTCAATAAAATTATCATTGGGAACATAGGCAATCTCTTTCTTTCTTTCTTTTTGAAAGAAAAAAAGGGCATCCACCATATAAGTATGTGCTCAAAACTTCATTAATCACCAAGAACTTACACGCATGTTAACAAGTAAAGAACAAAAGCAGAAATTACAAGTTCCAACTCCCATCCAACACCTTAGCATGCACCACACCATTTTCATCGTAAAAACGATCATGGTAAAACACCACTCCATTTCTTGCCAGGCAAAGTGCCCTAATCATAGCCACACAACCCGATCTTTCCATCTTCGTGCCATTTTAGCCAGCCCCAATGGAACCCCAGAATCAGACACACCATCAATACATACCTCCTGATTCTCAGATAGTTTCCAGGCCTCCCAGGAGCTACCACATTTGAAGAAAAGGTGATCCGCATCCTCCACCTCTACCTGACACCGAGAGCGCATGGGGTCAGCAACCAGAACAAACCTAGCAAGCATGTCCCCAATTAACAGTCTTCCCCTCATGAACAACCACATAAAGACCTTCACACGTGTTGCAACTTTCCACTTCCAAATCCTTCTGTAATCGGCCATGCAACCCCCAGGTTAAAAATCATAGGCAATCTCTTTCCATTCTTAATCAACTAAACTTAAAGCTTGAATACACTTACCGATTGCATAATGTGGTCGTTTGGCCTCGTACCAATTTTCTTATAAACAGTGCCCTTTACATACAAGATAATAGAAAATGGCTTCCCTCCTCCCATTGCCAAGATGACCTTTCTAGTAAGGCTTGTTTGGCCACCTCCGGCCCTACTGCAGTTCTTGAGCCTTTGCCCCATGCCCATACCACAAGTTCTCCCCCTGATAGGATCGATGGATGGGTCGACCAATTAGAGCAGGACCAGTCCTGATAACTTCCAAATGATCTTTTTTTAAAAAACTGGAGTCTTAATGCTTCTTTAGAAAAGCACCCCTATTATCATGTGCGTACATGATAAATAATTTAGATGTGATAAAAAATCTTGTCTATAAAGAATAGCGATATGTTAACTATCATTTATATCAGTATCTACAAAACTCCATATTAGTAAAGATTCCAGCTAGATAAGGTTGTTAATCAAGCAAGTCAAAGCAGCTCTGCCAAACCTTCCTAGAATGGCATATGCCGATGTTTGGTGCAGAAGGAGAAACAAGCAACAACAACAACAAAACCTTTTTCCCACAATTAAGTAGGGTCAGCGAAAAATGGTGAAGCCTTCTCCCACTTTAAGTAGGGTCGGCTATATGGATTCTTGCTCAAATCCATGTTGAAAGATTCGACTATTTTTACTTTGGTTATCGACTACCTGATGCAACCCCCACAAGGAGGGATTTAAACCCTAGTCTTTTGAGTGGAAAGCACACCGCACTACCATTAGACCATTGAAGGATAAGCAAGCACCAAAATATATTCTTAATTCTGAATAAGGATTATGTGCAAGTGCACAAACTCATGCACGCACACTTCCTAGAATAATTTCTAAGGCATGGTGAGATATCAGAGAGATGATTGAGCACATCATCTGTGTTATTCAATGAATTCAGAAAAGGTGACATAATTCTTTTTCCAAGGCCCACAAGAATCACTATTGTAGAGAGTTATTACATAAAAACCAAGCTCAATATTCCTAAAGCCATATGGTGCTTTAGTCCACAGCAAAGTCATATGCTACCCTAATCGATGGCAATAGTAACCTGAATGGACCAGATTCTATGGTCAGTTCTGCGTCTATAAACATTTGCTCTGAATACAGGAACACATATTAAAAAATATGGTTAAAATATATACCACAACACGCTCTTCCTAGGTAAGGCAGGACTACATAAAATATAATATATACTACTTTAAATCTTCACTATCCAATCACACCGTTAACTTTTCAATATGCACCTGTCTTTCAACAACACTTTAAAAACTTCAAAAAAACTATAAGCTTATTTTCTGTAAAGAATTCAGGGCTTAGTTGGCACATTTCCTGCAGGTTTTTTAAAAACATGGTGAGATATTTTCCTTGTAGTTACTAAAAAATAATTACCAGTATAATATTCATATTATTATTTCAGTATAAGTTCACGATTGGTGAAGCCTTCTCCCACTATAAGTAGGGTCGGCTACATGGATTCTTGTTCAAATCCATGTTGAAAAATTCAACTATTTTTTACACTGGTTGTCGACTACCTAACGCAACCCCCACAAATGGGGATTTGAACCATTGTCTTTTGGATGGTAGACTGCACTACCATCAGACCATTTAAGTGGGTACAATAGATTCACGATTGCTTTTCAAAAAAATGAGTCACTGAAATTGATGAAGCTTGGATGAGTCACTCACCTCGAGTAGCTATCCTTTGGTTTATCAGAAAAAACTTATCGATTTTCAGTGGGAAAAAAAAGAAACACATGATGATTGGTGAAATGTTAGAGACGACTGTTCATCATGCATAATATAGAGTGATTGACTGTTCATCATGCATAATATAGAATGACCTAACATAAATTGGCACAAAAAATGAAAGCTGTGAATGCCAATTATATATATAATTTACTTGTCTAAATAATAGTAAAAATGTAAAGCATATCAAAAAAATCAATTTCAATTTCTTGTTCCATTATCTCTTAGCAACAACGAAAAGCGAATATGACGGGGCCAGGAAGAAATATGTATTACCATAGCCCAACGCTTAAATGTGTCATATGTGCCAAATTGTAGGCCAGCATAAGGGATGATCTCTACAAGTGTAGGAGATAAGCCTGAATATAATCCGCGGATACCTCGTGTATTGAGTATATCAAGGAAAGCAGATCTCATACTGGGATATACCTGATTCAAATAGAGGAAAAAGATGCCTACATTAGAACCACAAGAAAGAGTGTTGGTTATTTTACAAGCAACATTACAAAATTCTGTACAAAACATGAAATTCAGAACCCACAAAAAATGGATGTCCAGAAACTCAATGGCATGAAATGGCTAGAAAGGCATTAATTATGAATCATAGTCACAGCATTACTCTTTAAATGGCTAGGAAGTCATTAATTATGAATCATAGTCACCGTTACTCTTTGCAGCAGAGATAGATAAATTTTCATACCACCTTTATTCAGAAAATTAATAGGATAACCGTGACAACATTAATTAATTACTTTGCATGCAAGCCACTAAAAGGGACACAGTTTAGATAGGCGGAATAATCCATATACAGAAGGTGACTTCCACCGTATAGGTGTGTGCCCAAAAACGTCGTCATTTATCACCAAAAAATATTACAATCCTATGTCATGTATAATAAATTAAAAATTACAAGCCCCAACCCTCAACTAGCGCCTTCACATGCATCACCATGTTCTTAGTGTAGAAACGATCCTAGCAAAACCACTCCATTTCTCGCCATCCACAACACCCAGATCATTGCCACGCATCCTGCTCTTTCCTTCTCTATGCCGGTCCAATCCGCCCCCAAGGATCTCCAGAAATCAGAGACGTCCGTATTCAACACTTGAGACCGAAAGATATTCCAGGCTTCCAATGAGCTCCCACAATTGAAGAAAAGATGGTCGCTATCCTCAACATCACCCAGAAATGGATCAGCCTCCTAAATAAAATGAGCAAACCTATCCTTAGTCAACAGTCGCCCCGCCTGAAAAGCCAAAGGGACACCTTCACATGAGTTGGAATCTTCCACTTCCATATTTGCCTACAGTCTGCAATACAACCTCCCGGATCAAGCACCAATGGGCCCTTCAAGGTCCTGTGGCCTTCCTCACCGAAAACGAGCCATCACACCATATCCAACAATCATGCCCATGAGTAGGTCCTTCCACAATCTCAAGCTCCTCTAGCAAACTCATAAGCTCCTCCAATCATTGATCAAAAAGTTCAAATCTAAACTGTAGGAAGGAGTGTCCATCCCATGTTTCCGCCACTGAACAATCCGAGCGTTCAACCAACACCATAAGCCTTGGGAATCTCACATGTAGAACCCCAACCTCGCTCCAATCGTCCATCCAGAAACGGAATCCCATATTGACCCCAACAACCGATCTCAAGAATGGACGGATATCCTAAGCCATATTACAAACACCATGCCAGAAGAACGGAGGTGCAGAACCCAGATCACTGCTATCCGGGGAAAGTAAGACCAGTCCCATAAATCCTCTTGATCAGGTTGCAAACCAACCTAGTATGGTCACCCCAAATACGGGTGACCTACTTGTTGAACAAGGCCTTATTCATCTCCTCCAAGCTACGAAACCCAAGGCCTCCATCCCCCTTCAAACAAGACACTGTATTTCAATCCACCAAAGGAAACCCTTTTGATCTCCCAGTTGACGACCAGAAAAACCATCTCATAATGGTCTCAAACCTCTTCCGCATACCTATAGGTACTAGCCTCGAAGAGAGAAAAAATATAGCTATTGCGGACAGATTGTGACCGTAGCAACACCGGTTTACCACCTTTGGATAGGCAGATCGACTTCCAACCTGCCAGTCTTTGCTCCAATATCTCCACTACTGATAACCAATCATCTCCAATTTCTCCTAGATGCAAGGTCCTCCACGACGAGCGTAACCAACCGACACATAGGTCAATCTCTAGATCTGTCAGGCTAAAAGGAATAAATTCCGATTTCTCTCTATTGAGCCTCAAATCGGATACTGCACCGAAGATGTCAAGAACGACCAAAAGCCCCATGCAGCTGTCTGCGCCACCTTCTGCAAAAAGACTCGTATCATCTGCATACTGAAGAATGGGGACATAAATCTCCTCCATGTGTAGCCACTGCAGAATCCTCCCGAGGCGATGCGGTCAACCATGACTATCGAGGCATCAGTTGCAAGCACAAAAAATAGAGGTGTCAGTGGGCAACCCTGACGAACTCGAATTGAGGCTCGAAGTATCCACCCTTTGGTTTCCCATTCACCAGAACTGCACAAGATGCTATCGTGATACACAGCTTCATCCATGAAATCCACCTATTTAGAAAACCGCATATGTGTAGAGAATCCCACAAAAATCTCCAATCGACACAATTGCACGCCTTCAAAAAATCCATCTTTCACAACACCCCTTCTTCTTTTCCCTCTAGGGTCTTTATATGTGGAGAAGGCTTTGTCGTTGTCGCAAGGTTTTAATATAATCTTCTCCTTTTACCCTGGACTCTCACTCTCTTATATAAGAGGGATCTAGTGTCTCATAATAAACAAGTGGCATATCATCATATCATCTCCCATACTGTGTATTTGAAGCATATTTAACCAGTATTTGCATCACAATACCATTTTAACCACAAAATGGGGAGGCAGATCACAAAATGGTTGGATGTGATTCCAAATTCACATAGGCAGATCACATATGTGTGCACAACACAGGCAAAATATACGACTCAGGTTGCCATTGCAGTCAGACATGCTGATTATCCAACAACAATTTATGCAAGAGACCAGCAATCAGAAATTCATCACATGTACCTTGGGCTCACCCTGTGAAGCCAAAATAGTGCGAAGAAGGTCAAATGGATATGAACCAACGGTTGCTGCACACCCAGCCAATGCCCCACTAACATATGACAAGTACGGAGTCAGGTGCATGTGATCAGCTGGAAAATAAATCCAAAAGAACATTACAAACTAGAAAAGTTATTGAAAACCAAAGTTTTACCAGTGATATACTGGTCTAAAGATGTAAATCTCACCCTTACTTTAAAATGGTGAGCAGGCTTACACGATAAAATCAAACAAAAGCAAGCCTACCAGTTTTTGATGAGCCTGAAGCCATCGTCTTTATTTTGTGCAGCACTGTGAACTGTATAGCTGTGTATGGCATGACCATGAGAAGAGCAGGAACATTACCCCTCCAGAAACCCTGTCCACATTCACCATAGGGGCTTCTTAAAAAAACAAGACAAATTACATCCTATCAACATTAGTCGCATACTCAAAGATCCAAGAATTTGCCAGGCGGACTCCCAATTGATTACAATTTTCAGCCAAAATCTGATGGACACAACATGCTCACTATTCAGAGAATCTGAACTAACTGTGATCTTTTCTTATGTTAGAAGCTGCATAAATAACAAAATAAAAAGAAACGAGCTTCTAAATTGATAAATTTGATAGACGAGAACACTCATATTTATAGCAACCAAACAATTTTGTATGATGGCTAATCAGAAATGGGACTAAAAAGGCTATGGCCAAAGTAGATTATCGTTTCTGTACTGCTGAAAAAATCTCTTAATCCAAAGTACACATCCAATCACATGCATCCACTTTGAATAAGAAAACACAAATCAAACCAAGTTCTTGCCTAGGTTAAATGTAAGTTACATGAACTGGTTGCCTCCAAACATATCTATCTTTGATCATTTCCATAACTAGATCCTGATAATCCAGATTGTGTTGATAATTGTCCTTCAAACAAAATGTCTTTCCAGATCACTCTTGAAAGTTGAAATGTTTTCCAACCAGCCTTCTCATACATACGTACAAATTGGAACGTTACATAGCCTTCCGTCAACATTTCCAAAGCACTTTATTTGCGTTGATTCTATTTTATCTTCTATTGGAGACCCACCAGCTTTCCTCTCACAAAGTCACAATCTCGTTATAAAAGGATCCCTAGTTTAATGATCAAACATCCACTTTTTTGCAAAAATAAAAAAACCCACCTTGATATCTTAATTTATGCCACTTGAGGGCGGAGTTGGGTAGGGATGTAAGCTATGCAGCGTTGTTGCAATTGGGAGGATAAGGGGTTTGACACAAAGTTGGGAAGGTGCCGTACTGGCCATGTGGCAATGCCATAATGGGGAGAGGCAGTTTAGGGTGAATGTGGGAAGGGGGTGTGGCAACAGTGCAATGAGGGGGGACGCCAAAGAGGAGGGATGTCAGGAAGAGTGCCCTACTGAGTGGTGTTGGATGCAAGAGTTGGAAATCGGGGAGTGGGCCTTTTATTTCTTCAGTTTGTTGAAGGAATGGAGGAAACTAGGAATAGTAGGTCTAGGGGGATTGCGTATTTTGGACAAAAATGTAAACAAGGAGTATATGTATCTATGTAAGGTTAAAGGAGTATGCTCCCTGGATGATCATCCATATAATCGTTAGCAAAAGAAACAAGAGGGGACTTATATCTTGAATGAACTAAGCTTGTCATGTTGACCGATCAAGGAACTTATGAAAGGCCAACTTTGAGATCAGGGACGGCAACTGGCATCAATGAGTGGCAGGTGGTCCAGGATCATAGGAAGTGTGTCGTAATGAAGCCCTCCCCTCGAGCGTTGCCGATGATGGGGCGAGGAATGAAAAGTGTCACCAGTGACCAGCTCTGGTCGGAAATTTTGGTGAGGTGCCTCCAATTTAGTGGGAGAAACCAGATTGCTCGTGATTGTCAGTATCATATTTGATGCTTCTCATGCGGAAAGAATGGACATATGTAGTAGGGTTATCTGACTCACAGGATTTGATGGCATCGTGCTCTTGAGGAGGCTACTCTCAACAGAGATGGTGTGGTTATTATTCCCGTTGATGTGTGCAAGAAAACTAGAACACGTTTATGGGACGCCATGTCAGACATAGGTGCAGTGTCGGGAAATGTTCGTCAAAGATGTCATGGTGACTGGTGAAAATCTGTTGTGTGCAAGGGGTCTCTCGATGGAAAATCAGAACATGCTACTGACCCATAGCACTCAGCGGCTAGGAAGGTACATCACTGTCGCCCTAGGGTTAAGGATGGTGCGTTTAACATGTCAGTCCTGGTAACTTTACGTATTACTGGTCGTCTTTTTCTATTTCACTCGTCGGTGATGGTTCGTGAGGCATTGCACGGTGTTAACGTGGTCCTTTGACCTTTCAAACTATCTTCGATCGTCTCTCACATGTGCAAGTGGTGGATGTGCTGGTGGATGTCTTTGGGGTCAAGGGTGCCCTCTCGATGAGCTTTGTGGCGCGCGGGGGACAGATGTTTATCCGACTAGAGGTGGAGATTTGAGGTGTGATGTTCTTCAAACCACTCTATGGTCATGGAAGTTGGGGAACATGTGGATGACGATGATGTTCCTCTCGTGGTGGATGCCAATGATCGCTCGTTGGCGGCTGAGAAGGCGGTGTCATCAACTGTGGAACCTTAAAAGTCACATGGGTGTGTTCTGCGTTCTGGCCGAAGACTTTAGAGAGGAGGGTGGGTTTAAGAAATTTGCTTTTTTAAAAGATCTCTCAAGAAGAGGCAATCGCCACTTTACCATATCGATTATTGTGGGATCGTATTCGAAGGGTCACTTTCCATAATATGCAAATATTGTTCTAGGCAGCTCCAAACGGACCGTTCACCCCTTCTGTTTTCTCCATCCAACTGGATATTCTCGCCCGATAACGCATCATCGACTGTTAAGGATATTTTTCCTGATAAGGGCCATGTGTCCCATAAGAATCATTCACCTCATATGGATACTTTGCCCAAGTTGGATCCTCTACCCAATGTGAGTTGCTCCCCCAATTTGAATCGTTCACTGGATATGGCTATTTCACATGATGAGGATATTTCGCCGGAGAAGTTGCTGCTAGAAGAAAAATCTCCGTCCGACATGCGACCCTCACCTGATGCAGAGTTGCCACCCAATGAAATGCTAACGGCTGATTGGGATCCTTCGCTCGCTCAAGGGCCTTCCTTAGTTGAGGGTTCCCTACCTGATAGGGGAAGCTCACCTAACTGAGGGGTTTGTGCCCGATGTGAGCTCTCCATCTAGGTCTGGAATGATCAGCAATTGAGTGGTTCCTATCATCTGATTCTTGATCCTGATGGGAGCCATATCACCTCAAGGACTCCACACTCCAGCTCCTCTAAATATCATGGGAAAATCCGGGCTTTTGTTGGAGCCTCTTCATCAATCTTGAAGATGGACAAATCTAGGTGTAAATCTATTTTTACTCATTCCAAAGATGGTTTTGCTAGTGGAAAAAGTTATTTGGCGAGCAAGAGAAGTTGTGGTGGTGCTTTGCCCCCTCCCATCAGTGGAATAAAATCATTAAAGGCATTGGGCGTAAGAAGTACAAGAGGTTTGTCTGGCGTTCGAGGTGAATGCACCAAGCTGGGAGATCAGCCCGAGTTAAGCTGACTGGCGGTTCTGACAATGATT
The DNA here is from genome assembly GCA_037367405.1 of Ottelia alismoides. NCBI lineage: Eukaryota > Viridiplantae > Streptophyta > Magnoliopsida > Alismatales > Hydrocharitaceae > Ottelia > Ottelia alismoides. The sequence goes on along the minus strand of JAZKJV010009762.1, from coordinate 398,790 downwards.
GGGAATACTTATGAGAGATATGTTGAATCAACATATGAGGGTTGTATGTTGTCCTTGGTGGTGGCATATGTGTTTGGTATCGTTCCTCAATCAGGGTCCACACGTATTTCTTCAAGAAAATCTTACCCTGGAACATCAGGGGGCTCGAGAAGCCTGAGAAGAGGGGGTGGTGCGATCTCTTCTTTCGTCCTAGCGACCAAATATTGCATCAGGAACAATGATTCGATTGTGGAATGAGCGATTATGGATCTCAATGAGAGGTCTGACCCTTACACAATTTTGTGATGGATCTGAGAGCAAATCAGAGGATCTGCTTATCGGTTGGAATGGAAACTCATGGGACTGCATATATAAAAAACAGGGTCGGTACACGCTTTCGATTTCTCTGAAAAGAAAATCTGATCTTATAGAGGTGCTAATTACCAACATTTATGGTCCTATAAAGAGGCCAAACATAGCAATTCTTTGGGAGGAGGTTGGGAAGATACGTACACACTATCTTGGGATTTTGTGGCTCTTGGGAGATGATTCCAATACTACAATTTATACAGGCCCCGGTGGGAAGGGAGGACAAGATCCGGGTTCTTCTGCTCTTTTGGCATTGGTGGAACCGTGGAAGTCCGACAATTGGAGATTATTGATGTCGAGTGCCAACAACTGCAAATATACCTGGAGAAATGCGAATGCAAGTTCGAGAATTAATTGTTTCCTAGTCTATATTGAATTGTTGTAGTGTTTCCAGCTACACTATGTGAAGGCTCTCCCCGAAGCGCATTGGGTTGCTTGAATGGAGACTATTGGTGGAAATGAGTGAACCGTTTATTCCATAGAACCCTAAGCTCCCTTATATAGAGAGAACCCGTGGGTAAATTACATAATAGTCCACAAGAAAAAAAGAAAATATGAAACGGTGCATAATAACATAACATAAATCTCTACACTCCCCCTCAAGATGGAGCATAGATGTCAATCATGCTCAGCTTGGAAGAACATCTCTGAAAGGGTCCTCTGAGCAATAGCTTGGTAAATATGCCAGCAATCTGATCCTCTGAACTAACGTGTGAAGTAGAAATCAAGCCCTTCTGGATCATATCTCTAGTGTAGTGGCAGTCTACTTCGATATGTTTTGTTCTTTCGTGAAATGCTGGATTGTTGGCAATAAAGAAAGCTGCTTGATTGTCACACTGAAGCTGCATGGGTAAAGGTACATCTATATGTAAATCTTCTAATACGGCTCAAACCCACATCATCTCCGTACTCGCTTGCGCCATGGTCCTATATTCGGATTCAGCACTAGACCTCGCTACAACAATTTGTTTCTTGCTTTTCCAAGAAACCAGAGAGCTCCCCACAAAAACGGCAAAGCCTGAAGTAGACTTACGATCCTTGGAGCACCCTGCATAATCTGCGTCTGGACAAGCTGAAATCGATAAATCTGTGTTCTTTCTAAACAGCAACCCTGAGCCTGGAGAAGACTTTAGATATCTCAGTATCATGTATATGGCATCCATATGAACTTATCTTGGTTGCTCCATAAATTGACTCACCTGACTTACTGCAAAAGCAATATCCGGTCGAGTTATAGTGATATAAAGAAGCTTACCCACCATCTCTCTATATCTTCTCTTGTCCACTTCTTCAGTATCATTGTCATACAGTTTCATACTTGGATCAATAGGAGTGCTCGATGGTTTACATCCAACCATACATGTTTCAACCAGAAAATATGTAGTATATTTCCTTTGGGTCATCACCAGACCCTGTGCATTTCTTGCAAATTCCAACCCCAGAAAATATCTTAGGGTACCAAGATCCTTCGTGACAAACTGACGGCCCAAGAATGTTTTTGCCATTTCTACTCCCTGAACGTCATCTCCTGTAACCAGAATATCATCAACATATACCATGATGACAACCGTACCTCTAGAAGTCTTCTGAATGAACGAGTGATCCGTATTTGATCTTTTGAATCCCTGTCGTTCAATTAGGTGGGAAAGCTTCTGGAACGACGCCCTTGGACTCTATTTAAGGCCATATATCGTCTTGTGAAGTCTACACACCATATGATTCTCCCCCTCAGCAGTGAACCCCGGTGGTTGCTGCATGTAGACTTCCTCCTGTAGATCTCCATACAAGAATGTGTTCTTGACGTCAAGTTGAAATATGGACCAGTCACGTACCACAGCAACCGATAGAAGAATACGAAGAGTAGAGTGCCGAGCCACTGGAGAGAATGTATCCAAATAGTCTACACCATAGGTTTGTATGAAACCTCTCGCAACAAGTCTTCCCTTGTACCAATCAAGACTGTGATGCAGCGTGACCCCAAATTATGGGGCCACATTTATCCAATTAAATAATTATCATTTTTATTTACGTTTTTAGCGGTCGTAGTGGTCCAATTTAATAATTGAGATCGCCTGTGATCTCAACGTTGATTTCGTAGAGTTTAATTATAATTGTTGGTCAATTAAATAATTAGAGTCCAATTAAGTTAGTTAGAGGTCAATTAGGATCAAATTAGTTGTAATTTGATTATTTACTATTTTTGTAAACCCTCTCTCCTATATAAAGAGAGGGTAGTCCATCAGTTTTAGTCAGTCCATTATGAATGAAAATTTGAGTTGATCTCAATTTATCCCCTCTCCTTCTCTCTTTCTCCCCCCACGCGATCTCCGCGGTCTTCTTCCTCCATCCCTCGTTACCGACGAGTATTTCTCTTCTCAACCCCTCTCTCTCTTCTACCAAAAATCCACCAAAAAAATTATATTTTATTTTATTAGCGACGCCGCGCGATTCTGTTTGCATCATTTGGTATCAGAGCATGGCCTTTAGATCGTCCTCACGATCTAACGATCCGCCCCGGCGTCCGCATCGACACCATCGTTCGTCCGAACAAACACGACGAGCCATCTCCACCATCGACGCCACCTTCAAAGAAACGGGAGACATGATACGTGATTTGCAGGCCAACCTCCAATCCATGTTTCGAGACTTCACGGCCAACCTTGAGGCCTATCGCGATGCCCAATCAAAGCCGCCAACTTCCGAAGCCGTTAGCATGAGTTTTAACGACGAAGAACTCGCCGTGGAAGCCGTTCAAGCCGCTGTCCAGACTGTTTTAGAAGAAAAAATCGACGATTCGGCTGCTGTCCCGCACATTCCAGACTCGATTTCGCCATCGAAATCGGCCTCCTGGGTTCCGGCGACCGTCCCGGCACCTGCACCCCCTCCCACAACCCCGGCGACTTCCCCTGTTCCACCACCACCCGCCAACAACACAACCCCGAGGTTGCCCCTCGCACGCCAACCACAGCCCCGCAATTCCCCCACCGCACCGCGCGAAACCCGATTGGCAGAACCCCGAACCGCCGACGCAACAGAACACAAACCAACCCGGGCCGACCCCGCTGCGACCAACGCCAAGGCCACCACCAACACGGCCTCGGCCCAGCACCTCGTCACCACTGCGTCCAGGCGCTTCGCGCGCGCCATCGCGGCCCCCTGGCTCGTCATCACAGCCCCCTGGCCCGCCATCGCCGCCCCCTGGCTCGTCATCACAGCCCCCTGGCCCGCCATCGCCGCCCCCTGGCTCGCCATCACAGCCCCCTGGCCCACCATCGCCGCCCCCTGGCTCGCCATCGCAGCTCGCCATCGCAGCCCGCTCCGCTCGCATCTGCAGCCGCGGAGCACCGCCCTACGGAACACCGTCCACCATCTCGCCAGGCTGACTCCAGCTCCAAGGCCCCGAGCTACTACCGCCGCCGACCTGTCGAGTATTCCCTGCCGCCCCCCCACACCTAAAAAAGGGGTTCGAACCCTAACAGGGCCGAGAATGGGGGCACACGACTCCCTGAGATTGGGGGAACTGATTTGGAAAACTTACGAAGAACCCCCCCCCCTGATTTGGGTTTTTATTTAAAGGGAGAAGATAAAAGCCACTCTCTCAATATGGGCTCAATTGGAGGGGTACGAAAATTGCAGTGGTACCCTCCAATTGGAAAAAATTATAAACGTAATGTTGAAGATGATCCCATGGGAGGAAATTGAAGCCCAATTCAAGGATGATTTCTCCAACAATCCACCTACATCACGCAATTCGTCGGGAGCCGAATTTTTTAAAGCGGTGGAGAGTTGATGCAGCGTGACCCCAAATTATGGGGTCACATTTATCCAATTAAATAATTATCATTTTTATTTACGTTTTTAGCGGTCGTAGTGGTCCAATTTAATAATTGAGATCGCCTGTGATCTCAACGTTGATTTCGTAGAGTTTAATTATAATTGTTGGTCAATTAAATAATTAGAGTCCAATTAAGTTAGTTAGAGGTCAATTAGGATCAAATTAGTTGTAATTTGATTATTTACTATTTTTGTAAACCCTCTCTCCTATATAAAGAGAGGGTAGTCCATCAGTTGTAGTCAGTCCATTATGAATGAAAATTTGAGTTGATCTCAATTTATCCCCTCTCCTTCTCTCTCTCCCTCCACGCGATCTCCGCGGTCTTCTCCTTCAACCCCTCGTTACCGACGAGAATTTCTCTTCTCAATCCCTCTCTTCTTCCACCAAAAATCCACCAAAAAAATTATATTTTATTTTATTAGCGACGCCGCGCGATTCTGTTTGCATCAGACTGCCATCTGCATGGTATTTAACTGTGAACACCCATTTGCAGCTAACAATAGATACGCCAGATGGAGCGGTAACCAGGCTCCGTGTACCACGGGACTGTAAAGCATGCATTTCTTCCTCCATAGCCAATCTCCAGCAGTCAATTTTCATAGCCTCTTGATAAGTCTGTGGTATCTACACGGAAGACGGAGCAGCAACAAACCTCTGAAAATCACCTGTGAGACGGTGAAAGGAAACCTGGGAAGCAAATGGATAAGACGCGCAAGTCCATTTCTGCTTCCGAATAACAATAGGGATATCAAGGTCACTGTCCACTGTACTTGATGGTGTATCCTCCTCCTGCAACGAAGAATCTTGCACATGCACATTATCCGACCCATCATTAGTAATAGCATCTGAACATACCTGAGGCGTGATGAATGCTTGACGTGTAGTCTGAGCGGGATCCGACCGACGTGTATAGAATTTAGGTAATGGTGGGATAGGTTGTTGTGGAGGTGGTGGTGGTGATGGTGGTGGCGTGACAACAGGAACTGGATTGGACGCACGTGGACTCAGACTAGGAGGAGGAGGAACATAGACATCATCATTAGATGTGGAAGAGACCAACCTGTCACCTGCAGGGGAGAAGTACATAACGGACTCAAAAAATGTAACGTCAGCACTGACAAAATATTTCTTATTTATGGGGTCATAACAACGATAACCCTTCTGAGTCCGACAGTAACCTACAAAGACACACTAGACGGCTCTAGGAGAGAGTTTGTCATGTCCAGGAGATAAGAGATGAACAAAGGCAACATTACTAAAGACTCGAGGAGTAAGTGAAAATAATTCCTTATCAGGAAAAATAACGGAAAGAGGAATTTTCTCACCAAGAACAGAGGACGGCATGGGATTGACCAGGTAGCAGACTGTAAGGACAACATCCCCCCAAAAGGTGATAGGCGCACAACTCTGGATTAGCAGGGATCGAGTGATATCAAGAAGGTGACGATGTTTTCTCTCTGCCACTCCATTCTGTTGAGATGTGTAAGCATAGGTGGTTTGGTGAATAATACCTTTGGACGAAAGAAACTGGGAGAGAGAATGAGTGCAGAATTCCAATGCATTATCCGTACGAACATATTTGACAGTAGAAGAAAAAACATTTTGCACTTCACTGATAAGATTTTTAATAACATCCCCTGCTTCAGATTTATTCTTTAAAAGAAAAACCCAAGATACACGAGAAAAGTCATCAACTACAACTAGATAAACTCTGTGTCCCTGATGATCAGGTACACGACTCGGACCCCAAATATCAATATGAAACAACTCAAATGGGGAGCTACTGCTTCGACTCTGACAACTAGGGAAGCTAGAACGATGATGCTTTTCCAACTAATAAGCTTCACAACGAAATGACGAACTCGGAGAGATCTGAAGCAAGAGATGACTCATTTTCTGAAGCGGGAGGTGACTAAAGCGAAGATGCTAGGTATACGGAGAGGCTGATCCGGCTGAATGGGAAGAGACGCCAGCATATGAATTCCGGACCAGACGATAGAGACCATTCTGCTTAGAGCCACAGCCAATCACCCTGCCCATTAGTATGTCCTGAAAAATGAGAAATGATGGGTCAAATATAGCGCGGCAGTGCAAATCCTTCGTAATCTGACTAATGGATAATAAATTCATGGAAAACTCAAGAGCATGTAGAACATTCTATAAATGCATAGAAGGTGATAAGGTGATCTCCCCCTGTCCAACATGGGGGAATGAGTCCCGTCAGCTATGAGCACTGAGCGTCCAGAAGGTATGTCCCTGTATGACTCAAGTCTATCTCTGTCACGACAGAGGTGATGGGTGGCGCCAGAATCCATAATCCAATCTGAGAGATCATGACAAGATGTAAAGGCAGTAGCACTACTTGAGATACTGGTAGCGGCAGAAGTACTGGCTGATGCTGAAGCGGCAGCATCTGAGGATCCACCTGGAGAATCAGGAGATGATTGAGGCATAATATCACGCAGACACGCCACAAGCTCTTTGAACTGGTGATCTGTATTGGATGCCGACTGAGATGTAACATGCTCGGCTACACGCCCTGATGTTGGAAACCCATGCTTAGAATAACATGTATCCTCTGAGTGACCTGTGCGATGACAGAAAGAGCACGGCTGGCGAAAACGACCTTCTCGGCCCCGCAGTCCACGCCCACGAAAGGAAGACTGACCATCTCTCCCTCGCGATACTGCCATCGCCGAAGGGGGTGGAGTAGATGTACTGGAAGAAACAGAGATACGACTGAGCCTCCGGTAAACTTCCTCCATAGGAGGAATAGTAGTATCAGCAAGTATCTGAGAGCGGGCTGCCTCATAATAAGGATCAAGTGCTGCCAGTAGTATGCCCACTATGGTAGCATTCCGGAAGGTCTTTTGCTGCTCTGGAGTCACTGTGAGTGGTATAGTGCTATATAGTTTCTCAAACATCCCTCGCAGGGACGTGTACAAAGAGTGAAGCGGCCGCCCATTCTGCTTCATTGTAAAAATATCATGCTATAGCTGTAACATCTTGGTCTCGTTCCACACATGTGAATATGTGACAGCCAGAATATCCCACAACGCCTTGGCGGTGGGCTGATGGAGGACATCATTGGCAATCTCCATCGACAGTGTTCCTGGTAGCCAAACCTTGGCATAAGAATCATCGACCTCCCAGGAGGGCATAGATCCTAGTCTTCTCTGCCGGCTTATCCTCGGTAAGTATATGCTTCTTACCGTTCGACTTCATGAGACTTATGAACTGCATCGTCCAGAGCTCATAGTTCGTCCCATCCATCTTGACTATTGGCGCTGGACCTTTGAATGCGCCTATGGAGGGCATATCGACTTTACTTTCCGACGTCTTGCCGGAGACGAAAACTAGGGATTGTAGACAAGAAACCGGTGTCTACATAAACTTCATAGGATTTGAGTGCATATGAGACTTTTATGCACTCAAATCCATGAGAAGATAGTGGCCGGCGAGGGCTGGAGTGGCCGGCGGGGGCTGACGAGGTCGGCGGGGGCTGGAAGGGGGGGTCGACGGGGGCTGGCGGGGCCGGTGGAGGCTGGCGGGAGCCGTTAGGGCTGACGGGAGCCGGCGGGGGATGGAGGAGATGCGTGGGCGGCACCACCGAGAGAGGAGAGAGGGGGGGGTGACGGCGGGATTGAGGGTTAGGGTTAAGGTTTTGGCTCTGATACCATGTTGGTGGAAATGAGTGAACCGTTTATTCCATAGAACCCTAGGCTCCCTATATATAGAGAAAACCCGTGGGTAATTACATAATAGTCCAGAAGAAAAAAAAAGAAAATATGAAACGGTACATAATAACATAACATAAATCTCTACAGAGACGCCCTCCTATTTTTCGCTTTAAGCGTTCATGGGTTTTGGAGGAAGGTTTCCATAATATGTGATACATAGACGGGAGGTTCGTGAATTGAGAGCAAGGGTAAGGAACAACGCATGGGAGGAGAGTAAGTGGCTTGATCATCTTTAGGATAATTGTAATGCGATGATGAAGTTCAGGAGTGTACTCGTTAGCAGCTTATGTTGTTAGAGGACAAGAAGGAGAAGTTGGTTTGGAAACAAAGGTTTCGGCAATGCTGGATCAAGGACGATGATGCTAATATTAAATACTATCATAATATGGCCAGCTTGAGGAGGAGGAATCATATTCACTCTATTATTGTAGATGGTGAAGAGGTGGTTAGAGAATGACAGATGTGTCTAAACACCAGTCAACAAATCGGGAAACCATAAAAGTTGGCCCTCTTGCCAAGATGTGGCTAAAGCGTGAAATAATCTCCCAATGAGCAAAGACAATGCAGAAGTAAAGATATGGTGTCCCGACTCAACATCTTTATATAACAAATATAAAAAAACATGTTGCGTCAACCCCACCCTCTGTAGAGATATTTATGTAGTCGGTGTACTATTTATCATTCCGTAGTTGCTACTTATGTAATTTACCCATAGGCTTTCCTCTATATAAGAGAGCCAAGGGTACTTTGGAATAATACAACAACTCTTTTCTCCAACATGGTATCAGAGCCAAAACCCTAACCCTAACCCTATTATCCCCCCTCCCCCCCACAGCCACCGCCCCTCCCTCCCTCTCTCTGCCTCGCCGCCCCGAATCGCCCCTTCCTTCCAATCGCCCAGCCTTCTCTTCCATTGCCGGGCCTTCCCCCCACCTCCGTTGGGCCCTCTCTAGCCGACCCTACCTCCCACCGGCGCAACCCCTCTAACCGGCGTTCACCCGCCAGTTCCGCCCTTGTCGATCATTGCCGCAGCCGTCTTCTCCGCTATATCAATGGATTTGGGTGCGTAAAGTCTACAAAGGCACTCAAATCCTATCAAGTTTATGTAGACACTTGTTTCTCGTCTACAAACCATAGTTCTTCGTCTCCGACGACATGTCAGAAAACAAAGTCAATATGCCCTCCATAGGTGCATTCAAAGGTCCAGCGCCAATAGTCAAGATGGATGGGACAAACTATGAGCTCTAGGCGATGCAGTTCATGAGTCTCATGAAGTCGAACGGTAAGAAGCATATACTTACCGAGGATGAGCCAGCAGAGAAGACTGGGATCTATGCCTCCTGGGAAGCCGATGATTCTTATGCCAAGGTTTGGTTATCAAGAACACTGTCGATGGAGATTGCCAATGATGTCCTCCATCAGCCTACCGCCAAGGCGATGTGAGATATTCTGGCCGCCACATATTCACAGGTGCAGAATGAGACCAAGATGTTACAACTCCAACATGACATTTTCATGATGAAGCAGAATGGACGGCCACTTCACTCTTTATATACGTCCCTGAGGGGGATGTTTGAGAAACTCTATAGTACGATTCCTCTCACGGCCACCCCTGAGCAACAGAAGACATTTAGGAATGCGACCATGGTAGGAGTCTTGCTTGCGGCTCTTGATCCTGAATATGAGGCTGCCCGATCACAGATACTTACCGATGCTACCATTCCTCCTATGGAGGACGTCTATAGAGGCTTAGACGCATCTCTGTCTCATCCAGTGCTTCTACTCCACCACCCTCGGCGATGGCTGCCTCTAGAGCGAGAGGTGATTCTTCTTCATTCCGTGGTCGTGGACCTCGTGGGAGAGGTGGTCGTTTTCGTTAGCCATGCACATTTTGTCATCGGACATGCCATGCTGAGGATACTCGTTATTCTAAGCATGGATTTCCAGCCTCGGCACGAGTAGCCGAACATGTTGCATCTCCGTCCGCGTCTGCTTCGAATCATAGGTTTGAGGAGCTTGTTGCGAGATTGCGAGACATTATGCCTCCTGTTTCTACAGATTCTCCAGGAAGCCCTTCAGATATTGCTGCTTCAGCTTCAGCCAGTACTTCTGCCACTGCTAGCACCTCAGGTAGTGCTTTTGCTTTCACAATCCTGTTTCAATTCTGATGTCTCAGATTGGATCATGGACTCCGGTGCCACACACCATCTTTGCCGCGACAGAGACAGACTTATGTCATACAGGGAGATTTCACCAGGGAGGTCAGTGATAATAGCTGATGGGACTCATTCACCCATTATTGGACCGGGGGAGGTTACCTTGTCGCCTTCCATGCATCTCCAGAATGTCTTACATGCCCCTGATTTCTCGATGAACTTACTTTCTATTGGTCAGATTACAAAAGATTTGCACTGTCGTGCTATATTTGACCCATCTTCTCTTATATTTCATTCAGGACATTCTAACGGGCAGGGTGATTGGTTGTGGCTCTGAGCAGGATAGTCTTTATCGTCTAACCAGGAGTTCATATGCTGGCGTCTCCTCTCATGCAGCTGGATATGTTGCTCCGTATACATAGCATCTATGCTTTGGTCACCTTCCTCTTAAGAAGATGCGCCATTTCTTGCCTCAGATTTCTCTGAGTTCTTCCTTCCAGTGTGAAGCCTGACAGTTGGGAAAGCATCATAGAACTAGCTTTCCTAGTCGTCAGTGTCGGAGCAGTAGCTAACCTTTTGAATTACTTCATGTCGATATTTGGGGTCCAAGTCGTGTCCCTGATCACCAGGGACACAGGTTTTATCTTATAGTTGTTGATGATTTCTCTCGTATGTCGTAGGTCTTTCTATTAAAGAATAAATCTGAAGCAGGAGATGTTATCAGAAATCTTATCAATGAAGTGCAAAATGTTTTTTCCTCTCATGTGAAATATGTTCGTACTGACAATGCTTTGGAATTTTGCACTCGTTCTCTCTCACAATTCTTTTCGTCAAGGGGAATTATTCATCAAACCACATGCGCATACACCTCTCAACAAAATGGAGTCGCTGAGAGAAAACATCGTCATCTTCATGATATTACTCGAACCCTACTTATCCAGAACTGTTCTCCTATTTCTTTTTGGGGAGATGCCGTCCTTACAGCTTGTTACCTTGTCAATCGTATGCCGTCCTCAGTACTTGGTGAGAAAATTCCTCTTTTTGTTGTGTTTCCAGATAAGGATTTATTCTCACTTACTCCTCGTGTTTTTGGTGATGTCGCTTTTGTTTATCAGTTGTCTCCTGGTCTTGACGAGCTCTCACCTAGGGCAATCAAATGTGTCTTTGTGGGTTACTCTCGGACTCAGAAGGGATACCATTGCTATGATCTTGTAAACAGGAAATACTACGTCAGTGCTGATATTACATTCTTTGAGTCTGTTATGTACTTCTCTCCTGCAGGTGACAGGTTGGCCTCATCCACATCTAATGATGAGGTCTATGTTCCTCCTCCAATTTTGAGTTCACCAGAGTCCACTCCAGTCCATGTGGTCACGCCACCACCACCACCAACACCAAAACCACTAGTCTCGCTACTACCAAAGTATTATACACGTCGGCCGGGTCCTGCTTCTGCTACACATCAATCATCCAGCACGCCTAAGGTATGTCCTGATATTATTACTAATGATGGGTCGAATAGTGTGCATGTGCAGGATTCATCATTGCAGGAGGAATGTGAACCAGCGAATACAATGGTTGATGATCTAGATGTTCCTATTGCTATCCGGAAGCAGAAACGGAATTGTGCTTCGTATCCTCTTGCCTCCCAGGTTTCCTTTCATCGCCTTACGGGGGACTTTCAGAGATTTGCAGTGGTTTTGTCTTCCGTGGAGATACCACGGAATTATCAGGATCCCTTGAAGATTGATTATTGGCGTTCTGCCATGGAGGAGAAAATGGTTACTCTACAGTCACGGGGTACATGGAGCTTGGTTCCCGCTCCCTCAAGAGCATCTATCGTTAGCTGCAAATGGGTATTCACTGTCAAGTATCATGCAGATGGTAGTCTTGATCATTATAAGGCAATGCTAGTGGTACGAGGTTTTACACAGACATATGGCGTGGATTATATGGATACCTTCTCTCCAATTGCACGTCATTCCACTCTTCGTATTCTTTTGTCAGTTGCTATGGTACGTGATTGGCCCTTGTTCCAACTTGATGTTAAGAATGCATTCTTGTATGGTGATCTGCAGGAAGAAGTCTACATGCAGCAACCTCCGGGGTTTGCTGCTGAGGGGGAGAGTCGTATGGTGTGTAGACTTCACAAGGCGATATATGACCTTAAACAGAGCCCAAGGGCGTGGTTCCAGAAGCGGTCCCATCTAACTGAACGACAGGGATTCAAAAGATCAAATACAGATCACTCGTTGTTCATCAGAAGACTTCGAGAGGTACAGTTGTCATCATGATATATGTTGATGATATTTTGGTGACAGGAGATGATGCTCAGGGGATAGAGATGGCAAAAGCATTTTTGGGCCATCATTTTGTCACGAAGGATCTTGGTACCCTACAATACTTTCTCGGGCTAGATTTGCTAGGAATGCACAAGGTCTTGTGATGACCCAAAGGAAGTATACTACAGATTTGCTGGTTGAAATGGGCATGGTTGGATGTAGACCCTCGAGTACTCCTATGGATCCAAGTATGAAATTATATGACAAAGATACTGAGGAGGTTGACAGGAGAAGATATAGAGAAATGGTGGGTAAGCTTCTTTACATCACTATAACTCGACCTGATATTGCCTTTGCAGTGAGTCGAGTAAGCCAGTTCATGGAACAACCATGACAGATATATATGGATGCCATTTATGTGATATTAAGGTATCTAAAGTCTTCTCCAGGCTCAGGATTGTTGTTTAGAAAGGACACATATTTATCTATTTCGGCATGTGCGGATGCAGACTATGCAGGATGTCCCAAGGATCGAAAGTCTACTTCAGGCTTTGCAATTTTTGTGGGCAGCTCTCTGGTTTCTTGGAAAAGCAAGAAACAAACTGTTGTGGTTAGATCTAGTGTTGAATCTGAATATAGGGCAATAACACAAGCAAGCACGAAGATGATGTGGGTTCGAGCTGTGCTAGAAGACTTGCATATAGATGTACCTCTACCCATGCAACTACAATGTGATAATCAAGTCGCATTGTTCATTGCCAATAATCCCCGCCTTTCATGAAAGAACTAAGCATATTGAAGTAGATTGCCACTACACCAGAGACATGATCCAGAGAGACCTGATTTCTACTTCATATGTGAGTTCAGGGGAGCAGACAACCGACATTTTCACCAAGCCATTGCTCAGAGGACCATTCCAGAAGTGTTTTTCCAAGCTGAGCATGACTGATATCTATGCTCCATCTTGAGGGGGAATGTAGAGATATTTATGTAGTCGGTGTACTATTTATTATTTTTTATTTCCGTAGTTGCTACTTATGTAATTTACCCATAGGCTTTCCTCTATATAAGAGAGCTGAGGGTTCTTTGGAATAATACAACTCTTTTCTCCAACACCCTCCATGGTCATATGAATAGAAAATGCATTATTTATAGTTTTCGCATTCAATCTCCGAAACTTTCCTAGGAAAACCACTGCTCCATCCAAATTCACCAAAAAAAGCCCCCTTGATTTTAGTTCCTAGCCCAAATAAAGCAATCTCCTCATGAGATATCCCGGTTCTCCAGGTCCACAAGCAACTGAAAGATTGACAAAAGAACAAGGGTAATGCCAATAAGACAGACTTCAACAACAAGCTTATACCTCCATGCGATGATATCTTTAAAAAACTAACCCTTTAGTCTCTATTTGAACCTCTATATTACCATCACATAATCAATCTTCCCAGGTCAACAGAGGCGGAGCCCAAAAAGAGGCTCCATCCGGAAGCTCCATATTTCCAATAATTACTAAAAAGGCACACGCTACATGTTATAACCCCCCATCAAAAACGATGGTATAATATTCGCACTAAACAATAACCCCAAGGGTGAGTTGCATCCCCACGATTACGAATGCCATAAAAAACTAATCGCAAGAACAACAAAGCAATGTTGTTAAAAGTGATATGGGTGCCCGCTTAGGGGCTCAAGTGATTTGAGGTGGCACCTCAATGTCTAGCCCACCTCGAGAAGGGGTTAAGCTTTAGGTGTCACCCAAGAGCTTGTCTGAATCCACAAGTCTGGTGCATGAGGTTAGCGTTGAAGTAAAACATGTAGATCCAATACCAAATAAATTGTATCAAGTACGCTCTACCAAGGACCTAAAGGAGGAACCTAGCACTTCACGCATTTTGGATCAAGAGCGTCGTTGAGCACCTCACACCTTAAGAAAAACTCCTACCTTAAACTTCTCGTGAACATCCCTTCCTGACTTTTGATTCATACGGATGAACATCATATCAACAAAATGCTTCATCCATGATATCAGATGGATGCAGTCCGCGGAAACCCCTCTCTAGAATGGCCTCCATAAGAAAATGCACTGAAATATTTTGTGCTATCATAAAATCCAATTTCCACACGAAGTCATTTGTGTGGTCATCGATGATGCAGAAATGGAAACCCTCCAAAAAAACACTTACCCTCTACAAAAGCCAACTACACCGTTACAATTACATCATCTAGAACTAATCCCTAACCATATATCAGGTATTTTTGCCATATGTCAGGACTTCTGATTTAATAAAATAGATGAATTCATGAGCTGTGAGGTCGTACTCCTCAATTTAGTCCAAGCCCTCTTCAACATGAGAAATAGTCAATATTTATTCAATTTATTGAAGTAATGCTTCCCTTACAAAATCTCCCGAATCACCATGCTTCATCAAATTTGTGAATTTATATTGCTTGAGATCTGCCACAATCGGGTTTAAAATTCCCCAAGAAGGGTCACTATTTTAACATCAGCATTAGTCTGTATCAAATCAAGGTTCAGCTTTGAGACCATTTCCTTTTTACTTTGATTATGGACGAGTTAACTAATCGCATTCAGGATGAGATACCTTGGTGTATACTGTTCGCCGATAATATTGTGTTGATTGATAATGCAAGAGATGGAATAAATAACAAGCTGGAGGTTTGGAGACATGCTTTAGAGGCTAAAGGATTTCGTATAAGTATGGCTAAGACTGAATATATGGAGTGCACATTTGATGGAAACAACGGTGAATGACTCGAGGTGAAGATTGGAGACGATAACATTCAGAAGAAAGATTCTTTTAGATACTTGAGATCTATTTTACACCGGGATGGGTAAATTGATAGAGATGTTACTCATATAATAAATACGGGTTGGCTAAAGTGGAGAGGAGCCTCTACAGTTCTTTGTGATAAAAAAAACCCTTCGAAAGTCAAATGAAATTATTACAAAGCAGTCGCGAGACTTGCTATGCTCTATGGATTGGAATGTTGCCATGTGAACCATAGCCATGTGCAAAAAATGACAGTAGGAGAAATGAAAAGATCGGATTCGGAATCATTCGATCAAAAGGAAAGATGGTGTAGCTCTGATAGAGGATAAGATGAGAGAAAACCGCTTAAGATGGTGTGGCCCTTTGCAAAGATAGGTCGGTTGATGCACCAATTAGAAGACACGAGATTTGGGATGTTGAGCTGATTAAAAGAGGGTAAGGAAGGCCCAAGAAGTGTTGGAATGTGATTATCCGAGGGATTCTAGTTATTTGGATTTAAACACAATAATGGCCCAAAATAGATCTGAATGAAGGCAAAAAAATCCATGTGGGTTGTTGATGTTGTGGAAGGGACTGAAGGGTTGTACCAATCCTTCCTATTGAGCAATAAACATGTACAATTATCCTTTGAACCACGTGTACCAGCTACATGAACTTCGAGAAGTGGAACTCCATAAGTGCGTAGGCAATTTCCCCCTCACACCTATGTCTCCAAAGCCCTTTCAACCACTTGCATACATACATGGACTCGTGGAAGTTGAAATGCTTTAGAGCCTTAACAACTTCCAATCCACACCACCTTCTACAAAAACTTCGATATGTAGATATGATATACCCACTTTCTAAGGTGTTTATGCGATGCGCTCCCAACAAAATGTGCCAACTTGATTTCTTTAGTCACATTGTTTCTTTTTATCAATGACACTTTCACCTTTTTTACCAAGACACCTCCGAAATCTGAATCCTCCACTCTTACTTCCTATTGACACTTTTTCCCTACTCGACCTTTAAGGAGGCTAGTTATCTCAAGACAACATGTTATCAAGCAATTCCTCTCATTCCTTATCTTTTGATTGCATTCCTCCAAAGAGATAACCATTACTTTGAGACTGGAAATTATCCTCTCCAACAACAATGACTTCTCAAACTTTTAGTATTGAACTTTTAGCGCGTGCCATGACTTCATTAGAACCCCATAAGAATATGTGATTGGAGAAAGGCCCTGCCCTATATAAAAAACATAAAACACTTGATGAGGTGGGATCACGAGTTTGCGACGAGGAGGCACTGCTCATTGGATGACAATTCAAGAAAGTCCTCATAACTAATAACTAACTTATATTAAGGTAGTATCGACCCTAATCACACATATTCCTTTAATCAATCCACATGTAGCCCTCAAGATCAAAAGGGATAAATGGATAACTAACTTGTATTAAGGTAGTATCGACCCTAATCACACATTCCTTTAATCAATCCACATGTAGCCCTCAAGATCAAAAGGGATAAATGGAGTGAAGAGTTGAATTTACCTTCAATTTCGTTTGGTTTGAAAACCCACAAACAAAAACTACTCTCGATAAGGCTAATGGTGTTATGTATGCAGAATGAGATTACGTGGAAATGTGAATAAGTGAATCTAATATTACAAAGCCCTGAGATATTTTTATATAGAGGGGAAACCCTAGAGACAAAATGAAGTTGTCAAGTTGGGATACACGGATGCTTTATCGGGCGTACATAGAAAAATAAAGAACTGTTGCAATACACTAATATTATAACACTCACCCTCAAGTTGAAGAATAGATGCCTATCAGGGTCATCTTGGATATACACCTTTAGAATGGTCCCCTAGAGAGTACTTTAATGAGGATGTCAGTCGTATGCCCTGCTGAACTAATACAAGAAGTGGATATGAAGCCTTTCTGGATCATGTGTCTAGTACAAAATTACAATGACAATCAACCTAAATGTACTTTATTTGATCATGGAATCGGGATTGTTGGTAACTAACAAGGTTATTTGGTTATAAACATAAGCTACATAAGAAGATGCACCTTAATAGTTAGTTCAGTCAAGACAAACCTGACCTACATAATCTCAGTGTTGACCTGAGCCATGGCTATTTACTCTAATCCCACACTCGACCTGGCAGGCAACTACCTTCTGCTTCTTATTTTATTTATGTGACTAGGGAATCACCAATAAAAACAACAAAACTTGTGATAAACTTTCTGGGATGTCCCCTTGCTAAGAGGAGTCCAATACATGGTGAGGACATCATGTATCTAAGGATCATTATGATTGCATCCAAGTGGACCTAACATGGTTGCCTAAACTTTCTAGGATGTCCCCTTGCTGAAAGAGTAGTCCAATACATGGTGAGGATAACAAGTATCTAAGGATCATTGTGATTGCATCCGAGTGGACCTAACATGGTTGCCCCATGAACTAGCAGGCTTTGCTCACAATAAATGAAATATCATGTTCAATGATCGTCACATAAAGGAGCTTTCCCAACTAGCTCTCTTTATCTCATGTAGTCATTATAGAGCTTCATACTAGGATTCATAGGAACAATAGTAGGTCCGCAATTTGCCATCACAGTCTTCAAAAGAAGATCAATCATATACTTTCTTTGACTCATCATGAGCCCTCTAACAAACTTTAGGTCAATGAAGTAGCAAAGATCCCCAAGATCCTTGGTGATAAACTACTTCCTGAGGATTTCTTTAGTATCAATCATGCCATGTAAGTCATCTCCTATAAAAATGATATCCCGTATACACTAGAATGACAACAATACCTCACATTGTCTGATGAACGAATCGTGAATGATCAACAGTATATCTGGTGAAGCCATGTTGCTCTATCATGTTTGAGAGCTTCTAGAACCACTCCTTCAAGCTCTTTTAAGGCCATAAATAGCCCCATGAAGCTTGCATATCTTCTAATAGTCCTCCTTAGGCATTCTAGACATCAAGCTAAAACAAAGGTCAATTTCTGGTAACTGCAATAAAAAGACCTAAAAGGTAGAATAACGTACAACATGAGAGTTGGAATCCAGGTAATCCATGCATTATGTTGATGCGAACCCTTTTGCCACTACTTGGACTTCGTAGTGATCCACTCTATCATCTGCTTAATGTATCACTGAGAATACCCACTTGCACCCAACAACAGATGCACTATATAAGCACACAAGTGGCATATGAGATAGTGTGTAGTAAAATCCAGTCTCCCATTAAGAGTGAGGAGCATGACTCCGCATCAAAAGAGTCCAGATAATATCCAAAAGGTGTGTGTGCTTCCTCTCAGCAAGACCATTCTGCTGAGAGGTGCAAGCACACAAGGCATGATGTAAAAACCCATGCGACTTGAAGGTTGAGATAAAGAGCCAGTGCAAAAGTCAAGAGCATTATCTAATCTCATATACTTAATGGTTGCAGAGAGAATATTTTTTATCTCCAACCTCGAACTTATGCTTCATAAAAAAACCGAATCATCTACCATAACAAGATAAAACTGATGCCCTTGATGATAAAAAACACTACTCGAACCCTAAACACCAAGATGTAACAACTAAAGAGAACTACTACAACTACAGCTTGAACAACTTAGGAAGCTAGCACTATGATGATTCCCAAGCAGGCGAGCCTCACAGTGGAATCATACTAATGAAAGATCTAAGGATAAATCTACATATCTTCTGGATATGTAGATGATGAAAGAGAAGGTGACATAGATAGAAGCAAGCTAGTTCGATAGAGATGAAAAATCTGTCTGCATAAGGAGACCGAACCAATCTAAAGAAACTCCTTACTCACGGTCACATCCAAGTATCTTTTCCTATAAGTATATCATGAAATTCAAGAGAAAATGTGATGCAAATAAAGAATTCCAACGGTGAAAGATATTTTTTGACGGTGAAAATTTATTTGGTGGAAGAAATTGGAGGATAGAAGAAGAGAACTTGTCGATTGTGAGAGATTTGGGGAAGAAGAGACAAAGATCACGTGGAGGGAAAAGAGAGAAGGGGGGAGAGATAATTGGAGAAAACTTCGATTTTGATTTATCTTCAACTTGAACTATCTAAAACAAAGGGCTACCATCCCTTTTATATAGGAGGATGAGATTACAAAAATAGAAACCGAATAAAATTCAAATCCTAACTTATCCTAATTTATTATAAATAGACTCTAACCAACTAACTAATTGATCTAATTGATTAACCAATTAATTGAAAATCACATGCGATCTCGTTATTTAAAAAGAAATAAAATTACAACAGACTTAATTAATCGTAAATAAAATTACCATGACTCTAATGGGAAAATAAAATCCTAATTTAATCAACAACAACAAAGCATGTTCCTACATTAAGTAGGGTCGATTATATGGATTCTTTGCCTCCACACAGATCTATCTTGGGTCAATCTCGGGCTTAGATTCAAAAAACTAAGATCTATTCGTATAGTCTCATTCCAACACTTCTCAGGCCTTCCTCACCTCCTCTTAGCCGGCTCAAAATCCGAATTTAATAGACGAAAAAATTGAAACAGGCGAATTGAACCCCAATTTATCGTTCCACGCCGCATCAAGATGGATTAAATATGGCATGAAGTTGAGTTCTTTAGTGAGCTGGCTAATAAATAATAAATTCACGGAAAATTCTCGAGCATGTAAAGCATTTTGCAGACAACATGGAAGGCACAAATGGAACTCCCCATGTCGTGTTATAAGAGAACGTCTCACATCTACTATGATGACCGAGGGACTAAGAGAGAACGAGCTACAATAGGTGAATCACTCTCTGTCTCCACAGAGATGATGAGAAGCTCTAGAATGGACCATCCACTCTGCAAAGTCAATGTTGCAGCAAGCGGTAAAAGCATGACTTATATCTGGGGTGCTGGCAAAAGTAGTTATGTCAAATGGTGCAGTAATGGGATCATGTTGAGCAGGATGTCTCATAATCTCCCTCAGTTGGGAGACAAGATTCTTGTATCCCTGGTCTGAAGAATTGTTGCTAACTCAGGGTGCTCAATAATATGGGCTGAAGCAAGACGACCATGCTTTGGTAGCATGTGTCCTCGGTGCACCCAAGAAGGTTGCAGTAGGTGCATTGAGGTCAAGGGTGACTCCCTCCTCATCCTTCGAACTGGGAAGGCCCTCCTCTACCTCTGAGGATGTCATGGCATAGGCGGTCTGAGATGTAGATGCGTATGACACAGAGATTATGTTTAAACGATTGTATGTCTCCTCCATAGGAGGGATAGCGACACTGAAAAGAAGCTGACGGTATGTTGAGTCATAGGCCGGATCAAGATCAACAAGGAAAACACTAACCATCATGGTGTTCATGTATATTAGTTACTGATCAATGGCAGCATTCGGTGAAAGATAACTGTGAAGCTTCTCGAGCATGCCCCTTAAACTAGCACAGTACGAGTAAAAGGAGCGATCATCATGCTTGGTCATGTAGATTATGTTGAAACTGAAGGATCTCTGACTCGTTTTTGCATGTGAGTATATAGTCGCAAGGATATCCCACATCGCATTTGCAGTGGACTGATATAGGATTTCATTAGCGACCTCAATCGTCAAGGTGCCTAATAGCTAAACTTGGGCCTATGTCTTATCATGTTTTCATAGCAACAAAATAGTAGACAAGACATTGTACATTTGGGAGCTAAAACTGCCAAGTAGATTGGTTTTTTATGTGGTTGCTGCATAGAAAGAGCATCACGACAAGGGATTGTTGTGCGAGATTTTCCCAGATATTTCCAACAATTGAGCCCTTTGTGATACATGGATCAAGACAGAGGGACATCTTTTCTTCCAATGTATGAAGACGTCCCCAATTTGGATGGAGCTTGGCACAAACTGGCCGAATTTACAAAATCTGACGCATTTTGGGACTCATTGTTTGAGGCAAATCATTGACCTAAAGAGGACCTTCTGTGTCCAGTAGAACTATCTAGATTATTTGGTTAGCTAAAAATGGTGCACTTTTTTCTTTAAAGCATTTTTACTCTGAGAATGTAATTTTCCACTCCATGACTCTTCTCGAATCTTGGCTTCTGTAAATCTTCCTATAACTCTTCTTCGTCTTTTAATATATTTGGTGTGGACAACATAGCGTGTTTCTCCCTTTTTGCGATTAAAAAAAGACAATGTCAACTCCCAGCTACAACAGCAGCATTAACACTTAGACTGTGGTAGCAGGCCCAGAGTTGCTCTTCAGCAACAACTTCAACAAAGTAGCCCCTTGATGTGTTGAACAGTAGTGGTTCCAAGGGGAAGAAAAGAAGTAAAACGCCAAGAGTGGGGATAACCCGATCCTTTGGAGTTTGAGTTTGAGCGAAATCAGTGCATAGCTTAGGAGGGCTGGGATAACGGTTTAAAAGAAGATCGTGATTCTACTCAATCTTACTTGCTTTCAATGAGAGGAAAGAGAAGACACTTGTCTTAGCAAGTTGCATATGATTTAAATTACGAGAACGTATCAAGGAATGGGATGTTGGTTTCTTTTCAATGAAAAAGAATGGAGAGATAAGTGAAGATTTTGAAGTAGTTGACAACTACACATCTTTTTCTGATTGTGAAGTCAGAATTTTCCCAAGAAAACAATGAAAATACAATCCAAAAACTTAAGAATGATTTCCATATCAATAGAATGATGAATTTCGAATAGGAGAGGATTGGAAGATTAATTAGAAGAAAGACATCTTGACAGATGAATCAGAGAAAGAAAGCATCGTCAAGCATGGAGGCTAGACAAAGGAGGAAAACAATGACTTCTCTAGAAGAATGAGGCGAAGAGACAGAAGTATTGCAATCATGGTGAACAAAAAACTTGACGTAAACAAACACTACAAGTCCATACAGTCAAGGAGGTCAAAAAGGGTTGGCTCAAAGCTTCCCAATGATTTCAAGTTTATTTCTTTAATGTTGGGAAGATTTGAATTGAAGATCATCTTATGCCCAACACCTCACAATAGTTGCCATTCCTTTCAAGGCCAATATGGCCATAGCATACATTAAAGACGTATTTGGTTAATTTTTTCTTTTTTACAAGGCCATGTCAGCCATCTATTTTTGTAAAGACCAAGTGACACTCTCTTATGCAATTTTATGTACCATCTTTTGAAATGAATGAACGCGGTTACCAGAGTCGTATAAAGCCAGGCTTATCAGTAAAAAGTTCACGAAAGACTGCATATGCTAATGGATTAGATACATTGAGAGTCTGGAAGAGTGGCATATATTTCTTGCTTCCAAATACAGAGAAATCTTTCACAATGAAAGACTTGCAAATATAAGTATTCTGATTAACTATGTAAGTTGCATCATGATTTTACCATTATTTCATAGTTACATAAGTCCTTCATAATTTTCTTGTTTACCCTTTGTTATGCTTGTTTAGACCAAGGAGTCTTAGAACCAATGTTCGGAAACTCGGCCCAAGCAGCCGCATATGCGGAGTCGGTCCCCCTACCGCACCCAGTATGCTATATTCGCTCAATATGCGAGTTATGGGATATACCCGACCGAGTAATCCGCATATGCAACCGCATATGTAATAGAGGTAACTATCTGCTCCTCTGCCACCTTCTTGACTTCCACATGGGTTGCTCCTCCGCCGTCTTTTTCTCCTCTGCCAAGGTTCGTTGATTGCTCTATTTAGCCTTAAATCTCTCTATTTTTTAGATTCAGCAACGACTCTATTTTTTTAGATTCTCCAGCAACAACCCTATTTTTTACATTATCTCATAACTGCATGAATATAGACTAAATTATACGTGTTTATCTTAGATCTTTATAAGCATAAAATGAATATAGGTGTTGGATTTGCATGGAATTTTATAATTGCACGAACAAATTGCATATATTTAATTTAAATGGTTGAGTTTTTTAATATTTGACATTGAGTAGACAAATACACCATTTACTAAAGTACGAAGGTTCATGGTTGTGTTTACTAGCCAAGTTACATTTCCAAAAAAAAGGTTACCTTCCATTTTTTTTTGAGAAGGAAGGTTGCCTTCTAATTTGGGCAAAGATATCTACCATTTTTTCTATCTTCAATCAAGTTACAACATTTTTTACTCTCTCCACTGTTAACTTAACATCTTTATATTTTGGAAATGGATGACTTTTGGAAATGATTTGGTTGATATCACATTATACCAAAAAGTCTTCACATCATAATTCTTCCATGTTATATTTTTTAAACATAAATATCTATTGTTTGAAATTATTATTATATTTTTAATTATTTTTAAATTAAAATAATAGAAACCGCATAATCCGCATATCCTTCCGCATATATTTCCGCCTACCCACTTACTCGCTCTAGACCACCTGACCAAACAAATACCACATACCGACTTTCTAAACCTTGCTTAGAACTCCTGCTATCATTATTCCATTGGAATTAACTATAAACATAAACCATCCATCTTCCTTCTCCATTAAGAAATTGCTATCGTCAATGAGGTCAACAACATTCAAGATGGTCGGTGTCAAACCCCTAAATTATGTGATCGAGAATGTACATAAAGACACGGTAGTGGATGCACGAACATGAGTGACATAGCATACTTCAGGAGAAGTCTGCAGTGAACAGTTAGCTCGGAGGTTATCTATTGGAGTTTTGGAGACTCAATCATATGAGCAATGGAGAAGCACCATGAGAGGACACTAGCTTAGAGGCAGAGTGGCATGGAGGTTGTAGCAATGCAAGCACATCGAGTATAAATAGCAAAACACATGACAGTCGATGCATGTCGCAATACATATGCGAGTATAGTATGGTAGTATACACAGTAAAACAACAGATGTTGAGGAGCAAGAGATACGGTCACACATGCGTATATACAAAGGTGCACGGTATCGATATCAAGCGTGGAAATCGAAGGAGACATGGAATGTTGCAAGTGCTAGGTACGAGCATGGGAGAGCATGCTCGGAAGTGCAAGTAAGAGAGTTTTCCCGAGACCACAACAGTGGAGTTCTATGAACTTCCCCTTAGCATGTGGAGAGATAAAGACGGGTCTACTGCACGAAGGTCTGAAAAGGATGTGGATTCCCTTTGACACAAGATCGAGTGTTTGGTGGCACTTAGAAAGAATTGGCAAAGCTGCATTAGCAAGGTGTTGGAGCGTGAATTTGCTAATGACTGGGCAAATGATGAGGCATCACTTGCGAGAAGAGGAAAGGACAACCGGGGAGTCGAAGAGACAAATAGATAAAGAGTGGTCGTGTAACGCGAAGAGTTGCCATGGAACTTAAAAAGTCTTGTTTATTTATGTTATTATTAATATAAATACTATAATGATAGTCACTTGGACTTCCTTGAGTCTTGTATATAAGAAGGGGTGATGGCTCATTTGTAGTCACGTCGCAACCCACTCTAGAGCAAGTCTCCTACTTCTAACAAGAGAAGAAAAGTTTTGTGCCCATGCTTATGTATTCTTGAACGTTCGAGTACTCATGCTTGTTCTTGTGTTTAAGCGTCGATACATGAGCTAGCAAAAGTTTGAGAAGAGTTGGAGAGCGTTTGTGACCGTTCTACTTGGGTTAAAGGCGGGTTAGCTTATGAGAAGCTAACACCACACAAATTAGATTATTAAAAATAGTTTTGACCAGGTGGTAGTTGCTTAGGTGCCTAGGATGGCACCGCTCAAACGATTGTTTTGCTTCGTGCGCTAGGCTTTCAAGGCAACCACCTTAAGTGAAAAAAAAGGTAATTTTTGCTTTGATTTTTTGTTAATAGCATTCTTTTGTTATTAGGTTTTCCTTCCATGACCACCCGTTTCATCAAGGGATCAATTTTTTCCATCTTCATTCGGTGTACACAAAATTCAAGAAACTATGAAACAAAGGGAAAACATATCAAGTGACATCCCTAGCAACCTAATATTTTTTTTGTATCTAATTATTCATATAAATGATATAACGACAATGACGCAAATATGGGGGACCACCCAATAGCACCCACTCTTTGTTAAAGAGGCGATCAAAATCCACAACCATTTCTTTTTTGTTTCAGTGCATATCCTGACTTCTTGTTCTTGCATCCATATGTCCATCCAGTTCATGCATGCAATGGAAAGGAACCTAAACACAAATCAAATAATATGCGATCAACCAAAATCCTTTGAATAATACCATCTCTCAATACTTACAGGAAAACCCTCCTCCCGCAAAATATCTTTTGATGCTTGCATAATCCCTGTATACTTTGAAGGGCCATACAAACTCCGTCCTACTAAAGCCCAAGAAGAAGTTGGCTCTAACTGAACCTGCAAATAATATACAATGAAGATAAATACAATAATAATAATAATCAAGGAGTACCAGCATGTGTTAGGCATGCTTCCAATTAAGAATAATGCTCAGGCAGGAAAAGTAAAGTCTACTAAGATCATAAAACATGCTACTTAGATATATCCCATCTCCTTTTTCTTGATGTACACATGGTTAAATACTACTTTATACCATCTCAAAAATACAGTTCTACATAGTTATGTATTATATCATCTCATAAATAGAGCTATGCTCCAAGAACTTCTAAAATACTACACGAATAAGCAATTCTTTTTTCAAAATATAAATCTCGATACGTAAGCACATCCAGTCTTTTAAAGTTGTTTAAGCGTTCTTTTTTTTAGTATGGTACTTTAATCATCAAATAAGAAAGGCTTAAAATTAAGAGAAACTGTGTGATCATTGAGAAGAAAAGGACAAGACTATAAATAGGAAAAACATTAGATAGAAAAGTTTGTGGGGAAAATAATGATTCGTTCATAGAGCCCAAGGTTCTCTTATATAGAAGATAGAAACTATAATTGGTAAATTACATAACAAGGACAAAGAATAAACAAACTAAAAAAACGGTAGCATAACATAAAACTCTCAACACTCCCCCTCAATCTGGAGCATAGATGTCTATCGGGCTCAGCTTGGAACATCTCTGAAAGGGTCCTCATGTTAGAGCCTTAATAAGCACGTCTGTTGTCAGCTCACTTAAGCTAACATGAGATGTAGAAATGAGACTCTTCTGGATCATGTCTCGAGTGTAGTGACAGTCTACCTCGATATGACTGGTTCTCTCATGGTAGGCTGGATTGTTGGCAATAAACAATGCAGTCTGGTTGTCGCATTGGAGATACATAGGAAGAGACACCTCAATAGTTAGATCAGTAAGAACATATCTGACCCACATCATTTCTGTACTCCCATGCATCATAGCTCTGTATTCGGATTATGCACTAGATCTGGCAACTACAATATGCTTCTTGCTCTTCCACGATACCAAGGAGTTCCCTACAAACATAACGAAACCAGAACTAGACTTCTTGTCCTTGAGGCATCCTGCATAGTCTACATCGGCACAAGCGATAACCGCAAGAGATGTGCCTCTGGTAAATAAGAGATCAATGCAAGGAGAGGTCTTTAGATACATCAGAATCATATGGGTCGCATCCATATGTGCTTGTCTAGGCTGCTCCATGAACTGACTCACTTTACACAATGCAAAGGATATGTCTGGCCTAGTTATGGTGACATATATAAGCTTCCCAACAAGCTCTCTATATCTCCTTTTCTACTTCTTCAGTGTCATCATCATACAGCTTCATACTTGAGTCCACAGGAGTAGTGGTTGGCTTGCAATCTGCCATACCTGCCTCTGCGAGAAGATATGTAACATACTTCCTCTGGGTCATCACAAGACCTCGTTGGTTCCTGACAAATTCCAATCCAAGGAAGTAGTGTAGACTGCCAAGGTCATTGGTAACAAACTGTTGTACAAGAAAAGCCTTCGCTGCTTGGTCTCCCTGTGCATTATCCCATGTAATGATGATATCATCAACATACACCAGTATAGCAACAATACCCTTTCTAGGGCCTCTTAACAAACAAGGAGTGATCTGCAATTGATCTCACGAACCCCTTCTGTTTTATCACGTCCGAGAGCTTCTAAAACCATGCTCTTGGACTCTACTTAAGGTCATAAATTGCCTTATGAAGTATGCACACCTTTTGACACTCCCCCTCAACAGCAAACCCAGGTGGCTGCTGCATGTAGACTTCTCTTGTAGATCACCGTAGAGGAAAGCATTCGTCACATCGAGTTTATACAGAGGTCAATCCCATGTGACAGCAACAGAGAGAAGAACACGGAGTGTAGAGTGCCAGGATATTGGAGAGAAAAGTGTCCTGATAGTCCACACTATAGGTCTGGGTGAACCCACGAGCTACAAGTCGTACCTTATAGCGATCAATACTACCATATGCTCGATGTTTCACAGTGAACACCCGCTTGCATCCTACAACAGATACATATGCAGAAGCTGTAACAGTACTCCACGTGCCTCTAGACCATAAAGAGGCCATTTTCACTTCCATGGCTAGACGCCATTGGCTCACCTTGAGAGCCTTCTGATATGTACGTGGGATTTCAATAGCAGATAATTCCACCGCAAATTTCTTGAAATATGGTGAAAATCGTTCCAGAGACACATGACCTGCGAGATGGTATCGAGCATAGGAACGTTTGCTTTTCCGTAAGACAATAGATGATGCAAATCGATTTTGCGCGGTGAAAATAAATATTCGAACGGTGGATTTTTGGTGGAAGAATAAATTGGAGGGTAGAAGAGAGAAGGCACGCCTGTTGCGCGAGACTTGGGGAGGAAGAAACGTGTAGATCACGCTAGGGGAGAGAGAGATAAAGAGAGAGAATAAATCTCAAATTTGTAATCAACTGAACTGTTTAAAACAATAGGCCTTCATCCCTTTATATAGGAGGGATGAGATTACAAAAATAGTAAAACAACTAATTATCCTAAATTGACTCTAACCGACTAATTTTGAAATTCAAATCGTTAACTAATTAATCGAGATCACCGGCGATCTCGTTTATTTAATTAAAATTGCGACAACTCAAATAAACGTAAATAAAATTAGATAAAAATTTCGACGACTCAAATAAACGTAAATAAAAATGTGGCCCTATCTTTCTGTTCCACGCTGCATCAACTCTCCTGTGCTTTTAAAAATTCGTCTCCCGACGAATTGTTGGATCTTCGAAGCTTGCCGATTTGATGTCAATTTTCTTGTTCGCCTCGTGGAAGAATAAATGTCGAGCAAACGGTGGAACCCAGATGGCGTTGGTGCGGTGGCCGGAATCGTCCACTTCATGTTGGAAGAACATGTGTGGCGCAAATGGCGGCGCCCTCATGAATTTTGTCTTCTCATTGCGGTGATTGAAAAATTGATGAGGCATGAACAACATGGCCTTTGGAGAATCCATAGCAAAGTAATAGCACAATGAGAGTAGAGGAGGAAATGTATCCAATGAATGAAGCCATGGGGCCTTTATATAGATGAAACCCAAGGTCCTAGTCCTAATAGGATAAGGAAGTCTCCCAAATTTCCTTCTTTCAGCACTTCTTTTAAAATATTTCCGCTCCAGGGGTTGAAGTGTAATTTTTCTATCTCTTCACTTGAAATATCTCTCCTTAATTTACCACCAACTCCAACCTTTAAATAAAAAGGTTTTTGTGTGGATAAGTTTTTGCAAATTCCCCCAATCAAACCCTCATCCCCAATTTTAGGGGACTCGACTCCTTTTGACAGGGCGCCTAGGGTTTCTCCTTCCTTTCCTGGGCAGTGGCGGCGAGTAGGCGGCAACTGGCGGGCTATTGGACGGCTGACGGCGACGGTGGGGCTGCTGGGGGTTCGCAGGGGAACACGGAGGGTGCGAAGGGGTTGGCGATGGGGTGTGGATGGTTGTGACGGTGGGGTGGGAAGGAGAGGGTCGAAGGCTGCGGGCGCGCGAGGTGGCGCGATAGGGTGTCAGGAGTAACCAAGGTTTTAAAAAACGTGAGGCGTATCGAGGCATTTTCCTATCATTGCCTCGAGGCATAAGCCTCGAGGCGTATCAAGGCGTAAGCCTCACTCGTGAAAGAAATTTTTTCATAAAATATTTTAATTAATCGTAGTTACAATTTTCAAGTTCTAGAAATTAAATAGTTATGATTAAATGCATAACTCCGTGATATTTCAAGGCTAACATCATGATTTAAACATCCAAGTTGTTATATAACTCTCTTTTTTTAAACTCTAAATCAGTAAGGAGTCAAGTAAATATGGATATGTAAACATAATAATGGGTAACTCTCCACAAAATTTAAAGTTTTGAATAAAATTTAACTAAAGGGACTAGATATAACATACCATTTTCAAAATTAGGTGAGATATGTGTCATTCAATTGAGAAGGATAAGAGAGTAAGCAGTGAATCTGCGATCACTTTTTACTTTACCATAATGATTGGGGGATAAAATACTTGAATATTGCATGTTATGATAATCTTTGTTCATGCATGCTTTGATGTGTATTAATTTAGTCCCGATTGAATAGAAGAAAAGATGAGACATGTTTACAAAAATATACTTTTCAAAATTTAGGTCAAAGTAGGGGACTTGCATTCAAACATTTTCATAAAGAAAGCATTCATGCTTGATTCATACTAAAGAGTAGAGGCATTAGATTTAAGGACTCAAGGCTCAATTTTTTGTACATGTTGATTTATAAAAAAACATGCATAACAAAGTAAAAATAAGCTTAATATGTTAATAAATTAAAAAAAATGCATTTTAGTGAATCATGAGCTTAAAGATTTGAAAATACATGTCTAAGAAAGATGAAAAACTCACAATAAAAAAGAAAAGGAAAAAATATTGGAGAAAAAAACAAAAAAAAAACAGCCCATTCATGAGGCTATAGCCTCGAGGCACGCCTCATAAGCCTCGAGGCGCACGCCTCATTGAGGAGGAATGAGGCTATAGCCTCGAGGCGTTTTTCCTTGAAAAACGCCTCGAGGCGTACGCCTCAGCGCCTCGAGACGCGTTTTTAAAAACAATGGGAGTAACGATGGGGGGAGGAGGGTTGCGGGTAGGTAAGAAGGATGGGAAGGCGGCGGCGCAGGGGTTGTCGCGCAGGAGGGCCGCGGCTTGTGAGGGAGCGGCGGGGAGAGAAGAGGGCCGAAGGTGGCGCGGAGGGACGTTCGCGGCTGGGTGGCAGCGAGGGGAGGCGATGTCGCGAGAGGACTGGCGCACGGGGGAAGGGCCAATGTTGGGGCGAAGGCGAGGGGTTTTGGTTGGAGAGGGGTGGCGGGTCTGGGAAGGGGAAGTCGGGGAGGGAAGGGGAGCACGGGGGCGCGGCTGGTGGTTGGGAGAGGGTGGGTGGGAAGGGAGGGGCGATACGGCGAGGATCGGGGAGGCCAGGGTAGGCGTCAGCGGGGCTGGGGAGGTGGGGCTGCAAGGGCTAGCGCGCGGAGGGGGTGCTGGCGGTAGCGCGGGAGTTGCGGCAGGAGGGGGTACGGGTGCAGCGGGTGGTGGAGATGGTGCAGGGGTGGAGTCAGGAGAGGCCGGAGGCATGGGAGTGGTGTCGGGACCCCTTGGGAGGGTTACGGAGGGCGCTGGAGTCCCCTTTTCTTCTGATTGCAGGTCTGACATGACCTGGACAGCAAGCATATTGTTGAAGACGTCGATCTTTTCTTGGCCTTCTTCCTCAGGAACTTGGACGAAAGTTTCACCGTACCTTTTGGCGATGAGTTCTTCTATTTGTCGTGTCATTGATTCTCTATTCTGTGAAAAAATTTGGAGCATATTCGATAGTGTTTGTCTAACCTCAGCACGCCATGCACGGTCATTGGGGCGAGGTCCGTTGGATTTTTTGAGTGAATGACGAGAGGGATCGCCAGATCGTGAGGACGACCTAGATGCCATGCTCTGATACCAAATGATGCAAACCGATTTTGCGCGGTGAAAATAAATATTCGAACGATGGATTTTTGGTGGAAGAATAAATTGGAAGGTAGAAGGAGAGAAGGCACGCCTGTTGCGCGAGACTTGGGGAGGAAGAAACGCGTAGATTACGCGAGGGGAGAGAGAGAGATAAAGAGAGAGAATAAATCTCAAATTTGTAATCAACTGAACTGTTTGAAACAATAGGCCTTCATTCCTTTATATAGGAGGGATGAGATTACAAAAATAGTAAAACAACTAATTATCCTAAATTGACTCTAACCGACTAATTTTGAAATTCAAATCGTTAATTAATTAATCGAGATCACAGGCGATCTCGTTTATTTAATTAAAATTGCGACAACTCAAATAAACGTAAATAAAATTAGATAAAAATTTCGACGACTCAAATAAACGTAAATAAAAATGTGGCCCTATCTTTCTGTTCCACGCGGCATCAATAGACCACCTCAATTCACTCTCCTCTGGTGGTTTTGGCTCATCTTGTATATATGTATGCTCAACCTGGGATCAAACCTGTACATCATGCATACCACTAGTTCCATCAGTTAAAATCAAGTTTTCAGAATTTACCTGAGTCGTGTTGGATGTTGGGGAAGGCATTGGAGCATGGAGGACAGGATGTGGTACATGAGTAGGTGGGGGTGGAAAAACAACCGCATCCTCGGACTCGGAGGGACTCAACATATCACATGTAGGAGAGTAGTACATGATGGACTCAAAGGAGGTAACATCAACACTGACATAGTACTGTCCTTCTACATGATCAAAACACCGACAATACTTTTGGTGCAAGAGTACCCAACGAACATACATTTGACAGCTCGAAGAGCGAGCTTGGCACGACCAGGATGCAAGATATGAACAAATGCCACATAACCAAATATCGTGACGTAAGAGAGAAAATGTCCTATGGAAAAGCAAGTGAGAAGGGTGCCTTTTCAACCAAAATGGTAGAGGGAATCTAATTTATAAGATAATATCATGCCGGCATGACAACACCACCCCAGAATGAATGAGGAGCTCGATTCTGTATGAGAAGAGTTATGATGATATCTAGAAGATGACGGTATTTACGTTCAGCAACATCGTAAGGACAAGAACTCTGATGAATAATGTCGCATGAGTTGAAAAAATGAGATAGTCGCATAGTACATAACTCAAGCACATTATCGGAATGAATATATTTTATTGAGGTAGAGAAAATAATATTTATTTCAACCACAAAATTCCGAATCAATGTACTAGCCTCAGATTTTTGCTTCAACAGAAAAACTCAAGACAGTCTGGAAAATCATCAACACAAACCAAATAGTACATGTGTCCCTAATGATCATGTACACGACTCGGACTCCACATATCTAGACGAAATAACTCAATTAGACTCCGACTACTATGACCTTGACGACTTGGAAAGCTTGACCGATGATGCTTTCCAAGTTGACACGGTTCACAATGGAAACTGGACTTGATAGAAACGACAGGTATGAGACGACAAATCTTCTACAGCGGTAGGTGACGGAATCTGAGATGCCATGTGTAGGGGGAAATTGACTCTGCAGAAAGAGAGGTGGCACCAGCATAAGGAGACTGAGTCAACCTGTACAACCCTCCATGTTCACGACCACATCCAATCACCATGCCCGTGAGTATATCTTAAAAAACAAGGGAAATAGGGTCAAATAACGTCCGACAATGTAAATCTTTTGTAATTTGACTAATAGACAGTAAACTCATGGAGAAGGTAGGCGCATGAACAATGTTCTGCAGACGTATGCAGTGAGTCAAATGAACCTCCCCCTGTCCAGTAATCGGGGAATGAGTCCCATCAATAATTATCATTGATCTATCTGGTTGTGTTGGACTATAAGCATCAAACTGCAAGCGATCTCCGCATAAATGATGTGGCGCTTCAGAATCCATTATCCATTCTGAAGGATCTAGTCTAGAGCGACTAGTAAATGCATGAGTAATACATGAAGTACTAGTCGCTATAGAGGCTGCAATATCTGATAGACTGGTACTAGAAGATCCAACGACTGGTGGCATGATCTCTCTCAGAAGAGCAACGAAGTCATCGTAATGATGATCGGTGAGATCAAGAGCAGTCTGAATCTACTCAGCAGCACGAGGTGATAGTGAGAAACTGTGCTTGGAGTAGCACGTGTCCTCTGAATGGCCTGAACAATGAAAGTATGAACATGGCTGACGTGGGCGTGGACCACTTCGGCCACATGTGCCTCATCCTCTGAAAGGAGATGAATCACCTCTTCCACGTAATGCAGCCATAGTTGACGATGTCTGAGAAGGAGTGGCAGAGGTGATACTCAACCGGCTGCGATACTCTTTCTCTATAGGAGGTATGGTAGCATCAATGAGAAGCTGAGCGCGAGCCGAATCATATTATGGATTAAGGGCTGCCAGAAACACCCCGAACATGACAGAATCTCTGTAGGCCTTATACTGCTCTGGTAAGGCTGTCAGGGGTATGTAGCTATGGAGTCGCTCAAACATACCTTTTTTTTTAAAAGTGTATGTGTGGCCTCCCAGAATGGGATCCACCTCAATTAATATTATTAAAATAAAAAGTTGGGATATATTCTGTTACATGGCCCAGGTTCCACACAGTGCCCTGCAATGCTCAATTACATTTTCAGAGTAACCCCCCTCTAAACATAACCGCGTTCCGCGCACACCATATCGCCCAAAGCACCGTGGAAGGATGCATACAATCCTCGTGGCTGTTGCCGCAGATCGCTCTGATAACCCTCTAGAAAGTCACACAGTCCTGACAGTCGAGCCACGAGATGCCAGCTCAGCCCCACACTCAGACGAGAACGAACACGAGAAGAACATCTGATCTGCATCCTCTTCTCCGACCCCACATCTGCTGCAGATAGTGAAGATGTCATGACGAGGACGATCACCCATTTTGTCGTGAAGATATCATGCTAGAGTTGCAATATCTTCGACTCATTCTTTACTTGAGAGTATGTTCCTGCAAGGATATCACACGTTGCCTTTGTTGTGGGTTGACTTATGATATTGTTGGCTATCTCAACAGAGACAATATCGGATAGCCACACCTTCGCATATGCATCATCAGCCTCCCATGAGGCGTTGGTCCCAGTCTTGTCCACTGGCTCATCCTATGTCAGAATATGCTTCTTACCATGGCTTTGCAGTAGATTCACGAACTGCATCGCCATAACTCGTAGTTTGTACCATCCATCTTGACAATAGGTGATAGATCCTTGAAAACACATGTAGATGGCGTATCGACTCTGCTTTCTGACACCGCGCGAACATGAAAGAGGGTGGTTGAGGGTGTAGACTCATACCCCAACCAACCCTAGACAACCGTCGTCCTTGCTAAATCTCAAACGAGTCCAAAGTGGTCTGATTTCGTGATTTTCAGACCGAAATAGGACAAAAAACCTCTAGATCTAGAGATAATACAACGGAATCAGACCCACGAATTATCGTTGTGCGGCTGATTCACAGCGAGGGGTCGTTGGAGCGGCCGAATCGTCGCTTGTGGCTGTTGTGATGACGCATAGCAGCAACAACTGCTGCTTACGTCAATAATGGAGATGACGGCATCGCAGCGACGCTGTTGCCACTGCTCCTTGTGGATGTGGTCGTTGTTGTGGCTTTCACCGATAGCGGTGGCGACAACGCGGCTGTTGCTGCTTCTGTTTGGTGGCATGTGGCAGCGGCTAGGTCTGGAAAGTAGGGTTTTGGATCTTAGGGTACAGGCTTGGGTCTATGACCACCACTCTAATACCATGTGGAGAATAATGATTCGTTATATTGTTCATAGTGCCCAAGTCATGGAAGGCCGTATCCCGATATATCGGCGATATATCGGCGATATATCGGTATCGATAGGTCACCGATATATCGTCGATATGTCCGATATCGGGTATCGACAGGTCACCGATATATCGTCGATATGTCCGATATCGGGTATCGATAGGCAAAAGGCGAGCTGAATCCCGATGTCGGCGATATGGCGTCGTTATATCGCCGATATATCGGCGATATATCAGTATCGACATGGTACCGATATCGATACCGATATCGATATGTCCTTCCATGGCCCAAGTGTTCTCTTATATAGAAAAGAGAAATCCTAATGGGTAAATTACATAATAAAGATAAATAAATAAACAAACTGAAAAGCGATAGCATAACATAAAACTCTCAACAGTTTTGTAAATTAGAAATGTTTTGTGCTCGCCCCTTAAATAAATACCCATAAAAAAAGTTAGTTATATTTTTGCATTATGTAACATCTGGATGATAATGATATACTGAGAAATTATTAAATAAATGGAACCAGTATTGCTTATAACTATAGACATCGTCATTACATAAGCAACACTTGCGCTAAGAGATGAAGTTTAAGTATATACAATTCTTTGTGATTTGAATCAAATTCCAAGCAAGTGGCAATGACATTTTATACAACTTATAGGGTTCTAAGTCTAGCATAAGCAAGGGAACCACCTAAAATGCTTAAACGTTAGCATTAATCCTTAATCCATGATTACTTTTGTGAGTTGTTTCACATAGTACCAATCCTTGAATATAACGAATTCTCGTGAACCATCAACAATGTCAGTAGCTTCAATCACTTACTCCTGATAAGATGACTTCATACTCTTAGGTAGCTTGTTCTCCCTTCACATATTCAGGTATCCCTATCCTCATTATTTAGGATAACATGCTATATGTTGTCGGATAGTCCTTTCCACATAAAGCTGATGACGTTTTCCTAGTAGATTATAAAAAAGTACGTGCAAGGCAACCATCCAAACTGCTCTCGTTTGAATTGGCAAGAGGAAAGTGATAACCAAAATATGTCATTGTTATAATGAGGAAAGTGATATGAAAATATGTCATTGTTATAATGCTTGCATGTGATAACTTCCTCTTTCGACTGTCCTAGCTTCATAATGATCTGCTTATAAATGTGCATTTAATGGCAAAGTATATATTCGTAATAATGAAAATCCATGTATGCACAGTTAACCGCGTCTGAAGGTTGAATTGCTAAGTGCAAAAACAGTGACGGAATGTTTCAACCAGAAGCATGAAGACAACTAAAGCCAAACTTCTTCTGAATCTCATCAACATTTCATGGAGATATTTCAATTTGAACAAGTTGACAAGGACTAAAAATCTTATAATTTAAAAGTGGGCCTATTGCGTGCGCAGAACAGCATAGATAACCAGCATCTCAAACGAACAGGGCAATCTTGCATCAAGCATAAGAAATGTCACAACGGCATCCAAAAGCAGCAGGCAAGCAGCACATTGAATAGAGCCCCCAAAAGGTCCCTAAACTCTCCATTTGCGAGAAAACAACTCGGACAAAAAACCAAACCATCTAACTACAACGATCCCGGTACCACCGGCAGCGAAAAACGATCCATAATCACGCAATAAATCCAGCGCGTCAATCAGAGAAAGACTCATGAATTGGGAGAGTTTTAGATACACCGGAAAACTTGCCTGGAACCTGATCTTAATCACATCGAGCGGCGACGTGACCGTGCGCGATACCGCACCGGATATGGCCCCGGAGCTGGCGTCGATCAACGCGCGCTTGAGCTTCCCGGGCTCCTCCGTCCGCACCGGCCCGCCGACCATACCTTATCTGCCGATCACCGGCGATCGAGCATGAACGCGATCGTGGAGATCAGGAGCCCCCGAATCTGCGACGGAGGATTAGGGTTCCCACAGGAGGCGAAGGGAAGACGTAGATGGGAAGGCGGCGGGGGGTTTGGAATGTTAGTGTGAGTTAGAATTGGGAGCGGTCTGTTCTCCGCGGCAGTC
This sequence comes from Ottelia alismoides, assembly GCA_037367405.1. NCBI lineage: Eukaryota > Viridiplantae > Streptophyta > Magnoliopsida > Alismatales > Hydrocharitaceae > Ottelia > Ottelia alismoides. The sequence continues at coordinate 361,949 of JAZKJV010009762.1, read as the reverse complement.
TCATGTCCCGTACTTTCCGCGTGATGGGTTGCCGTGGTGGTTTGAGCTCTCGCGTATATATGCGTTCTGAGCAGTTGAGCGGACTTGCGAAATAGGCAATGCGAGTGCCTATTGTATGCTTCCGACTTTTTGCAATGTATAGTGTAGAGCTAAGCAAAGAGGGGAGAAAAAGTTGGAAGAGGTCGCCAGTTATGACTGCCTTGCCTTCAGCTGCGGACATATGATGTTGTTATGACATTCTTGATTAGGATTGACACACGGTGATAGGGAGACATATGATTATTTGATAGAATATTTTTTCTATCCAATGACACCTAATGCTTGGTTGGATCAACTGCGACTTACGGTATAAGATGCCTAACTAATGAAAATTCATGCTATTAATTAAAATTAAAGAAATTTCAGATATTGGTCAACATCAATATTTTCATAGTGTATAATGCTAAAGAATGGCGGTGCAAGCTATCTATAAGATGAATTATTATCACACGAAATATTAAAAAAATAGGGTAATTTATAATTTGAGTCCCCATCTATGGGTCAGATCCCAGAATGGGTCCCAATCTTTAAATTGTAACGAAATGGATGTTTTGGGGTTCATGACGAATATGCCCTTGTTGGAAAGGAAATGGGGGTTGAATTCCAACTTTTAAACAAGGGTATACTCGTCATTAGCCTCAAAAAGTTCCTTACATTAATGATTTTGGGACCCGAATCGTTACAATTTAAAAATCGGGACCCATTGTGGGATCTGATCCATAGATAGGGACCCAAATTGTAATTTACCCTAAAAAATACTAGCCATATCATGGAGCTCAAAATTAGACGCTACAGAGAGGGTAAATTACAAAAAAGTTATCAGGTATGTGTCAATCTCGTTTTCAAGTATAACAAAGAGATGCTTGAACTCCCAACTTTAAGTTTAACATCGATATAAAACGGGCCATCATAACTTATAGAATCATATATTTAAGATAAAAATAAATATCAGATTGTTCTTTATTACATTGAAAAAATATGCCCTTAATTGAGATTTACTATTATTTTTTCGTAGTTTAGCAAATTACATCTGTAATTATACTGTGACCCCTAAAATCATGACCTGTTAAAACTTACCCTCGCGACCTTCGTAATCTTGTTATGTTTAACGCATATGATATATGCCCCATTCCATGTGCTGTGGTGTAAGATTTAGTAAATATTGCATAGGTCGTTGTTTAATTCTTTAGGGTTATGACATAATTGTGCAAGATTTCCGAGGATTTCGATGTAAATTCCCAGATAAAAAGAAGGTACGATGACACCAGTCCGACGTCACGTGACACGCAGAGTCACCCGCAAATGCGAAAGGATAATATATGTAATGTATTCGTCCACTTGTAGAGTACAGTGGTATTCCCCTCTTAAATGAGAGCTAATAAACAAAACAGATGCAGTTTTCCGTTTTATTAATGATGCTCGTGATACTGCGAGGACCGGATAAGGATACTTGATGGATAAGCCTTATGAAACTTTAATATAGTTGTCAGTGGATTCTGTGGGTCGGAACGTGCAGGGTGGATGATGATGCCCATGTGTACTCTCCATCTATTACATATGAATGAATACGGGTCTTTGTAGCGGATCCTCTTTTGTATGAATACGGGTCTTTGCAGTGGATCCTTTGATGTAACTAGGGGTGTTCATGAAGTGGGTACTCGACCCATTTGATTGTGACACATCCCGATCCGTTGTTATTGAATCATAAGTCGACCCATCTCATTTCAACGAGTACTTGATCATAAAGGATACTCAGTTAATATCAACGGGTAATGAGTACTCGTGGGTACCCATGAAAGTATTATCTTTATTAAGTGCAATTACATATGTATTTGATAAGTATTAATCAAGGGACAAATTTGAACCCATGCACATTGACGGCTACGATTTCTATGTGTTGGTAATTGGGACCGAAAATTATAAGTTCAACCTGGTTGATCCACCAAGGAGGAATACGTTGACGGTGTCGTGGGGTGGGCGATCATCAAATTCATGGAGGACAATCCCCATGCTTGGGTGATGATGCACTGTCACCTTGACGTGCATCTAACATGGGGGGGGGGGGGGGGTATAGTGTTCCTCATCGAGAATGAGGAGGGGGAGCTTGGATTCGCCGTTTGCGGAATGTATCCAAGTGCTCGTAATTTCGAGATAATAGTACCCTCGTCGCCTTTTTTTGACTTGCATATCATTCTATATATAATGTCATTTCCACACATACCTTGGTTATATGGTGGGTTTGCAGCATATGAACAATATCGATAAAGAAAATATCATCAATATTTTGCTGAATCCGACACCAAATCAACAACATGCACCAAAAAATGCACAAGACAAAATACAGTATTTTAATAGCATTTCGCTACATCAATGGAATTGATATTTTGACGATGCCAAAAATTGACAAAAATTGAGTTATGATTTTGTTTTCACCATTGATTTACACCACTCAAATTGGATACATGTACGGACATGTAATGTGAAAGCTATCAAATACATGTAAATTTAATCAAGTTATATTATATTAATTTCTATTATTTTCCTATCATAATTTGTATCCATTTCATATACATACCGATCTGAATACATTTCTCATATTTACTAATACATGTATCCGCATCCATATTTATATTTTGAAAGAGGTAAGAATAATGTTTATATATCGGTATTTGAACCTAACCATTTGCGTTGTTTAAAATAAATTAAGTGGTAGAAGCTTCTAACAGGTACCCGTGGGTACCCGTTAATTCAAACGGGTTTTTTGGATGGATCATGGGTCTTGATATTGCGGGTACACAACCCATCAATTTCAAACGGGTACCTGCGAGTTTAGGGTCAAAATGAGCGGCTCAAGTCGAGTACCCGCTGACCCGGAAAAATTTGAACACCCCTAGTTGTAACCTAGGTAATCACTTGATAAGGATAATGGTGCGCACCACTCATAGCTGAGCACCCATGACCGTCATCTGATCCTTATCGAGGAGCGGATCCTCTATTGTTATAGCATGTGTTGTAATGTATGGGAGCTGCTCGATGAGGATCGGGATGTATGTCGATCACACCTTAGGGGTGTCCATGGGGCGGGTACCCACCCCATTTGATCGTGACCCACCCCGCCCCATTGGTATTGGATCACGGGTCGACCCGCCCCATTCCAATGGGTATCCAATTGCAATGGGTACCCGGTTAATGCTAATAGATGTTGGTTACTCACGGGTACCTGCGTGTACCCGTGAGAATAAAGAGAGATACTTCTAGTGAAAGGTGACATATATAAAAATGCAAACGATATGTCCAACTATGTATATTTGTATCTATATCATATTCATAACGATAATGCTGGATGGTACGGAATGCAGTTAGATATGGATATATAAACATAGATAAATAAACTAATGAGGATATATAAATCTATGTGCATATTGTAAACCATATGAATACATGCAATTGGAAGGAATACTATCGAATACAGATCTAATCATGATACATTCATATAGGTTCATCCTCATAATGAATCAAATACGGATAAAAGAGATGTAAATATATATAATCGGAGGACAACATGACAAACAACATATAAGTATATATTCCTATTCGTAAATGGTTATATTAGTTATCATCACAATTGGTTATCACGATGTGTGTGCGCGCGCGCGGTTATGTGTGTGCACGTGTGTGCATGCACGCATGGGCGTGGGCGCGTGCGCGAGCACGTGGGCATGTCTGTTTGCATGGACGTGGGCGCGGACGTGCGTGTGGGTGGGTGCATGCATGCGCGTACGCGATTGCGTGTGCGATACAATTCATATCTAATTGTATTCATTATCATCATGTTTGGATGCTAGGATATATGCATATCGATTTGGATCGTATCTGATTCGTTATCATATATGTTAATTCAAATTTTGACACATATATTTCGATTTAAAAATGGATATAATATATATGAGCCCTCCATATAAATTTAATCTTACTACACAATTTTGATTCTATTTTATTTCTATCCAATTTGCATCTATTTCATACTGGTATTCATTTTCAATGATTTGGAAATATGTTTTTCATATTCAACGATATTTGTATCCGCACCATTTCTATATTTTTAAAATAGATAAGAATAATGTAACATCTATATTGGTATTTGTATCTAACCATTTGCTTTTTTTGTGAATCAATTGATAGTGGAAACTTCCAACTGGATACCCGTGGGTACCCGTCGGGTTTTTTACATGGGATACGGGTCATGACATTGCGGGTACCCGATCCATCATTTTCGAACGGGTAACCGAGAGTTTAGGGTCAAAATGAATGGGTCGAGTTGAGTACACATTGACCCGGATATTTTTAAACACCCCTACTGAGCACCCATGAGCACCACCCAATCTTCATCGAACAGCTCCTCTGCGTTACAGTACCTGATGTAACAGCAGGAGATTCGATTCATCCTCATCGAGTAGCTCCCTACAGTCCACGTCAGATTCTTGTCAGATATACTTGTAAATACTAGCACCAATCTTGACCATAAGTATACATCAATACCCATATTTCACCACTTAGATTGTTAGAGGACGTATTATATTAGATACTCATCATGGATTCTAACGAACTAGCGGATATTTCTGATAGATAACGGATAGAATTACTAGGATGCTACGAAGTTGAGAGGTTATTCATGTTTTTTCTTGTATGTGATAGTAATTAATGTGATAATAAAATTTCTTTAAAAATCAAAGGAAAGTTTTACTGAGTAGTCGTAAGATCTGTTATGCTTTATGAATCTGAATGTTGCCATGTGATCCTGTGAACATAGACATGTGGAGAGAATGATAACAGCAGAAATGAAAATGCTAAGGTGGATGTGTGAACACACACGTAAAGATTGGATTCAGAATGATGCAATCAGAAGAAATGTTGGTGTAGCTTCGATCGAGGATAAGATACGAGAAAATTGCTTAAGGTGATTTGGTCATTTACAAAGGAGGTCAACTGATGCACTAGTTAGAAGATGTGAGTTTTGAGATGTTGAGCCGGCTGAGAGAGGGCGAGGACAAGTCAAAAAGTGTTGGAATGAGACTATACAAATGGATCTTAATTTTTTGGATATAAGTCCGAGCTTGATCGAAGATAGATCTGAATGGATGCAAAGAATCTATGTAGCTGACTCTATTTAATTGTGGGAAAATACTTTGTTGTTGTTGTTGTTGATAATAATAAAGTTAAACTATTCTGTTGTCATTAATGATAACGAGATATAGATGTTTAGGAGATATATAGATGTTCAATGCATCGAAATTTAAGCACATTCTTTTTTGGCACTTTAAGAAAGAGCACTTTTTAAATTTTAGAGTGAGATTCTTTCTCCTTATTATGCTCCACCGCACATTTCGTATGTGTTGAAGGCTGATGTTGAACGAAAGAATATGGTGACCATACATACAAACAAACAATCAAACATACATACATACATATTAAAGGATATGAGAAGATCCTTAAGCGCATCATGGAAGCGTGAGACTCACATCGTATGCGATCGGGAGCAACTAGTCGTGCTAGTTGCTGAAGGCAGTAGAATTTAAAAAAATAATCTGATGGAACCACATGATCCAAGAACACCTCTCGGATCATTTTATCTAAATCATAAACAAGTATTAGGTTTACCTCTTGAAGCGTGGTTGTGATCGAGTCTCTAAACGAAGAGACCTCATGTCTCAAGTCCAATCCAACGGAGGAGACGCTTGCGAGCGCATTGATGAGATGTATGCTCCTCGCAATCTACGTTGATGATCCAAGTGGCGAAACTCCTGATCTTGTCACACGAGATCGGATGTCTTCTTCACGAGCGAGGGGCTCCGAAGGTGACGGAGATCTATGAGCAAACAATCCGGCAGCATAATGACGATGATGCGACGATGGAGACTCTCTCTAAGGCTCTATGATGGATGGTCACAATGAGAGAGAGGGAGAGACTTGACGTGTAGAGAGAGGGGGGAGAGCAATAATTTGATGTTTTTTAAGAAGAGCAAGGGGTGCCTCTTCTTATATAGTATTTTGGGACCCATGGATTTCAATACATGGACAACACAAAACCAATGGATGAGATTGATTTATGTTTCTTTCAATGGACATGATTTTATTGTAAAAACACAACAACAATTAATTGGATTAAATTAAATATTTATTGAATAATCAATATAAATTAATTTCAGATCAAATCAATTGGAGATAATTGGAAGGAGATAATCATCTACCAATCAAGGGGGGACGGGCACCAAATCCCATTGGAACTTGATGGTTGTCCACCACCTTTGGTGGATGGCAATCTTTTCCAATGAGATTGCATTATCTCATTCCAACATTATCTCACAATAATAATTCTCAATTATCTTGAGAAACATTGCAATCATGCCATTGGAAATTTGTGAAGCACATTCAAAATCCAAAATAAAATGTAAATTATATTTCCAATTAATTATTCAATGTGAATTCAATTCACATCAATAATTAATCAATAAATATAAATTACAATAGGCTCTCTCTGATATATTATAAATCATATATATGATTAATATGGATAGTTATATGCACATTATTCATATCCATGATAATTAAATCACATTTAATCATCTTGGATCTTTATTCTCATGTGCCCAAACAACATGAATCACATTCACACTATTCACATCTTTGATAATTAAATCACATTTAATTATCTTAAATAACTCTCCTTATAATATGAATCGAATTCATATTATTCATTATAATTAAATCACATTTAATTATCAATTTTTTCTCAGTACTCAGATACATATATTAACAATGAAATAACTCTTTCAAGTATAATGCACTTTCTCCGCGGATACTTGGAGATAAGGACATGGTGATTGCATTGTTCCACGTATAGTGACTTAGATATTGAGATCACATCTCAAATCCAGATCTTGCTGACCTCTCATAGATGTTTATTAAATCAAGACTGCAAATCTAATATTCTCATTACATATGAATCACATTCAGATCAATGTCCAATATTTGGACCAAGATCAAACCCCTTCTCTACTGAGAGAAGTCACGAAAATCCAGACCCGTTTCATCACTCCCTAGGAATGGAAGCGCCATGGTTATACAATCGTGTATGATAACAATACCCTCGGGTATTCTTAATATATGTACATCCTGCATACTGGAAGACCCGGAATAAGCCCGAAGTATTAGATCAATTTTACACTATCTACTTCAGGATTTTATCATTAAGTTTCTCATTCGACTATTGGAAGTCGGTATCAATCATATACTTTCCAAAAGCATATATCATCCCAGGTATTGATCATATACTTTCCAAAAACATATACCAAACCTACAAATTCAGTCAAGCTTCCAAAGCGAGACGACCGTGCACGGAATTTGATTCTTCCCAATATCTAATGAGTGAGCTCATGTCTTCCGGTTCAGTAAATGAACCTGTATGATCCCTTTGAGATATCGTATTACTCATATGCCCTTGCATTCACACCAACGCATCGGTGTATAGACTTTGGTTAGGTCATCAACCTATTGGTCCGTCAAATGTACATACTCAGACATATAGTAACACATCTATCTCCGGTCAGAGGATGTGTGCCTACATCAAGACAACTACGACATAGGTCTTTGGTTATCTTGATCTCGTTAAGTCAACTCTTTGACCTAACTTATCTAACACCTCTGAAACTCTATTATGTGGAGGACCGTCATCAAGAGATCAGTTAGATATCAACCTTTAGAGAAAGGATTGTCATCTCCTTCTCAAGCCAGAGATCATCTCTTAATAATCATTTGATGGTGCTTGATGAGTTCTCAATCTAATTCTTTGGATATTCATCTAAGCACCAGCCTCTATGATTCAACAATTGAATCAACAATTGTATTATTATCAAGATAGCCATGGTACATAACTCTAGTTGTACCAAGGGACCTATTATGCAAATTAGTTATTGTTCATTTCAGATCAGGGAATGATATTTGCAATAACATTTATTGCATAATGGCTCGCTGTGGGCTCGCATGTCCAACAATCTCCCACTAGCCCAAAGAGCTATTAATGGGATAATCTTTAAATCCACACTCATGTGACAATCATAGGCTATTTAGAAAAATAGCTAGGTAAGCTGATCAATTACTCAGTTCCCAAGAGACTACGCCAAGTCCCTTTACGACACTTGTATATCTCTTAGTAATAGTGCTCGCATCCAATGTGAATGTTGCATCTTATGCAACCAATACTCAATATTGCCAGTTATAGTGTCCTTGATACTACAACTCAATAATAATTATAATCAGTATGTTACTTCTATTATCCTTATTAGAATGCCCTTATTCTCAGAGATCTCTATTTCCTAAGATATCTGCAGTTAAGACCTTTTAGATCACTATCTATAAAGTCTTAAGTTCTTGAAGATAAGACTTAGATATCACTATCTCGAAAGTCTTATCCTCTTTGAAGATATTGTTATTACTGCAATTAAGTGTTTTATCTTCATAGTAAGATTAACAACAGTTTTCTGCTCCCACTACATGGCAGACATCTGGCTTTTATACACATCTAGATACACTAAGCTTCCCAAAGTCGATGCACTAGGGCATATAATTTTGGTATTCACATCCTCAACTCTTTGAGCTGCTATCCCTTTAGATAGGTCAGTACCATATCTTAAGGAAAAGAATCCTTTCTTAGAATTTTCTAGAAAATGGAAATGTCTAAGGTGTACCACTAATGTGACGATCCCAATACCCTCTTTTCTTTGCTTCTGAACAACTTCAAAACTAAGATCTAAGGAATATCCTTGAAATCATATCTCAAGGTATGGAATAGCCCGTCTATAAAACACTTATTATCATCATTATATCATTCCAAATAATTAGGATATCATCTACATTTAGCGCAATGAACACAACGACACTCCCACTAAGCTTCACATGGTTCATCAAGATTCTATCTGAAATCATAACCCTTATAATTTTATCAAATCTGATGTTCCAACTACAAGAAGCTTATTCGAGTCCACAAATGGAGTTTTTTCAACTTTCACACCTTGCTTTCCTCAACTATGAAGTCCTGGGGCTACTTCATATGAATATCCTTAGAGAGTTATTCAGAGAGGAATGCAATATTGACTTCCATATTGAAGATGTCATAGTCAAGTTGTATAGCTATAGTTAGCGATATTCGGATGGGTTTAAGCATGGTCACTAGAAAGCAACTCTCATCACAAGTGATGTCTTCTTTTTGTATATATCTTGAGGATACAAACCACGCTTTGAAGGTCCCTTCCTTCTCATCAGGTTCCCTCTTTCTCTTGAAGATCCATTTACACCTAACATGTGTTTACCCTTATAGGTGGATCCTCTAGGATCCATATACAACACTTGTATTGAACTCTATTTTATACTTTAATGCTAACATCCATCTTTCCATGTCATGATCTTCAGAAGCTTCATGATATGAAGTCGGATCATTATTAGACTTAACTGACACATAGATTCCATCCTTAAACTCATTTGAAGAGGTATGAGTGTTTCATCTTTAATTGTCATTTTAGTTTCCGATCTCAGGAGCCTCATTATCTTCTCAAGATTAAATGACTTCCTTCACTTCATTTTCATCTTAATTCTCAAGAGAGTCATCCTCTAAGAATCGTATCCTTAGAGATGAAATCTTTTAAGAATCTCAAGGTCATAAAGTAGGTATCCAATACCATCCTTTATTTTCCTAATGAATTAGTACTCTCTGGTGCTAGATTCTAGCTTACTTGCATGGAACCTTATTAAGGATATATATTGTAGTCTCTACTACATATATACTTGGAAACTAAGAGGTAATTATGCTAATATTCATCATTGATCAAATCATGCCACACATGATCCAATTATATCTCTCTACAACTCGATTGAGTTTAGGTGTATCAAGAGGAGTGAAATAAGAATGATATTCATATCTCCATAAGGTATTTCTTGAATTCATTTAATAGGTACTTGCTGCCTAGGGTAGATCAAAGTCATTTCATCTTCCTTCAAACTTTGGTTCTAAATCAAAATTGTGAAATCTTTGAACATTTCAAAGCTTTCTAAGGTGAAGGGAAGAAATCTCATATCAAAAATAATCATCTAATGATATTACATACAGATGATCCACATACATCAATATGTATGAGATCTTGAATACATTGACAACTTACACCATTCTCAAATAAGGGTGTATGGACATGTTTACTTTTGAATACAATATTCACAAGTATGTAAGATTTTGGATCTTCAGACAATATAAAGATCAATATTTTACTAGTCTATTGATCTTATCAATAGACATATGTCCAAGGTTTGATACCAGATCATTGTCAAATGATCTTCATCCTCCTATTGATATTCAAAGGTTTAATTTTTCAGTATTAGAAATATTAATGAACCATTCATTAATTTTCTAATTAAGTAGAGTCCACTAGATGTTATATTACTGTCTGAAATATATCCATCATAACTCTTTATGATAGGTCTATTCCAGAATTCATGTTTATTTCCAATATTTAGAAATAAATAATGAGTGTATTCTAATATCTAGGACATAGAGACATTCTCTAAGACTAAAGGGCTCTCCCACTGAAAATTTGAAGTCTATCTATCCAATAAAGATTGTTGCAATAATTGCATCAATATCCATGTGGATAACTATTAAACCTTATGGATAATTTTTCTAGTCTTCTAAAACATATGCAACCAATTGCAAGTGTTATTAAAAGAATGATATACAATTTCAGACTTTGATCTTACCAATAAGTAAGTCAATTTCAATGATTATATGTAGATGTAGATTATTCCGATGCACTATCCGAGTCCTTCTCTAAGGATCCTAGATAGACTTGATAGTCATACTATCAATACATCGGCTTGTTGCAGTATAGTCAACTCCTTGACTTTCCTTCTTGCTTGGGCCAGACCCATGCTTCCAATGCGCTCCCTTCATCTATAAACAACCATTGCTTAAGACATAGGATCTCTTATGTTGAACTCAAAAGATTTCAATATAAGATCATTTCAACATTTATACATGCTTTATTCAATTCATACAATATAAATATTATGAAGTTTCATGAATGACTTGAGTATAGATAGTAGAATGATGATGCTCTCCATATCTACATACATCTTAACTCCAAAGGACTTTGGTTCAAGTAGGTACTCAAATATTTTTTAATACATCATCTCTTGTAGAGCCACCATTCTGCATGATATAATGAACCATGTCATTCATGACTAAATATCGAGAGCACATATGTATGCCAGAACCATCTTCTTATATTTTGTAAGGATTACTTGACAATTACAACCGTCATTGATACGTCACTTCCAAAGTACATACGATAAGAGATCAAGACTATAGAGACACACAAATCCTAGGTTGTTGTCCTATTGTCTATTTAATTGTCATTCCTCGTTATTATGAGGAAACTTGTACATTCCAACCACATACATTATGTGTCCAACTGCAAGTACAATATCTTGAACATGGATCCAATCCATGGTATTTTACTGGTTGTTATTGAGTATAGTATTGAGTGGGTATAATGAGGATTATCTAAAGTAATAAATTTACATATATATATATATAGCTTTGATTTAGGAATTTTTATATCAAAGTTGTCATGCCTTGTCAACACTGAAAGCTCATTCCCTTAATCACTTTCAATGTAAGAGATATACTTACCATTATATCTTAAGCAAGATTTGGGATCTCCTTTCTTATCTTTGTCACATCCCAATAATATGAGAACCTGTAACTCGGATAAAAAGAAGCGGGAACACATTCCGCCTTGCAAGTCCAACTTGCATTCCCAATTCGGTCTTTAACACCCGAGCCCACTGCCCCTAAGGTGATGTTGACCCGTCATTAGTTGAACCAACCATCAAGAGGATTAGAACTCGTTATGTGCAATCTAATATTGCCCCAATAATACGAGGACCCAATATTAGGGTCACTACACATACGACGTTACTCCTTCGAGAAGCAAAGAGCCCGATCCAGATGCACTTGTATGCAGGAGCTGTCACTTCGGACATACATCTCCTACATACAATCCCTGGCGATGGAACCCTTCACCTTGATGGGTGATGAATCTCGGACTCATCATGCTAAAATTGGTCAATTAGGCTATGTTCTCCAAAATTCATATGCATTTCATAATTAATATAGCATCATTATCATTCAAACATGTGTAAATAATATTCGCATTTCATCATGCATAATTGCATAAAATAAGGAACCAAAATCCAAGTGTAAATTGACTTAAAAAGCTGCTAACTTCCCCAGTTTTTAATTAATTCATCCTAACTCCGATTGACCCCAAACCACCTCCATTGTGTAGATATTACTAACAAGAATAAATAAAAAATACAAAAAATGTTAACTCAAATAAGTATCAAATAAACCAAAGCCCTAATTTTACATCTGACGGACTAAAACGTGCATATCTTCCGCATACAATATCTGATTTTCATCTACTTACTTGTAAAGTACTCCATTTTCGAATACCTTCAAAACAAAATTAATTTCATAAAATTCAGAGCCTATATGTGAAAGTTGGATTTTGGGCCTCTTTTACGCATTTAATCTTTTTGCTATTTTTACCTGAGTTTTTATGTACATATTTAACCTATTTTATTTTATTTCTTCTTCATTTGTGTTCTTTGATGAAAGCTTTATCAAATGACATAAAATTCCAAATCTAGATCAAGACCGAAATCAAAGAAACTGACTGAGTCCGAGTGTCCTTAGTGAATCTGTACAAAATTCGCATATTTCGTACTTCTATTTTATTTCCCTATTTTCTTATTTATTAAAATCCAAAAAATAAATTAATGGATAATTAATTATTTTGTATTTTGTTATATTTTTATATTTTTATCCTCTTTTAAAACCACCAAAAAAATTACAAACCCAAAGGTTGGTTTTCTATACACATGGAGAACCACCAAAAATACCACATTGCATAGTTGACCTCTTTTGCTACCGGATCCTTCATGAAGTTGTAGATCTCATCGAGATGAACAACTTTTGTGAAGGATTTTTTTGATCTGAGGTCTCTTTCTGTTTCTTTTCTATTTTTCTTCATCTTTTAAATTTGATTTTTTTTGGTGTGACACGTGGCAGCCCCTGGGCGTGCCACGTGACACCCCCTCTCATGTCACCCTCCTAGTCACGTGCCTCACACGCGACCTCAACCTCTCCCCAGGTCACGTTTGACGCACGTGACCTGCCTCTCCCCTTCCTCCATTCGGTCTCTGCCTCCTGCACTCCTCTCGTAACTGCCGCTCATCACCCGTCACCATCACTCCGCCTTCCACCTCGCATGTAATGGATGTGCGCATGTAATCGTCGCTCGCTGCCTGCTCCTTTAAAACCCATTCAACGCCCCATGCATCTTCATCCACCCTTTACATGTTCTTCTTTTCTAGACTGACCTTCCTCTTAGTTAACAATGACAACAGGAAGATTTCACCGTAGAGGAAGAGGGGAAGATCTCAGTGTGATCCTCGATCAAATTCTTCGTTGAGTCACTGCTTCTTATCCACAGAGCAGCAGAGCTCAGAGCCACCTTGCTGGACTCTTTGAGCAACAAATCCAGGAGCTTCAACTCCTCGTTTCCATGCGAGAACCATCCATATCTCCCTACCAACGTCTCCATCCTCCTCTGTCCCTGAGCTCCCAGGTACCCCTATCCACCCCGTCTCTTATCAATTTCACCAATTTTATTCACTTACTTCACCACATCATCATTCCTTCCAAGGGCCCCAACGCCTCAGTCACGCACCTCCAATCCTTGCCGACCATTCTCCCTTCACCCTCCTCTTCTCCACAACCTCACTCGCTCCGATCCACCTCCAGGTCTTGCACAGACCTCGAGTTCAGGCACCCACCTCCTTCGATCACATCCAGGCCTTCACACCATCGCTACCTCACCACCATTCACCCGATTGCCTGTTGCTCCGCGAGCTTCAGCTGCCTCGTCCACTTCGCCACCATCTCCACCGCACCAGATCCACCGCGGAGGCCCTCAACTACCCTCGATAGTCGGTAGCTCCGCCCTACTACCACCGTGCCACCTCCATTAGTTGAATCATCGATGTGCCCTGACGCTCGACACTGCCTCGCCTCGAAACCGTTGGATCGGGGGATACAACAACCTGTGAGCCTCCACGACATCCCCCACCCGAGCCTCAGCTTGGGTCCTCTGAAGATCCTATGCTTGCCACGTTAGCTCGGGCATCCGAGCCTCTGGCCCTGGGCCTCTGCCTTCGACCGGACCTCCAGGCGCACGTGCAACGCACGCGCGTAGGGGGTAAATTGTGTCCACGCCCCTCTACTTCCAGAGAATTATGAAAAGTCCCCCCTCCAGCATAATCACGTGCCTCGCGCTACACAGACAAATTACAGAGAGACACCCCTTAGTTTTGGTAATTGCAGATATACCCCTGCTCGTGGCTATTTTCCAGAAAGGCCCCTCCAACTTCTTGATTTTACAGACAGGGACCACTTTGAAAGAATAACTCATACTGTATTTACATTTTAGCCCCTGTAACTTCATTTGAGCATAACTTTCTCATGCGAACTCAGTTTTTAATGCACAATATATCGCTTCGAAGCTTATTCCGTGCTCTTTAATATTATATATTTGTGGATAAATATGAGGCTGATTACTGATGATTAATATTATAGAACCTCTTAACTTGTGCAAGTTTGACTAGTGATATATGTGTGCTACTTTGTTGAGAAAAGTTGATCTAACCTGCACGGACCCATTTGAGGAGATTTAATTTGATTTATTCTCCATTGATAATTGATCTTTTTAATAAATGAATTAATCTTTGTAGGGGTATATGTGAGGAGGTAAAACAATCCATTTCCTTGATACTTTAATTGAGGAGTCTTGAGTTGATTAATATGCTAACTGTCGAATATTATTATCAAGGAATTAAATCTGTTGTTGAGACTCGCAATTCCCTTGATATTTAATATGATTAAAGGCTCTTATTTTTGAGGAGTGATTTACAGGGGAATAAGGGGCCATAGTGTCTTGAGAAATTCTTGCAGGATAAAGCTTTGATACATTGATCTTTTTGGCTTGCATCTGAAATATTGATTTATACATATTTCTGGATTTGATATCTTTTGATCTGTGATTTAATTTCAAGGATATTGATTATTATTTGGAGTAAAAATCGTAATATCAGATCATGTGCTAAATTATTCTCTCTGATATTTTTCGCATCGCATCATCATATTTTCCATTTTATTTTCGACACAGAAATTAACTTAGTAATTTAATTAATTATTTAACTTAATTTAAAAGCACACACCTAGAAATCATCATTCCCTGTGTTCAACCTTGGTAGAGTTGCCAAGTACAAATATTCCACAACATTCAAAGATTTTATTTTTTGTTGAATCGAAGATCGTCTCCTATACTACAATTTTCGACTATTAAAGAGATGATTTCCGAGCTCATCAAATGGCATAGTTGCTAGGGAACGACACAGTTTTAGGGTTTTAACTTATTTTTATAATTAGTTTTTGTGAAATTAATTTTTGTATCATTTTTTCATTTCCTTTTTTCATTTTATTTTTCTGCATTCTATTTTTCTTTCACTTCTGATACTAACTGTATCTTTTCTGTTTGCAGATAGCTCGAATTTTTGGATATTATTCAAGGATCTGCAAAGAAGATTGATTTTTTATTTTTATGAGAGAGAGAGAGTTAGTTTAGATTTATTTTTCTGCATTATTCACAGGGTCCCTCTCTTTTTGAACCATGATAATTTGTAATAATTCAGACTGGACTTCTTTGTGGTGTGTCGGGTCTGTTTCAACTCCTTCTATGTGATTGGGACCGGACTTGAGCGACGTAGTGAAAAACGAAAAGATGGGAGTCGTTAAGTAATGGCCTGACAATTCAGGCTCACTGTCGCTGAGGCAACTACTCGAATCCTCTCGTTGTTTAACAATTAACCCACACAAGTAATTAAATAATTAGGATCAAGAATCAAAATTTATTATACCCTACTAAGAATGTATAATGCAAGCAAGTAGGGGTCGAACACATGAAGCAAAGGAATAGAGCAAGCAAGATATAAATCCAAGCACCAATTATCTCTCAAACACTTAGCCAAGTTGAAATTTGGGTTTTTGATTTTTTTTATATTTTTATATTTTATTTTCTTGATTTTATATTTTTTTAATTTTGATTTTTAATTTTGTGATTTTGTATTTTCTTTTTATATTTTATATTTTTATATTTATTTTTTTAATATATATATATATATATAATAAGCTATATAAGATACACACACACTACAAGCTAGGGTTGCAATAAAAATTAACAAAAAATAATTAAAAATAAGAAAATAAAATATTTTGGATTTCTGATATTTGTTTTACTATTTTTGTGATTTTAAGAATTTTTACTATTTTTTATATATTTTTAAATTAAAAAATACCCTAAAACAGGGAATAATAAATTACCTGAAGTTAAAATAAAGATTAAAAATATAAAACAAACACCAAAAACTCCAAATTAATTTTAAAATAAAGATAATAAAACAAAGAAAATTCAGAACTAGAAAAGTAATTTTTGGATTTTTTTAAAGAATTTTTAATATTTTTATAAAGGTTTTAATGGTTTTTCATTTTTGAGTTTTCTTTATAATTTTAATGATTTTTGGTCTGGAGATCAAACATACAAAAATAAACAAAATATATTTTTTTGGTAATTTTTCAAAAAGTTTTTATAATTTTTATGTATTTTCCTATGCCAACAGGGACAAAAATGCACGCTCTTTATTTTTATAAATAAGAAAAAGTCTCAAAATTGCAAAATAAAAATATTTTATGAAAGAGCAATGTAACATGAAGCTATATCTATTTGTTGGGATTTTTCGAGGTAATTTGCTATTTAAAATAAATACAATTAACAAAGAGAAACTACACTACTGACAAGGGCATAAGGGTAAATAACACAAAATCCAATGGCCAAAGTGCAATTTCACTAAAATATGCAACTGAATATTCAATTTTATGGACAACATTCAAAATACGAGACCCGCAAGGGCCTCTCTACAAAATCACCAAGATCACGTGCCTGAATATGTGCGCCACTAGCGAGGACTTAAATGTAAATTACGGAAAGTACATGGTCTACTTGCATTTTTTCAAGAAATATATAATTAAACTAAATATTTTATTGACTAAATTGAAATATGAAAAGCTCTAAGGGGTCCACCACAAAATACCCACCCCTACGTGAGGCGTCATGTGAGGTGACATGGTGCGGACCCAACTATAAATACGGATAGTTTATGGGGCTGGATGTAAATTTTACAAAAATTATAAAGGATCGATGAAAGATTAAGTGCTATTTAATAAATACAAAATTTGGCGAGGGCAAGGATGCAAAATACCCATGCCTATGCGGAGACAGACGACGGATCTTCTTTACTTATGCCACGTGTCATCCCGAGAGCGGCGATGACGGTTCGGCTTCAACGACCCGGATTAGTTCTCCTTTCGGGGATCCAAAAATAGGGGTGTGCTTGATCGGACGGAGGCTGGAGGATCTGGGGCTGAGACCTGATCCAACGGTCTCGAACTCCCCTGTTAGAACAATGAAGAACAAGACGCTGGTCGAGTTTCGATCGACGGTGTAGCGTTGCTCTGGCCACCTGAGCTGCTCGCGGGAGGCGCAAAATGTCATCCAAGCTTCCTCGCGTCGGCTGGTGGCTTCAATCGAGGTCCTCGAGCTCTGGTGATGTCAGGAGAAGTCGAGGAAGATGGAGGCCCCAGGTGCTTCGTTCTTCGACAAAATCGACCCCAAATGAGTCCATTTGGTCCACCAACCCCTATATAAAGGAACAACAACGCAAACCAAAGAGGCTAGGGGTCTTATTTGGGGTGAATGGAGCGAATGGAAGCGCGGGTGTGGCTCTCCGGCGACTGGCGGCGGAGGGAGAGCGAGGGCCTTGCTCTTTGCGAGAGCAAGGTGAACGGAAGTGCGTCGCATGATAAGAGAGCGACGAGGAAGAGGATGGGGCGCTAGTGGAGTCAGAGCATTACAGAGGTGATCAGAAAGAAGCGGCAGAGCCGAGGCTCTGACAATCAAGATGTTTTTGGGAGCCTATAACGACCCAAGATAGGAAGAAAAAGACCAAGATAGTCACTTCAGGAATGAACCTCTGTCTTATTTTATCTAATGCTATAAAAGAACTAAACTATGCTACTGTGCTCTAGGGCATTCAAATGAGAAGAGAAAGGGATAAAAAGCTCACCAGGGGCCCGTCAAAAGCACGCTCCGGCAAACTTGGACCGCCCTCGATCCGATGCCACATGCCAAGAAAAGGTCCGCAATGTCCTCCTGCTGTCACCAGGAAGTCGGGGGGAAACTTAGATCTTGGGCAAAATGATGGAAGATGGATCAAAGGAGAGAGAGAGAGAGTTGGAGGTATTTTTATACACGTTGACGAGTGGCTCCATGAATCGATGAAGATCGAGTGAATCAGCGATGCTCAGCTCAAGAAAACACTAGGGCGTGTGTCATCGATCTACAGGGAGAAAAAGTCAAGAAGGGTGCATTACGAAATGGTGACAGATGAAGCATCAGAAAAATCGAGAAGATCGACAAAAACGAGGTATCAAACAGGAACATACCTTGGTCAGAGAGTTGACCGAGGTCAACCAAAGGACAGATCTGGTTGGTCCACGTGGACCAACCAGAAAAATCCTTGGTAAAAATATTTGTAAATTCTATTTAAAATAATAAATGATTTTATTAATTTTAGATTAAAAAAGAAAAAATATTTATTGTTTTATGAAGATTTTTATTATGATTTTTACTTATTTTTTTCGACGTTCATAATTACAAGTTACTTTTTGAGGGCTATATATAGGTATATTTATCTATGTATTTTAGTATTTTATTTTTATTTTTTTATATTTTATTTTATTAATTTAATTTAGTATTTTATATATTTATAGCTTAATTTTATATACTTAAATATATTTTTATTATATTTTTCTGATCTATTATATATGCTTAGATAAAGAGAAGTATTATTTATATAGGTAAAGATATAGGTATTTTACCTATGTATTTTATACAAGTCTTTTTATTTAATGATTTCTTGATGTTTTTATTCCAGTTTTTATATGCACATATATTATAAATAATATTCACAAAATTTAAAAATATAAAATAATTAAAATAATGAATAATAAATAAAATGAATATTTTAAATCGGGTAAAACATACAATAGGGGTCCAAAACCTAACTTTCGTAACTCCAAAAAAAATGAAACCACCTTAATTAAATAGCTTATTAAAAGTTATGTAAAATTAAAGGTGATTTTGATATTTTTTGAGTTTTTATTTGAGAGATATATGTATGGAAAGTTGGGATTTTGGAAACTTATTCTGAGTATATCTTTTTATCTGAATATTATTTTTACATGAAATCAATTTTTCGTTTTTCTATATTTTATTATCTGCAACTTTCATGACAAAGTTTCTTTATTTGGGGTATAAAAAGTGGAACTAAAAATAGGTCCAACAAATGAATAAGAATGAATTAAATAAAAGGGGATTTTATTTGGATTTTGGCCCTTATCTCCCCTACTTTACTCCTTATCGATCTAGTCATCAAGATGCCTAGGTCTCGGGGTTTAGGGTCATAAAATATTTCCAATATTTTATTCTTTTTCTTTTTTCCTTTATTCTATAATTTTGGCATTAAAAATAACATTTTATACACTATTTACACAATAATGCATGGATGCTAAAATGCATGAATTAAAGGTATTTACACACATTTACTAGAGTTTTTAAGGTCAAAATGATAGGATAAAGGTGATGAAATAGAGATTCATCACCTCTCTATACTTGCCTTTGCTAGTCCCTAGCAAACACTTATGCAATAAGTGCAGAAAGGAAAAACAAAGAAAAGAAAAAGAAAGAAGATGTATGGAGTTTAGTTATCAAACTTATCTTCACAAAATCAAAGTTTAGAGTTCAAGTCGGACCTTTGGAATTTTAGTGTGGGAGGAACCTTAATGGGAATTGGATTTGAAATCCAACATCCTTCAAGAATCCCAAAACTCTGCTCAAGTTCCCTCAATAGCCAGGTCATCATACTTCAACTCATACACAAACCCTTATGACTATGAATCTGACTCATACAGTATAAGTGATGGTGGTTCTCCCCAACTGAAATGACAAAGAGATTGACTTCTTGATGAATCCACATTTCATCATCTTTATTCTATCATTTTGGCCTCAAAAACCCTAGCAAATGCCTGAAAATAGCATTAAATAGAGCAATTTAGCACTCATGTATATGTGTGTAAAAAGTGTATAAAATACTGTTTTTAATGCCAAAATTATAGAATAAAGAAAAGAAAGAAAAAGAATAAAATATTGTAAATATTTCATGACCCGAAACCCTGAGACCTAGGCATCTTGATGAATAGGTCGACAAGAAATAAAGTCGGGGGAGATAAGGGTTAACATACTATAAAAATACCTTCTATTTCATTCCTCTTTATTCATTTTGGGACCTATTTTTGGTTCCACTTTTTGTGCATCAAATAAAGAAACTTTGTACATGAAAGTTGTAGATATTTTTATATAGAAAAATACAAAATTGATTTCACTGAAAAATAATGTACAGGTAAAAAGTTATGGTCTGAATAAAAATCCAGAATCCCAACTTCCCAGACCTGTAACTCACAAATGAAAACTCCAAATGCAGCAAACTCACCTTTAATTGTACATAGAATAAAATAATCTATTTAATGGTGGTACTTTCGCATTTGGCGGAGCTACGGTTTGAAAGTTGAGTTTTGGACCCACATTGTATACCTGTACAGCTTAAAATATTCAATTTATTCTTTAATCATTATTTTTGTATTTTTATATTTTTATAATTTTGTGAATATTATTTGTAATAATTATGTACATTAAAACAGGAATAAAAACCCAAATAAAACTCAAAATAAAAATAAATGTATATAAAATACACATGTATTATACCTATATACATACCTATACAATACCTACTTATATTTTATTAAATATACAAAACATATCAGAAAAATAAAACAAAAATATATTTATGTGTATAAAAGCCTTTCATAATTTTATAAAATACTAAATAAAAATAATAAAATTAAAATACACAAAATAAAATTAAAAAGAACAAAATATGTAGATATTATACCTATATAGGCTATGATAAGTAACTTATAAAAATAAATCTCATAAAAATAATTAAAATTCATAATAAAGTAATTTATAAATTTATAAACACTTTTTATTTTATAACCTAAATAAAATAATGTCATTTACTATTTTTAAATTATTTTTTAAAACTGCTTCCAGAGAGTTTTTCTGGTTGGTCCACGTGGACCAACCAGAGGGCTTGGACAGTTGACCCCGGTCAACTGTCTGACCCCCCTCTCTGTTGTTGTCAGAAGCGAGTTTGACCCCGGTTTCACCCATTTTTCGAGGACGCCTCGATCACTCTTTGGTGATGGCATCTTCATGACATCTTCTCCTCGAACAGTGGTGAATCACGCCCAAGTGATTCCTTGGGCTGTGGAGCACCGCATCGAGCTGACATCCTCCTTGAACATCACGCCCCGACCACAGTTCAAAAGCCACTCCCCGACTTCCCCTTGACTCTTGATCCTTCTTCCGCCAAATCCACACGAAAACCCCTAGCCCATCGTGTTCCTGGTGACAACAGGAGTCGAATAGAGCCTGGGTTTGAGTCATCTGGCGTCGAATCGAAGTAGATCCATCCCTCGCCGGAGCTCCGTCGCGACCTCCATCCCGACATCTCTGGTGAGTCTCACCCCTTTCTCTTTCCATTTTCTTCTAGCCTTAGCTTAGTATAGACTAGCCTAGTAGCAGTTTAGATCTCCCTCGCGTTATTCGCCGTGAATCTCCGATCAAAGATCACGGCGGAGCTTAGCTCCGCCTGCACTTTCCGGCCACCTCCATCTTCGATAGCCACCAAGATCACCCCCATCTTCTTCCTCGTCACTCCGTCCTCACGCTCCACCCCTCCATCTCCCTCGATCTCGCCCAGATCGAGCCACCGAGCTCCACTCTCCGCCGCTCGCCGGAGCTCCTCGCCCGAGCCACCTTCCGCCTTCATCGCACCATCAAAACCCCCTTTTTTCCTCGCCTGGTTTTTGCGCGTCTCACCTGCAGGTCAGAGCCCAAGAGGAGGCTCTATCGAGCCCCGACCATTCGGAGAAGCAACGCCCAGGTCATCGTCGCCGTCCGCCGTCATCTCGCCATCTCAGGCACGTCTGAGACCACCTTCAGACGCGGAGAAGCCCCATGATTGTTTTGCCCTTGATCCTAGGGCCGGAGGGGCCGTGTGTAGGCCAGATTCGCCCGCCCAAGCTCGCCGGGGGGAGTGTTCTTTGTGAACCTCTCCCCACCGTTGGATCAGAAGCCCCTCCAGACGCCACAGTCACCGTTGGATCTTGGCGTCTCATCACTGTCCGATTGCACCGCCAGATCTAATCCTAGCCGTCCCGGCCGAAGCGTCATCGCGCGTCCCTGAGCTGACACGTGTCCAAATGAAGCTCCCTCGGCTGCACGATCCGCATCTTGGGTATTTTGCATTTTAAACCCAAGCGTTTTTGTATTTAACATTTAGTCCTAAAACTTTAGTTTCCAGTTTAAAAGTTTTTGTAATATTTGCACGTAGGACCAGTAACTTTTTATATTTGCACTTCAGTCCTCGGCCACGTCACCTCACGTGACTGGGGCGCGTGACTTTTGGGAATATTGCATCCTAGAACCTAAACTTTCATCTATTTGCAATTATACCCTTGTGCGTAGTTATTTAAATATGTTTTTGGGATAATTGCATGTTTTCCCCGCTGGTTTTTAGTATTTGCAAATATGCCCCTGTGAATGACAGATAACGTGTTCTACGCGTATATTTTGGTGAAATTTGCACCTAAGCCCCTGGATGTTCTTATAATTGCATATATACCCCTGCTAGGCTTAAGATTTTTGTGTGTTTGATCTATTTATTTCACGCATCATTAAAGTGCCAAAAATTCTCAAAAAATAGACTTAAGCTCCTGTTAACTTGCCATTGCATGCCATATTTTTATTTTTCATTTTTGTTGCATTTTATTATTTATTAAAAATCAAAACATGTTATTTCAGTACTGTCTAGCTTAGAAAATACCAAAAAAATATTAAAATACCTCGAAAAATTCCAAAAAATTCCCTACTGTCTATTTTAACCTATTTTAGTGTCAGTCCAAAAATCACTAAAAATCTCAAAAGAAAAACCTTAAAAATTCGAAAATACACAAAAACTTCAAAAAAATATATAAAATCGTAGAAAATTCAGAAAAATAGAAATTCAAGTTCTGTAGGTTCCATATTTTCTTATCTTTATTTTAAAATTAGTTTGGAAAATTTTGGTGGTTGTTTGATATTTGTAATTCCCATTTTACCCCCAGCCAGTAGCTAATTCCCTATTTGCATTTATTTTGCTATTTAAAAATACCAAAACACTTTGAAAAATACCCAAAAATCACAAAAATAGTAGAAAATCTTAAAAAGACCAAAAATATTTTATTTGCTAATTTTTGAACATTTTTATCTATTTTTATAAATACCTCTTTCTCCCTTTTATTATATAGCTTATATATTCCAATATTGAAAAAGAAAATAGAAAAATATAAAGTATAAAATATAAAAATCCGAAAATTAAAAACCAAAATACAAAATTAAAAATAAAAAAAATTAAAAAAAAAAATAAAAACCCACAAAGAAATTAGATTGGCTAAGTAGTCTATTAGACCTAGGTTTTGACTTTTGTCTTTACTCTGCACCTTTGTTTCCTGTGTTCAACCCCTACTTGCTTGCCATTGTACATTTTTAGTAGGGAATAATAAATTTTAATCCTTGCTCTTGATTGATTGATTGATTGTGTGGGTTAATTGTTGACGAACGGGATGGCTTGAGTAGTTGCATCAGCGACAGTGAGTCTGATTTGTCAGACCACTATTTAGCAGCTCTCGCTTTATCGTTTTTCACTTCTCCAGTGTGACAACCCAATGATTCCCCAATCCAATAACTCCTTCATCGAGGAGCGGGGTATTCCCTTCTAAGTTCAAGTGACAACCAACTCAAGAGGAGGGGGTGAAGAGAAGAATGGACGGTGGCTAGTGTAGCTACCTATCCTAGGATGCAAAACCAGTGTAGTCAAGTCATCCAGCTGCAGGCTCACATGATTTGACTTGAAGCTCAAGCTTGCTTATTGACTATACAAATATGTACACTCCGGCAGACATTTTATTTCTAATCAGGCATGCCCACTTTTTTGGAGTTTTTGCTTTTTGCTTCTTTTTTTAATACTATATACGACGGCATTTACATAAGGAGTTTTTCCTCTTGAGCCAGTAGACTATCCCTCTTTTAAAGATTTATTGCAACCCACAGTCTCTTATCTTCAAAATTCATCATCACTGGACGGGTTGGGGGTGTACTTCCCTCCCTAGAGGAGGAAAAATGTTTCCACCTGTGTGCATCTCATACCGGCAAATCCAATCCTCTCACAACTCCAACTGAGTTGAGCCAAGTGAAAGGTGCACGTATCCAAGTTAGGTAATTATCAACGAGAGTCATGTGTGTGCTCTGAAATACTCTACTTAGGCAGTCAATAATCCACTGAACCAAGTTTCACAATTCTCAAAGAATTAAGTCAACCAGACCTGAAGTACCTCAATTCCAACACCTATAAAGTTCCTGTTATTAGGTAGATTTAAGGTCCAACCAAGCTCCAATCTTCGAATTTTACTTAGACTTGTTCAATTATCAAACTCAATCTGAAAATGCTAATGCTATGCAAATACTATGCTGAAAATATTTTTATGACACAATTTTCAAAGATTTTGAACTTTTTATGGATTTTTTTGAAAAGATGACGTATATGCATTTTTTTATTTTTCACAAAGGTTTTTCAAATGTTTTTGGTATTTTTTAGTTTTGCAAATGTTTTTGTGATTTTTGAAAGCAAAAGGTTTTTGGCGGAAAATAGGTAAAAATATTTACATAGGGGTGCATCTTATATTTATAAGAATTATATTTTAAGAATTTAGAAAGGATAAGTGGTAAATTTGATAAATATATATATATACAACTTAATAAAGAATTTTAGCGTGATGCATATATTCCTCAAACTTATTTGAAAAGCCTTTTACAAACAACTTTGTGAAAACTTTAATCTAAAATAAATTTTACAAATAATTTTACTAACATGTACACACATTTGAAAATCATTTTGCAAAGGTTTTTCAAACAATATATATGTAGATTTTTTTTTAAAATATTTTTGCAACTATATTCCAAACCATTTGCAAATCGTTTTTCAAACATTTTATTTTACACAAGTAAAATAAGTTTTTTAATCAAAATAATTTTTACAAAGTTTGAAAAGATTGAACAAAATGTTTTCCAAATAGTTTTCAAAAGATTTTTCAAAAAGATTTTCGAACTATTTTTCAAATATTTTGCAAAAAGATATTTGAGGAATGATCAACATCTTTTTATTAAGTGTTTTAATGAATTTAATAGTGTTTTTAGCCATATTTATTAAGAAAAATACGAAAGTACGAGTTATGGCTAAAGTATATACGTAATATATACGACCCCCTATACTTAGCTTGAGTTATGTCCTTATAGATCAGAGTGAAAAAGAGAATACATAACTAGTACTTAGTATAGGAAAATCTAAAGAATAAATGAACGAAGAAATGAACGAATGAGAAGTTGACCATCCCCCCTATACTTAGGATCAAATAATCCCAAGTATAGGAGACTGTACACAAAGTAGGGAGGGTCAAGGGTGGGAATGCAGATCGTACTCAGACTATCTCCCCCTATACTTAGGGTACGATATTCCTAAGTATAGACAAGAAGAGGAGACAATGGATAGGATCAAAGAAATAGAAGAACTCGGGGTGTACACCCCACTATACTTAGGATAAAGTATGTCCTAAGTATAGAAAGCTAACAAAAAGGGGCGATACCTTTTTGGTAGAAAAATAAAATAGAAAAGAAAAAGAAGAAAAGAATAAAAGAGATAGAAGAGGAAATATGAACAACTCGGGGTGCACATCTCCCCTACACTTAGGATAAAGTACATCCTACGTATAGCAATAATGAAGGAACTGACACCTTTTCAGTAGAATAAAAGAGAAAAGAAAGAAAAGAAGAAAAGTCATTCAAAAATGTTTTAATTTGCTTTGTCTTCTACTATCACTTCAAAAGTATTCAGTTCATCCTCATAGATCACTTGAATGGAGTCAACGATAGAAATATACGTACCATGTTCAAGATAAGGCTTTATAAGTTGTCAATTGACCACGAATGCTACGCGTTAGCTGACAATCCGGACATCATTATGCTTCCATTGTCACACACATGCTTCACTGTATATGACCCAGTCCATTTGCTCTTTAGCTTGCCTGGAAAGATCTTCAGTTTTGCATCGAACAACCACACCTTCTGACCTGGCTCGAAGGATTTGTAACGGATATGCTTGTCATGCCACCTTTTGACCTTCTCCTTGTACATCAGGCTGTTGTCGTATGCATATTCTCTGAATTCCAATAATCTGTTCAGGTCCACTTTTTGGTTCTTCCCGACTTTCTCGGAACCCAAATTGCAAATATTGAGAGCCCATAAAGGTTTATGAATCAACTCAACGTGCAAATGACATGGCTTGTCATACACAAGGCGGTAGGGAGACATTCCTAGTGGCGACTTGTGCGTGGTTCTGTAAGCCCAAAGACCGAATCAAGCAGCTGAGACCAGTTGGCAAAGTGCAATCAATAAATAAAAGGAGAACCATTTCATCTCCTCAAGTAACTCATCCCCGAGCTCCTCAAGTAACAAAACCCCCAAAGGTCGGTTTTCTATACGCATGGAGAACCACCAAAAATACCACTTTGCATAGTTGACCTCTTTTGCTCCCAGGTCCCGTAAAAAAGTTGTAGATCTCACCGGGACGAACAACTTTTGTGAAGGAAATTTTTCGATTCGAGGACTTCTTCTATTTCTTTTCTTTTTTTCTTCGTCTTTTAAATTTGAAATTTTTTTGGGGGTGACACGTGGCAGCCCTTGGGCGTGCCACTTGACACCCCCTCTCTCACCCCCCCTCTCTCTCCTTCCACCCTCCTAGTCACTTGCCTCGCATGTGACCTCAACCTCTCCCCAGGTCACGTGCGAGGCACATGACCCACCTCTCCCCTTCCTCCCTTCGATCTCTGCCTCCTGCACTCCTTTCGTAACCGCCGCTCATCGCCAGCCGCCATCACTCTACCTTCCTTCTCGCGTGTACCGGTCATGCGCACACAACTGCCGCTCGCCATATGCTTCTTTAAAACCCCTTCGACGCCCCCTCGTATCTTCATCCACCCTTTACATGTTCTTCTTCTCCAGACTGGCCTTCCTCTTAGATGACAACGACAACAGGAAGACTTCACCATCGAGGAAGAGGGGAAGACCTCGATGTGATCCTCGACCAAATTCTTGGTCGAGTCACTGCTTCTTCTCCACAGAGCAGTAGAGCTCAGAGCCACCTCGTCAGACTCTTTAAGCAACGACTCCAGGAGCTTCAACTCCTCGTTTCCAGGCGAGAACCATCCATATATCCCTACCAACGTCTCCATCCTCCTCCGTCCCTGAGCTCCCAGGTACCCCTATCCACCCCACCTCTTATCAATTTCACAAATTTTATTCACTCACTTCACTGCACCATCTGCCCTTCTAAGGGTCCCAACACCTCAGTCACGCACCTCCGACCCTTGCCGACCGTTCTCCCTTCGCCCTCCTTTTCTCCACATCCTCCCCTGCTTCGATCCACCTCCAGGTCTTGCACAAACCTAGAGTTCAGGCCTCCATCTCCTTCGATCACTTCCAAGCCTTCACACCATTGCCACCTCGCCGCCCTTCACCCGATCGCTTGTAGCTCTGCATGTTTCAGCTGCCTCGCCCATTTTGCCACCATCTCTACCGCACCAGATCCACCGTGGAGGCCCTCAACTACCCTCGATAGCCGGCAGCTCCGTCCTGCTACCGCTTGACGCTGCCACACCACCTCCAGCATCTGACTCATCGTTGTGCTCTGATGCTCGACATCGCCTTGCCTCGCAGCTGTTGGATCGGGGGATCCAATGTCCTGTGAGCCTCCACGACATCCCCAACCCGAGCCTCAGCCCTAGCGGCAAGGCTCGGGCCCTCCGAAGCTCCTGTGCCTGCCACGTCAGCTTGAGCATTCGAGCCTCTGCCCTGGCATCCGTGCCTATGTCCCCAAGCCTCTGCCTTCGCCCGGACCTCCAAGTGCACGTGCAACGTACGTGCGTAGGGGCTAAATTACGTCCACGCCCCTCGACTTTCTAGAGAATTGGGAAAAGCTCCCCCGCATGCGTGCCTGCTATTGAACACGAAAATCGGGAGGTCGTGTCGATTCACAAGGCGAATCAACAGTCGCTGAGTTGACCTCGCACGAAATTCGCAATTCAAACAACAATTAACCCACAACAGAAATCAAGTAGTGAAAAGCAGTGTGGAGTTAAAATTTATTATAACTCTACAACAAAGATATGTATAGGTGCAAGTATGTGTAGAGGTCGAACACAGGGAGCAGACAGGTAGAACGAGGTAAATTGCTTAAAAATGTGTATGTGATCAAATGTCTATTTATGCTATTTTTGTGGGTTTTTTATTTTTTTATTTAATTTTTAATTTTATATTTTTGCATTTTGATTTTTAATTTCTGATTTTATATTTTCTTTTTTATATTTTATATTTTTTATATTTTCTTTTTCTTTAAATAGAAGATGTATACAAAGTAAGAAAGAGAGGGATAAAGTATTTATAAAAATAGGTAAAAATAAGCAAAAATCAGGAAATAAAATATTTTTAGGCTTTTTATAATTTTTTAATGTTTTTCTGATTTTTCTAGATTTTTCCTAAATTTTTTTGGTAATTTTAAAGTCAAAAATACTGAAAATAGTGAATACAATAAAAAGCTGAAGCTAAAATGGAGAAATAAAATAGAAATCAGCAACAAAAATACTCCAAATTAATTTTAAATAAAAGATAATACAATAAGGAAAATTAAGAAATTTGAAATTGTATTTTTAGTATTTTACCTGAATTTTTAATATTTTTATGAAGATTTTTAGAGTTTTTATATTTTTATGGGTTTTCTTTTGTATTTTTTAAGGTTTTTTGGATTGAAGTTAAAAGACATTGGAAGACATAAAATATATTTTTTGAGATTTTTTCGAGAATTTTTATATATTTTTTTATAGATTTTATAATGCAAACATGGCTGAAAATGCTTGTTTTTGATTTTTTATAAATATTAAAATGCAATAAATATGTAAAACAAAAATATAGCGTGAAACTAGGATGCAACATGAGCGCATGGAATTTTTTTTGGTGATTTTTGGAATTTTATAGATGCATGGAATAAATAAATATAACAAAAAGAAACTACACAGCTAGCAAGGGCGTTTTTGTAATTATGCGAAAGCTCGGCGGCCAGAATGTAATTTACCCAGAAATTATATAACGTAATAAACAATTTCTGAACTAAATATTAAATACACAAACCCTCAGGTCCCTTCAGCAAAAAATGCAAGGTCACGTGTGCGGTGCACGTGACCTGACAGGGGCTAAACCGTAATATTTCACAACCAAGGGGCTACATGCAAATTACACAAAAATATAATACGGTAGATGAATGTATAAATATTGTTTATTAAATACAAAAGTTAACTGGGTTGGAATGCAAAATACCCAGGTCAGTGGGGCGATCCGATGGTTGATTAGAATTCACTTATGCCACACGTCGTGCTCCTTGGTCCGATGACGTTTCGCTTCAACGCCCAAGATTAGATGATCTTCAGATGATGGACGACCCTGGGCTGCTCGATCCAACGACCACCGCGAGATCTGGAGCTTCAGGTCGATCGGACGGCGGAGGGCAATGCTGGAAGAACATGGAGGGTCCCTCGCTGGAGCGAGCTTCCCCCGCAAAGAACGCCCCCCTCCGTCAGCCGTTAGAGCCTCAAAAGGGTCCAGGTGTCTCCTGTAGGTCTGCTCCAAGTTCCGGGGGTGTCAAAATGCTTCGGTGGAGCCCGGAGTGGCCGCGTGAGCCCGACGGAGCTGGGAAGCTCCCCGTACCTCGACCGACCTTCAAAATTCCCCCAGAGACGCTCTTCGACCCCTGAACCTGCAAGGAAGAAGTGATAGGGTCGGGGGTAAATTGCCCCGACCCCGTAGGGAGGCAAAAAATGGCGGTGGAGGCGAATTAGGAGCTCGCCGGAGCAAGCTCCGGTGAGATGATGACGAAGGTGGCGAATTTGGGCGAAAAACGAAACGAAGATGAGAATCGAATCTAAGGCTAAAGGCAAGTAAAAAATGCAAGAAAATGAGAAGAAAGTGGACCTCGAGGGAAAGGATGCCCAAGATTAACCTTACGGCGGTGAGGCCGCCGGAGATGGGGTGGAGACATGCCTCGGGGCACCGTCGTACCTCGACGAGGTGCTGGGATCGACCCTCTGTCACCGGAGATCCTTCAGCAACAACTCGGATGTCTAAGCTTGCCCTAATGTGGTTCAAAATCGAGCGGAAGGTGGCGGGGGGTTTTTAAACAATGGTATGACAGGGCGTAAAGATCGAAGCGTATTAGATGCATCGATGATCCGATGCCCAATAAAACATCTAGGCGTGAATCGTGGATATATGGGCATAAAAAGTCATGAAGGAAGTATCATGAAAGGAGGCGAGATGCGACCTAGAAAATTCCGCCAAAACAGACAAAAAACCAGGTCTGACGCAGTGGCAGACCTCGGTCAGAGAGTTGACCGAGGTCAACCAACGGTTGAATCTGGTTGGTCCACGTGGACCAACCAGAAAAATCGTTGGAAAAAATACTTAGAAAATTGATTAAAAATAATAAATGATTTAATTAATTTTAGAATATAAAAAATGTTTATTATATTCTAAATTATTTTATTATGATTTTTATTTATTTTTTAGAGGTATAAAAATACAGGTTGCCTTTTTAGGCCTGTAT
Organism: Ottelia alismoides; assembly: GCA_037367405.1. Lineage (NCBI taxonomy): Eukaryota > Viridiplantae > Streptophyta > Magnoliopsida > Alismatales > Hydrocharitaceae > Ottelia > Ottelia alismoides. The sequence goes on along the minus strand of JAZKJV010009762.1, from coordinate 330,707 downwards.
AGGTATACATATCTATATATTTTATTATTTTATTTTTATTTTGTGTATTATTTTTATTTATTTTGTTTATTATTTTATATATTTATAAAATATTTTTATACACTTAAATATATTTTTATTGTATTTTTATGAAGTGTTTTGTTCACTTAATAAAATATAAGTATTAGTTATATAGGTATGTGTATTGGTATTATACCTATGTATTATATCCATGTATTTTATTATTTTGTGTTTTCTTTGTGTTTTTATTCTGATTTTAATATACATATATATTATAAATAATATTTACAAAATTATGAAAATATAAAATTATGAAAATAATGAATAATAAATAAGTTGAATATTTTAATCTGTACAAGTATACAATAGGGGTCCAAAACTCAACTTTCAAACCGTAGCTCCACCAAATGCGAAACCACCGCATTTAAATATCCTATTTAAAATTATATACAATTAATGTGATTTTGATACATTTTGAGTTTTTATTTGCGAGATACATGTCTGGGAAGTTGGGATTCTGGAATTTTATTTAGATCATAACTTTTCATCTGTATATTATTTTTGAGTGAAATCAATTTTGTATTTTTATATACATAATTATCTACAACTTTCATGTTCAAAGTTTCTTTATTTGAGGTATAAAAAGTGGAACCAAAAATAGGTCCCAAAATGTATAAAGAATGGATTGAATGAAAGAAATTTTTATTGATTTCCTTATCTCCCCCTACTTTATTCCTTGTCGACCTAGTCATCGAGATGCCTAGGTCTTGGGATTTCGGGCCATAAAATATTTGCAATATTTTATTCCTTTTCTTTTCTTTTCTTTATTCTATAATTTTGGCTTTAAAAACTGTATTTTATACACTATTTACACAATAATGCATGAATGCCAAAATGCCCAAATTAACAGTATTTACACGCATTTACTAGGGGTTTTAAGGCCAAAATGATATAATAAAGATGATGAACCGTAAATTCATCATCCCCCTATACTTGCCTTTGCTAGTCCCTAGCAAACACTTATGCAATAAGTGCAGAAAAGAAAAAAACAAAGAAAAGAAAAAGAAGAAAGATGGATTAAGCCTAATTATCAAACTTGTCTTCATAAAATCAAAGTTTGGAGCTCAAGTCGGACCTTTGGAATTTTAGTGCGTGCAGAATCTTAATGAGAACCGGATTTGAAATCCAATAGCCCTCGAGAATCCCAAAACTCAATTCAAGTCTCCTCAATAGCCAGGTCAGAAATATCTCAATTCATACGCAAACCCTTACGACTATGAGTCTGACTCGTACAGTGTAAGTGATGGTGGCTTTCCCCAACTAGAATGACAAAGAGACTGACTTCTCCAATATGACAACCCAATGATTCCCCAATCCAATAACTCCTTCCTCGAGGAGCGGGGTATTCCCTTCTAAGTTCAAGTGGCAACCAACTCAAGAGGAGGGGGTGAAGAGAAGAATGGACGGTAGCCAGTGTAGCTACCTATCCTAGGATGCAAGACCATTGTAGTCAAGTCATCCTACTGCAGGCTCACATAATTTGACTTTGGAACTCAAGCTTGCTTATTGACTTTACAACATATGTACATACTTTACATGCATTTTATTTTTGTACAGGTCTGTCTCTTTTTTTTGAAATACTATTCACAACAGCATTTACATAGGGAGTTTTCCTCTTGAGCCAGTAGACTATCCCTCTTTTGAAGCTTTATTGCTGTTGGACATGCGAGCCCACGGCGAGCCATTATGCAATAAATGTTATTGCAATTCACTCCTTAATCTGAAATAAAGAGTACATAATTTGCATAATAGGTCCCTTAGTACAATTAGGGTTATGTACCATGGCCATCTTAATGATCATACAGCTGTTGATTCAATTATTGAATCATAGAGGCTGGTGCTTAGATGAATATCTAATGAGTTAGATTGAGGACTCATCAAGCACCGTCAAATGATTATTAAGAGATGATCTCCAGCCTGAGTAGGAGATGGCAATCCTATCTCATTTAGGTTGATATCTGACCGACCTCTTGATGCAGGTCCTCTGCATAGGAATAGAGATTCGGAGGTGTCGGATGAGTTAGGTCAAAGAGTTGACTTAACGAGATTGAGATAACCAAAGTCCTATATCGTATGCTGTCACGATACAGGCACACATCCTCTGACCGGAGACAGATGTGTTACTATGTGTCTGAGTATGTACATTTGGCAGACCAATAGATTGATGGCCTAATCAAGGTCTATACACCGGCGCGCTGGTGTGCATATAAGGGCATATGAGTAATACGATCTCTCAAAGGGATCATACAGGTTCACTACTGAACCGGAAGACAAGAGCCCACTCATGAGATATTGGGAAGAATCAAATTCCGTGCGTACGGTCGTCTCGCTTTGGAAGCTTGACTGAATTTGTTGGTTTGATATATACTTTTGGAAAGTATATGATCAAGACCTAGGTATGATATATGCTTTTGGAAAGTATATGATCAATACCGACTCCCAATGATCGAATGAGAAACTTACTGATAAAACCCTGAAGTAGACAGTGTAAAGTTGATCTAATACTTCGGGTTTATTCTGAGTCTTCCAGTATGCAGGATGTACAGGTGTTAGGAATACCTGAGGGTGATGTGATCATAAACGGTTGTATAACCATGACGCTTCCATTCCTAGGGAGTGATGAAACGGGTCTGGATTTTAGTGACTCCTCTCAGTAGAGAAGTAATCTTATCTTAGTCCAAATGTTGGACATTGATCTGAATGTGATTCGGACTCAATGAGAAGATTAGACTTGCGGTCTTGATTTAATCAAGCATCTATGGGAGGCCCGAGATCTGGATTTGAGATATGATCTCAATATCCATGTCACTATACGTGGAACAATACAATCGCCCTGTCCTTATCTCCAAGTATTCACGGAGAAAGCGCATTGTCCTTGAAAGAGTTCATGGATAATTCTATTGTTGATATATGTATCCGAGCATTGAGAAAATGGATAATTAAATGTGATTTAATTATCATGAATAATATGAATTTGATTCATATTATAAGGAGAGTTATCTTAGATAATTAAATGTGATTTAGTTATCAAAGATGTGAATAATGTGAATGTGATTCATATTATAAAGAGATCCAAGATGATTAAATATGATTTAGTTATCAAGGATAAGAATAATGTGGATAGTAATATCCAATTATTCATAATATATTATAAATGCGATTTATAATGTATTAGAGAGAGTTAATTATAATTTATATGTGTTGATTAATTATTATGTGTATTGGATACACATTGTGTAATTAATTGACAATGTAAATTATATATTGTTTTGGGTTGTGAATTTGATTCACAATTTTTCTATGGTAAGATTGCAATATTCTCAAATATAATTATGAATTATTTTTGAAGAATAAAAAGCCAACAAAAGTTGTTGGAAATAAATAGAGGAGATTTTCAAGGAGATATGCAATCTCATGGATTTCCATGAGATTGCTCTCTCCATGGAAAGAGGGGGGGCGGCACATCATTCCCAAAAGGAATGTGTGGCCGTCCACATGGAAAGAGCATGGAGATGAAATCTCCATGCACATTCTCTCCTTATTTATTGGATTGATTTTGGATTAATTTGTATTTGATTTTGTCAAATATATTTTGATCTAAATTTGTTGGTTTTACCAACAACAATCTTGACCATTGGATTGTCATAAATCAATTTCAACCATTGATTTTATATGACACATGGATTGAGATCCATGGATCCCAAAACCCTATAAATAGAGAGGCATACCCATGCTCTCTCTTTACACATAATGCTTGAGAAGCATCTCTCTCCCTCTCTCTTTCTCTCTAGAGGTCAGCCCTCTCTCTCCCTCTCATGGCCGTCCACCATGGATGCCATGGAGAGGTTCTCCATCGCCGCGGCATCGTCGTTATGCTGCCCGTTCTTCTGCTCGTGGATCTCCGTCTCCTTCGGTGCGCCTCGCTCGTGAAGAAGACGTCGGATCTCGTGTGTCGAGATCAGGAAATCCGCCGCTTGGATCATCAACATGGATTGCGAGAAGCACGCGGTTCATCCCCGCGCTCGCAAGCGTCTCCTCCGTCGGATCGGACTTGAGACAGGAGGTCTCTTCGTTTAGAGACTCGATCGCAACCACGCTTCAAGAGGTAATCCTATTACTTGTTTGTGGTTTGGACGAAACGATCCGAGAAGTGTTCTTGGATCATGTGGTTTCGTCGTATAAAATTTTTTAAATTCCGCTGCATCGAGCAACTAGTCCGACTAGTCGCTCCTCGTCGTATTCGATACGATGCTCACGCTTCCGTGATGCGCTTGAGGATCTAACCATATCCTTCAAGTGGTATCAGAGCCTTAGGTCGACGGTTTCGAATAGTGATTCGTTAACCAAGGACGACTTGGGTTCGCTAAGGTCGCGAAAGTTTTCATCGCATTTGATTTCGCAGATCTGTTTAGTAAATAAATTCGGCACTGTTTAAATTGTTTAAACACGAATTTTATACTTGGATTATGTTCCCCATTAAATAAGGAAACCATAGGATCTGAGTTTGCGTAAATCGGATTTCGTATGCTCGAGATATGGTCGTTTTAATGAACATGTATGCACTGTTGCGGGAACTGTGAATCTGAACATGATTAAAATGTTAATTACTGTTTAGACTTGCCTCGAAATGCGTGAAACATCACTTAAGTTCTGTCCTAAATCAAATTAGCAAACTTTAGAAATTGACTTTGCTTAATTTGGATTTAATATGATTGAGATATGCCAATTTTAGTAAGTAGGGGTCACTGCTGAAATTGCTTTCCTAATCTAGAACCAAGTGATTGTCAATTAGTGAAATTAATTGTTAATTTCGTGAAATAATCTTGAAAAATATTTGTGAAATATTGAAACATGATTATTTGCCTAATTGACTTGGCCCCAACCAATTAGTTGATTAGATTTGATCTAAACCATAATTGGAATTACAATCATCAAACTTCTTGCTTGAATAGGACTTGGGAATTTGCCTAGCAAATTTCCTTAAAAATCAAAAATTGTTTTGATTACTATATGGTATAATTTCGGTTGAAGAACCGATGATCATCTCAAGTACAAAATAATCAATTTGGCATTATCCTTTCCCGAGGCGGATATGGTGTCTAGTCGGGGATCGCTGGGTCAGCGGGTTGCAACGTATGTGGTCCGCCCCACTCCCACCGGTACTGGCCATGACAGCGGGTAGGGCCGGGATAATGTCCGAGGGATTATGATGTATTTTTCTAATTATTAAAATTCGAATTAATACGTACTTTGAGAATAATATCATATATGTATATTCAAGCATAAAATTAAGTTTGATTGATTAAATTGGATTGATAATTAATTTAATATGATTAAGTTAATTATATCCAATTGAGAATACTCTAATATGATTAGAGTTAATAATTCCCTTGGAAGAATTAATTATATGAATGTGATTCATAGTAATTAATTAAATTTGAATAAGAGGTGGAGGATCACATGAGTGACATCCATGGTCTCCCGTCAAGGCGAAGGGTTTCCGTCGCCAGGGATTGTATATAGGAGACGCCTGTACGAAGTGACAGCTCCTATATGCAAGCGCATCTGGATCGGACTCTTTGCTTCTCAAAAGAGTAAGGCCGTATGCGTAGTGACCCCAATATCGGATCCTCATATTATTGGGGCGATATTGGATTGCGCATAGCGAGTTCTATTCCTGTTGACGGTTGGTTCAATTAACGACGGGTCAACATCACCTTAGGGGTGGTGGGCCCGGGTGTTAAAGACCGAATTGGGAAATGCAAGTTGGACTTGCAAGGCAGAATGTGTTCCCGCTTCTCTTTATTGGAGTTGCAGTTTCTCATATTATTGAGATGTAACAAAGATAAAGAGGAGATTCCAGATCTTGCTGAGATATAATGGTAAGTATATCTCTTACATTGAAAGTGATTAAGGGAATGAACTTTCATTGTTGACATGGCAAGACAACTTTGATATAAAAACTCCTAAATCAAAGTATAATATGTGTATATATATAAATATATACCCTTATGCAAATTACTTATTTCAGATAATCCTTCATTAAACCCACTCAATGTTATACTCATTAATAACCAGTAGAATATCATGGATTGGACCCTTGATCCAGATATTGTACTTGCGATTGGACACATAATGTATGTGGTTGCAATGTGCAAGATTCCTCATAATAATGAGAAGTGATAATTAAATAAGACAATAGGACTAAAACCCTAGGGTTTGTATGTCTCTATAAGTCTTGATCTTATCGAATGTACTTTTGAAGTGACATGTCGATGATGATCGTAATTATCAAATTAATCCTTATAAAACCAATAAAGATATTCTGGCATACATATGTGCTCTTGACATTTAATCATGAATGACATGGTTCTCTACATCATGTAGAATGGTAGCTCTATTAGAGATAAAGTATTCAAATTGTTTGAATACCTACCTGAACCGATGCTTCAAAGAGTTTAGATGGATGTAGATGATGAGTGTCATCATTCTATTGTCTATACTCTAGTCATTCATGAAGCTTCATAATATTCATATTATATGAACTTAAATGAAGCTTGTATAAATGTTGAAATACTCTTATATTGAAAATTTTTGATTTTAACATAAGAGATCCTTGGTCTTGAGCAAAGGTTGTTTTTAGACAAAGGGAGCGCAGTGGAAGCATGGGTTGGACCCAAGTAAGAGGTATAGTCAAAGAGTTGACTGTACTTTTTGTGACTTCCATATGACATCCAAAGAGTTGGATGAATGCCAATACTGCAATAAGTTGATGTGTTGATAGTATGACTATCAAGTCTGTCTAGAACCCTCAGAAAAGGACTCGGATGGAGCATCAATATAATCTACATATAATCATTGATATTGACTTACTTATTTGATAAGATAAAGTCTAATAATTGTATCTCAAATTTTCTAATGACACTTGCAATTGGTTGCATATGTATTAGAAATTTGATCTTAAGGTTTATTGGTCATCCATGTTGAAAGTGATGCAAGTGTTGCAACAATTTCAATGAGATCAATAGACTTCATATTTTCAGTGGGAGCCCTTAGTCTTAGAGAATGTCTCTATGACCTAGATATTAGAATGCACTCATTGTTTATTTCTAATTGTTGGATATGAACATGAATTCTGTAATAAATCTATCATAAAGAGTTATGATGGAAATATTTCAGATAGTAATCTAAAATCTAGTGGACTCTATTAAATTAGAAAATTATTGAATGGTTCATTAAGATTTCTAATACTGAAAATTAAACCTTTAAAAGATCAATAGGAGGATAAAGATCATTTGACAATGCTCTGGTATCAAATTTTGGACATATGTCTGTTGATGAAATCAATGGACTGGTAAGACTTGAAACTTTAGATTGTCTAAAGATTCAAATCTCACATACTTGTGAATATTGTATTCAAAGTAAAATGTCTAATACATCCTTCCTTGGGAAAGGTGTAAGATGCCTAGGTATTAAGGATCTCATACATGTTGATGTATACAGATCATCTATATCATAGTAAACATTATGGATATGTGATATCTGTTAATGATTATGTATGATATGAGATTTCTTCTCTTCACCTAAGAAATCTTTGAAATGTTCAAAGATTTCGCAATTTTGGTTTAGAACCAAAGTTTGAAGGAAGATGAAATTGATCTAACCAAGGTAGCATGTACCTATTAGATGAATTCAAGAAATACCTTATGGAGATATGAATATCATTCCTATCTCAATCCTCCTAATGAACCTTAACTCAAAGGAGTTGTAGGGAGATACAATTGATCATGTATGACATGATTTAATCAATGATTAATCCTAGCATAATTATCTATTAGTTTCCAGGTATATGTATATGTGGTAGAGACTACATTATATATCCTTAATAAGGTTCCATGTGATTAAGCTGGAATCTGGCACTAGAGAGTGCTACTTCATTAGGAAAATAAAGGATGGTATTGGATACCTACTTTATGACCTTGAGATTCTTAAAAGATCTCATCTTTGAGAATATGATTCTTATAGGATGACTCTCTTGAGAATCAAGATGAAAATGAAGTAAAGGAACTCATTTAATCTTGAAAAGATAATGAGGCTCCTGAAATCGGAAACTAAAATAGATAATTAAAGATGAAACATTAATACCTCTTCAAATAAGTTTGAGGATGGATTCCATGTGTCAGTTAAATCTGAAAATGATCGGACTTCATGTGATGAAGCTCCTGAGGATCATGACATGGAAAGATGGATGTTAGCAATAAAAGTCTAATGTAGACTTCATATACAAGTGTTGTATATGGACCCTCGAGGATCCACCTATATGGGTCAGACCCATTAAGATGTAAATGGATCTTCAATAGAAAGAGGGAACCTGATGAGAAGGTAGAGACCTTCAAAGCACGGTTCGTAGCCATGAGCTACACACTGAAGAGAAGACATCGCTTCCGATGAGACTTGCTCTCCAGTGGCCTTGCTTTAACCCATCAGAATATTGCTAACTATAGCTACACAACTTGACTATGACATCTTCATGATGTAAGTCAAGATTGCATTCCTCTATGAATACCTCTCTGAGGATATTCATATGAAGAAGCCCCAGGGCTTCATGGTTGAGGAAAGCAAGGTGTGCTAGCTAAAGAACTCCATCTTTGGACTCCAATAAGTTTCTTGTAGTTGGAACATAAGATTTGATGAAATTATAAATGTTGTGATTTCAGATAAAATCTTGATGAACCATGCGAAGCTTAGTGGGAGTGCCATTGTGTTCATCGTGCTAAATGTAGATATTATTCTAATCATTTGGAATGATATAAGAATAAATAATAAGTGTTTTATAATTTGGTTGTTCCATACCTTGAGATACGATCTCAAGGATACCTCTTAGATCTTAATTCTGAAGTCGTTCAGAAGCAAAGAGAAGAGGGTATTGGGACTGTCACATTAGTAATACACCTTGGACTTATTCCAATTTTGAAAAATTCCAAGAAAGGCTTCCTTCCCTTAAGATGTGGTAGTGACCTGTCTAAAGGGATAGCACCTCAAAGAGTTGAGGAAGTGAATGCTAGAACTGCTTGCACTTGTGCATCAGTTATGAGAAGCTCGGTATATGCTAGATGTGTACAAGAACCAGATGTCTGCCATGCAGTGGGAGTAGTAAACTGTTACTAATCCTACTATGGAGATAAAACACTTGATTGCAGTAATAACAATATCTTCAAAGATGATGAAACTTAGAGATAGTGATCTCAAAGTCTTATCTACAAAGGTTAAAGACCTTGTAGATAGTGATCTATAAGGGTCTTGACTGTAGATACCTTAGGAGATAGAGATCTCCAGGAATGAAGGTATTCTAATAAGGATTATGGGAATACTGGTTATGATAATTAATAAGATGTAGTGTCAAGGACACTATAACCAACAAAATTGAGTATCGGTTGCATGAGATGCAATATTCGCATTGGATGCGAGCACTGTTACTAGGAGATATGCAAGTGCCGTAAAAGGACTTGGCGTAGTCTCTTGGGAACAGAGTGACTGATCAGCTTACCTAGCTATTTTCTAAATAGCCTATGATTGTCACATGAGTGTGGGTTTAAATGATTAGCCCATTAATGGCTCTTTGGGCTAGTGGGAGATTGTTGGACATGCGAGCCCACGGCGAGCCATTATGCTATAAATGTTATTGCAATTCACTCCTTAATCTGAAATAAAGAGTACATAATTTGCATAATAGGTCCCTTAGTACAATTAGGGTTATGTACCATGGCCATCTTAATGATCATACAGCTGTTGATTCAATTATTGAATCATAGAGGCTGGTGCTTAGATGAATATCTAATGAGTTAGATTGAGGACTCATCAAGCACCGTCAAATGATTATTAAGAGATGATCTCCAGCCTGAGTAGGAGATGGCAATCCTATCTCATTTAGGTTGATATCTGACCGACCTCTTGATGCAGGTCCTCTGCATAGGAATAGAGATTCGGAGGTGTCGGATGAGTTAGGTCAAAGAGTTGACTTAACGAGATCGAGATAACCAAAGTCCTATATCGTATGCTGTCACGATACAGGCACACATCCTCTGACCGGAGACAGATGTGTTACTATGTGTCTGAGTATGTACATTTGGCAGACCAATAGGTTGATGGCCTAATCAAGGTCTATACACCGGCACGCTGGTGTGCATATAAGGGCATATGAGTAATACGATCTCTCAAAGGGATCATACAGGTTCACTACTGAACCGGAAGACAAGAGCTCACTCATGAGATATTGGGAAGAATCAAATTCCGTGCGCACGGTCGTCTCGCTTTGGAAGCTTGACTGAATTTGTTGGTTTGATATATACTTTTGGAAAGTATATGATCAAGACCTAGGTATGATATATGCTTTTGGAAAGTATATGATCAATACCGACTCCCAATGATCGAATGAGAAACTTACTGATAAAACCCTGAAGTAGACAGTGTAAAGTTGATCTAATACTTCGGGTTTATTCTGAGTCTTCCAGTATGCAGGATGTACAGGTGTTAGGAATACCTGAGGGTGATGTGATCATAAACGGTTGTATAACCATGACGCTTCCATTCCTAGGGAGTGATGAAACGGGTCTGGATTTTAGTGACTCCTCTCAGTAGAGAAGTAATCTTATCTTAGTCCAAATGTTGGACATTGATCTGAATGTGATTCGGACTCAATGAGAAGATTAGACTTGCGGTCTTGATTTAATCAAGCATCTATGGGAGGCCCGAGATCTGGATTTGAGATATGATCTCAATATCCATGTCACTATACGTGGAACAATACAATCGCCCTGTCCTTATCTCCAAGTATTCACGGAGAAAGCGCATTGTCCTTGAAAGAGTTCATGGATAATTCTATTGTTGATATATGTATCCGAGCATTGAGAAAATGGATAATTAAATGTGATTTAATTATCATGAATAATATGAATTTGATTCATATTATAAGGAGAGTTATCTTAGATAATTAAATGTGATTTAGTTATCAAAGATGTGAATAATGTGAATGTGATTCATATTATAAAGAGATCCAAGATGATTAAATATGATTTAGTTATCAAGGATAAGAATAATGTGGATAGTAATATCCAATTATTCATAATATATTATAAATGCGATTTATAATGTATTAGAGAGAGTTAATTATAATTTATATGTGTTGATTAATTATTATGTGTATTGGATACACATTGTGTAATTAATTGACAATGTAAATTATATATTGTTTTGGGTTGTGAATTTGATTCACAATTTTTCTATGGTAAGATTGCAATATTCTCAAATATAATTATGAATTATTTTTGAAGAATAAAAAGCCAACAAAAGTTGTTGGAAATAAATAGAGGAGATTTTCAAGGAGATATGCAATCTCATGGATTTCCATGAGATTGCTCTCTCCATGGAAAGAGGGGGGGCGGCACATCATTCCCAAAAGGAATGTGTGGCCGTCCACATGGAAAGAGCATGGAGATGAAATCTCCATGCACATTCTCTCCTTATTTATTGGATTGATTTTGGATTAATTTGTATTTGATTTTGTCAAATATATTTTGATCTAAATTTGTTGGTTTTACCAACAACAATCTTGACCATTGGATTGTCATAAATCAATTTCAACCATTGATTTTATATGACACATGGATTGAGATCCATGGATCCCAAAACCCTATAAATAGAGAGGCATACCCATGCTCTCTCTTTACACATAATGCTTGAGAAGCATCTCTCTCCCTCTCTCTTTCTCTCTAGAGGTCAGCCCTCTCTCTCCCTCTCATGGCCGTCCACCATGGATGCCATGGAGAGGTTCTCCATCGCCGCGGCATCGTCGTTATGCTGCCCGTTCTTCTGCTCGTGGATCTCCGTCTCCTTCGGTGCGCCTCGCTCGTGAAGAAGACGTCGGATCTCGTGTGTCGAGATCAGGAAATCCGCCGCTTGGATCATCAACATGGATTGCGAGAAGCACGCGGTTCATCCCCGCGCTCGCAAGCGTCTCCTCCGTCGGATCGGACTTGAGACAGGAGGTCTCTTCGTTTAGAGACTCGATCGCAACCACGCTTCAAGAGGTAATCCTATTACTTGTTTGTGGTTTGGACGAAACGATCCGAGAAGTGTTCTTGGATCATGTGGTTTCGTCGTATAAAATTTTTTAAATTCCGCTGCATCGAGCAACTAGTCCGACTAGTCGCTCCTCGTCGTATTCGATACGATGCTCACGCTTCCGTGATGCGCTTGAGGATCTAACCATATCCTTCAATTGCAACCCACACTCTCCTGTCTTTAGAATTCCTCATCACTGGACGGGTTGGGGTGCACTTCCCTCCCTAGAGGAGGACAAGTGTTTCCACTTGTGTGCGTCTCATACCGGCAAATCCAATCCCCTCACCACTCCAACTGAGTTGAGCCATGTGAAAGGTGCAGGTGTCCAAGTTAGGTCATTATCAACAAGAGTCGTGCGTGCTCCGAAATACTCTACTTAGGCAGTCAAGAATCCATTGAACTAAGTCTCGTAATCCTCAAAGAATTAAGTCAACTAGACCTGAAGTACCTCAATTCCAGTTCCTATAAGGTTCCCGTTATTAGGTACATTTTAAGGTCCAATCAAGCTCCAATCTCCGGATTTTATTTAGACTCGTTCAACTATCAAACTCAATCCGAAAAATGCGAATGCTATGCAAGTGCAGAAAATATATTTTTTGTGATGCAATTTTCAAAGATTTTGAACTTTTTATGGATTTTTGAAAAGATGATGCATATGCATTTTTTTGGTATTTTTTTCAAAAAGGGTTTTCAAGTGTTTTTGGATTTTAGTTTTGCAAATATTTTTGGGATTTTTGAAAACAAAAAGATTTTGGCTAAAAGCTAGGTTAAAATATTTACACGAGAGTGCTTCTTATATTTACAAGAAGTGGATTTTAAGAATTTCCAAGGGTAAGTGGTCAATTTTATATAAGTATATATAAAGGATTTTGGTGTGATGTATGTATTCCTCAAACTTATTTGAAAATGCTTTTATAAATAATTTTTGAAAATTATATTTCAAAATATTTTTTACGAATAATTTTTACAAACATGTACACACATTTGAAAATCATTTTGCAAAGGTTTTTCAAACAGTATAGATAGATTTTTCAACATATTTTTGCAACCATTTCCAAACCATTTGCAAATTGTTTTTCAAACATTTTATTTTACACAAAGAAAATAAACTTTACAAACCAAAATATTTTAACAAAGGTTGAAAACATGTAGCAAAACATTTTCCAAATAGTTTTCAAAAGATTTTTCACAAAGATTTTCAACTATTTTTCAATCATTTTGCAAAAAACGTGAATTTGAGGAATAAACATCTTTTTTACTGAGGTTTTTAAAGAATTCTTAGCCATAATTATTAAGAACATACGAAGTACAAGTTATGGCTAAAGTATATACGCAATATATACGACCCCCTATACTTAGATTGAGCTATGTCCTCATAGATCAGAGAGAGAAGAGAAGACATAACTCGTACTGAGTATATACAAGTCTAAAGAATAAATAAATAAAGAGATGAATGAACGAATGAATGAGAAATTGACCGTCCCCCCTATACTTAGGATCAAATAATCCTAAGTATAACAGACTATACATAAAGTAGGGAGGGTCAAGGGTGGGAATGAACATATCGTACTCAGATTGTCTCCCCCTATACTTAGGGTGCAATATCCCTAAATATAGACAAGAAGTGGAGACAATGGAGAGGATCTAAAAGAATGAAAACTTGGGGTACACACCCCCCTATACTTAGGACAAAGTACGTCCTAAGTATAGAAGACTGACAAAAAGGGGTGACACCTTTTTGATACAAAAAGAAGATGGAAAAGGAAAAGAAGAAAATAAGAAAAGGAGCAAAGAGATCTGAAGATGGAAGAAGAGATCAGAGGATATACACATCACTCCCCCTATACTTAGGGTAAAACAAGCCCTAAGTATAGACAACAACATGAGTAATGAAACATAACGACGAATGAACACTCGGCTCGTCCACCCCCTATACTTAGGATAAAGTATATCCTAAGTATGGCAAACACGAGAATGGGTGGGTGAGCAGTACGGGAGATGAACTGAAGCGAATATACAACAGAGGTTGATGCACACATGATCAAAAAGGTAGAAAGCGAACCTTCTTGCGGGACCGTTGAGGGATAGATCTGGTGTGGTGTAAGTCAACATCGGGGTCCACAGTGGACGGAAGCCAATCAAGGTCGACAGAGTGAAGATCCTCAGGGGCTCTAGGGTATGAAGGCACATACGACTGAGAGTAAGAAGTGTGGTCAGGTCTGGCCTTGGGGGTCTCGCTGATATCGAAGTGAAAGGGGACGAACTCATCATCATCATCGGAAGTAGTGTAATCAGTGTCGTCCTGCGAGGTCTCGTCCAGGTCAAAACCCAAAGGCTCGAACTCATCAGTGGAAGTAGTCGAACTCTGTTCGTCCTCTATGATCTCAACCGGATCATCTTTCTCATCAAAAGGCCCGAATTCCTGAATAAAAGCAATCAAATCAAATTCGGCCTTTGTCTCATCTGAATCTAAGTGAACAGGAGCGGACTCATCGGTGAAAGAAGTCAAGTCATGCCCGTCCTGTCTAGTCTCTAAATCTTCCCTCCGCTCAAAGGTATCGATCGTGTAAATCCCGCGGATGTCATCAACACAACGCCAATCACAAGAAGCAGAAACGCCAAGGTCTATGCTTTCCGAGCCTTCCTCCTTGGAGAGGAATTCTCAGGTCTCATCATCGGTCATAAAGAAAGTCTCTCTGATATCCTCATATAGGTCATAGGCCTCAGGGTCAGCCAAGATAGGTGAAGTCACATCAGGTGCAGGTCTCTGGTCAACTGTGGATGCGGTGATCGACACCTCGCTCACGTCAGTAGGATGGAAGTGAATTTCTCATGATCCATAATCAATAACAACCCTCGCAGAGGCGTGGAATGGTCGTCCTAGGATGATTGGATAATGCTCCCCAGTGGAGTTATCCATGGGCAAAACGACAAAATCAACATTCTACTTCGTGCCCTGAATCGAAATGACGACATTTTCAAGGATATCCTTCGGCCTCTTTATTGATCCATCGACAAACTGTACGATCATCCTGGTCTTCTTGAGAGGCCCTAAGTGAAGAGACTATACCAGCGAGAAGGGTATGATGCTACTCGAAGCACCACCGTCGAGGAGAGTGTGATAACATGTGAAGTCAGAGATGGTGCAACTAATGAAAGGTGTGGTAGTGTTCCTCTTCTGAGGAATGGGATGGTGTGTGATGGCGTGGGCAGTGGCCATGGTCAAGATATGACGCTCAGATCTGCTCCTACGCTTTCTCTTCTTGGGAAGAAGGGCAGATAAATCAGTCATGGCCTTCTGAAGTGGGGCACGGATGATCTCATGAATAGTGGCCACCACTTCGGGTTCAGTCAACAATTTTTTTAATTTTTGGACCTCCTCCATACATGGGAGGAAGTCGGAATCAGCATCTACACGAGGCATGCCAAGAGCAGTCTGTACAGCGGCATCCTCGAGGTCAAAGGTGGGACAGAGTGTGAATGGATGTGCGGAACAAAGGATCTGAAAAGTGGGCGCTCTCCTCACAGTCTGACTCGATCAAAGGTCTCCCGAACTCTTTTTGGATTTTTATTTTTTTTTTCATTTTTTTGGATTTTGGGCGATTGCAAGCTCTCATGGTAATCTTCAAATGAATCCTCATCCTCAAAGAATGGAGCTACAGTCTGGATCTTATTTTCACAAAATATATCACTCATTCTCAAGTTCATGTGCTCCATCATCTGATTCAAGGTCTCAAGTGTGGACATCGTGAGAGATGACTCCAACAGATCAGTCTCGGGTGGATGTGAAGGTGGAAAATACGAAGGTGGTGGTGGGTGTGAGTAGAAATCTGAGGTCTGATACTGTGATTGAGGTGGGTATGTACAAAAATCAGAAAAAGCAGGAGGAAGGTCCTCATGATAGAAGGGAGGTGGACCGGCTGGAGTGAATGAGGAATCCACAAAGTCCGGATAAAATACGCTCCAGGGGTCCATCTCGAAGATAAAAGGAAACGATCGGGAGAGCACGAAGGTCAAGTCAAGAGAGTGAAGAAGAATGCGCAAATGCACATTGGCGATCTAGGATGCACACAAACAATCACAAACAAACTCACACAAGACAAACCCTCAATTCACCTACTCAACTTGGTAGAGACCAAAAAGTCAGCCTTTTTATCTTGTCTGTTTTAGAGTTAGGTGAGAAGTCAAAATATTGCACAAACACTTAGGGGGCTGAAAATGGGATTTTGGCACTAATCCTTAATGTGTGCGCGAGTAATGTAAAACGAAGATAATGAGGGGATTACTCGCCCCAAGACAATTTTTTTTCTTTTTAGTCAATTTTAGGGTGAGTAATGTTAGCAGTCCCAATTTTATTTGTTATCACTTTTTTTGGATTTTTAGTGAGAAATGCATGCACCTAACGAGGAGTCGATTCCTTAAGCACTTAGGTGATCAAAATCAGAGGTAGAGGCGGAAAAAGCAATGCAAGCAACAAACACTGATGAATGCTAAAGCGTAAATGCTCACCTTGCCTCCAGCACTGTACATGCAAGGATGCTCAGTAGAATTGAAACCTAATCTATATGCAATGCAACCGATGAAATCACCCTAGTGTGAGAAGATGCTATTAACGTAAAGCACGTTTTTTCAAGATTTGACTAAGTCCAAATGCGGCTATAGGTACATGCAATGGTGATTAGTGTGTTTGAACCTAATACTATCAACAAGCAGATCCTACGGCTAAGGCTCAATCACACAAAAGAAATAAAACCAAAATAGAGAAACAAAATAAAAAATGCGATAAAAAAACACGAGAAAACTGCGGTGAGCCCCCAAGTGTACAAACACTTGGAAATTAGGCCCGAGAGTCCAAAGTTCGAGTACCTATATTATTAGAATTTAGAGTCTCTCTCTTACTTAAATTACAAAATAAATACAAGAAAATAGATGCAACAACTAAGGTAGAGCTCGGTCTTCAAAAATTCTCTCTTCGTCTCCTTGGTGCTAGGCTGGCAGATGTCAGCTTCACGTAGGTGCCCAGGCGCCTAGGGTGAAGCGCCTTCCTCGATCCGCGGTTCCTCGCACAAAGTCAACAAAAGAGGAGGTTAGACAGCTCAACAGATATATCAAAATTAAGGAAAAGAAAATAAGCAAAAATAAAAGCCGCGAAAATAGACAAACAATCACAAGCAAGCAAAAACCTAAACTAAGCGTTGTTGCTCCCCGGCAACGACGCCATTTGTTGAACACGAAAATCAGGAGGTCGTGTCGATTCACAAGGCGAATCAACAATCATTGAGTTGACCTCACACGAAATTCACAATTCAAACAACAATTAACCCACAACAGAAATCAAGTAGTGAAAAGCAGTGCGGAGTAAAAATTTATTATAACTCTACAACAAAGATGTGTATAGGTGCAAGTAGGTGTAGAGGTCGAACACATGGAGCAGACAGGTAGAACGAGGCAAATTACTCAAAAATGTGTATGTGATCAAATGTCTATTTATGCTATTTTTTGTGGGTTTTTAATTTTTTTAATTTTTTTATTTAATTTTTATTTTTATATTTTTGTATTTTGATTTTTAATTTCTGATTTTATATTTTCTTTTTTATATTTTATATTTTTTATATTTTCTTTTTCTTTAAATAGAAGATATTACAAAGTAAGAAAGAGAAGGATAAAGTATTTATAAAAATAGGTAAAAATAAGCAAAAATCAGAAAATAAAATATTTTTAGACTTTTTATAAATTTCTAATGTTTTTGTGATTTTTCTAGATTTTTCATAATTTTTTGGTATTTTTAAAGTCAAAAATACTGAAAACAGTGAATACAATAAAAATCTGAAGCTAAAATGGAGAAATAAAATAGAAATCAGTAACGAAAATTCTCCAAATTAATTTTAAATAAAAGATAATACAATGAGAAAAATTAAGAAATAGAAATTGTTTTTTTAGGATTTTCCATTAAGTTTTAATATTTTTATGAAGATTTTTAGGGTTTTTATATTTTTATGGGTTTTCTTTTGTATTTTTAATAATTTTTGGACTGAAGTTAAAAGAGACTGGAAGACAAAAATATATTTTTTGGGAATTTTTCGAGAAGTTTTTATATTTTTATGTATTTTATAATGCAAACAGGGCTGAAAATACTTGTTTTTGAATTTTTATAAATATTAAAATACAATAAATATGCAAAACAAAAATATGGCGTGAAACTAAGATGCAACATGAGCCCATTGCATTTTTTTGGTGATTTTTGGAATTTTATAGATGCATGGAATAAATAGATATAACAAAAAGAAACTGCACAGTTGACAAGGGCGTTTTTGTAATTATGCGAAAGCTCGGGGGCCAGAATGTAATTTACCCAGAAATTATATAACGTAATAAAACAATTTCCGAACTAAATATTAAATACGTAAACCCCCAGGGCCCTTCTGCAAAAAATGCAAGGTCACGTGCATGGTGTACGTGACTTGGCAGGGGCTAAACCGCAATATTCCACAACGGGGGGGGGGGGGGGCTACATGCAAATTACACAAAAATATAAAACGACAGATGAATGTTTAAATATTGTTTATTAAATAGAAAAGTTGCCTGGGTTGGAATTCAAAATACCCAGGTCAGTAGGGCGATCCGACGGTTGATTAGAATTCACTTATGCCACACGTCACGCTCCTATGGCCCGATGACGTTTCGCTTCAACGCCCAGGATTAGATGATCTTCATATGATGGACGGCCCTGGGCGCGCTCGATCCAATGGCCACCACGAGATCTGGAGCTTCAGGTCGATCGGACGGCAGAGGGCAACGCTGGAAGAACAGGGAGGGTCCCTCGCCGGAGCGAGCTTCCCCCGCGAAAAACTCCCACCTCCGTCAGCCGTTGGAGCCTAAAAAAGGGTCCATGTGTCTCCTGCAGGTCTACTCCAAGTCATGGGGGTGTCAAAATGCTTCGGTGGAGCCCAGAGTGGCCGTGCGAGCCCGGCGGAGCGGGGAAGCTCCCCGCACCTCGACCGGCCTTCAAAATTCCCCTAGAGACGCTCTTCGACCCCTGAACCTGCAAGGAAGAAGTGATAGGGTCGGGGGTAAATTGCCCCGACCCCGCAGGGAGGCAAAAAAAATGGCGGTGGAGGTGAATTAGGAGCTCGCCGGAGCTTGATGACGAAGGTGACGAATTTGGACGAAAAGCGAAACGAAGATGAGAATCGAATCTAAGGCTACAGGCAAGTAAAAAATGCAAGAAAATGAGGAGAAAGTGGACCTCGAGGGCAAGGATGCCTTAGATAAACCTCACGGCGGCGAGGCCACCGGAGATGGGGTGGAGACGTGCCTCGGGGCACCGCCGTACCTCGACGAGGTGCTGGGATCGACCCTCTGTCACCAGGGATCCTTCAGCAACAACTCGGATGTCTAAGCTTGCCCTAATGCGGTTCAAAATCGAGCGGAAGGTGGCGGGGGGTTTTTGAACAATGGTATGACATGGCGCAAAGATCAAAGCGTATCAGATGCATCGATGATCCGATGCCCAATAAAAGATCTAGACGTGAATCATGGATATATGGGCATAAAAAGTCATGAAGGAAGTATCATGAAAGGAGGCGAGATGCGACCTAGAAAATTCCGCCAAAACGGACAAAAAACTAGGTCTGACGTAGTGGCAGACCTCGGTCAGAGAGTTGACCGAGGTCAACCAACGGTAATCGTTGGAAAAATATTAGAAAATCGATTAAAAATAATAAATGATTTAATTAATTTTAGAATATAAAATAAAAAATGTTTATTATTTTCTAAATTATTGTATTATGATTTTTATTTATTTTTTAGAGGTATAAAAATACAAGTTGCCTTTTTAGGCCTATATAGGTATACATATCTATATATTTTATTATTTTATTTTTATTTTGTGTATTTAATTTTATTTATTTTGTTTATTATTTTATATATTTATAAAATATTTTTATACACTTAAATATATTTTTATTGTATTTTTATGAAGTGTTTTGTTCACTTAATAAAATATAAGTATTAATTGTATATGTATGTGTATTGGTATTATACCTATGTATTATATACATGTATTTTATTATTTTATGTTTTCTTTGTGTTTTTATTCTGATTTTAATATACATATATATTATAAATAATATTTACAAAATTATAAAAATATAAAATTATGAAAATAATGAATAATAAATAAGATGAATATTTTAATCTGTACAAGTATACAATAGGGATCCAAAACTCAACTTTCAAACCGTAGCTCCGCCAAATGCGAAACCACCGTCTTTAAATAGCTTATTTAAAATTATATACAATTAAAGGTGATTGATACATTTCGAGTTTTTATTTGCGAGATACAGGTCTGTGAAATTGGGATTCTGGAATTTTATTTAGATCATAACCTTTCATCTGTATACTATTTTTGAGTGAAATCAATTTTGTATTTTTCTATACATAATTATCTACAACTTTCATGTTCAAAATTTCTTTATTTGAGGTATAAAAAGTGTAACCAAAAATAGGTCCCAAAATGTATAAAGAATGAATTGAATGAAAGAGATTTTTATTGGTTTTTAGCCCTTATCTCCCCCTACTTTATTCCTTGTCGACCTAGTCATCGAGATTCCTAGGTCTCGGGGTTTCGGGTCATAAAATATTTGCAATATTTTATTCTTTTTCTTTTCTTTTCTTTATTCTATAATTTTGGCTTTAAAAACTGTATTTTATACACTATTTACACAATAATGCATGAATGCCAAAATGCCCAAATTAATAGTATTTACACGCATTTACTAGGGTTTTTAAGGTCAAAATGATAGAATAAAGATGATGAAACGTAGATTCATCACCTGCGCATGCGCATGCGAGCAAATTGTAGAAAGACCCTTCCACATTTGTTAATTGTAGATATACCCCCGCATGTGGGTATTTTTCAGAAAGGCCCCTCCAACTTCTTGATTTTACAGATAAGTCCCTCCAGGGACCACTTTGAAAGAAAAAAATCACACTTTATTCACATTTTAGCCCTTGTAACTTCATTTGAGCATAACTTTCTCATGCGAACCCAGTTTTTAATGCACAACATATCGTTTCAAAGCTTATTCCGTGCTCTTTAATATTATATATTTGTGGATAAATATGAGGCTGATTACTGATGATTAATATTATTTGAACCTATTAACTTATGCAAGCTTGATTAGTGATATATGTGTGCTACTTTATTGAGAAAAGTTGATCTAACCTGCAGGGACCCTTTGAGGAGATTTAATTTGATTTATTCTCCATTGATAATTGATCTTTTTAATAAATGAATTAATCTTTACAGGGGTATACACGAGGAGGTAAAACAATCCATTTCCTTGATACTTTAATTGACGAATCTTGAGTTAATTAACCTGCTAACTGTTGAATATTATTATCAAGGAATTCAATCTGCTGTTGAGACTTGTGATTCCCTTGATATTTGATATGATAGGCTATTATTTTTAGGAGTGATTTACAAGGGAATAAGGGGCCAGAGTGTCTTGAGAAATTATTGGAGGATACAATGACCTTTTTGGCATGCATCTGAAATATTGATTGATACATATTTCTGGATTTGATATCTTTTGATCTATGATTTAATTTCAAGGATATTGATTATTATTTGGAGTAAAAATCGTAATCTCAGATCATGTGCTGAATTATTCTCTCTGATATTTTTCGCATCACATCATCATATTTTCCATTTTATTTTTGACACAGAAATTAACTTAGCAATTTAATTAATTATTTAACTTAATTTAAAACACACAACTAGAAATCATTGTTCCCTATGTTTGACCTTGGTAGACTTGTTAAGTATAAATATTCTACAACAATAAAAAATTGTGATTTTTGTTGAATCGAAGATCGTCTCCTATATTATAATTTTCGACTATTATAGAGAAGATTTCCGAGCTCATCAACGGGAGACCATGGATGTCACTTATGTGATCCTCCATATCATGTTCAAATTCTAATTAATTATTATGAATCATATTCACATAATTAATTCTTTCAAAGGAAATAAAAACTTTATTCATAATAGAGTATTTTAATTTGATCTAATTATTTAATCATATTAAATCAGTTATTAATCCAATCAATAAACAAATTTTAATTATTACTTAAAGGATGGTATAATCTCAAAATACACATCATTCAAATTTAAATAATTAGAAAAATATATCATGATCGCTTCAAGCATTATCCTTTCCTTACCCGTTGTCATGGTCAGTACCGACGAGAGTGAAATAGACTGCTCACGGAGCAACCTTACCCACCTTAGGTCATCAGGATAATGCCAATTGATCACTTTGTACTTGAGATGATAATCGGTCTTTCAACTGAAGTTATACCATATAATAATAATAATCAAAATATTTTTGATTAACATTATAAGGAGATTTTCTAAATAAATCCTTAATCCTATTCAAGCATCAATGTTTGTTGGAAGGTTCATGTAACCAATTGTGATCAAGATCATATCTAATAAAGTTTTGGTTATGGTCAATGCCATTCAAGGAAATAATAATCATCATAAAATATTTCACAAATATTCACTAATAATTATCTCAGAAAATTAACCATTAATTTCTATTAATTTAATTGAATGACAGTCACAAGTTCATGATCAAGTATGTAATTTCCAACAGTGACCCCTACTTACTAAAATTAGCATATCTTAATCAATTTAAATCTAAATCAAGAAAAATAAGTTTCCATAATTTGTTAATTTTATTTACAACAGAACCAAGTGATATTCACACATTTCTAGGTATTTTAAAACCATAATTAACTATTTAATTACGTCAAAATTTGTCATCCCCGAAACAGTAGATACATGTTCATTAAAATGATCATAACTTGAACAATCAGATACCAAATCATGCAAACTCAAATCCCACGGGTTACTTATTAATGGGGATCATTATCCATTATAATTACGTGTTTAAACACTTTTAAACAAGACAATCACTAAAAAGGGTTGCTTGAATGAAATACAGTGAAACATCACACAACCAAGAAATGCCCACGTCATCTTAGGTTTATGGATCATATCCAAAACCTTCGATCTATGGCTTTGATACCACTTGAAGGATATGGGAAGATCGTTAAGGACATCATGGAAGCATGAGGATCGTATCGCGTGTGATCGGCAACGACTAGTCATGCTAGTTGCTTGAGGCAACATAATTTTAAAAATTTAATCCGATGAAACCACATGATCCAAGAACACTTCTCGGATCATTTCATCTAAACCAAAAACAAGTATTAGGTTTACCTCTTGAAGTGTGATTGCGATCGACTCTCTAAACAAAGAGACCTCCTGTCTCAAGTCCGATCCAGCGGAGGAGATGCTTGCGAGCACGTTGATGAGATGCATGCTCCTTGCAATCCATGTTGATGATCCAAGCGGCAAATCTCCTGATCTCGTGACACGAGATCAGACATCTTATTCACGAGCGAGGCACTCTGAAGGAGATGGAGATCTATGAGCAAACAATCTGGCAACATAACAACGATGTTGCTGCGATAGCGACTCTCTCTAGGACTCCATGGTGGAAGGCCACAATGAGAGAGAGGGAGAGAGACTTGGCATGGAGAGAGAGAGGGAGAGAGCAATAATTTGATGTTTTTTTAAATGCAAGGGTTGCCTCTTTTTATATAGTATTTTGGGATCCATAGAGCTCAATCTATGGACAACACAAAACCAATGGGTGAGATTGATATGTTTTTCTTTCAATGGCCATGATTTTGTTGTTAAAACACAACAATAATTAATTGCATTAAATTAAATATATATTGAATAATCAATATAAACTAATTTCAAATCAAATCAATTATCTTGGAGATAATTGGAAAGAGATAATCGTCTACCAATCAAGGGGGGATGGCCACCCAATCCCATTGGGACTTGGTGGCCATCCACCACCTTTGGTGGATGGAAATCTTTTCCAATGACATTACATTATCTCATTCCAATATTATCTCACAATAATAATTCTTAATTATTTTGAGAATATTACAATCATGCCATTGGAAATTTGTGAATCACATTTACACCCTAAAATAAAATGTAAATTACATTTTCAATTAATTATCCAATGTGAATTCAATTCACATCAATAATTAATCAACAAATATAAATTACAATATGCTCTCTTTGATATATTATAATGCTATCCACCTTATTCATATCCATGGTAATTAGATCACATTTAATCATCTTGGATCTCTATTCTCATGTGCCCAAACAACATGTATCACATTCACATTATTCACATCTTTGATAATTAAATCACATTTAATTATCTTATATAACTCTCCTTATAATATGAATCAAATTCATATTATTCATGATAATTAGATCACATTTATTTATCAATTTTTTTCTCAATGCTCAGATACATATATCAACAATGAAATTATCCTGAACATTTTCAAGGATAATGCACATTATCCATGGATACTTGGAGATAAGGATAGGACGATTGTATTGTTCCACGTATAGTGACTTGGATATTGAGATCACATCTCAAATCCAGATCTTGTGGACCTCTCATAGATGCTTGATTAAATCAAGACTGCAAATCTAATATTCTCATTACATCTGAATCACATTCAGATCAATGTCCAATATTTGTACCAAGATCAGATCACTTCTCTACTGAGAGGAGTCACTAAAATCCAGACCCATTTCATCACTCCCTAGTAATGGAAGCGCCATGGTTATACAATCGTTTATGATCACATCACCCTCAGGTATTCCTAATACCTGTACATCCTGCATACTGGAAGACCCAGAATAAGCTCGAAGTATTAGATCAATTTTACATTGTCTACTCCAGGGTTTTATCATTAAGTTTCTCACTCAACTATTGGGAGTTGGTATCGATCATATACTTTTCAAAAGCATATATCATACCTAGGTATTGATCATATACTGTCCAAAAGCGTATACCAAACCTAGAAATTCAGTCAAGCTTCCAAAGCGAGACGATCGTGCACGAAATTTGATTCTTCCCAATATCTCATGAGTAATCTCATGTCTTTTGGTTCAGTAAATGAACCTGTATGATCCCTTTGAGAGATCATATTACTCATATGCCCTTGCATGCACACCAACACATCGGTTGATAAATATGTGATTCATCACTCTAAAAGTTGAAAATAGAGTTTTTTTCCCGAGTAATTAGCTATATTTCATCACTTATATTGCATAACTAGCATTCATGCATGTGTAAATAAGATGTGCATTTTAGCATTCATATCTGCATTAAATAAGGAGCCAAAAATCACTTGTACATATCCACATGTATATTAGCTAACTTCACCTATTTGTATCTATTTTATACTAACTCTAAATTCAATAAAACCAACTCTATAGTGTATATATTACTAATACTAATAAAGGAAAAATATCAAAAAATACTTATCGTAAAATTGACCAATAAAATCCAAATCCAAGTTTGAAATTAAGAACCTTAAAATACACATATCTCTCACACAGTGTCCGATTTAGGTCTACTCACACTTTTAAAGTAATATAGATTCAAAGACCTTTAAAAAAGGACCAATTTCATAAATATCAGAGTTCGTATGTGAAACTTGGGTTTTGGGCCCCTGTATATTGTACATATTGACCAAAATACCCTTTATTTTTTATTTTTATTTTTCTTAATTATTAAAATCCAAAAAAAGATTAAGTTGTAAATATTTTCATTTGCATATTTTCATTATAACCTAATTCATCTACATATTAAAATCTGCATATATTCATTAATTATTAAAATCCAAAAAAATATTTGCATTAATTTTCATTAATTATTAAAATCCAAAAAAAGATTAATTCATCTACATATTTTCATTAATTATTAAAATCCAAAAAAAGATTAAGTTTTCTTTATAACCTAATTCATCTACATATTTTCATTTGCATTTATTTTACATAAATAAAATAAAAAAATCTGCTTGGAAAACCTTGAGCTAATTCCTTTAATTCCATCTGAATTTTTTCCTTTGACTCATTGAGGTGACCGTGGGGCTTGCCCATGTTAAAAATACACAAAACCACACATTAGTTAATTAATCGATTCATCGATTTGTGTGGTTAATTTTTGATCGATCTTGATTGCTCGACTACAACAACGCGGCATATTTAATTAGGGCATTTTAACGATCAATTAAATAGCACCGTTGTCGGGGAGGCAAACAACTTAGGATCATTTTAGAAAAATTAGATTAAGGGTTTTCATTCAATCGAGTAGTCTGACTCCCGAACCACCCTGTAATTATTTCATTTTTTAATTATTTTTCTATCTATTTTCTGTATCTCTCTCTAACATAATTTTTATCTTTTTATGCGAGGGCCTGGTGGACTTGGAGCGGCTTTTTTGAAGTCGACGCATCTCGAAGTGCGTCGAAGGCTGGCAATTCGTGGATTGAGTTGGTTGTTGAGGCATCAAGAAGAAATTATTGGAGAAGAGAGTTTTTAATTTTTGAAAAAAATTACTTGCAATAATTGCATATTTACATCGGATTCCGTTTGGAAACTCGCGTGTGTAAAATCACTTGTACACATTCACTTGTATATTAGCTAACTTCACCTATTTGTTTCTATTTTATATAAACTCTAAGTTCTATACAATCAACTCTATAGTGTATATATTACTAACACTAATAAAGGAAAAATATCAAAAAACTAACTTGTAAAATTGAACAATAAAATCCAAATCCAAGTTTGAGATTAAGAACCTTAAAATACACATATCTCTCGCATACATTGTCCGATTTAGGTCTACTCACTTTTAAATTAATATACATTCAAAGACCTTCAAAATAAGACTAATTTCATGAAAATCGGAGTTCTTATGTGAAACTTGGGTTTTGGCCCCTATTGTATATTGTACATATTGACCAAAATACCCTTTATTTTTTATTTTTATTTTTATTTTCTTAATTGTTAAAAATCCAAAAAATAAGTGTAAATATTTCTTTCACATTTTGTCTAACTTAATTTTGATTTTTCTCTTTTTTAAAAATGAAAAAATTGCAAAACATAAAAATACGGTATTTTATACCTATAAGATCTCACCCAAAAATACACTTTGTACATAAGGCTTATTTTGATTTTTGATCCTTTACAAAAGTTGTAGAGCTCGTCGAGACGAGAAATTTTCATGTTGACCACTTTTTGATTTGACCTCTTTTGTTATTTCTTTTTTATTTTTATTTACATTTAATTTGTGATTTTTCTGGGAGCGACACATGGCACCTCTTGGAGCCGCCACATGTCACCTCGTTTTATTATTATTATTTTTGTTATTTATTTATTTATTTAATTTGTTACTTTTTAATTAATTACTTATATTTATTTATTTATTTTCATTTTAATATTTTCTTCTACTTTTATTTTCTCTATATTATTTTTAGTAGCCTACTTATATTACTTTATTTTGTTTATTTATTCTTTCCCTTTTACTTCTTCTCTCTTTACTTGTTTCCCACTCCAAGTCACCCCTTCCTCCACCACTCCTCCACATTCTCCACCTCTTTTCTAACTTCCTCCTCCTCCTTTTTATTTTCTTCTCCTCCCTAATTTTTCATCATCAGCCATTTCTTCAATTGAGAGGGAGAGACCATCAGCCCCTGAGTGCTGTCGGTGATAGCTTCAGCATCCTTCGATCGAGCAACGGTCGCAAAGGTGAGATCCACGAGGGCTACTGCTCGTGTTGTTGTGCATCTCTTTAGGTCACAACCGAGCGTCTTCGATTTTTCGTCGAATTGGATCGAGGCGACGATAGGAGTTCAGTATAGTCGCTCCACAATCCAGTATTTTTCACAGGTAAATTCTATATTCTTCTCATTCTCCAATTTTTTATCTATTATTTTTTTGTTGTTATTATTTTACACCATATAACTATAAATCATCACAATTATTTTCATTACCATCAAACACCACCACCATTATCATCACACAAACACCACCTCATAATCATATTTTTTATTTTTTTACATCAATATCATCATCATACATCACCAACACCACCTCTTCATTCATATTTACAAAAAAATACAAAAAGATTACAAAAAAAATAAAAAGAGCAAGGAAGTACAGCCGCCACCCCCTTCTCTCCTTGTAGCAGCCAGCAGCGGCCGCCTCCCTCGCCACCTGCGGCTGCCTCCCTCGCCACCTGCGGCTGCCTCCAGCCCTCTGCACTCCATCAACCACTACCCCAGTGCGGTGCCCCCCCAGCCCGCCAGCTACTGCGTGGTCTCTCTTCCTCGCCCCGTACGTGCAACAGCTGTCGCCTCCGTCCTGCAGCCCCTAGATGTCCGCTCAACCGCCCCTACGCGGCCATCCCTCCGCCCAGCCGCCTCCGTTATGGCCGCAGCGTCTCCGTCACGTACCTACAAGCTCACGCGCCTCCCCTGCGCCGCCTTCCACCCCCTCGCACAGCCGCTGGCCTGCATGCCTCCCCTATGCTGCCTTTCAGCCCCTTGACGCACGTACCTCGCGCGCACGACCGCTCAACCGCACCTACACGGCCATCCCCTCGCACAACCGCAAGCCCGTGCACCTCCCCTGCACCACCTTCCATCCCCTTGCACATTCGTAGGCCCGCGCACCTCCCCTGTGCCTCCTTTCAGCCCCTCGACACATATACCCCGCGTACACAACCCCTCAGCCGTAGTCCTCACCAGTCTCATGTATGCGCCGCACGACCTCCTCCTCCATGCGTTACCAACTGTGCCCCAACATGCGGCCCTCGCACGCCTCCTGCGCATGGATGCATGGCCACTGCCCGTCATCATCCTCGCAGCGTGGTCACTCTAGCCTGGTCGCGACGCTCCACTGCCCCTTGTGGTGCCCCGCTCCCGCTGCTCTGCGACTGCGCCCTAATCCGCGTCGCACGCCTCGACTCCCACCAGCCGCCCTACGTCACTCCCCGCGCTGCCGCACACAGGCTCCCTTCAGCACTGCCTCATCTTGCCTGTGCCTCCAACTGCCCTAGACGTGGGCTGGAACCGCGTCTATCAAGGTCCATTTTTATTTTTATTTTTATGTGAAGTTTTATATTAACCAGTAATGTTTCTTTAATTCCAAAAGTGCCCTTGAACACACTTTATTTGTTGAGTTTTAATTTCTGTATTGTAGAGACACCCCTGCATTATTGTTCTAATTTAGACATCATTTTTGCATCATTTTATTTAATAAAAAATAACATATTGAAGATCACTTAATTATCTATCACGTGTCTATTTATTTGGATTTTTGAGCATTGGATAATTTATTAAGAATTAGAGTGTGAAATTCAGTGATATTTTGCCTATTTATGCTCTGAAGTTCACACATACATAAATATTGCTCTAGAAATTGTGCAAAAATTCCACATGATGCCTCTATGTGTTTTTTAATTACTACCCAAATTTCAATGCAAATGGAGATGTTTTGTGCATAAAATAATTTGTTGAGTAATTTATGTAATTGATTTTTAATTAAATCCATGAATATCATTTTTATGAAATTTCAAGTCTTCTCGATTATCTATTAACATATCTATTTGAGATAATTTTTCTTCTGATAAATTGAGTTTGTGGATTAATTAGGAATTAAAAACTCACAGTTACTCTTTTTTCAGTAAAAAATCATAGAAAAAACATATTTCGTCTGAAATTAAAAAAAATAGTATAGATTCATTTCATCATGTTTCACTTCCAGTAAAAATTCCATAATTTTTGCTTTCTGTTTTCACGAAAAATTGTATAAAAACCCTTAAAAAGTTTACATTTTTCATTGTTGTATCGTGAATCTAAAAATTCTAAAAAAAAATACATTTTGCATTCATCATTGAATTATGTTTATAGGAAAAATATAACTTGACTAATTTAGGCTTAATTTCATATTAAAATTAATTTGGTTAAGTTGCTATCTTTATAATCTAATTCATCTACATATTTGCACTTGCATTTGCATTTATTTTACATAAAAAAATACAAAAAAATCCGCTTGGAAAACCTTGAGATAATTCCTCTAATTCGATCCGAAGTTGTTCCTTTGCCTCCTTGATTCGGCACTGGGACTTGCCCATGTTAAAAATACATAAAACCGCACATTAGTTAATTAATTGATTCATCGATTCATGTGGTTAATTTTTGATCGATCCTGATTGCCCGACTACAACAACGTGACACATTTAATTAGGGCATTCCAGCGGTCAATCACCGGTGTATAGACCTTGGTTTGGTCATTAACCTATTGGTCTGCTAAATGTACATACTCAGACATATAGTAACACATCTGTCTCCGGTCAAAGGATGTATGCTTATATCATGACAACATACCACATAGGTCTTTGGTTATCTGGATCTCGTTAAGTCAACTCTTTTACCTAACTTATCTAACACCTCCGAATCTATATTCCTATGCAAAGGACCTGCATCAAGAGGTCGGTTAGATATCAATCTTTAGAGAAAAGATTAACATCTCTTTCTCAGGCTAGAGATCATCTCTTAATAATCATTTCATGGTGCTTGACGAGTCCTCGATCTAACTCTTTAGATATTCATCCAAGCACCAACCTCTATGATTCAACAATTAAATCAACAGTTGTATGATTATCAAGATAGCCATGGTACATAACCCTAATTGTACTAAGGGATCTATTATGCAAATTAGTTATTATTCATTTCAGATTAGGGAATGATATTTGCAATAACATTTATTGCATAACGGCTCACTGTGGGCTCGCATGTCCAACATATATATATATATATATATAGAGAGAGAGAGAGAGAGAGAGAGTATAGGGAAGCTATTACATGTAGCAGTTAAGTTGGTTGCTCAGCTGATCTGGACCATCCATCACAGTCTAGATCGACCATCTGATCAAAAAGGGAATCGGCTCCCCCCCAGTCTTCCAACTCCCTCCCCATACGACACCCGCCCGCCCCTCCCTCCCTACCTCGCACCAAGTCACAGGAAGCCCTCTCCATTTCGCATGAAGCCCCTCACTTCCCAGTCTCTCATCCATCCCTAATCATGCTCTCCTGCCCCCTCCCCATCTCACGCACCCTCCCATCCCTAATCGCAATCTCTCACTCGCCCTCCTTGTACGCACCCTCCTCGTGCGTGCCCTACAACGCTACGCGACACGAAGCACCTCCGCCTAGTACCACTCCTTCTCCGTGCGAGGCATCCATCGCCTCTCCCTTGAGTAATTTTTGAGAAGATTATTTCCAATAGGTTTAAGTCGAAAGGCATATGCTTTGTGGTCATTT
The DNA here is from genome assembly GCA_037367405.1 of Ottelia alismoides. Taxonomy (NCBI): domain Eukaryota; kingdom Viridiplantae; phylum Streptophyta; class Magnoliopsida; order Alismatales; family Hydrocharitaceae; genus Ottelia; species Ottelia alismoides. Next base: position 299,237 of record JAZKJV010009762.1, on the reverse strand, counting down.
TCATGGAGAAAACACAGTAACTGCTGAATCAAACTGATATTGCTGATGCATCTTATCATCCGTTTTTTGTAATTTGTCTATGATCTCCCCTTTGGGCTTTGCTATAAAAAATTGTTTGTTTCACAACTGATATGATATGGGTTCATTATTTTATCTATTCATTCAACAATTACACATTGCATAGAGAAGGTTGGGAGACATGCAACAAGCTGTGCACCAATCCCTTTTGGATGATAAATCCAATTCTTCGAAACACAACATCCATAGACCTAGGAGCCATAACATTGCTATGCATAATTTTCTGGACCCTCTTAAGGAGCTCTACAGCTCAGTCGCCAAGAACCCAAAGGTATCAAACCCGAAAGGGATGAAAACATGTTGATTGTCAATACAAGCCTTCTCATGTTCATATAATTTTGCTAATAAATGGAAATTGCAGCAGTAGCAGTTCTGTTCAGATTGTTCAATATTGTTTTGCTAGGTTATTTGAATGTGAAATTGCATTCGCATATTTGTTTAATAGGGTAACATATGAAGAAACTTGCTGTTTGAAAACATGGATACTACTCCTTTTTTAGATAATGAACCCCTTTGGCAGAAGAAAAAACCATATCATTAGCATATATAAAGCATCCATAATATAACGGAGGATAATAAAAGCTAAGAACTGACTAAGCTCTCAAAAGTTGAAATACAAAATATATATTATGGATGCACGCCAGGCCACGCTTATTCTAGCATCATATCACGCTCTAGTACTCTTGATAGTTCTCTCCAGATGCAAATCTCCAGTATCCAACAGTAGGAGGAACAGGAAGCCCACGCAGATCAATGAACCCTGCACGAAAAAATGAAAGCAATCAAATTAAAAGAAAAAAAGAGGAACCCCTCTAATGGTGTAACGGTTTGTTTTTTTAAAACTAATAATAATAATAGTAATGAGTGTAACCAATATCCGATGATAATGTGGTTATTATTATTATTAATAAGGAAGAGATAATGAATTAGGACTATTATCCATTAATATCCCTTGCTTAGTCAAAACTATTATCCATTGATTAATTCAAATTATTATTGTTATTTATCTCATTATTGATACCTATAAAAAGGGCATGAAGCCTCCATTAGTCTCATTATACTCCATACACGTGAGGAAGAGAGAGTTATAGAGAGAGAAAGAAAGAGAAAGAGAGAGAGAGATCGTCGACGGCATATTACATTCCGGCAACAACAACCTTCGTCGTCGGCATCGAAGTTGTGATTCGACGAGATTGAATGAACAATGACGTAGTCAACAACGTCTGGATTGATGGAGTCTTGGTCGACGAATTTCTATCGTCAACAAGGTATGTGTCGAACACATAGGATCGTTAGTGGTGTTTTGTGTTGATCTTTGGTTTAAAAATTATGGCTTATAGATATATGTGTCGAACCCTTAAGATACTGCATTTTTTTCAAATAGTTAGTAACGCCACATAATTATCGCAACATCAATTACATGAGCATATTTTTTATGAATATAACTAATGGAGAAGGATTGCAGAACCCAAAAAATATGGTTCCGCATGTTCATTTATCACGACAATTATCTAAGGTTTAGATAATTAATTTAATTTACGTATTCATGCATACCGATATTTTGTTTATTAGGTATCAACCCCTATAATTCACATATGCATGAAGTTGATGTCTAGATAATGATCTCCATTCCTATGCATGTTAGATGATGCGCAGTCTCACATTTCATATATGCGTATTCAAGTTTCTTAAGATGTACGCACTACATGTAAATGATGCACATGCACATTACATGTGTATTTTGGGTGCATCTAATATTCGTGGTGTATGGGATTTCTAGAGTTTGAGAAATTAATTATTGAATTTTTTAATGCTATGTAAGAATAAACACAGTTTGTTAGAAAAGAAATTTAATGTGAAGGGTGATAATAATATATATGTATTTTATAGACACCTTCTATTATGAAAGAAAATAACTCTTCTGGTCTACTTAATATAAATATACTCCATAATCCACGTATGTCAGGATTTGAAAAAAAATAAACAGAATTTTAGTATACTTCTATATATGGCTTACGTTCTTTACACATGTAATTCTCATGGTCATATTTCTAGTATCAAATACGGGTTTTCTATATAAAAACAGAATATGATGCGACAGGTGACACGAGTCAGCTTAATTGCTTCTACAGTTTAACTTTATAAGCTTACGAAATTATCGTTATTATGTAATTGCACAAAAACAGAAATATTAATTAGATACGTAGATGATTTTCTTAAGGGCAAGTTTGGGAGATTTACTATAATCTGTAATGTTGTTGTGGTGGATCATTTTTGTTTTCTATATATGTCTTATTATTTATGATGGTTATTAATTAAAGTTAATAATCAATTGAAGATTGACATTAAGATTTCGGCACCGACTCGAACTAAGGGGTCGTATGGGCCTAAAGGGCCAACGCCTTCCGGTGGCGTGAGGCAAAAGATAAGTCATCTACAGTTGTAGCTACACTGTCATGTTATGTATTGATATGAACCGCTTGTGCCGACGATAAGCCATCAAAGCCATCAAAGCCGCCTAAGAAGTAACAATCAAGACCACTCTAAACATGAAAAATGTCATGGGCATATGTGCAATATATGTTAAGATAATGTGCATATATGCAATTATATTACCGTTATGGACTTATGGGTAAGTTCCGTTAAAGTTAAGTGCAAGTATGAAACTTATGTTAATATTATGGACATATATGCAATTTATGTCAATGGTTTGTGCATATTTGTCATTTATACTAATTTTAAGGGTACACGTGCAATTATGTTATTGTTAAGTGCGCAACTGCAATTTATGTGAATATTATGGGCATACATGCAAATATGGAAAAACTGGCGGGTATATGTTCAAATATGTTATGTGATTCATGGTTATGAAGGGAATTTTGTTATATGCATTAAATAAATTAATTTATGATTTATATGATAATGACTTTTGTGACTTGTTTTCTACGCTAGCCGGCTTGACCATAACTCGTCACATACTGAGCGTTATGCTCATAACATGTTTTGCCAACCTTTTCAGCAGAACGAGAGGATTAGAACATTAGCGGTTTAAGGGAGACGACATAGTTTTCAAGAAGAAGGATCGGTATGAAACTACTGCGGGGTTGCTTTAGAAGGACGTCTTTTATTCCCACTGGAATAAGGAAATCGTGGATACGATTTCATCTAGTTTATTTATCTTTTCTTTAATTAAGGAACTCTTGGAATTGTGAACTTATTATGATTATGGAAAAGTTTTTTTAGTTGGTTCTCTACTGCTCTTTTAAGCCATGATTGATGCTATGAGTAACGTTCACGAGATGTCCGCCAAGTTTCTCGCTTCCGCAACATTCTCGGACGATCGGGTTCGTTACAGGTGGTATCCGAGCCAAATTCTCTCTGATAGTGGAAAGGGCTACCCGAGAGGTGGAGCTGCCCCTACAAAGAGATTGGAGGAAAAGGCTACCCGGAGTATGCAGCCGCCACTATCACTGGAAATAAGTGATGGGCCATGTCGCAACGAGGACGTTGCGAATATAAGTGGGGGAGGTTGTAACACCCCAACCCCAACCATAGTGCCATACCTAAAACTCACGAAGTGTGGGTATGGTTTATAAGTGGTGGGGATTACTAATTGACAACTTGGGCTTAAGCATTTTTAGTGGTTGCCAACGGGTCCATTTGGGCCCGTATCCAACAAGTTGTCAGGGCCAGTTTTCCTCGATAACGTACCGGGGACCTAAGCTCGGGACGCTACAAATGGTCTGGTGGTAGAAGCAGTGACTCTCACTTTAAAGGACCATGGTTCGAATCCTGTTAGTAAAAAATTTAAAAAAAACTAAAGAAAAAAGAGGCCGCAAATAACATATCAGAGTTTTACATGGACACATACACCACAAATGGGTGTTTTTTTGTTTAAATTGACTTTGATTTTCACGTGGTGTCTATTAGTTGCAGATCGTGGATATATGTGAGCTCCAGCAAAATCATTTTTGAATCATCTCTATATTCTGTTAAAATATTTATGATTTTATTTGTCAACTCACGTGGAGCAATCAACAGAGGAGCGGATGGGAGAGGGGACATTGATACCGCACTTACATCTCAAAAGTTTAAGCACTGAACTGTATATGATTATTGAGAGGGGATCATAAAGCATGCGCCAAGTTTTAGTTTCATTTTTAGCTACTTTTATTTGTTGTTTGCTTGCATTCGTTTATGATTATCGATCTTTTTACTGATTTACTTTAATGTAGGAAAATTTTGTTATTGGAATATGAGTGAATCATTTCCATCAGCGTCTTTGAGACAAACGATGGAATTCACATGATATTGTGGATTGAAGGCCATAACGCACGTGTCAAAGAGAGGATGGAGCAAGGGTAGACGATTTATTCATTGTCTGCGATAGAAGGTATAAGCTTAGTAAGTGAGCCTGCATATGTGATGCCAACCTTTCAAGACGACATGATGCAACAGATGACAGTACTGCAGATGGAATTTCACAAACTGTAGCATATTATTCTTGTTGCAGTTATATTTACAATTATGTTGCAAATATATTGTAATTGTCAGCAGCTTATGTAACATGTAACCGAATTTGCAATGGATGTTTTACGTTTCATGTAATGTGGTAATGTGGTGGATGTTGTTGCCAAATGTACTTCAGATGCATGGTTAAGACACTGTAGCATGAAGGGTTTATACTACTTAGGAAGCAACCATATACTATGTCCTTAGTGGAGCATTGACTCTGCAACATTTAAAAAATTAACAGCATTAAATCTAGTCCCTATCCTAATGTCTACAATAAAATTTAACCGGGGAAGCAAACAAGGGCTGAACACAGCTATCAGTATTCAATGCTTCACAGAATTGAACACAGAACAAGTGTTGAACACAGAACAAGGACCTCCATAGAACTGCAATTCAATGCTCCACAAAATTGAAGACAGAACAAGGACCACCACAGAACTGTAATTCAATACTCCACAGAATTGAACAAGGGCTAAACACATGCATCAGAAATCCAATAGACCTCCACAATATTAAATCTAGTCCATGTCCTAAATTCAACTTCCAGGCACATACTCCAAACAAAGTAAATCCAATAGCAATTGGACACACAAACATGGAAGCAACACTTGATCCTATAAAATTGATCATCATCTGATATTCCATAGGACATCAAGTATCCAAAGAGAGAGAATGAAAGATGAGCAGTTGATAGATCAACAACAAACAAAGAATAGATTTCTTAAGTACTAATAGTTGGATTAGTTTTTTGACAAGTTCCAAACAACAATATATAACAACGTACATGCTATGCTCCATAAACCCAAAGCTTCCACTAAAACCATGTTTAATATGTTCATTAATGAAGTAACTACATTCAATGTGCATGCTGTGTTATTATATTTTGTCACATTTTCATATATGTTCACATTTACTGCACATAATTGGCATTTACTAGGCCAATGTGAACCTCCAAAACGGTTGCATTGAGGGACAATAGTGAGAGAATAGACCAGTAGAACATGGGATGTTGCGAACTTGCGATGAGCCAGCCATGGCCTCTGACAGGGATGGGGAGGTTGGCAGTTCTTGAGGCTTCACATCGCGATGGGAGTGGCTGGCATAGAGAGGAGGTGCTGGAGGGCGAGCATAGGGGAAGGGGCAATACAAAAGGGTGAGCATGGGGAAGGGGTGGTGCTGAAGGGCAGAATGTATCGTTGGAGGGCTCCATGTATCACTGAAGGGTCGTAGAGGGAGGGAGCTGGGAGGAGGAGGGGTGACATTGGGGAGCATGCATCAATGGAAGAGGGGGATGGTGGTGCTCCCGCCTTTTTTCCCATCATTTTTTTGTGTTTTTTGAAATGAAATCCTAGTGGGTTTACTTAGAATAGTAAGTGGAATATGTGATTCAAATTTTGTGAAAACAAACATTCCTAACACTTTCATTTAGAGGGGGTCAATTTCAACAATTCTAATACCGTTAAAATTTGACGGTCTTGATGGAAGGGATAGAAGTCTCAAATTAAGTCGGATTTTGAATGACACCATGATGACATATTGTGATCTAAATTCCACTAGATTTCATTTCTAAAAAAAAATAAAAAAATACAGGAAAAAAGGTGTGAGAAAGTAAGGTACATGCTTCCAGGGAGCATACCCTTCAACGGTCTCAGAATTGTTGAAATTGAACCCCTTCAGATGGAAGTGTTAGGAACTTCTATTTTATATAAAAATTAAAGTAAACATTCCACTTATTATTCTAAGTAAATCCCCTAGATTTCATTTCAAAAAATTTAAAAAATTTACAGTGAAAGGTGAGAGCATACTCTTATATGCTCCCAGAGAGCATACTCATTTAGCACACACACAACACAAATACATGTGGGTAAAATGGGGCTGCCCCTCGGGGAGCTAACTTCTCCATCTTCCCCTCACCCCACAATGCTTTCATGGATTTTCATCATTATATTCCTATATTATGTCATTCAATTTTCATGTGAAACAAATACTCCTATGACCTCCATCCAGACGGGGTCGATTTCAACAATTTTTGACCTATAAAAAATGATTGTCTAGATGAAGGCCGCAGAAGTCTATATTTTTCATGAAACTTGAATGACATAATATAGAGATATAGTGATGAATTTCCACATATTCATTTTTTAAAAAAAAATTAAAAATAGGAAAAAGGGGGCAGGTAAGCCAAGTTAACTCCCACCATGGGGCAACCCTATTTTTCCTTATATAAGGTAAAATGAGATTGCCCTTAAGGGAGCTAACTTGGCTTCCCCTATCTCATTTCCTCATATTTTTTATTTTTTTTAAAAAATACTCCCGTGAATTTTAATTATTATATTCATATATTATGTCATTCAAATTCCGTGAGAAACAGAGACTTCTACGATATCCATCTAGACGGGGTCAATTTCAACAATTCTGCGACTGTTAAGAATGATTGTCTAGATGGAGGCCGTAAGCGTCTTTATTTCTCACGAAACTTGAATGACATAACGAGAGATATAGTGATGCATTTCCATGGATTCATTTTTCAAAAAAAATAAAAAAATATAGGAAAATATGGCAGAGGGAGCCAAGTTAGCTCCCCCAAAGGGCAACCTCACCCTCCCCCACCACATATATATATGGATTTGATGGGTCTGCTTACGATCATTTTTCCGTATTTTTTTTTATTTTTTGAAAATATCACCATGTATATTCATATATATATATATATATATCCCTCCAATTTGTCATTCAATTTTTGCCAGAACGAAGACTCTTATGCCCTCAATCTAGAACATGTCGATTACATCAATGTTTAGACCATTAAAATTACATGTTCTACATGGACATAGGAGTCTTTGTTTTTGACAAAATTCGAATGATATATTGGAGGAATATATAAATGAATATACATGCTGATATTTTACAAAAAAGACATTTATGGAAAATTGGTCGGGATGTACCCACCACATTTTTCCGTAATTTTTTTTCAAAAATACTACCGTGTATATACATCTATATAACTCTCAAATATGTTATTATGATTTCATCAGAAATAGAAACTTTTATGCCCTCCATCTAGAACATGTAATTTTAATGGTCTTAGAACTACTGTAATTGACCTGTTCTAGATGAAGGGCACATGAGTCTCTATTTCTTCGAATGACATATTGGGGGATATATAGATGAATATACATGATGATATTTTAAAAAAAATTGTGAAAAAATGAGAGCGGGGGCAGCTCCATAAACACACACACATATACACACACATATATATGGGTTATATGGGTTTGCCCCACATGGTTGCCCCCGCCCCATTTTTGCACAAAATCTTTTTTATTCTTTTTGAAAAATATCATCATTTATATTAATCTATATATCCCTCCAACATGCCATTCAAATTTCATCAGAAACAGAGACTCCTATTTCCTCCATCTAGAACATGTCGATTAGAGCAATGTTTAGACCATTGAAATTACATATTCTAGATGGAGGGCATACGAGTCTCTGTTTCTGATGAAATTCGAATGACATAATGGAGGCATATATAGATGAATATACATGGTGATATTTTTCAAAAAAATAAAAAATTTACAAAAAATGGAGCTGGACAACCCCATTTTTTCCCATATTTATATAAGGACATGGAAGCTACTCCATTGGCTGCTCCATGGTCATTTTTACCATTTTTTTATTTTTTTAGATAAAATACCAACATGCATTTTCATCACTATATCCCTCTAATATGTTATTCCAGTTTCGTCAGAATCTAGGACTCATATGCCCTCCATCCAGAATAGGCCGAATACAACAATTCTAAGACCATTAAATTACTTGGTCTAGATGGAGGGTATAAGAGTCTCTGTTTCTGATGAAATTGAAATGACATATTAGAGGAATATATTGATGAAAATACATGTTAGTATTTTCTCAAAAAAATAAAAAAAATCAAAAAATGACCATGGAGCAGCCAAGGTTTGCTGCTTCATGGAGCAACAACTCTTCTTGTATGTGTGTGTGTGTTTAGTTATGATAGAGGATTAAAAACAAGTGAAGGAAAAAGGATTTCACATGATTTTTATCTACTCTTGGAGGTGTTCGTTTAGGGAATAGCTCCAAGAATAAAAGCGTTATTCCCTTCTCATTTCCTCTCTTTCCTCATACGGTTATCCCCCATACGCATCTCTATCTACTGTTATTTCACCCTTATTCTTATCCTTATTCTATCTTACATACTTTTATTCCTCCTTATTCCTATCCTACGGCTGAATTGGAGTAGTATCTTATTCCCGCTTATTCCTCACCTTTATTCCGGCTTATTCCTGAATCAAACACGAATAATTATTATGAATAAAAATGGAATAAGGGTAATTATTATGAATGCGGGAGGTGGAATAAAGGTAGGAATAAGAGTAGAATATGTGGAATATGGTTAGAGAGAGATGCACATAGGAGAATAGTCGTATGAGAAAAAGAGGGTAGGATAATTATTATTCTTCCATTGTATTTTAGCTGACAACCATGAAAATTCATACAATTGTTAAATAATATGATAAATTTTGTTTTCTTCATACAACTATTCCATTTTCTAACATTTTCCTATATCATGTTATTATCCGTTAGTCCGTTTTGCAAGAATTTTTTCCCACTATTATTCTGATTGAAATGGTTTTTCTACTTTCAACGTTTCTTAATGTATTGTTATTAATTTATAATGTAAATATATTTTAGTTAGTTCTGTATTTCTGTTTAAGTTATTTGTCAATGTTGTTAACCAGGCGCACGCATATAGGCCCTACATCTATTGATGTCACACATACACTACAATATAGTAATTGAAAAAACATACTTTATTCATGTATTACCTTTAATCGTGCTATTTTCTATTCCATAGATAGAACTCCAAAATTTATTTTACAATCATTTCATTTTCATTTTGAAAAAAATATAGTCAATGATGATCATATTGGTTTGCTGCTATTGTTAGGATTATGGTCATATTAAGATTAGGAATCTTAATGGATGACACTCCTAATCTTAATAGTAGTTGAGTTGTATTCTAAATCTAGTCCTAGTGGGAATATAACTGCGGGGATATAATTGGGTTATATATAGAGGGGGATGTAGGCATTGCCTTTATACCACAACAAGAAGGAACACCATAAGAGAAAAGAGAGTGGGGGAGAAGAGGAGAGAGGGGAGGGGCGGGAGCAAGGGAACGGTGAGAGTTGTACTCGTTTTACATCTTTGTGATTTTCTTTTCGGTGGTCGTGAGAGATGATCAACCATTATCATATCTAGTTCTCTTTTTCTTCACGTGCTTTTGTGGTGGTGGTGGGTGATTTCGCATCCGTATATGTATCCGAAGGATTCATCCGGTATCCGAGCAGAGGTGATACCATTGGTTCGTACCCTAACAAATAGTATCAGAGCCTAGTTCGACGACACCAAGAGGTACAACATGGTTGAGCAGATAGAGGTTCGACGTCAAGGAGACGACTTGACGTATCAAGTGTGCCTTCTTCAGATGCTTTGAAGAACCAACGGTCACGGAGAATCGTTAAGATCAAAAGCATCCAAAATCTGATTGAAGTGATCTAGGAGTCCAATCGAGGTTTTTATGCACTCTGAATGAATTTGATGGTTTAGATCAGGAGGATTCTAATTCAATTTTTCAGATCATGCAAGGACGTATGATAGCAAAACGGCTGGCAAAATTTTCATCGAAGGGTGCATCATTCTCCATGGAATCCTTCAACAGGAAAACAAATTCACCTTATGACAATAATGAATGAAGAATATACTCAACGAGAAGGACTTGTAAAAGCTCTCAAGGATAAAGAAAAGAAGTCAGAGAATATGAAAGAGGAAGAGTGGAAGGCGATGAGGGGTCTCACGAACAGTACGATACAACTGTTCTTGGCAGACAACACTTTTCGTGAAGTCATCGGTCTGAAGGATCTAGAAGAGGTTTGGATGAAGCTCAAAGAACGATACAAGTCCAAATCTTTGAGAAACTAGTTATTGACGAAGAAGAAGCTCTATGATCTCAAGATGATCGATGGGGCAAAGCTCGATGTGCACTTGGATGAATTCAACAATATTCTGACAGACGTGCTCACACTTGAGGAGAAGAATGTGAAAGGAGAATCTCTCTTAAAGGAGGAGGATAAGGCATTGATCTTGCTGAACTCCCTTCCATCTTCTCATGATCATATTGTAACGATGTTACTCTATGGCAAGGAGACCATCACATTGGACAAGAATGTTGCTTCATTTCTCATGAACAAGTCTCGATCGAGGTCGACGGATGATGCAACGAATGATGAAGGTCATGTGTTGGTGATAAATCCTTGATTTATCATCATTATTTGGATTCACTAATCTTCTAGCTTAAGTACTTCACCAATAATAATTAACAACTAACCTTCCCAATAATTAATAGTTTGTAAATAAGTAATCCTAATATTATGTATATAAATAAATATATTATTGTTTTATTTTTATGTATTTCTTAATTATAAAAAATCAAATAAAAATTAGATTAATATTGTATATATGATAGATGACTGAGCAACGATCCCTAATGTCCGGTCTTTGAGGACCTGCGATGTCCGACAAGTCAGATCCGATAATCGTTATATTAGCCACTCTCGTGGTACTCGGAATGCGAACAATCAATCAAATCAACAATCAACCGTCAATAATGATAAAACAATAAAGGAATGCAGGGTTAAAATTATTATATCCTATATAAAGATGTGTATAGAGATAGAGTGTAGTGATCGAACTACTAAGAGCTACGAGGATAAGTATAATTACTATTAATTATAAAAATAAAAAATAATTATTTTTGTATTTTTTTCCAGATTTTTCTAATTTTGTAGGTTTTTAATTATATTTAATCTTTATAGATTTTTTACGTTTTATCTTTTTTATGTTTTTAATTTTTTAAATTTTATTTTCTTTTTGATTTTGCAATTTTCAGTTTCTTTTTCTTTTTAAAGATATAATATATAACTATATAGTAATAATATAAATATAAGTTATTATAAATAATATATACGAATATATAATAAATAAAATATAGAAATATATGGAATATATACGGGAACAATCCTTTTTATTTTTTAAAAGGTTTAATTATATATTAAGTATTTATAATTAATAATAGTAATAATAATAAGTACTTATGTAATATTAAGTATATATAGGTGTTGAATCACCGGCTATCGAGAGGCAGTCATGAGGTCTCACAAGGCAGACCTCAGTCGCTGAAGTGACCGATCACGAAGGCCGATAAATTCAAACAACAATCAACCCACAACTAATATAATCAAGCATGCAAAGCAAGTGAAGTGGATCAAAAATTATTATAAACCCTACAAATAAGTGTGTATAGTGGACAAGTAGAGTAGGAAGTCGAACATAGTGAACAAATTGGTGTAACATGGATAATTATTTATAAATAAATAACAATGTATAGATGTATATATTTATGCATACTATTCACTCTTTCTTACTTAATGTTTATGTGGATTTTTTAATTCTTTATTTTTTATTTTTTAAACAGATTTTTTATTTTAAAATTTTAAAATTATATCTTTTTTATATTTTCTGATTTTTATTTTTTCTTTGTAACAAATAATAACAGTGTATACATATAAAAATATATATGTATATAATGTAATATGTATAATATAGGTAATATATAATAGGATATATATAATAACTTTATAAAAATAAAAAATATCTAAAAGTACATTCCTTTGTATTTTTAAAGGATTTAAAAATATTTTTAGGTGTTTATAATAATTAATAATAATATAAACTATATATATATATCTGAATATAGATATATAATACAATATAAGGTAATATATATAAATATATGTATATATAGGAAAAATTTACAAAATAAAATATTTTTGTATTTTTCAAATATTCTTCTATTTTCGATAATTTTAGGTGATTTTCTAACTAAATTCCTGTATTTGTAAATGCAATATATCCCAAATTAGGGACTTTGTAAATAAGCTGACTTGTTTTGAGGTTTTAAAATACTAAATAGGTCCAAAATTTCTCAATTTTTTATATGTAGTAAATAGTATATATAAAAATATATGCCAAAAAACTAGTTTTTTGGGATTTTTGAAAATATTTTATAAATTTTTTAGGGTTAGCAAGGGTTTGTAATTTTTAGGGTTTTTTGATATTATTTGCGATTTTTGGTATGCAGTAATAAATATGATAATAGGTAGTAGCTAATTTTTTGACATTTTAGGGGAGGTTTTATAATTTTTTTTATTTTTAAGGCAAACATGGAATAAAATGTGATCATTTGATTTTTAATAAATAGAAAATATGAATGAAATGCTAAATAAAATGTGTGGCGTGAATAAGCAAGTCATCAAACATATCCATCTATTTTTCCATGATTTTCAAGCACGGTAAGAATTTTTAGAAAGTAAAAATGCAAAAATAAAAATCAATCAAGATGGCAGGGGTATTTATGCAATATAAATTAAAGGCAGGGGGTACATGCAAAAACTCCAAAAAAAAATTTAATTTTTACCTTTATTTTCAGTACTTTTTCATAATTTCAAAAGCTAGTGGATTAAACAAAAAATTTTCCTAGCTCACATGGGGGGGCACGTGAGATGAGCTGGTAGAGGACTATAGTGCAATATGAAAGAGTTACAGCAGATCCTTTGTAATTTTTCCTGAAACTTTTGAATATATTAAAATATCTACAAAACTATTTATAAAATACAAAAAGACAGAGGGGATTTTATGCAAATTACCCCACTTAATGCCCATTGATCGAGTCGTTCCCTTGGCGCCACGTGGATGATCCAACGTCTCTGGTCACGTACCTCTTCGAATAATATGAACAAAATGGATTAGATCTGGGTCGTGTCCTTCATCTGACGACTGGCAAGGGGTCTTCAAGAACAACCGATGAACTCGACTGATATGAACTTCAATCGCATGTTCCCGACGACTCTGGCGATGTCTTCAAGCGACAACGACTACAACTTGTTAGGCATCCTCCGCAGGTGTTGGTCAGCTCCGATGAAGTTGAGGCAGCTACAACTTGATGGGCATTGTTGAAGCCAAAAATCTAGCGGTCTTGTGTTCCACACACGGCGAGAACACGGTCGTCGAATCAACCACACGAATTCCTGACTTCAAACAACAATTAACCCACAACAGATGATCAAACAATGAAAAGTAGATGCGGAGTTAAAATTTATTATAACTCTACAAAAGATGTATATAGTTCAAGTAATGTAGAGTGTCGAATACAAGGAACAAGCAGGTAGATCAGGGCAAAGAATGCTCGAAATGAATGTAATGTATTTATCTATATATGTGCTATTTTTGTGGATTTTTAATTTTTGAATTTTGTATTTTATTTTGATTATATATTTTTATATTTTGATTTTAATTTTCTGCTTTGTATTTTCTTTTTATATTTTATATTTTTTGTATTTTCTTTTTCTTTTAAATTATAAAATAAGATATATATACAATATAGGTAAGAGAGAGATAGAGTATATATAAAAATAGGTAAAAATAATAAAAAAATACATGAAATAAATATTTTTGGGTTTTATATAATGTTTTACTATTTTTGTGATTTTTTTAAGAATTTTGCTAATTTTTACATATTTTAAAAGTAAAAAATACCCAAATCAGGGTTTAAGTTAAATACACGAAATTAAATTGGAGATTAAAAATACCAAACAGAGTCAAATATTCTACAAATTTATTTTAAAATAAAGATATTAAAACAGAAATAGAATTTTTAGATATTTTTAGATTTTTTATATTTTTTATAGAGATTTTTAGAGTTTTTCTATTTTTTGAATTTTCTTTTATATTTTTTAATGATTATTGGTCTGAAGGTCAAAGATATAAAAATACATAAACTACATATTTTTGAGAATTTTTCAAAACGATTTTACAATTTTTATGTATTTTCTAGTGTAAATAGGGACAAAAATGCATATTTTTGATTTTTTATAAATATTAAATAGCTTCAAAAATGTAAATAAAAATATGGCATTAAAGTGCAATGCAACAAGAGCTTAAGTCTATTTTGGGTGTTTTTTTTCGAATTTTATAGATGCATGGAATAAATACTCGAAGCAAAGAGAAACTACACTTCTAACAAGGGTATTTTTGTAAATATCAGAAAATACAAGGGCCATAGTGTAAATTTTATAAAACTTTATTACGATGTCAAAAAGTTTCAGGACTAGTACAAAATAATCAAAGCCTGAGGCCCTCCACTGCAAAATCGCCAAGCCTCACGTGACCGGCACATGCGCCCTGGCGGGGACCAAGATGCAATCATACAAAAACTTGGGGCTGGTTTGCAAAATGACCCAAAATATACAACTGCACAAAAATATTCGTGGACTAAATAGAAATCTATAAATACCTAGGGGTCTGCTTGCAAAAGCGCCACCCCACGTAATGCGTCACGTGAGGTGACGTGGCAAGGACAAAATTGCAATTATGAGAAATACATGGGGCTAAATATAAATTTGACAAAAATTATACATGGCCAATGAAAGTTTATATACTATTAAAGAAATACAAAAACCGCATGGGTTAGAATGCAAAATACCTAGACTAAGGCAGGATCCGATGACTGATATCTTCCACTTGCCACGTATCGGTGTAGGGCACGCCGATAATGCTTCGATTGAACGCCTAGGATTAGAAGACAATGGACAATCAGATGGCCCTAGCTCGCCTGATCAAACGATGATTGGAGATTCTGGAATTAGCGCTCGATCCGACGGCTCCGGCCTCCTCTACAAGAACAGGGAAGAACATAGGAGGTCTCGAACTTCGATTGTCGATGGATTGCTGCTCCGGCCACCATCCTCACCGTAAAAGGTTTCCAAAGATGCCTGAAAGTGTCCCCGATCCGCTGGTGGAGCCAAAATGGCTCGACGAGCCTCAGTGCTCCGTGGCGAAGTCGAAGAAGGAAATGGGGTCCAAATACCACGTGTTTTCCAAAATCGACCCCCCAAGGGGGTCCTTTAACTCCAGCGACCTGCAAAAAGAGTGAAGGGGTCGAGGGAAAAATGCCTCGGCCCTGCAGCGGGGCGGAATGGGTTGGCGAGAGTGAAATAGGAGCTCGTCGGGACCAAGCTCCGGCGAGGTAGTGGCGAAGGGTGAATCTAGGCTAAAAAGCGACAGGAGATGCTCGAGTGAATCCTTAGACTACGGAGAAGTAAAAAATGCAAGAAAACAAGAAGAAATGGGACCTCGATGGATGGAAAAGCCAAAGATAGGACCTCAACGCCGGACACCGACGAAGGTGGTGGAGCCGCTCCTCGGCCACGCGCGACCCTCCTAGATGGCTGGAGGAGATCCTGTCACCATCTCCAGTCCAGAGCACATGAGAAGGGCCTAGCTAGGTCAAGAAGGGTTCAAAGAGAAAGGGAAAGAGATGGAGGTTTTTGTACAAGGTGCATGGCATGGTGAGAAGATCAAAGGAGATAGGGTGAATCGTAGCTCCAATCCTCGAGGTAATCCTTAGGCGTGTAAGGTTGATCACCAAGGAGAAAAAGTCAAGAAGGAGGTATCACAAAATGATGCATGGAAATGCCTCGAAAAGTCCACGAAGATGGTGGAAAATGAGGTTCTAACATGAACAGTATGGGGGTCAGACAGTTGACTTGCGGTCAACTGTCCGAGCCACCTAGTTGGTCACGTGGACCAACGAGGAAAAACCTCTTGAAAAAGAATTCAAAATTCATTTAAAAATAATGATTTATTTTATTAATTTTAGATTATAAAATAAAAAATATTTATTATTTTATAAAGTATTTTATTATGATTTTTATTTATTTTTTCGAGTTTTAGAATTACAAAGTATCTTTTAAGGGTTATATATAGGTATATTTATCTATATATTTTAATGTTTTATTTTTATTTTGTATTTTTAATTTTATTAATTTGGTTTATTATTTTATATATTTATAAATTAATTTTATGCTCTTAGATTTTTTTTATTTTATTTTTCTGATGTATTATATACAATTAAATAAATAGTTATATTAATTCTATAGGTCTAGATATAGGTATTTCATCTATATGCTTTATACAAGTATTTTATTTTTGCATTTTCTTTATGTTTTTATTCCTATTTTAATATACACATATATTATAAATAATATTTACAAAATTATAAAAATCTAAAAATATAAAACTAACGAATAATAAATAAAATGAATATTTTAACCAGTATAAGTATACAATAAGGGTCCAAAACTTATCTTTCAAACCGTAACTCTAAAAAGTATGAAACCACCTTTACTAAATAGATTATTAAAAGTTATATACAATTAAAGATGATTTTGATATATTTTAAGTTTTTATTTGAGAGATATGGATCTGGGAAGTTGGGTTTTTGGAATTGGGATTTTTACCCAGCAGACCCTATAAACTTTGCCAATCACCTCCATGACCTTTTGTGTAACGTAATTACCCTATCGACCCTATAAATTACCCCAAGAACCCTCGTGAGCTTCAAACAGAGTAACCACAAGGTTCATAGGGTAAGAGTTGGCAAGTTTACAGGGTTGAGGGGAGAATTATGTTGTTTCAAAGGTCGTGGAGGCAATTGGCAAAGTTTATAGGGTATGTCGGGTAAAAATCCCAATAAATTTCGTATTTTTTATATTTAATTATCTACAACTTTCATGTTCAAAGTTTATTTATTTGAAGTATAAAAAGTGGAACTAAAAATAGGTCCCAAAAATGAAGGGAAATGAATAAATAGGAATTTAATTGGTATTTTGGCCCTTATCTCCCCCTACTTTATTCCTTGTCAACCTAGTCATCGAGATGCCTAGGTCTCGGGATTTCGGGTCATAAAATATTTACAATACTTTATTATTTTTCTTTTCTTTTCTTTATTATATAATTTTAGCTTTAAAAACCGTATTTTATACCATATTTACACACAAATGCATGAATGCTAAAATGCATGAATTAAGCTTATTTACACGCATTTACTAGAGTTTTAAGGCCAAATTGATAGAATAAAGATGATGAAACGGATATTCATCATCACCCTATACTTGCCTTTGCTAGTCCCTAGCAAACACTTATGCAATAAGTGCAGAAAAAGAAAAACAAAGAAAAGGAAAAGAAGAAAGATGGATTAAATTTAATTATCAAACTTATCTTCACAAACTCAAAGTTTGGAGCTTAAGTCTGACCTTTGGAATTTTAGTGCGTGCGGAACCTTAATGAGAATCAGATTTGAAATCCAACAACCTTCGAGAATCCCAAAACTCTGCTCAAGTCCCCTCAATAGCCAAGTCAGAATACTTCAACTCACACGCAAACCCTTATGACTACGAGTCTGACTCGTACAATGTAAGTGATGGCGGCTCTCCTCAACTGAAATGACAAAGAGACCGGTTTCTCCAGTATGACAACCCAATGATTCCTCAATCCAATAACTCCTTCCTCGAGGAGTGGGGTATTCCCTTCTAAGTTCAAGTGACAACCCGCTCAAGAGGAGGGGGTGAAGAGAAGAATGGACAGTAGCCAGTGTAGCTACCTATCCTAGGATGCAAGACCAGTGTAGTCAAGTCATCCAGCCGCAGGCTCACATAATTTGAATTTGAAGCTCAAGCTTGCTTATTTTCTATACAACATATATACACTCCGGGAGGCATTTTATTTTTATTCAGACCTGTCCACTTTTTTGGAGTTTTTTTACTTTTTTTTTTAATATTATTCATAGTAGCATTTACATAAGGAGTTTTTCCTCTTGAGCAAGTAAACTATCCCTCTTTTGAAGCTTTATTGCAACCCACACTCTCCTGTCTTAAAAATTCATCATCACCGGATGGGTTGGGGTGCACTTCCCTCCCTAGAGGAGGACAAATGTTTTCACTTGTGTGCATCTCATACTGGCAAATCCAACCCCCTCACCACTCCAACTGAGTTGAGCCAAGTGAAATGTGCAAGTGTCCAAGTTAGGTCAATATCAACAAGAGTCATGCATGTGCTCCGAAATACTCTACTTAGGCATTCAAGAATCCATTGAACAGGTCTCGTAATCCTCAAAGAATTAAGTCAACTAGACCTGAAGTACCTCAATTCCAGCTCCTATAAGGTTCCGTAGATTTTAAGGTCCATCCAAGCTCCAATTTTTGGATTTTACTTTAGACTTGTTCAATTATTAAACTCAATCCGAAAAATGCAAATGCCATGCAAACTCTATGCAGAATGCAGAAAAATATATTTGTGATGCAATTTTTCAAAGATTTCGAACTTTTTATGGATTTTTGGAAAGGATGATGCACATGCATTTTTTTGGTATTTTCAAAAAGGTTTTTCAAATGTTTTTGGATTTTTATTTTTTCAAATGTTTTTGTGATTTTTGAAAACAAAAGATTTTGGATAAACACTAGGTACAAATATTAACACAGGGGTGCATCTTATATTCACAAGAGTTAGGTTCTAAGAATTTATAAAGGGTAAGTTCTCAATTATATATATATATATAAAGAATTTTAGTGTGATGTATATATTCCTCAAACTTATTTGAAAATCATTTTACAATAAATTTGAAAACTATAGTCCAACATAATTTTTACAAACAAATTTTATGAACATGTACACACATTTGAAAATCATTTTGCAAAGGTTGTTCAAACAGTATATATATATATATATATTTCAAGATATTTTTGCAACAATTTTCAAATCATTTGCAAATCATTTTTCAAACATTTTATTTCACACAAAGAAAATAAAATTTTCAAACAAAAATGTTTTTACAAAGGTTGAAAATATGTAACAAAATGTTTTCCAAATAGTTTTTAAAAGATTTTTACAAAAAGATTTTCAAACTATTTTTCAAACATTTTACAAAAAAACATTTTCACCTGATTTTTTAATCAGTAAATACAAAAATAATTTGAGGAATAATAACATCTTTTTTATTAAGTTATTTTAGTGAATTTAATTAGTACTTTTGCCATAGTTATTAATAAAAATACGAAAGTACGAGTTATGACTAAAGTATATACGTAATATATACGACCCCCTATACTTAGCTTGAGCTATGTACTCGTAGATCAGAGAGAAAAAGAGAAGACATAACTCGTACTGAGTATAGAAAAGTCTAAAGAATAAAGAATGAATGAAGAAATGAATGGATCAATGAGAAGTTGACCTGAAAAACGGAATAGCAGGAGCCGCTAAATAATGGTCTGACAAATCAGACTCACTATCGCTGAGGCGACTACTCAAGCCTTCACGTTTATCAACAATCAACCCACACAATTAATTAAGCAATCAAGAGCAATGATCAAAATTTATTATACCCTACTAAGAACGTATAGTGGCAAGCAAGTAGGGGTCGAACACAGGAAGCAAAGGAGTACAACAAGCAGACAAGAAGTCAAGCCCTATGTCTTGTGAACTACTTAGCCAATTGGGACTTTTTGTGGATTTTTATTTTTTTTATTTTTATATTTAATTTTTGATTTTATATTATTTTTTATTTTTAATTTACTGATTTTATATTTTCTTTTTATATTTTATATTTTTGTATTTTCTTTTTCCTTTAATTAATATATAATATATAGGATATGTAGATACACTAGAGATAAGAGAGAGGAAAAAATAAGGAAAAATATTCAAAATACAGGAAATAAAATATTTTGTAGTTTTATATTTTTCTAATGTTTTTGTGATTTTTCTAGACTTTTCCTAATTTTTTTAGTATTTTTAAAGGTAAAAATACTAGAAAACAGGGAACTAAGTTGCTGGATGAAATGAAAATGAGGATGAAAAATATCAAACAATGCCCAAAATTCCTTAAATTAATTTTAAAATAAAGCTAATAGAGCAGAGAAAATCCAGAGATAAAAATTGTATTTTTAGGATTTTTAGGAATTTTTAAGATTTTTATGAAGATTTTTAGAGTTTTTATATTTTTATGGGTTTCCTTTTGTATTTTTTAATGATTTTTGGATTGAATTTAAAAGACACTAAAAGACAAAAAAGATATTTTTTTGGGAATTTTTCATGAAGTTTTTATTTTTTTATGGATTTTATAATGCAAACAGGGCTGAACACCCAGCGTGAAGCGCGGGTATGGTCCCTATCATTGTTATATATATATAGAATTACGGTTGTCATAGAGTAGAATATTTGTTTTTCATGTTAGAAAATAAAAAATCAAGAAAACCCTAATAAAAAAAGTTATTATCGAAGCTACACGTAATATGGTCTCACGATTAATTTTAAGCTACCTTGTAAGGTCTAAGTAAAGATAGTGGAGACATAAAAGCTCATTTCAAGCTAATGCACATCTCAATCTACTTATTCAATAAATCTTGATTTAAGAGATTCAACCATTAATGATTCCATAATTAAAGCTATGCTATGCAAATTACATTTAAAGGTATAAACAAAGGCCAAATAATTCATAAGGCAAAAGCTTGGTGGGATTTTTAAACCCCTCGAGGAACTAGATGAAAAATTCTTAGTTACAGATCAATACTATTTTGTGCATGTTATGAATCGCGGAAGCAAACATGCACAAACACAATCAAACAAGCAAGACACAAACACAATGATTTACAAGGTTCACCCGTAACTGGGCTACATCCTTGGGCGGCGGTGATCGGTTTCACTATATAGAAAAAAGGTAATACAGAGGGTACTGAGAATGTACAAATATGTGATGAGAAATAAAATAAGAATGATGATTGCAGTATTTGGTGGCCCTAGGGCTCCTTTCACATTACAACAGAAGAATACCACTTATATTCAGCAATCCATCCCAACATCTCTCATCCAATCAGGTTTCAGGAGGGGATCGGACATGTCAGCAATCCTATCCCAACTCTCAACCAATCAGATTTTAGGAGTCAGATCAGATATGTAAGCAATCATGACTCAATAGCCCTCAACAAATCATAAGGCAGGACATAGATCGGCAATGTCAACATCCCAACAAGTAGTTAGGATTCAAGTCATATTAACAATCTCTACCTTGAATTAAATCCTCGGAGAAGCTTTGTCAAGCTTCATCGTGTCGCTGCCAGCCCCTCCTTGAGGCTACTGCCAACTATCAATATTGAGAAAGTCCAAACAGTGTTTGAACTTGCTCTCAGGAACTGCCTTGTGAACATATCGGCTAGATTATCTATTGTGCCGACCTTCTTCACCTTGATCCTCTTCTCAGAACGAATGAAGTGATATCTGCCATCAATGTGCTTGGTCCTTTCATGATGCACATGATCCTTAGCTAAGCATATCGCACTGAGACTGCCACAATATATTATAGCCTGATCCTATTGAAGATCGAGATCTCCAACTAAGCCCTTTAACCAGATGCCTTCCTTTGCACCCTCTGTCAAAGCCATGTAATCTGCCTCTGTGGTAGACAAAGTAACTGATGGTTGTAAGGTAGCCTTCCAACTAATGGACGAATTCCCAAAGTGAAGACACATCGTGTCATTCATCTCCTCCCATCAACATATGTAGCATAGTCTGAATCTAAATATCCAGCAACCAAACACTTTGAATCACTTTTGTAGATGAGGTCAATGTCTGATGTTCCTCTCAGATAACGGAAAGTCCATTTGACTGCCTGTCAATGCTCCTTATCTGGGTTGCCCACAGGGGCGGAGCCAGAAAATTTTCATAGGTGGGGCCAAAACATATATGTATGATTCATGTCCAAATCATAAAATGAAATTGTCCAATTTGAGTCTGAATCATAAGGCATGCTATAAGGTCAATTATATGATTGAAAAAGATAATTAAAAATATAACAAAAATGATAAATATCTATATTGATATGCCTACTATGGAGAGATGGAAAAGTGTAGTTAGAAGCACAATCATTAAAAAATATATTATCACGATAAAAATACAAATGTTATATATATGGGAAAAGTGGGGTTGCATCCTTGGGGGAGCTAACTTGGCTCCCCCATCTTATTTTCCCTTTTATTTTATTTTTTTTTGAAAAATGAATCCGTAGAAATTCATCACTATATCCCTATATTATGTCATTCACGTTTGGCGAATCAGAGAGTCTAACAACCCCCATCTAGACGGTCACTTTTTAATGGTCACAAAATTGTTGAAATCGATCGCGTCTGGATGGAGGTCGTAGGAGTTCTGTTTCACACAAAACTTGAATGACATAATACAGGGATGTAGCAATGAAAATCCACAGTAGCGTTTTTTAAAAAATAGAAAAAATAAAACAGGGGGAGCCAAGTTAACTCTCCTCAGGGGCAGTCATATATATATATACATACATATACATACATATACACACACACACACACATATATATATATATATATATATATATATATATATATATATATCAATGACATGTAACCAATGCTAAAATAAAATGAGATGACATATGATTGGATATCCGACAAAACCATATTCCATCAATCTTCGAAAAATGGTTAAGTTTAGATATCTATACCTATTCCCAACATCCAATTATTTTTAAGTATATATAACATAATTTTATACATTCTTTCACCTATTTGATATAATCACTATGATATAAACAGATTTTACTAGGAAAGAAATGCTGGTAGTACTTTAAGAAATTTTTTAAAAAATAAGTTATCCTTTATAGAAATTTCAAACAATGAAAGAAATCTGCTAGAATAAAAAATCTCAAGGACCATTTAATAATTTACCAATTTGGGAGGGGGGCCATGGCCCCTACCCGCCCCCCCTCCCTCCGCCCATGGTTGCCCATGAACCTGCTGACAACGCTAACAACATGAGCAATATCAAGTCTTGTGCATACCATGGCATGCATAAGACTCCCAACTGCATTAGCATAGGGAACACATGACATGTGTTCCTTTTCTGTGTCCGACTGTGGTGCAAAAGAAATTGAAAGATGAATGTTTACAATGGATGGAGTACCTAGATGCTTGGTTGTAGACATCCCAAATCTCATTAAAACTTTCTCAATATAGTTCTTCTAAGATAAGAAAAGTTTTCCTTCTGCATGATCTTTAATGATTTCCATCTCTAAAATCTTCTTCGCTGCACCAAGGTCCTTCATGTTAAACTCTGAACTAAGGAACTTCTTTAGACCATCTATGGCACTCTTCTTCTTGGTAGAAATCAACATGTCGTCGACATACAATAACAAAAAAATGAAGGATCCATCCTCCAACTTGTTGTGGTAAACACAGCAATCGTGTGGGCTCCTATTGAACCCATGATCTAGCATGAAACTGTCAAACCTTTTGTACCACCGCCTAGGAGACTGTTTAAGCCCATAAAAGGACTTCTTTAATCTGCACACATGGTCTTCCTTGCCCTAAGATGTGAATCCCTCTGATTAGCTTATAAGAATGTCTTCTTCGAGTTTGCCATGCAAGAAAGCCATCGTCACATCTAACTGATCCAGCTCCGAGTCTCGATGTACTACAAGAGCTAGTAGCACCCTGATGGATGTATGTCTTACAACAGGATAGAATATCTCATTGAAATCCACACCTTCCTTATGACTATAACCCTTCGCAACTAAACATGCCTTGTATCTAATGCCTTCACTACCTGAGATTCATGTCTTTTTTTTGAAGATCCATCTGCATCTAAAAACCTTCCTCTCCATTGGCAATTTGGAAAGCTCCCATGTTTGATTCATATGAAGATAATCCATCTCGTCACCCATAGCAGCAATCCACTGCCCATATTCTGCACTAGATATTGCCTCCTTGTAAGTGGATGGCTCTGGATACTCTGCCTCCTCAGCAACTTGCAGTGCAAATGCAACCATGTCTTCAAATATGTATCTCTGTGGCAGATGTATCTTCCTACAAGGCTGATCAGTAACAACAATTGGCTGCCTGATGAATCCATGTTCATCACTCTTTATTCTTTTATTTTAACTAATTATCTTGGCAAGGCATCATGTAAATAGGTGTAAATACAATAACTTAGCAATATGCATGCATGTGTTAATATTACATAATTATCATGTATTTGTGCAAAAATAAAAGAATAAAAAAAAGAAAAAGGAAGGAGGTATTTAGAATAAATACTGAGTGACCCGAACCCCAAGAGAGGGCCAAGCATTGGCCTGATCGCCAAATAAAATAAGTAGAGAGATAAGGCCTACTCTATTATGTATATATCATGTGTGTAAATAAATAATTATTTTTGCCAAAATAAAAATAAAATTCTTTTTACCTCCTTTTATGTATTTCTAAAAATAAAATAAAAATCAGAAAAATAGAATAAAAATAGAATAAATTTCTCTCTCTCACTTGTACATAATACATGTATACATGTTTTCTTCCCTATTTATTCTATACCTGTAAATAAATAATAAAAATAAAACAAAAATTATTTTATACTCCAAAAAATATATTGTAAATAAATAAAATATGAAATTGGGATATTTTTGTGAAAATAATAAATTAATTTTTTATACAAAATACATAGATATAATATACCTGTATATAATACAATATATTGTATATAAAATAATTTATTTTTCAAATAAATAAATAAAAATCACAGAAAAATCTCTTGAAAAAAAAACATTTTTCATTTATCCATTTTTTAATTTAAATTCATTTACTATTTTTCATTTATTTATCTTTTATTTTCCTTGCTATTTTGTCCTGTAGCGGATTTTGTCCTTATTTCCCGCCACTCCTGATTGGGCCACGTCGGATTGTTGACTCGGGTCAACCCCTCTTTCAGGGCTTGACCCGACCCGACTGCTCCACCAAACTTTCTTCTCCCAATTATCCCGGGCGGATCAAGCGTGCACATGCCCCGATTCTTCACCTGCACCTTCCCCGTGGATCCATAACCTTCGCAGATCCCCAGGAAGGTGCGGATCTTCCTCGATTCGCATGCTTCTACCTGATCTCTCCAGCCACCTGGGAATGCTATATAATCTCTTCATCTGCTTCCCCAGGTCGGCAGCTCGTGCCTCGCTCCCATTTGAAACCCTAGCCACCTCCATCTGAGTGACAGCTGCCTGGAGCGTCGTCTGGCGGTCGATTTGGTGCAGCAAGGCCGACGCTCCTCCTTTGTGGTCGGTCCTCCACTGCGAGCAGCCTCCCCCGACTGCAGCATCGAGGTCGAGGCCATAACCCCGACGACCATCCTCGCCTGAAGCCCAGGAGTCAATCCGGATCTTCAGGTGAGCTTCTTATCATTCCCCGTTGTCACTTCGATTCGAATCTTTCATTTGTCGCCGCCGTCGCTCCGCCAACTCCACCAACCGATCGGAGCTCCGTTACCCACTTCCAGCCGCTCCGATCGAACCACACGCTCACCCTCCATCTTGCTCCGTGACCTGACCATCCTTAGCTTGGATCATCCAGTCAAGATTAGGCCTTAGATCTTCTCTACCACATTCACCGGAGATCAACCCCATTCACCTCCGCTTCTTTAGTCTTCAACTCCAATAACCCAGACCGGAGTGCATCCTCGAGTCTTGGCTTTACATTGCAGGTACCCTTGAGCCTTGAGGAGCCTTATCTGTCTTCTAGCTGCACAGCGGAGCTGCTCCAGACCAAGCTCCGCCATCCAACCCATCCGACCATCCGCAGGACGATCAGAGCCCACTGCTCGACGCGGAATGCCTCCTCAGAGGTGCTCGACCTGTTGGAGGTCTGATCGGCCTTGAGGATTCGCTCCGGTTCTCGTTCAAAGTTCTCCAGCCCCTAGTTCACCCACCATCTTCCGTCACCGTTGGATGAAGAGCAGAGCACCAGTTCACATCTGAGCCATCCATCGTTGCAGCTTTCCAGTCGTTGATCTGGCACCATCTGACACATCTGCGTCGCACGTAGGGGACATTCCCTGAGTGTCAGATCTGCCTTCACAGAGTATCAGAGCCGCACGATCGCGCCCACACCAGCGGACGACACCTGGCTTACCACGCACGACTCACGTGCCTTGAGGGTATATTGCTCTTTTTCCTTTGCATTTATTTTGTTTATGCTTTTGTCCAGAAAATAAATATTGTAGTTGAACCTATTTACGGTTGAGTCCCTGTAGTTTTTGTTATTTGCATTCTAGTCCTCCCAGTCTAGAGGCACGCGCTAGGTCACGTGCATAGTGGTGTATTTGCACTATTTACCCTGAACTTTTCCTGTGTTATGAATTGAATGGATGTTTAATGAAATTGCATTTATGCCCCGGTGAACGTGGATTTGATGCATGTGTGGAATTAATTGGTGAAATTGCAGTTTCGACCCCAGACTTCTCATGCGTGTTAATGTGTAGCACAAGAACTTAAAATAATTACATTTAAGTCCCTATAACCTGTGTGTGTTGTTTCTAATTAAATAATTATCAAAACTAGTCCAAAATTTCCAAAAAATTACGTGTGGCTCCTGCTACTGTGTAGTATTTTTGGTAATTTTTGAGACGCATTTTGATTTTAATTGCTATTTTCTAAAAATAAAAAATCCTAAAAAAGTGTCCCTGTCTATTTTAGAAAACCCATAAAAATAGAAAAATATTTTTTAAAATTTAATAAAAAATCATGATTGGGTGTCTTGCTTTGTTTTAATTTCTATATCATTTTTGTTTCATTTTCTGTTATAAAACTCCTAAAAATTAAAAGAGACTGAAAACCTTATAAAAATAGTAAAAATCCATTAAAAATCAAAAAATTGTGTTTTCAATTTCTGTAGGTAGATTTTATTTTATATTTTCATAAAAAAATGTTGTCAAGATTTTAGAGGTACTTTAGATATTTTTAATGTATCTTTTCATCTATGTTGCACATTGTTTGTTATTTTTGACTTTCTTTTATTTTTGGAAAATCATATAAAAATCAGAAAAAACCCCATAAAATACCCAAAAACACTTGAATATTTTAAAAATATAAAATAATTTTTGATTTGATTTTTTGAGTATTTTTAGACCCGTAAATAATTGTTTTTGAGTGTAATTTTTATCATTTCCTCATTTCTTTTCTTAATAGAAAATCATAAAAAATTTGAAAATTAAAAACCACCAAAAAATACTTTTATGCTTGGATTTCTCGACTACTTTGCGGGATCATCCTGTGCTCCTTGTGTTCGACCCTGATGCCTATACCGGGTTAAATAAGTAGCAAGACTGCTTGCCTTGATTTTGTTGTTGTTTGATTTCGTTGGTGGTCTATATTTTCTCATTGATCCCGGTTCGAGTGGTTGAGGTCGCAACGACCTTTGATATCACTTAGCCTTAGTCGCTCGGCTCGCTCATCAGAATGGCACCGTTGTCGGGGAGCACGACTTAGTAGTCGGTTTCCTGTTTTGATTTTATTTTTATTTTTAGTTTCTTTTTCTTCATTTTTATTTGCATTTCTCTTTTTCTTTATTTACTTTTTATTTTTGTTTTATTTCTTTTTCTTCATTTTTATTTTTAACTGTGATCTGACCAGCTTTTATTTCTCTATTTCTTACGAGGACCTGACGAGCGAGGGCGGCTTTCTTAGGAGCGTCGAAGCGCCCGAGCGAAGCGGAGGTGGCTCATTTCTACATCGAGCCACAAGAGAGCATAGGAGAGGAGGAGCAGAAGGCTTGGAGGACTTTTAGTTTTTACTTTTATTCTATAATTTGTAATAATATATGACTCAGAGACACTTGGACTTGGCTTCTTATCAGGGTTTGTTTCGCCGAGCACCGGTGTGCTCGGGGGACCTCGCCGCGGTTTTTCACCGGTTTTGATTTTTCGACTTTTCTTTTATTTTGATCCCCAAAGATTTTGGCCCCTAGACTTAGGATTTTATATCTGATTATGATGTAATTAATTAAGGTCCCAGCCCTAATTATCTGCCTGCACCTATAGATCGTTAAGTGGACTTAATTAATTAAATCACGAAGAAAAAGATAATCTAGCTCACTTGAGAGGTCACGTGCCGCTAGAGGCCGTACACAACGCTGGCAGGATCCGTTGTGGCAGACATCGATCGGCATCAGAGACCGGACTCCAGCCTCTCTTGTTGACCTATTAGCTATTATTCTTCGCATATAGAAATTTTCTGTCTAAGGCCGATTTCTTCTTGCATCATATAGGTAGTTTTATTTCTGTCTTTATTTTATGCGCGGATCACCCTGCATGTAGAGTGCTGGCGTCAGGTATGCATTTCTGACTTTACATGCATCATAGTATTTGACCGCGCATCGAATTTTAAGACTTCTCCCCCCTATTTTTGGACTTAAAATAATCAGGAAAATTGGAAAATTCGTTAGGCGTTGTTTGTTATTGAAAAATATCTAAAAAAAGAAAAACCATAAAATTGGGACTGCTAAACGCACTTGACCATAAAAGACACTTCACTGAAAAATTTGTCTTGGGAGAGCAATTACCTCCTTGTTTGGTTTGGATGAGCGAGAGAGTGACCCACATACTAGGCTAGAGCCATATCTGACCTCTTTTCAGACTACTGG
Organism: Ottelia alismoides; assembly: GCA_037367405.1. Classification (NCBI taxonomy): domain Eukaryota; kingdom Viridiplantae; phylum Streptophyta; class Magnoliopsida; order Alismatales; family Hydrocharitaceae; genus Ottelia; species Ottelia alismoides. The sequence continues at coordinate 270,192 of JAZKJV010009762.1, read as the reverse complement.
TTTCGGGTTAGTCGTTCTCTAGTGAGGATCGCTCCGGTTTTCGGTAAAGCGGGCCGCGATATCCTTAACAGAGCGAGTTGATCTGGTAGCCGGTAAATGATCTGCAACTTGTACTGGATGGGAAAGATCTAGTCTTGAGATCGGACCAGTCGCCTGAGAGTGTTGGTTTCCTACCAGCTCGCTTAATCGCTCTGATACACTGATTTATCACCTAATAAAATCGACAAGATAAAAGATCGAACCTTTATGGTTATCAGCTCAACATTGAGTAGGTGAATTGGGGGTTTGATTTTCCTAATCTTGCGTGTTTTCTAGATCTCATCCACCTTACTCTCCACATCACGATGATGGGCCAGAGGTCCCTTAGGCAGCCTCTGGTTGCACCGCTTTCAAGCACTCCGTCCCATTCATCTAGGTTGGTTCGCGAGAGCCCAGACCCGCTCTCCGAACCCGAGTTTGACTCCACCTTGTTCTCCTTCAACAACCCTTCCACCAGTCCTGAGGTGTCCGAGCAGAGACCGTAGCAAATGTATATTCATTTGACGGCACCTGAGTTCGGATCTTTTGCCTTTGCAGAGACCATGGCCAGCAACGAGGAGTGCACTGATGGACCCAACCAGACTCACACGTATGTTCTTGATCAGGGTGCCATCAACAACACCATGTTAGCCTCCCTGGAGACCATGCAACGATAGATTAGAGATCAGGAGGCTTTCATGGCCGACATGCGCATGGAAATGGCTTAGATGCGAGCAGACAGAGGAGAGGCGAACAGAGCCAGTGGTGGAGACATTTCAGAGCTAGGAGGAGGAGATGGACCCCATCTCGATGAGCCAGTGGAACCAGTCTGACCAGCACGCCCGATGAGAGAGTTGCACAACCCTGGTGCAACTCTAACGCACCGTTGGATCCAGCTGCCTGCCATTCTGGGAGATTTCAATCTCCCTCCTCAGACTATCCAATTATTGCCCAGATTTCATAGGCTAGCCACCGAGGAGCCACACCTCCATCTCTAGGATTTCGAGATGATCTGCAACATGGTCCACGATCGATTCGTGGATGAGGATACCATCAAGATGATGGCATTTCTGTTCTCCCTCGTCGACAGAGCAACCTATTGGATGAAGCATTTAGGGAGATACGTGACATCTTGGGAACAACTCTGGAACGAGAACTTGAATAAGTACTATCCACTCGGCCGGACGAATGCAGTGAGAGCCCTCATCAACAACTTCTCCATGCTTCCCAACAAGCAGTTTCATGAAGCATGGGATCGATTTAGATAGCTTATTGACCGGTGTCCACATCATGACATATCCAAGCCCAACCTCGCGTAGAGCTTCTTTTGTGGGCTGACACCGGAGCTGCAGGGGCTAGTGAATGCATCCTGTAGAGGTTCGTATTTCACCAAGGATGATGATCAGGTCTGGGCCATCTACGAGGAGATGACAGAGAACTATATAGTCATGTCCCAGAGCCGACTCTACACACAGGGGAAGCCCCCACCACAGGTCGTATCCAATCAGAGGATAACACAGGTTGATGCAGGTCTGTCTACATCTTCAGCAGCTGCAACACAGGCAGAGTCGTCGGCCGCTGATATGGGCATCATTAGCGAGAAGTTGGACCACATCGAGATCATTGAGAAGAAGTATGTCACAAATAGATCAGATGGCACAGATGCTGAGTGACCTGAAGACCCAGATCATGTGTCTCTAGGAGGCATAGACGGCTTCTCAGCCCCATCTCAGGTCACGGGTTGACCCCAGCAGCAGTAGCTCGACCCAGCCCTCCACCCACTATAGACAGGTTCACCATATTCAGGCGGAGCTGTTCCAGTAGCAACAGTAGCAGTACTTCCAGCTACCACCGTCTCAGACTCTCAGGATACTCAGATGGTGGTATACTAGCTGGATCAGCCCCTGGCAGTCCTACCCCCACCCCCTTACGAGCAGGAGCCCTTGATGGAAGTCAACGGAATTTGGTACGACCGACCTCATCTTGGGATCCACCGAGATCATCTCAGATTCCGATGGTCGACCAGAGGTGCCTCATCCCAGCAACAGCCTCCAGTTCAGGGTGGACAGTACAACCAACAGCGGTAGTAGCAACCCCAGTTCCCACACCAGTCACAGCCACAGCCGCACTATCAGCAGGGTCCTCATCCCTAGCAGTAGGGACAACCGTGGAGGCAGCAATAGCCTCAGTAGTATTCTCAGCAGTATCCCCCTCATCCTTCTCAGCAGCAGCCTCACTTCCAAAGAGGCAACTCGTCCGATTCTCAAGGGTCATCCTATGAGAACCCAGCACTTGATGACTTAGACTGCCTTATCTTCGAGCAGCAGGCTATTTTTAGGAGGGAGATAGATGAGTTCCGCCAGGAGATGAGGGAGATCATTAAGGGCAAGGCCGCCATACCCGCTCAGATCAAGCCAAATCCGAACAACCTAAAGAGGAAGTCTGAGCAGGTATAGTTTACAGAGGTTACCACTCCCAGTGACTCATTGGGTGATATTACTTCCTATACTTTTGATGCTGACTTTGTTACACTTAGGAGCGGTAGGATGCCAGCTGGTGACGCCTCGTCTGAGCGACGATACCACGAGGACTCAGGAGCGCCAAACGAGTAGGAGAGTGGTGCTGATGCCGCTCATGATGATGTTGATGACGGTGGTGCTGACGCCACCAAGGATGTAGATCCAGCCGATGGTACTGAGGTCGTCGCTTCACCAGATGCAGGAGGTGGTGCTGATGCCATCAGATATTCTGATGGTGAGCCAGAGAGAAATGCTGATGCTGCGAGTCCAAATGTTGTGGATGGTATTGAGGCCACCCCTTCTATTCCTGCTGCATATCTATATGTTTATGTATCTCGGGACTATTTAGAAAAATCCAAAAAATAATAATAAAGGAAAGGGTTCTTTATTTTCGAGTCCATCTGCGATGCCTGGAGATGTGTGTATGAATTCCATTTCACCTCAGCAGTAAGGACCCTTTCCTAGCCCTCTATCCGAGGAGGGCCCAGCCATCTCCTTCCCTCAAGCACTCTGCTTTGCTAAGGGGAATAAAGAAAACCCAAAAAATCCCATCAGTTAGAGTTCAACCAGCAGATGATAAACAGATTCTAGATTCAGCCGACTCTACAGGAGGCACTCGAGCACATCCCTCTCTTCCGTTGGAACCTTGGAGAGAAGACTACCATTCGCAGGAAGAAGAGGAACCACCATGCAGAGATCCATGTGCCCACTCATGCCACCTGCTTCGCATTCAGAACCGTCTGCCAGCCAAGAGGCCAGATACATGAGCTCCCTATGTCAGATGTCACATCCGTGAGCAGAGGTTCGATCGTACTCTATTAGACAACGACTCTTCCATCAACCTACTTCCGACAACCTTACTCGACCGATTCGAGTTTGTCCCTCTTCGACAGAGCAGGACAGTCCTTCAGTTTGCTAATAGATCTATCAAGAGGCCGAAGGGGTTGTTAAAGGATGTGGTCGTCACAATTCAGGGCATGAGATTCCCCGTGGACTTCGTTGTGTTGGACATGGAGATCCCTGAATCTGTGACTGATACCCCCATCATCTTAGGACGCCCATTCTTGGCCACAGCTAAGGTGGTGTCTGATCATGATAGCGGGAAGGTGTACTTTCGCGTCGAGGGCGAGAGTATACAAATAGAGATGATCGATGAGACTAGAGCGTGAGATTCACCCTGCTCAGAGCAGCTCAACGATTCAGAGCAGATGACAGAGATAGAGCGAGACGTCCACCAGGAGTATGATTTTGTGATTACAGATGATGAAACCGCGTGGTCTGATCTCGTTTCATGAGACATCCTCTCATATTCAGATACCACATATTCCCAGATTCAAGCAGAGGAGAGATTGGAGAGCACACTCTTAGCAGGGGACACATTCGAGGCTGCAGACCATGTTCAGGATAGCGAGGCAGTTAATATTTCTTGTGATTCAGGTTCAGATCCCACGGAGTCAGACATAGATTGGGCCCAGTTTGATGAGTTGATACCATGTCCTATTCCTACAGAGCCAACAACTAGGGTGGAGACTGATCCGATACAGAGTGTAGATACACTAGCAGAGCAGTCGACACCAGATTTCCATGATCAACAAGAGTTCTCCCATGCAGATTTGGTTGCCTTCACTCAGACTTTTCAGAGGCCAGATTTGCCAGCTCCCAGATGCCCAGAGCTGAAGCCCTTGCTGCAGTCGTTGAAGTATAGATTCCTTATGAGCGAGCATGAGACTCAGTAGATTTGACTGGAGAGAAGGATTCTCGTTTGATGGAGGTTTTTGAAAAGAACCGCAAGGCAATAGGATGGAGTGTAGCTGATCTCCAGGGGATAAGCCCGGCCTTGTGCTCCCATCATATCTATATCGAAGAGGACGCCAATCCATCGCGCGAGTTTCAACGATGGTTGAACCCAAACCTTTGAGAGGTTGTCATGAAGGAAATCTCGTAATAGTGGAGCATCGATTTTATCTACCCCATCTCCGACTCCAAGTAGGTTAGTCCATTACATGTGGTGTCCAAGAAGACGGGCATCACTACAGTTGTGAGTGAGTCTGGAGAAGAGATAGCTACCCGGGTACTGATAGAGCTGAAAATCGATTTCGCGGCTTTTTTTAGAGAAAACGTGGTCGATGTAGAAAAAGCCGCGAAACAATACGATCTTAGCTTGTATCAAACAAATTTGGTTTTCCGAAGGAAAACCTACACTAAATATTTTACCAGGTAAGTGTGCCTGGGTCGAACTCAAGGAGGCAGAATAGAATATTTTGATTTTTTTTGGTTTTATTTTTGCGATTTTATTTTTATCTCTTCTAAAAGTTATCAAGGGAAGAAACTCTTTTTATTGATTTTTAATTTTATTGATTTTTTTATTTTATTCTTTTCAAACTTTTATTTGATTTTCAAAAGGGATAGTTTTTAAAATGATGTATTTATTATATAATAGGTGGATATTATATAGATGATACAATATAGTAGGGTGAAGCGGATCGAGCAGCGGGCTCGAACAACACAAGAAAACAAATCAAAACGAGGTGAAATTCGAAGAATCAAAACACGACGAAAACATGACAAAATCTCACGAAAATTTAATACTAAGTAGCTGGGGTAGTTGCGTAACTACCCTAAAGAAATCGTCAAAAACAAAGGTCAAACGTGGTCAAAACAACCCCTACAGCCCAGGGGTATAAGCGTAAAAAAACTAATTAAAATTGTTGCAAAAGGTCCAGAAAGGACTGTAAAGCAAATACATTTTTTTTACATTTAGGTCCCTACGGAGGGACATAAATGTAAGTAGTGGAAACCGTGGAGGCGGAATTAATTTCTGGAAAGCTTGCTGGGTTTATGATGCAATTTCTCCACCGATTCGGAACGGAGGGTCGAGATTATATCCCGCGGGCGTTGATCGGACGCATGTGCTCTTGCCACGTGTCGAGCACCTGTAGCTCAACTGTTCTTTGATCTGTTACGCGCGTGACGAAGGAGGTCTCTTCTCTGGATTTTCACGATCAAACGCCGGCGATCTGAGCGCTCCGGCGGGGCCAGAGGGGTGGCTCCGCCACCCCTCGAGCTCGCACGCGGGTGGGTGTTGATGGCGGCGACTCGAAGGGACAAGGATCCGGCGAAGAAGATGGATGTTCACAGATTCTGGAGATTCATACAAGCTGCCATCTCATCTTCGAAGTCAATTTCCGTGCGGATGAAGGCTTCTAGGAACTTGACAATTGCTCCTAATTGTAGTTGGACCTGCAAGTGAAAGATTGATTCGCTCGATTCCCGAGGAATCGGCGCAAAGGTAATCGGTTTGTAAGTTCAAAATGTGAAGAAAAAGTTGGTTTCCAGATTTTATTGAAGGGTGCGTGAGAAGGTGCGGAAATGGAGTCGCGATTCGAAATCGATTTAAAACGAATTTGGAAGGGATTACGAATGGGCGTCTAACCTAAATGCTTAAACTACCTAATCACGCGATTAACGTCACTTATTGACGCACGAAAATCGAGGAAAAATATTGAGAAGTGAAGGGAGTAGGTCTGTGGAATCCAAGATATATTACCTGGAAATGGAGCTCAACGGTCGACCTTGGCCGGAGCGTGACGCGCGCGTGGCGGCGATGCAAGGGCTGACGAACGCCTTGGAACCTCCTCTGATGTCTCCTCCTCCACGCGAGCACCTTCAAGCGGAGCTGTCACCTTCTGAGCGAGCGGCGCGAGGCTATGAAGTTTGGGGAGTCGGGCAACTGGAGCTGGAGCTCAGGTTGTTGGAGTGTTAAGGTCGTTAATGGCGATCTTTGAGGGCTTTTATAGATCAATGGAGTGCTCCCCAAGTAAAATCGAAGGGTAGGCGAGGTAGAGGGTTGTTAGGGGAGTAGATCCATTGGTTTAGATAGCTCGGAGGCGTTATGTGCCGCGCAGGAGAATTCATGGAAGGTGGCCGGTTAGAAAAGGCGGTTGAACTGAATCTTGGAGAAGAAACACTAGGTGCTGACAAGTGTCAGCACCTGGTAGGCCAGAAGCTGAAATTCAATGTAAAATACATATTAAATAGTAATTAAGTTTATTTTAATTAGGTTTAAATACAAGAAATGTAAATAATTAAATATTCTTAATTATAGAATAAATACTTTTATAAATAATAAATATTATTCAAAATATAGATATTATATTAATAAATATGTATTTATAAATAGGTTTTAGATTGTTAATTTAATAAATAAATACTTAAAAATTAATTTTATATTTTCTTAATTATTAGAATATTAAATAAGGTTTATGTGAATTTTTATAGATTTTAATAAATTAATTTACATATTTTAATAAATATGGTTAGTGTCTAGTTAGTTCATTTATACATATTTTTTAGGGTTTTTGATTAAAATAATAAATATGCTCCAAAAATTATGAAATAATTTAGGGTGAAAATACAAGATCATAAAATAATTTAAAAATTATAAAATTGAGAAAACTATAAAAATGTGTGTTACATAAAATAAATAGCCCAGAAACCCCCTTGTCTTTTGGTTTTAAAACCGACTTTTTGCAAACGGACTCCAAATTCGATGAAACCACCTTTATTAATTAGAGAATATTATTTCATGAACTTTAAAGGTGAGTAGAGTGAAATTGGAGTTCGTATGAGGAAGTTATGATGTTCGGAAGTTGAGATTTTGACAATTTACAGGCTAAGTTTCTTGGCATATATATAGGATAATATTTTTAACTTATTTTTATATTTTTATATACATTTTTAGAAATAATTAAGAGAAGAGTTTGGTGAAAAATATGTACTTATGAATTAATTAAAAATCTTTGAAGTTTTGTATTTATTGATAAATAGTAGAAGGTGTATGTGTGTGTGTTAATTTATTTTTTTCTAGTTTTCTTTCCTTATCTCCCCCTACTTTTCGGTTTATCGACCAATCCATACTGACTTGGTCTCGGGGGTTGGGATATAAATATATCTTACAGCTATATTTATATTTTAAGTCATATTGTATATATATACATATATTCAATCTGCCTTTTCTTTCTTTTCTTGTTCTTTATTTATTTACATGATTTTGATGGTTAAAAATAGCTTTTTATTCATGAATGATGATTTATTAAAAGATGGAAATTAATGGATATTTACATGTATTTGTTAAGGGTTTTAAGACAAAATACGACAGAAAAGTTAATGAATCATGGATTCATCGACCCCCCTATACTTATTCTTTAGTAGTCCATTAGCAAACACTTATTTTGAAAAAGTAAGTGAAAAAGAAAGAAAGTTAGAATGAATTTGTTTTCCTAAACCAATTCATGAGAACAGACAAAGGACAGAGCTCGATCGGGCCTGAAACAAGCATTTTGTCGGAACCTTAAGTAGGATGAGGATTTTATCCTCAACAGTCCTCAAGTTCCACAATTCCTTACTCCAGGTCACTCCATTGGCTAGTTCAGACTCACTTATTCATATCGCAAACTCTATCATCCTTGAAGTCAACTTGTACAGTGTGTGAATTGATTTATCTCTTCCTGCTTAGAGAATCGAAGAAACCGTCCATCCTGGCTATACACTTCTATGGCTTCCTCATCTCGCTACTCTTTCCTCGGGGAGGGAGGTATTCCCTTCTGAGTTCAGTTCTGCTATGTCCACAATCGAATATAGGGAGAAGTTAGAAGAATGAGAAAAGAAGTGGAGTGCGACCAATGTAGACGCATCTCCTTGTGAAGCCCAACCGGTGTAGCTAAGTCTTCACTAAGATGTGCAGGCATTTTTGGTGGAAGCTTGGACCATTGTGGTCTTATTTGGTGGCTTCTGCTTTGCTTTGACTTTGTAATTTGCTTGCACTGCATTCATCTTTTGTGCCTCGACGGATATAGCATCTTTTTAGTCCGTCCCTTTTTGAGGTCTTAGAAAAATTGTGTCAGCAGATCCTTCCCTCATCTGAAGCAACTATCGCAACCCCAATCTCTCCCATCTTTAGACGTCAATGCCGCAAAGATGAGGATAGAAACACACTACCAAGGTGTACTGCCCTTCGGAACTCCATGCAAGTCGAGCTAAGTGCAGAGTGCATGTGTTCAAGATTGATTTACTGGTGTAGAGTTGTACGGATGACTCCAAATGGTCTACTTAAGCACATATGACTTGATTTCTCGAATATGGTCTTATGGAACCCAAAGATTTTAAGTCACAAGACCTGAAGAGTCTAAATTCCAGATCCTAACCAGGCTCCTTACAATGAAAGTTAAAGGCCGTAATCAAGCTCCATCCTTTAGACTAGACTCAATCCTTAGTTCCAGAAATCAAACTTATTCTGAAAAATGCGAATGCAAATGCAACCATGTTTTTGTGAAGTGTATTTTTTGAAATTTACTCATTTTTATAGATTTTAAGGATTTTGTAATTTTATGAATTTTAGGACTTTGTATTTTTTTATGGATTTTATGGTTTTATAAACAAGTTTTTATTCATGAATTTTACAAGATATATTTTATTTGAGTTAAGTGCCTAATGTATTTTACAAATTTTATCTATAAAGTATTTTACAAGGATTGAATGGTTTTTACACATGTTTTAATAAATAGGATTTTAAATAAGTATTATACACATTTTAAGTACAAATTTTAAATACAAATTTTAATTACAAGTTTTAAGCATATTTTACTTATTTATAAGGATTTTATAAATAATAAATAAATATAAAAGTGGATTTTAAATTAACCCTTACCCACTTTTTATGGATTTTATAGATATAGAAAATACATAAAAGTACGAGTTATGGACGAAAGTATATATACAATATATACGCACCCCCCTATACTTAGCTTGTGCTATGTCCTCATAGCGTCAAAAGAGAAAAAGGAGTACATAACTCGTGCAAAGTAAAAGTGGGTGAAAAAGAATAAAGTGTACAAGTCAGTCAACCCCCCCTATACTTACGATCAGGTCATTGTAAGTATAACGGGAGAGCAAAAACGGGATGACTGAGTGAAAAAGAATAAATAACGAAGGTTCAAAAGGAAAAGAATACGAAATCATCGAAATCACTCGGTCCCCCCTATACTTAGGATAATGCATCCTAAGTATAGAAAAGAGTGTAGTTAAGAATCAGAGACCAGTGATTTGTGAAACCTATATAAAAGAATCAGAACAAAAAATAAAACGTGAATCAACGAACAATCGGTCCCCCCTATACTTAGGATATGGTATCCTAAGCATAGAAAACGAGCAAAAATGGGGACGATTGTGGTCTACGAAGAATATATGTGTTGTGGATCTCCAGAAATGAATGGCTCAAAAGAATTTGTACATGATGAGATGAAATGAAAGAATGATCATGAATCCTGTACAAAATAGATCACTTCAGCCAGTATCATATTGAATTTTCTGCTTTTTCTGTGCGTACTGCTCCTTGGCTGAAAAAGTAGAGCTTTCTCTGTAAGTGGACTCTGCACATGGCATGGCTCTCTTTTCTAAAATATGCGTCTCTGGAGTCGGACTACAAAAGGTGTCTATATGTGTAAGCATTACACCATCCGACTCTCTACGCTGAATAGACTGTATGATTTGTGCAATGTAATCGATTGACTCTTGTGCTGTAATATGTGTACTTTCAATCTGCGGCACAGAGATGTCTACTGCAGGTGACTGCTCATCTGAGTCTGATATGAACTCTGTCTCTGTATGTGAACAATCATCTGAAGAACTAGGTACCAAGTGATCTACCCTATCCTCGTGTAGGATATCTTGGGTATCAAAATAAACACTCTCAAGATCAGGAGACTGTGTCTCATCTATGTTCTGGCAATCTTTCGCTAGACCGGTGTCCTCTGAAGTGAATGACAATATTGATCTAGGACTGCTACATTCTCTCTCCATCTCAATGTGTATCTCTCCATTGTTTGTGCGGAAAGATACTCTCCCAGCATCATAATCGAAGAGTGCTCTTGCTGTCTGCAAAATGGCCTCCCGAGAATGATTGGAGCAAGGTGTAACTGTGTAGGGCATGTCATGTCTAGGACCATAAAGTCCACGGGAAACTGCGAGCCCTGAACGGTCACGATAATGTTCCTCAATACACCTCTAGGTCTCTTTATAGATCGATCTGCAAATTGAAGTATCGCTCGTGATTTATAGAGAGGACCTAGCTTGAGCTTATCAAGCAAAGAGGATGGAAGTAGATTGATCGAGGAACCATTATCTAAGAGAGTTCGATGGAATGTACTGTCTTCAATTTGGCAATTGACATAGTGAGATCCCAAATCTTTCTTCTTCTTGGGTACCTTGTTCTGAATCGCACATGAAGTATCCTTGGTCAATATATGCTTCTCAACTCGTGATCTTTTCTTCCTACGTATAGTACATTTGTTCCTCAACTGATTCTTGAGCATAGGAAAATGATCCAAGGCATCGTGCAGTGGAATCTTTAAAAAGATGTGATCTTTCAGTAATCGTTCGGTTTCTGGAGTGACAACATTCTTTTTGTTGTTTTTCTTTCCTCTTCCAAACAAAGCATCGGGAAAAGGAATAAAGTCAGAAGTCAGAAAATCAGGATTTTTATTCAAATTGGAATCAGCTTTTACATCGAGAGTTTCAGAATTATTTACAAAACTCTCTAAAACAAGGGAAGACATATTTTTGTCGGGGCTCTCTGCCTAATCTGGCGTGATGTCATCGTCTGAGTCGCCAGTGTCCATATCTGCTGTGTCGGCATTGCTCCCGTCTCTTGAGTCTGGAAAGTGGTCCTCATCATCTTGCGGTTTCTGCTCCTCGGCTTCTGAATCATGGTTCTGCTCGTGCTTCTCTAGTGCCCTCTTCTCTTCTCCAGCAGGTGCTTGTGGTGATCTACCGCTCCTGAGACGAATGAAGTTAGATAAAAATTCAGGAAATGAGATCTTACCTGTAGTGTCTACCTGATCTGGATGCCTCCTCTTATTGTTCGGGTTCATCTGAGGCTGGGCTGGGAGAGTGGTCTTCAACACAGTTAACTCATCCAGACAACGGTTAACCTGCTCCATCTCAGTCTTGTGTGCGATCTGGAGCGTACATAGCATGTCCATGATCTGGTTGAGTGCCTGGGCCTGTGAAGACATCTCTGGTTCGGTGTGGTGGCCCTGGCTTGCTCCTCTCTCCATCCTTCGCATGTAATGCTGAGAGGTGGAAGGCTGGGAGTATCGCTGAGGTGTGGAGGAAGACTGCTGCGGCTGCCGATAAGGATAGTTCGCTGAGTAATGAGCAGGGTGCTGATATGAATGCTGCGGTCTCTGATGGTAGACATTCAGGTGAGACTGTTGCAGCGTGAAGCTCTGACGGTGCTAGAATTGCTGACGTCCATGTTGCGGATGACCGTACGGCTGCTGCTGCTGATTCGGTATACTCGGCTGTTGCATCGGAGTATACCAAATCCCATTGATTTCGAGAGTGGCTTGCAGCTCCACCTCCATCTCGGTGGTGCTAGTGATCTGGCTGGGATTGGCGTGAGACTGATCCTCATGCCAATCGATCTGCGGAATCTCAGACTCGCTCTGGACGTAGTGGATCTGACGGGTGGGTGGAGCGGGTGCGATCCTCTGTGTTGGTTGCGCATTCAAAGAAGTCTGACTCTGCTGGTACTGGAGCTGAAGATCAGAGACCTTCTTCGAGAGATCACTCAGCTGCTGAGGTAGAGATGAGAGTTTCTCCAACTCTCGCAACGACTGTAGGTCCTGGACCTGCTTCTGAATCACGTCCACCAACGTTAATTTTTCGCTAATGTATCCCATGTTGGTGTTGGATTCAGAATCTGAGATATCCGCCACCTTGTGATGTTCTCGGTGATGTAGTGGTTGCGGGGCTTTCTGAAATTCCCGAGTAGAGTCTACGATTCTCGAGTTCTCAGCCATCCCTTCGAAGATGGCCCAGACCGACTCAGCGTCCTTGTTCAAGTAGCTGCCGCCACATGCGGCACTCACGAGCCCCTGAATTTCTGGATGGAGTCCTCCGAAGTAGTTTTGCATGCTCACCTTCATCGGGATCTCATGATGCGGGCATCTCTCTGTAAGGTCCTTGAATCGATCCCATGCCTCATGGAATGATTCGTGCGGCAGTTGCGTAAAGTTGGAGATCTGGATCCTCATCATGTTCGTCCTTCCTAGAGGAAAATATTTGCGCAGGAAGGTAGACTTCAGGTCATCCCTTGTAGAGATTTCCCTCCCCAGATGACTCAGCCAATAAAGAGCCTTATCGGCTAAGGCAAAGGGGAAGGCCTTGAGGCGTACGGCCTCCTGCGTCACTCCTGGATAGCAAGCCGTTCCGCAAATCATCTCGAACTACTGTAAAAACGTGAACGGCTCCTCTGTGGCATTCCCATAGTACTTGGGAAGCAAAGAGAGGAAGGACGGTCTCAGTTCGTATGGCCCTTAATTCGGCGATAGCCGAATCCAATGGTGGAGCGTTCTTGCGCCCGTGTCATACTCGTCCCATAAAGTCGCGGGAACCGCAGGCGGTAACTGGTTTCCGGCCCCTGCTCTCAGCGCGGCTATTTCAGCCCGCAGTTCATCTGAACTCTAAAATGTTCTCGAATCTGAATATTCATCTGCTGCAGTATGTCGAGAATGCCAATAGTAACATCTGCATTTGGTTCCGATCTTCCCTCCTGATGTTCCCCAGCTGGTGGCCTCTCTTCTGATGCTGGTCCTTTGCCACGAGCCATCTGATCGTTTTTTGAAATGAAAACTCTCGTTAGAACTCAGCGAAAAGTATGCGGAAGATCTAGATGATGTATTGAGGCAAGGGTCTGCCTCAATAGTCTGGCCAGGAGGCGAGGGAGTTTGGGTCTGACTCGCCTCGAGATCTGATGGGACCAGCTCGAGAAGAGGGTCATCTCGAGCCTGTGAAGATGTACGCTCGACGGTGGATGGTCGAAAGCTCACGGAGTCTGAGCCGAAGAGCCGTCGAGACGTCATCTTCGATGTCAAGAGGAATAGTCGGGAGAGCACGTTTACGATTCAAGTGGGAGAGAAAAATGCGTAAGCCGCGGAAACTCATGCCCGCAAGCAAACACAAAGCAAACCCCGTGTTCACCAACTCAACCCGATGAAGACCGTAAGAGTTCGAACTTTTTATCTTGTCAGTTTTATGGTTGTAATTAGCAAACAAGTTGCGGTTATCGTGGGCTGAGCGAGCCAATAGGTACCCGATGGTTTCTCTGAAATACTGGCCCGAGTCCTTACAAAAGGCCACTCGCACTCAGCCAGTATGGGAGTAGGTACGGACCGTTTCCGGCTACCCGTGTTACTTGAGGACAGAGCCTTGTGCAGTGTCCTCTAAACCTCCTACTCTGCTAAGTAAACACGGACCGTTTCTGGCTACCCGAGCTTACCCACTGAGGAACAATTATCAGGTGTATGAACCCAGTAGTATTTCGCGAGAAATACGGGGTTTGGGCTCTATCCTTATGGGTCGACTCTCTAGCTCGTGCACTCTGAGAAGTGTGTGGGGGTTACTCTCCCAAATCAATTGAGTCGTTTTTACGGCTTTTAGATCAGATAGGATTAGCAGTCCTGATTTTAGTTTTGCGGTTTTGTAATTTTTTTGGTTTTTTTCAAACAACGTCTACCGATTTTTTTCTTTTATTATAAAAACCCTAAATTCATACACCTAGGTTGCGAGTCCTAAGACCAACTACGTAGGCGCAATCAGATAGAGTCAAAAATCCTAAACAAGCATCTAGAAAACCGCGGAAAGCCGATAGTCGAGAAAAACCGCGGTGGGTGCCCTGATCCTCGGATACACGGTATCCGGCGAATTAGACCCCGAAAAAAATGGGGGGGGGGGTTGTTTATTGTTTATTACAGCTTCTCTCCCTTTCTCTCTCTTTTACAAAGAATACTCTAACTAAGTTCTGCCTTCTGCAGCCGACTCGTGAAGAAGGAGCCGGCCTCTGCTCTTTCAACTGAATCGGCTTCCGAAGAAGCCGATTGATCCTGCAAGCCCTGCAAAAAATAGTTAGTAGAGAAAACCGATCGAGAAAAGAAAACGAGAAAGCCGTAAGAAAAGCCGAAAGAAAAATTAAGAAAACAAAACATGAAGAAAAAGCCGTACGAAAAACCGTACGAAAAGCGAAACAAAAAGAAGAGAGAAAAATAAAATCACAAAGAAAGAAAAAATCAAAAAGTTCTAACGCCTCCCCAGCAACGGCCCCATTTTGATAGAGCTGGAAATCGGTTTCGCGGCTTTTTTAGAGAAAACATGGTCGATGTAGAAAAAGCCGCGAAACAATACGATCTCAGGTTGTATCAAACAAATTTGGTTTTCCGAAGGAAAACCTACACTAAATATTTTACCACGTAAGTGTGCCTGGGTCGAACTCAAGAATGCAGAATAGAATATTTTGATTTTTTCGGTTTTATTTTTGTGATTTTATTTTTATCTCTTCTAAAAGTTATCAAGGGAAGAAACTCTTTTTATTGATTTTTATTTTTATTTATTTTTTATTTTATTCTTTTTGAATTTTATTTGATTTTCAAAAAGGGATATTTTTCAAAATGATTTATTTATTATATAATAGGTGGATATTATATAGATGATACAATATAGTAGGGTGAAGCGGATCGAGCAACGAGCTCGAACAACACAAGAAAACAAATCAAAACGAGGCGAAATTCGAAGAATCAAAACACAACAAAAACACGACAAAATCTCACGAAAATTTAATACTAAGTAGATGGGGTAGTTGCGTAACTACCCTAAAGAAATCGTCAAAAACAAAGGTCAAACGTGGTCAAAACAACCCCTACAGCCCAGGGGCATAAGCGTAAAAAAACTAATTAAAATTGTTGTAAAAAGGTCCAGAAAGGACTGTTCTGTAAAGAAAATACAATTTTTTTACATTTAGGTCCCTATGGAGGGACCTAAATGTAAATAATGGAAACCTTGGAGGCGGAATTAATTTCTGGAAAGCCTGCTGGGTTTATGATGCAATTTCTCCATCGGTTTGGAACGGAGGGTCGATATTATATCCCGTGGGCGTTGATCAGACGTCTGTGCTCTTGCCACGTGTCGAGCACCTGTAGCTCGACTGTTCTTGGATCTGTTACGCGCGTGACGAAGGAGGTCTCTTCTTCGGATTTTCACGATCAAACGTCGGCGATCTGAGCGCTCCTGCGGGGCCAGAGGGGTGGCTCCTCCACCCCTCGAGCTCGCCCGCGGGTGGGTGTTGATGGCGGCGAGTCGAAGCGGCGAGGATCCGACGAAGAAGATGGCTGTTCACAGATTCTGGAGATTCATACAGGCTGCCATCTCATCTTCGAAGTCAATTT
Source organism: Ottelia alismoides (assembly GCA_037367405.1). Taxonomy (NCBI): domain Eukaryota; kingdom Viridiplantae; phylum Streptophyta; class Magnoliopsida; order Alismatales; family Hydrocharitaceae; genus Ottelia; species Ottelia alismoides. The sequence continues at coordinate 254,378 of JAZKJV010009762.1, read as the reverse complement.
TCGTGCGGATGAAGGCTTCCAGGAACTTGACAATTGCTCCTAATTGTAGTTGGACCTGCAAGTGAAAGATTGATTCGCTCGATTCCGGAGGAATCGGCGCAAGGGTAATCGGTTTGCAAGTTCAAAATGTGAAGAAAAAGTCGGTTTCTGGATTTTATTGAAAGGTGCGTGAGAAGGTGCAGAAATGGAGTCGTGATTCGAAATCGATTTAAAACGAAGTTGGAAGGGATTACGAAGGGGCGTCTAACCTAAATGCTTAAACTACCTAATCACGCGATTAACGTCACTAATTGACGCACGAAAATCGAGGAAAAATACTGAGAAGTGAAGGGAGTAGTTCTGTGGAATCCAAGGTATATAACCTGGAAATGGAGCTCGACGGTCGACCATGGCCGGAGCGTGACGCGTGCGTGTCGGCGATGCAAGGGCTGACGAGCGCCTTGGAACCTCCTCCGATGTCTCCTCCTCCACGCGAGCACCTTCAAGCAGAGCTGTCACCTCCTGAGCGAGCGACGCGAGGCTATGAAGTTTGGGGAGTCGGGCAACTGGAGCTGGAGCTCAGGTTGTTGGAGTGTTAAGGTCGTTAATGGCGATCTTTGAGGGCTTTTATAGATCAATGGAATGCTCCCCAAGTAAAATCGAAGGGTAGGTGAGGTAGAGGGTTGTTAAGGGAGTAGATCCAGTTGTTTAGATAGCTCGGAGGTGGTATGTGTTGCGCAGGAGAATTCATGGAAGGTGGCCTGTTAGAACAGACGGTTGAACTGAATCTTGGAGAAGAAACACCAGGTGCTGACAAGTGTCAGCACCTGGTAGGCCAGAAGCTGAAATTCAATGTAAAATCCATATTAAATAGTAATTAAGTGTATTTTAATTAGGTTTAAATACAAGAAATGTAAATAATTAAATATTCTTAATTATAGAATAAATACTTTTTATAAATAATAAATATTATTCAAAATATAGATATTATATTAATAAATATGTATTTATAAATAGGTTTTAGATTGTTAATTTAATAAATAAATACTTAAAAATTAATTTTATATTTTCTTAATTATTAGAATATTAAATAAGGTTTATGTGAATTTTTATAGATTTTAATAAATTAATTTACATATTTTAATAAATATGGTTAGTATCTAGTTAGTTCATTTATACCTATTTTTTAGGGTTTTTGATTAAAATAATAAATATGCTCCAAAAATTATGAAATAATTTAGGGTGAAAATACAAGATCATGAAATAATTTAGAAATTATAAAATTGAGAAAACTATAAAAAATTGTATGTTACATAAAATAAATAGCCGAGAAACCCCGTTGTCTTTTGGTCCCAAAACCGACTTTTTGCAAACGGACTCCGAATTCGATGAAACCACCTTTATTATTAGAGAATATTATTTCATGAACTTTAAAGGTAAGTAGAGTGAAATTGTAGTTCGTATGAGGAAGTTATGATGTTCGGAAGTTGAGATTTTGACAATTTACAGGCTGAGTTTCTTGGCATATATACAGGGTAATATTTTTAGCTTATTTTTATATTTTTATATACATTTTTAGAAATAATTAGGAGAAGAGTTTGGTGAAAAATATGTATATAGGAGTTAATTAAAAATCTTTGAAGTTTTGTATTTATTGATAAATAGTAGAAGGTGTTTGTGTGTGTGTTAATTTATTTTTTTCTGGTTTTCTTTCCTTATCTCCCCCTACTTTTCGGTTTGTCGACCAATCCATACTGACTTGGTCTCGGGGGTTGGGCTATAAATATATCTTACAGCAATATTTATATTTTAAGTCCTATTGTATATATATACATATATTCAATCTGCCTTTTCTTTCTGTTCTTGTTCTTTATTTATTTACATGATTTTGATGGTTAAAAATAGTTTTTTATTCATGAATGATGATTTATTAAAAGATGGAAATTAATGGATATTTACATGTATTTGTTAAGGGTTTTAAGACAAAATGCAACAGACAAGTTAAAGAATCATGGATTCATCAAGTACCCACTTCTTGGAGGGTCTGTGTAGACTACAGACAATTGAACAATGCCACCAAGAAGGATCATTTCCCGCTGCCTTTTATTGATCAGATTATAGAGAGGCTAGTTGGGAAGAGTCATTATTAATTCCTTGTCGAATACTCCGGCTACAATCAGGTGGCCATTGCGCCCGAAGACCAGGACAAGACTGCATTTACCTGTCCATTTGGGGTATATGCTTTCAGACGGATGCCCTTTGGTCTATGTAACACCCCGACGACATTCCATAGGTGCGTGTTCTCCATCTTCTCGAACATGGTGGTTAAGTGCTTGGAGGTCTTCATGGATGACTTCTCGGTCTATGGCAATGGGTTTGATGCTTGCCTTGACCGCCTAGACCGTGTCCTTCAGAGATGCATCGAGGCCCATCTTTTTTTATCCTGGGAGAAGAGTCACTTCATGGTGACTCACGGGATGGTGCTTGGTCATATCATCTCCAACAGGCGCATGGAGGTTGATCCGGCCAAGGTGGATATCATCAGAAAACTCAATCCACCGTCTAACTTGCGACAGTTACGGTCTTTTATGGGGCATGTCGGTTTCTACCGACGATTCATTCATGATTTCAGCAGGATTGTCCGACTGTTGATGGATTTGCTGACCAAAGACACTGAGTTCATTGTAGATGATAAGTGTCTTGCATCATTTGAGACTCTCAAGAGTCTAGTTGTTGAGGCTCCTTTCCTTCAGCCGCTTGATTGGTCTCTTCCATTCGAGATCATGACAGATGCCTCCGATTTTGTCGTAGGAGCCGTGCTGGGACAGAGGAGGGTTGGAGCGCCATTTGCCATTTACTACGCTAGTCGTACTTTGGATGTTGCACAGTGGAACTACACTGTCACTGAGAAGGAGATGCTAGCTGTAGTTTTTGCGTTGGACAAGTTCAGGTCATACATCATTGGATCAGAGGTGACTATCTTTACTGATCATACCGCCATCAGGTACCTCATGGCAAAGAAGGATGCCAAAGTGAGACTGACTAGATGTATCCTTCTACTCCAGGAGTTTGATATCAAGATTAAGGATAAACCTGGAGTCAAGAATGTGGTGGCAGATCATCTCTCCCGATTAGAGCATCTTGAGGAATCTGAGCAGACTGATCCCATTTTTGAGACCTTCCTATATGAGGTGATCCTTGCTATCGCTTTGCTCCCGTGGTACGCCGACATTGTGAATTATCTTGTTGCCAAGCGAGTTCCACAAGGTTGGCCAGTGTCGCAACCCCGATTCCTGGACCGTCGAATCCTCCCATATCCGGATCTGGTTACTCAGCAATAATTTATCCAGCAATCACAACTAACATTCAGAAACAAATTGCAAATAAGAATACTCAAAAAGAAGTATTTAATACTTTTCCATTCACAAAATAAAGTTTACATGATCCATTTTCCCACTACAACCATTTACATGTACATCAGCTGAAAGGAAATACACAGAAAGATTACTAACTAGCTTACAAAGTAAAGCTACCCTGGCTGGCTAGATGTCTACTAGGTTAGCTGGCTAGATTACTAAAGTCCTTATGATGGCTCACCGACACCTGTTGGGTTTTCCATAAATCATAGGATAAAAATTAGCGAATGCTAAGTAACAAAGAAGAGAAAAGGAACCAAATTGTGTAATTTTTCAAAACTTGTTATCACAAAAAGTTTCATTCCTTCTCATTAATTTATGTCCTATTCCTTTTCTATTCCATGTTAGGGATTAGTCCAGGGAAACCCCACCATTCTTGGACTCCGAAGGTTTGGACCCTTTGGGATTGGAGATTGTGTTGATCTTGGTAAGCTTATGCTGTTGCACGTTTCCTCAACCAATCCTCCAATACTACCATGACAATTTCCTTTTCTTTTATTAATCAGGGTCTCAAACCCTCAGCCTGGAAAACAAAGGAGCACACCATCCTCGAGGACTCGGTTGCTTAAAACCTCAGGCAAACATTATAACCTAGCGGCTTAAAATACCCAGCCGCTATTGAACCACCCGTGCCTCCACATGGCACGACCACATCTTCCGTCATTCAACCTGAATATATTGGCTCCCGGTACCACGCGTTGCAAATCATTCATTTCGTCCGCACTTATGATAACAGGGCAACCATGTACCACCTAGGTAGGGAAACGCCAATACGAGTTCCTTTCGACAAACCTACAGGTTGCATGCCCGACCTGTAGTTCTACTCCCAGTCATCCTTAACGTGACTCACTACCTTTTTCAGGATCCTACTTAAAACACATCAATTCCCATTATGTAATTCCTCAATTCAGCCTTATATTTTCATAACTATAAAATACTGAGTATAGACTTACACATATATTAATTCATATATTTATATACTCATAATTATGCTCATTTTAACTTCCAAACCCTAACTTTCCAAGCCACTACATTAATTCGATACTTAAATCTTATTTTAGTGGGAATCACAAAGCAACTTTTCATATTTTCTCAAAAATAACCAAATTAGAGTTCTTCGTAGCAAAGAACATAAAATCAGAAATTTCAATGATCTCATATGAAAACCCAACAGCAAAAGGAAGGATTTCGTTACCTAATCGAGCTCTCTCTCACGTATGTAGCGCTTTATCGTGTTTCGTTTTCAGAAAGGATGATTTAAGGCCCCCTGAAACGATCGAATTTCATTTCGTATCAAAAACACTAATAAAGTGTCAAGAACACGAAGAACGAATGAAGAACATGAAGAACACCAAAAACATATTTTCTCTTGAAATTTCGGCAAAGCTTCCCCTTATATGGGGTGATATTTCTAGGAAATGTTGGCAGAGTTTCCCCTTATATCGGGACATATTTCTTGGAAATTCTCGACAGAGTTTCCCCTTATATCAGGACATATTTCTTGGAAAATTTCAGCAGAGTTTCCCCTTATATAGATCATATTTCAAAAAAAAATGAAAAGAGTTTCCTCTATAAAATCAATCGAGAGGAAAACAATAGCGAAACTGAAAGAATATACTTGAACTGCAAGCGATGTAGAATCGGTAGACACCACACGTCTTAGGTGAGTGAATGTGTGACGAATCACAAGGTTCACTGACATGCACAGCCGCCCGCACCTAAGTAATGTATTACACATATTTCTCCATCAAAATAACTATAAAAGTGGAAAAGAAAGAACAATAACCAATGGAGAATTGGTAAACACCACGCATCTTAGGTGAGTGAATGTGTGACGAATCACAGGGTTCACTGATGTGCACAGCTGCCCTCACCTAAGTAGGGTGTTACACAGATTTCTCCTCGAACCACAAATCAGAAAGACAGATGAATCAAGAACAAACCTTGGAAGAAAAGAAGATGAATAGAAAGCCTAGCTTACCAAGCAAACTAAGAGAGGATCATACCTTCCTCCTCCTCGTTCTCCCGGCAGCGCTTCGCTAGCGCTCTTTCCCCGCCTCCCACTCCTCCTCCCGACCTCTCAACCCTAGCCCTTGGGTAGTGGTGGTAGTGGAAATTGTAGAGAATGAATGGGTAGGGGGTATTTATAGGCTCTAGAAAACCACTAACCATGGTTAGAAAACCATGGTTTAGACCTTAACCATGGTTTAGCAGCCCATGATTTTGGCCCATGGTTTTGGCCAAAACTTATCCCAAACTTGGGGCTTAAGTTAGAACATTCCAGATGATTCTAGATTCGCTAATGATGCTTAATTAACACAAATCGTGATTAACTTTCACTAATCGCGATTTAACTTTCGCGGTTTACGCTCATCTTTTGCTAATTATTGATTAGTGTTGCTAATGATCATTAGCGATTTTCAATCTGTCATTAGTTTCTTTAATCACACTTAACTAGTCTTAATGACAGTCATTATGGGTTAATGACTTCTTAACCCTCCTTACTTCTCTTTCTTCCGAAAATCATAACAAATCGAAATGAAGTCCGATTCACACGAAATAAATTCCGTTGGTTTTAACTTGACGAGTCAGATCTTATGATATAAGATCCGAGAGATGCCAAGTTCATGCCTTTACAATTATAAAAACCTTAAAGGAAGTCTCATCCTCGAGACTAGAAATGCAGGGATAACAACCTTAAAGAGGATTGAAACATAACAACCTTAAAGAGGATGAACGTCCTTTCATTTATAATGAACATATACAGAATACAAAGTGTTATCATTCAAATAAGTACGGGTATTTCTCTCTCATTTCTGCCTCAGGTTCCAATGTGGCTTTTTCAAACTCTTGGTTCCGCCACAATACTTTAACTAGAGGCACTTGTTTGTTTCTCAACTTCTTGATATCCCTTTCAAGTATTTGCACAGGTATCTCTTGGTATGTCAAGTCTGGCTCAACATGTAAATCATCATAACTTATCTTATGCTCTGGATCCCTAACGTACTTTCTCAAATTTGATACATGAAATACATCATGTATTGCTGAAAGATGTGGAGGAAGCGCAAGTCTATAAGCGACTTTTTCAATCCGTTGAATAATTTCAAAGGGACCGACGAACTTGGGTGCCAATTTCCCACGCAAGCCAAACCTCTGAACTCCCTTCATAGGCAATACTTTGAGAAATACAAAGTCGCCTACTTCAAACTCAAGGTCTCTTCGCCTGGTATCACTATAGCTTTTCTGGTGACTCTGAGCAGTTAATAGCCTTTTTCGAGCAAGCTTTATAACTTCCCGTGTCTCCTGGAGTCTATCTGAATCATAAAGGTTCTTTATCCCAAGATCTTGCCAACATAGAGGAGTAGTACGCCTACGTCCATATAGTACTTCAAATGGTGCCATGCCAATACTTGTATGGTAACTGTTGTTGTATGTGAATTTTGCAAGAGGCAAATGTTTCAACCATGATCCTTTCCATTCTAAGGCACATGCTTGTAACATATCCTCTAAAGTCTGAATAGTTCGTTCTGATTGACCATCTGTTTGTGGATGATATGTTGTGCTCAAGCATAACTGTGTACCTAAGGCTTTCATGAAGTTCTCCCAATAGCGTGAGGTGAATCGTGAATCTCTTTCAGAAACTACTTCCTTTGGGATACCATGGAGGCGTATCACATGTGTAATATATAACTTAGCAAGCTGGCCTGGAGTGAAAGATAAGCTTATTGGAATGAAGTGTGCTACCTTGGTCAGACGATCTATTATTACCCATATACTATTGATGAATACTCATTCATCACTCTTTATTCTTATATTTTAGCTACAAAAACCTTTGCAAATGCATGTAGATATGTGTAAATAGAAATAATTACCAAAAGCATGCATTGTGTAAAAATATATAATTAGCATGTTTTTGTGCAAAAATAAAAGAATAAAGATTAAAAAGAAAAAGAGGGAAATATTTAGAATAAATATTGAGCAACCTAACCTAAGGGAGGGCTCAGCATGGGCCTGACCGCATAAAAGCCAAAGTAGAGGGAGATAGGGGCTCATGTGTGTAAATACTTATGTAAATAAATAAAAGTATTTTCCTCACAAAAATAGACTCAAATTGGTTTGTAAATATTTATATATATTCCTTAGTATAAAAACAAGATAAAAATGAAAGAAAATCAAAAAGAACAAAAACATCACTATCACCTTGTATATAGACCACTATACCTATATTTATTTAACCTTATAAATAAATAAAATTAATTTCCAAAAATCTTGTAAATATCTTATATTATGTAATGTAAATAAATAAAATAAAAATAATTAAAATTAAAACAAAATAAAAATAGCAAAATTAAAAACACAAAAATATATTGTAAATATACCATGCATATAAATGTATATATGTATTTATTTTACCTATGTATATAAATAATTAAAATAAAATAAAAATATCTTTTTATTCCTTATTTTATAATGAAAATAAATAAAATATAAAATAGGAATAAAATTGTTTTTTGCACAAAAATAAGAAATTAAAAATCAAAATCCTATATATTGTATATATACCTATATATGAACCTACTATGTAAATACACTTTTTTTTACTTTGAAAAATTAATCAAAAATTACTAAAAAATAGAAAAAAAATAAAATAAAAATATTTTATGTTTTAACTTTTTGCAAATTCAGCCATTTGCTACCTTAATTTTCACCTTCAAAATCCAGCCACGTGGCCGCTTCCTACTGGTCCTGGGGTTGTTGACCGCCCGGTCAACTACCCCCCCCCCCCCAGGACCACTTCCCACGGGTCCTTAGCGGGTATCCATTTTCTCGGATTTTTCCCCGCTAAACCCGATCATGCCTTGCTCAAACCCTGGGTCCGAATTAATCTTGAGATATCCATCACCCTCGCCGGAGTTTTTGCCTTGGGATCCGCGCTCCAGATTACCCTACCCGCGCGCTCCTTTTCGGACCCTCCAGCTTATATAACGCCAGCTCCGCCACCTTCATTGCCTATCTTTGGCCATTCGATTCCACCTCCCGTGAGCTCCATTGCGTAGGCGAGAGTGACAGCTTGTCCCTCGTGGTGTCGAAGCGAGGAGAGGGAGCGAAACCACTGATCCGACGAAGCTTCGCCGCCTTGCTCCGCCACCAGCAGGAGCATCAAGCCTCGGACGTCGGCGCTTCGTGAGGCGAAGACCCAGAGCTGTGCAAGCTCGCCCACAACCCATTCAGCCACCCAGGTAGCTCCGTTAGCTTTTCCTTTCCGTTAATTTTAGAGTACCCCCAAATCGCTTCGCCGTCGCATTTCGCCGATTCCGACCACCACACTGCCTCGTTCGACCATCGGAATCCACATTCATCTTCGTCGTACTCCCGCGCACCTTCTCCATCCCTCCATCCAACCCAGCTCGCATAGGAGCTGGGATTCGAGCTCCTCCGTCCCCCCTTCGCCGGAGCTCGCCTATATCGCCCCACAGTTCACCGTCACCTCGCCTAACCAGGTCGAGGAAGTTTGCCCTCGACCCGCGAGCCTTCTGGATTGTTTTGCAGGTACAGTGAGGGCCATCTGAGGTCCTTCGACATCGAGCCAGGAGGCGTACTTCCACCGACCTCGCCGGAGCTCTCCAGAGCCCGGTTGGGTCATCGGAGCCTACCGGCAGACGCAGAGGCCCACGCCAGACCTTTTCCGATCACCAGCACCCCGCGAGGAGGTCAGGAGCACACGCACGAGGCTGGTGAACTTCGCCGGTGACTTGTTCTTCCTCGACCTTCAGCAGCCGTCCGATCAGACCTCCAGCTCCAGTTTGCATCTGGGTCGTCCGTTCAGGAGCCGCATTCACCGTCAGATCTGAGGAGGATTGATCCCAGTCGTCCGATGCACGAGGGTTAGCCACCTGCGCCCTACACCGTTCGATCCTCCACGTGGTTGAACCCCCGCCGTCGGATTCGCTCGAGGAGCCTAGCTGTGGAGCGCCCGTTGTTCCCAACCGTCAGATGCTCCACGTGGCCTTCATCCAGCCGCTCCATTAATAAAGGGTAAACTACCCTTAAGCCCTTCTGTTTATTGCATTTCGTAGTTAGTCCTTTAAATGCGTAATACAGTTGTTTAGTTTTTGGGATATTTGCATAGAGACCCTAGTGCTTGCATTTATTTGCTGATATGCCCCTGTGCGTTGTATGACACGTGCATCGACACGTGATTTTCTGGTTTATTTGCATTACATGCCCCTGTAGTTCTGGTTGTTCCTTAATGAATGAATACTTTTAGAAATTGCATTTATACCCCTGTATGTGATACATTTGAGCATGTGCAGATATTTTTGGGTAATTTACGAATAAGTCCCTGGACTTTTGGTACCTGTTACCAAATAGCCTTCGGAACTTATTTTCTTCACATTTGGGTCCCTGAGTGCCCCAGACACGCACATAGCGCGTGACTTCCTGGGTTAATTGCACCAGACCCCCCAGACTTTCGGGTATTTGCACTTTGGTTCCTATGCACTGTGCCCCTTCTTTATTTTTGGATAAAATAGCAAAATACCTCCAAATCCAACGAAAATTAGATACATGGCTCCTGCCATAGTGTAAAATTTTTAGGATTTTTGAGGACATTTTTGTTTTCATTTGATATTTTTAAAAATTAAAAAACCTCCATTTTTGCTACTGTCTAATTTTTAAAGCCACAAAAAAATATTAAATAGTGTCTAAAAATTACAAAAAAATTGTCTACTATCTATTTTGTTGTGTTTGATTTTCTAGCCAATTTTGGCTATTTTTCATTACTGAAAACCACTAAAAATTGAAAAACACTCAAAATCTTATAAAAATTCTAATAAATAAACCAAAAATCCAAAAATAATAAATTAGGTGCTTAAATTTTCCTTGTTTTATTCTCTTTACAGGAAAATTACCTCCCAGCTAATTTGGGGCCTTTAGATATTTATCTAGGCCCTTTTAGCTCGGCCAGACAGTACCTACTGTTTTAGTCACTTTTAGATTTTTAGAAAATTATATAAATATCAGAAAATACCAAAAATTCACCAAAAATACTAAAAATTATAAAACACATAAAAATATTTTTGTTAGAATTTTTGGTTGGTTTTTAGTGCATTAAATAAATTGTTGACCTGTGTTGTTTTCTTGTTTTCATTATTTTCTTAATTAACTAAAAATCCAAAAAAAATATAAAATATTTAAAAACCACCAAAAATACTTATTTTATTTTCTTTTATTTCTTTTTGACTACTTCGTAGGCCGCGAGGCCAACCCGTTCTCCTTGTGATCGACCCTGGTCGCTATACTAGGTTAAATTAATAGCAGGACCGCTATTTTGTGTTTGATTGATTTTATCTCTCTTGGTGGTCTATATTTTTCTTGATTGACCTAGCTGAGTGATTGAGGTCGCGACGACTGATTGATACCTTTACCTTGGTCATTTGGCCGGTTATCAGAATGACGCCGTTGCCGGGGAGCACGACTTAGTAGTTTTTATTTTATTTTCATTTTTGTTTTCGCGGCTTTTTCGCGGCTCTTTCAGAGCTCGCGGCTTTTTCGCGGCTTTTGTTTATATTTTATTTTTGTTTTATTTTATTTTATTTTATTTTCTTTTGTTTTTGTTTTTATTTTATTTTTGAGTGTTTATTTTATTTTGCATTTTTGCATGTATACCCTCACATTAGTTCCATTTATTTTTCTTATTATTATTATTTGATTATTTTGGTCTGACCACTTATCTCTGTTTCTTGCGAGGGGCCTGAGGACCGAGGCGACCGATTTCGAGAGGCTGACGCAACCGAGGAACTTGGAGGCGGCTCCCTTCTGTACGGAGCTGCAGGAGAGCGTGAGAGGAGAGCTGAGTGGGAGAGGAGTAGATTAGGTTTTATTTTATTTTATTTGATCATTATTGTAATAATACATGTACTCAGAGACTGGACACTTGGACTCTTTGACTTAGCGGGTCTGTTTCGTCGAGCACCGGTGTGCTCGGGGGACCCTTAGGATTTTTGCGGCTTTCTCGCGGTTTTGTTTTCTTTTCTTTTTAGATGCCTTTTCCGGTGTTTACGCGGTTTTTATCGAGCCCCTAGACTTAGGATTTTCTGCTTGCTTGTGCCGTAATTAGTAGGGTCCCCACACTTAATTATTTATCTGTTCCTATAGTGCGCTTAATTGGACCTACTAATAATCAATTAATAAAAATAACTGACTCATCTCCTTTGTAGCCTACGTGCCGCAGCCTGCCCCGTAAAGCGCTTTCTCCTACCCCCGATTTGTCGGGCAGAGGAGGGGTGGGCCAAGACCGGACCCTTCGGCTTGGAGGTCGGTGACTAGTTAGACGGTTCTGCGAGTAGAATTGCTCATCTAGGACTCGGTTTTTATCGCTGCATCATTTAGGGTAGTTTATTTTCAGTCTTTATATTCTGAGTGGATCACTTACATGTAGAGTGCTGGAGGCAAGGTATGCATTTCTATCTCAGCATGCATCATTGATTTCATCGCGCATCGGCTTTTTCGTCTTCTCCCCCCTGTTTTGGATTAAATAACCAGGAGAACCGAAAAATTCGTTAGGCCTTTGTTTTTATTGAAAAAAATTAAAAAGAAAAACCATAAAATTGGGACTGCTAAGACTATTGACCCTAAAAGACACCTCTCTTAAAAACTTGTCTTGGGGAGAGCAACCCCCTCATTGTTTGGTTTGCTTGCGCGAGAGAGTGACCCGCACCCTAGGTAGAGCCCTCCAGTGCTATCTCCAGCTGACTACCGACTCTTCCGTGCGGGCCAGTCGGTTGGAGTAGTATCGGGTATCCTAACAGGTCACGTAAGCGCTCTGATAGACTGATTGTTCACCTAATAAAAACTGACAAGATAATTTGACCGAACCTTCACGGTCTCCATCTAGCGTTGCGTTGTGAACAGAGGGATTTGCATTCTGATCATAGTTTTTCCAGATCCCATCCGCACTACTCGACCAGATCACGATGATGGGTAGACGCTCTCTTAGGCAGCCTCTGGCTGCACCGCTTTCGGGCACGTCTACCCAATCATCTAGGTTGGCCCGTGAGAGCCGAGACCAGTTCTCCGAGCCCGAGTACGATTCCACCCTGTTCCCCCTCGACCCCCTTTCTTTCGGTTTTGAGAGATATGAGCCAGAGGAGAGACTCACAGATTTTTCAGCACCTGAGTTTGGCTCGTTTGATTTTGCAGACGCCATGGCCGGCAGTTCTGAGGATCGCTCCCGTCAGCCTGAGCATTTCGTATTGGATCAGGGAGCGATCAACTCCACCCTGATCGCCTCGTTAGAGACCATCCAGCAGCAGTTAAGGGATCAGGGAGCATTCATGCTCGACATGAGGAGAGAGATGGAGCAGATGCGAGCAGAGAGAGCAGAGCACGAGCAGAGGAGAGAGGGACCGAGGATCCCAGAGGATGCTGATGCAGCAGCCGCAGCAGCAGCCGCAGCCGCGGCAGGAGGAGCACCACGACCGATGCGGGAGTTGCACAACCCCGGATCGACGCTGACGCATCACTGGGTAGTACTTCCATCCATCGTGGAGGACTTCAAGTTCCCCCCGAACACCTTGCAGCTACTCCCTCGCTTCCACGGGCTCGCTACTGAGGAGCCCCATCTCCACCTCCAGGAGTTTCTGATGATTTGCAGCACTGTCCACGACCGTCAGGTGGACCAGGACATGATCCGGATGATCGCCTTCTCCTTTTCCCTAGCAGACAGAGCAGCCACGTGGCTAAAGCACTTGGGGAGGTTTGTGTACATCCGGGAGCAGCTCCGTACCGAGTACTTGAACAAGTACTATCCACTCGGACGGACCAATGCAGCGAGGGCCCTGATCAGCAACTTCTCCATGCTCCCCAACGAGCAATTCCATGAGGTATGGGAGAGGTTCCGTGAGCTCACAGACCGATGCCCGCACCATGATATCTCGAAGCCGAACCTTGTGCAGAGCTTCTTCAGCGGGCTGACACCAGAGCTCCAGGGCTTGGTGAACGCTTCTTGTGGCAGGTCCTATTTCGCCAAGGATCACGACCAGGTCTGGGCCATCTACGAGGAGATGGCCGAGAACTATATGGTGATGTCCCAGACCCGGTTGTATACACAGGGCAGACCCCAGCAGCAGCCAGGACCCGTGCAGTACCAGAGGATAGCACGGGTCGATGCCGATCCATCCAGTTCATCCGCAGTTGCAGCAGTACAGGCAGAGTCGTCCGCTGCGGATATGGGTATCATCAGCGAGAAGTTGGACCGCATGGAGCTGATCGAGAAGAAGCAGTGCCAGGGTATCACTCAGATGGAGCAAATGGCACAGACTTTGAGCGACATGAAGACCCAGCTTATGTGTCTTCAGGAGGCACAAACGGCTTCCCAGCCCCGTCTTCAGTCGCGAGGTGATACCGGCGGCAGCAGCAGCTCGTCCCAGTGCTCCAGCTCCTTTCAGCAACCTAGACAGGTTCACCTTGTAAGGCGGAGCCGTACCAGCAGCAGCAGCCTTCTTACCAGTCCCCACCATCTCCAGACTTGCAGATGGTGGGATACCAGCCGGATCAGCCTCTGGCAGTACTCCCGCCAGCCCAGTACGATGCAGAGCCGTTGATGGATGTCAACGGGATTTGGTATGACCGTCCTCAGCCTGGGATCCGACGAGACCATCCCGGATTCAGGTGGGGGAGTGGAGGTACCCAGCCCCAGCAGCAGTCATCCGGTCAGGGAGGGCAGTATAGCCAGCAGAGGGATCACCAACAGCAGCAGCCCCCAGCCTACCAGCCACACCAGCAGTCGTCCTTCGTTCCTCGTCCCTATCAGCAGCAGGGACAACCTTGGAGATGTGAGCAGCAGTCTCACCAGCCACACCAGCAGCAGCATCCTTCCTCCTACCCCTCTCAGCACCAGCAGCACCAGTTCCAGCAGCCCCAGCACCAGAGAGGCTACCCGTCGGGCTCCCATGAGAGCCCCGCCTTGGACGACATAGCCCGCCTCCTCACGGACCAGCAGGCTACCTTTAGATGGGAGATGGACGAGTTCCGCCAGGAGATGCGGGACCTGATGAGAGGGAAGGCTGCCATCCCTGCACAGATAGAGCCGAATCCGAACAGCCTGAAGCGGAAATCTGAGCAGGTAGTTTCCACTGAGCATGCCACTCCTAGTGATCCATTTGACGATATGTCTTCAGATCTGTTTGATGCTGATTTTGTTACACTTAGGATCGGTAGAGCACCAGCAGGCGGCGCCTCATCTGAGCGACGACTCGAGGATCCACCCAGGGCGCCAGATGAGGAGGAGGAGAGCGGTACTGAGGCCGCACACGATGATGATGGTGGTACTGATGCCACCAAGGATGCTGATTCCACCGGCGGTACTGAGGCCGCCGCTTCACCAGTTCGAGGAGGTGGTACTGAAGCCACTAGAGTAGCCGAGCCAGCACGCGGTACTGAGGCCGCGAGACGTCTAGCAGAGCCATCTCGAGGTGGTACTGAGGCCACCGGTGTTCGTTTTGAGAGAGATGTTGTTTTTCCTTCTGTTGATGTATCTCAGAACACTGTTTTGAATAAAGAAAAGGTTTAGTTTCTTCTAGTCCCACTGTGGTGATTGATGTATGTGCGGATCCGGCCGTCGAGCCGTCTAGACCTTTTCCTAGTCCTTCATCTGAGAAGGACCCTGTGATCCCCTTCCCTAGAGCCCTTCAGATGGGGAAGGGGAAGAAAAGAGAAAAAGACCCAAAAAAGAGAGAGCAGGAAGAATTCAGCCAGAGCATGATCGACAGATTTCACATACAGCTGACCCTTCAGGAGCTTTGCAGCACATCCCCCTTCTTCAGTGATCTTTGAGAGATAGGACCACAGTCAGGAGGAGGAGGAGGAACCATCATTCAGAGATACATGTGCTGACGAAAGCCACGTGCTTCGCGATCCAGAACCGTCTGCCGGCCAAGAGGCCAGATTCAGGAGCCCCGTACGTCAGATGCTAGATTAGTGAGCAGAGGTTCGATCGTACTCTATTGGATAGCGGATCGTCTATCAACCTCCTTCCGGCAGCACTACTCGACCGCTTCGAGTTGGGCACTCTTCGACAGAGCAGGACAATCCTTCAGTTTGCTGATCGATCTGTCAAGAGGCCGAAGGGGTTGTTGCGAGATGTTATCGTCACTATTCAGGGCCTGCAATTCCCCGTGGACTTCGTAGTATTGGACATGGAGATCCCTGATTCAGTGGCCGATACCCCCATCATCCTCGGTCGTCCGTTCTTGGCCACAGCCAAGGCGGTGACTGATGAATCTGTGATTCATCACTTCAAAAGTCAAAAATAGAGCCTTGTTCCCGAGAAAATAGAGGCATATTTCCCTTTATATTGCATAAATAGCATTCATGCATGCATTCATAATTCATACATTTTAGCAGCTCATTTGCATTTAAATAAGAAGCCAAAAATCCCTTGTAAAACACCCATGCACTAAAATAGCCTCTACTCTATGATATGTACTCCTCAGTTAATAATATAGGGAAGAAGGCCAGAAATCCCCTTTGTAAAATAGCCAATAAAGCCTGAGAACCCCTGTACACTAGAATGCACATAAAGCCCTCATGCAAACTCTGAATTAGGTCTACTTACTCTTAGAATACTACACATTAAAAGACCTTTAAAATGAGACTAATTTCATTGAATTTGGAGCTTGTATGAGAAAGTTGGGTTTTTGGGCCACTTTGTATACTACATATGTATATCTATGTATCCTTGTTATTATGTATCATATTTGACCTTATCTCCGTCTTTGGTCAACATAAAA
The DNA here is from genome assembly GCA_037367405.1 of Ottelia alismoides. NCBI lineage: Eukaryota > Viridiplantae > Streptophyta > Magnoliopsida > Alismatales > Hydrocharitaceae > Ottelia > Ottelia alismoides. Next base: position 238,192 of record JAZKJV010009762.1, on the reverse strand, counting down.
CTTGTAGATTTCATCGAGATCTACAACTTTCATGTTTTGAGTTTTTCCAAATTCGGCCCCCTCTTCTCCCTACACGTGTATCTTATTTCAGCCACTCACAGCAGGCCACGTGGCGCCCTCTTGTTGCGCCACGCGACCCGCTTCCCCTCGCCTCATCCGCCTGCGTCCTCAGCCGTTGGATCTCGCTTCAGATCCAACGGCCCAGCCTTTTCCACGCACGCTCTTTGCCTAGGCCATCGGATCTTCCCCTGCCTTGATCTACGCCGCACATTAGCACCTTCACCAGAGCCCTCCACGTGGCAGCATCTACGCCGCTTGATCAGGCCCTTGATCTCTCCATCGCAACCGCCCTTCTTCCAGCGAATCTCAGCCCTTTGATCAGCTCCATCTCCTCATCCAGGCCGTCCGCTCGCGCTTCGCCCGCAGCTCGCCACGTGGCTCCACCACAGCCCATCATCTCCGAGCCCCTGATCTAATCCTACCCGACCAGCTCCCCCTTGATCCCCACCGTTGGATCACAAGATCCAACGGTGGAGACCTCGTCTCCTACCTCTGGGCACCCCTCTCTCCCACGTCCCTTGCCTTGCGGGAGGGGTGCCCCCTTTCTATTTCCGGCTGCACGTCAGCCACCCTCTCCCACCGCTGACACCCCCACGATGAGCCCCACTCATCCCTCTCCCTCGCCAGCTTCCTCACGCCCCACGAACTCCACCATAGAAGCTCCACGTCGCCCTCAAACCTCGCCTCGTCGCCAACACTGCCACCAACTTCACCTTATAAATACGCCACCACCGGCCGACTTCACCCCCATCTGCCACTCCAGAGAGCGTCCTTGAGCTCCGACCTACCAATTGGTGACAGCGATTAGTTGAATCGTTGAGAGAAGAAGGGGTGTCATCTCCGGCGAGATCCACGGCCGCCACCGCCGTGCTGCAGCCTCCGTCCGCGAGCTGCGTGAGCTCAGGCCATCTACCGACCTTCGAGCGATGACCTGGAGCTCAAACCTGAGCTCCATTTCCCAGGTAGATTCCTCCACTCCCCTCTGATCTTCTTCCTATTTTCTTCTTCGATTTCCCCGATTTTATTCGACTCCACCGGCCACCTTCTCGCGTCCAATCCATCTCGACGAGCTTCGCGTCGAAGCTCCCATCCTCGCGGTCCCATCTACACACTCCGACGACGCTTCTCACAGTATTCCGATCATCAGCTCCGCCATTTGGTCGGAGCTCATCTCCAGACGCCCTCCTTCACGCCCTAGGCCTCGCCGACCACCTCCATCTCTCCACGAGCACGCGCACGCTTCGGCTATCTCCTCTAACCCCCTGCAGGTACCTAGCTCCTCATTGAGTGGAAGCTCGCCGGAGACGCCATCGAGCTTCATCGACATCGACACCGGGCCACTCTCCGACGATCCTGAGACCACCAGCATCTCCGCCTTCACTCTACGCGTCTTCCGGGCTATCTCCGACAAGTTGGAGAGCGTTAGCACCTCGAGGAAGGACGGGCGGAGCTACATCCCGATCGCCGGAGCCCCGCCTTCTCCTCCGCAGGCGGCGGAGGATCGTCGGAGCGGACGAGCAGCTGCCGTTCGATCACCCGATCGAACGGCCCTCACATCGCCACGCGTCCCCTCACCGCGGTCGTTCTCAACCGTTGATCGCTCCCCAGATCTGACGGGTCCTCACGTTGCCACGCGTCTTCACCGCCACCTTTGGATCGATCTTGATCCAAAGGCCCGCTACCCGCCACGTCGACAGAGACCGAGCCTCGGCCCCAAACCTAGGCTCGGGCGACCCGAGGCCACACCGAGCCTCGCTCCGGACCTCCAGAGCGCCCGAACCTCACTCCAAGCCGCCGCAGCCCTCCGAACCTAGGCCGCCCACGTGAGGAGCACGTGCGGCCTGGGTAAATTGCACAGAGGCCCCTGGAGCTTTCCAAATTTGCAAATAGGTCCCTGTGAAGCAGCCCCCACGTGAGGAGCACGTGCCCTGTGGAGATTTTGCACAAGAGTCCCCCTCATTATAGGTAATTGCATTTTAGTCCCTGTCTGCATATTTGTTTATTGTAATTTTAATTTCCTGTATTGCATTTATACCCCTGTGTTTGCACGCATCCCTAGGTTGCATTTTACATCATTTTGCAAATTTAAAAATTGCATTTTGTTGGGAATTTTGTCCTCTGTCTATTGGTACACGTGTCATATTTTTGTAAGTTCAGTTGAATTATTAATGAATTAATTGGTGAATTTTTGACATATTTTGCCCAGTGACACCTTTTGATTTATAGATAATTCTCTGTGCCTTCAAAAATCATCAAAAATTCACAGTAGCTTAAGGACATTATTCTTAGCATAGCGTAAAAATTTCATATCATTTTCACACATATCGAGGCCTAAATAAATTGTTGAGTGATTTTCTTAGATTAATTTTAATTAATTCATTTCACAGTGAAATTAAGTTCTGTTAATTTTCCTAGGTCCCTTATCATTAGAGCCACCTAGGATAATTTTAGTTCTTGAAAAAGTTGTGGTTTGATATTTATTAAAAATTAAATATTGAAAATCACCCTGTATGTTCATTTAATTCACAGTAAATTTATTTAGTGTCGAAAAATTTCAAAAAAAATTAGTGTAGGTCATTTTCATCCTCATTAATCAACTGGTCAATTTTCATAATTTTTGGACTTCATTTGATACATTAATTAAATTGGAACGTTAAATTGGCCTGCATTGTCCACATAAGTCTGCACAGAAATTGAAAAAGACAACAAAAAATTACCTCCCGAAAATCTTACACTTGAATAATTGCTTAAATTTAACTAAGGAGACAGATGCCTCCCTGAGATCGACCTTGGACTTCCACCAAGTAAAAAAATTTGCCGCTTGACATTAAATTAAAGTGGTTTTTGATTAACCCCTCGTATCCGACTGCAACGAATGGCATTAAGTAATTTGGACATTAATCTGCCTGAATTAACAAAGGGTACCTGACGGTTATCAAAATGGCGCCGTTGCCGGGGAGGCACGGCTTAGGTTAATTTTTAGTGATATTTTTGAGTGTTTGATTTTCCTTCCCCGAGTAGTCTGACCCCCGGTTTTCTTGTAATTATTTTTCTCTCTCCTTTATTTCTTTGCATTATTTTTTTTTGTGTGTCCCTCTCTGACCTTAATTTGTTTCTGTGCGAGGAACGCGAGGAGCCGACGACGCTTCGAGGATCTAGCATTTTAACTTTATTGAATGAAAGAGAGGCATTGTATTTTTTTTTATTTCTTTTCTTCGCATCATTTCCAGCGGTTCCTGTTTGGGTTCTCGCGTCTGTAAAGATAGTGGAACTGTGTCCCGTGTGCTGTGTGGGTGAATTGTAACTTAGCTTGCACTAGCGGCTCCTCGAGCCAATTTAGGATTTGCTTGTGCTCGTAACTTTTAGGACCACACATTGCACTTAAAAGACGCACTTAGACCGCAGAACTTAGCCAAAAATAATCTGTTCTTCACTCGATAATAGAACTGCCTGTCTAGGAGCGACTTTTCTCATTTGCATTTGCATATAGTGTAAAATTTCAATTCAGTACTGCATCCTGCATTGTAGAGAGATGGAGGCACTGTAAGTCTTCTTACCCAAGCATTCATCATCGTTTTCTCGATCGCATCGGCTTTTTCCGATTCTCTCTCTCAGTTTTCTAACCTAGGATAAAGGAATTGGGATTGGACGGTAGACGTGATTGCTTGTGTGGATTAATATCAGTGATAACTAATCTCTAAAATCGAGGCTGCTAATTGAATTGGACCCAAAAAAATTAACTAAAATTAACCCTTGTTTGCGGGAGAGTAACCCCGACCTTGTTTTTAGGCTGAGTGAGGGTACTTGAGTGTGTGTGAACACCTTAAGGCAGAGCCCAAATCCCCGCCTTCCATATCACGTTCTGACTGATCCTAGCAAATATCACAAGTCGAATAATTTCAGATTCATTGACTAGTACCAAGTAGCCTCTGCCTGTCTCAGGTAGATAGGGGCGAAATTGCGGTACTCTGCGACAAGCTGCCAGTAACCCCCAAGGGTGAAGTTCCGGCCTTGTCAGCCTCCGCCTGCTTGCAGGTAGATAGGGGTGTGGTCATTGAATCCATCGACTTGGGATAGGAGCGAAGAAAGGAAGGAGCGGCGGTATCTTAGGCGACAGGTTAAACAGGGAAGACGCATCCGGCTCTGAGCCGACTTCCCTTTAGGCCGCGTAATCCTTGCTATATTGCTTGAAAACCACACTTAAAATTTACAAGATTAATTGGACTCGGTTTCGGGTCCTTCACCATGTTGAGTGTGAACTCGGGGTTTTGCTCTTGCGTTTGTCTTTGTGTCTGTCGTGTGTGTTATCCTGTGTAATTGCACATTTTCTACCTCAATCTTCTTGCATTCCTCATTTCCTCCTCAAGATGTCGGGATATTGGTCCCTATACCCCGTGACCTCTGGTCACTCCTCCTCGACCATATACCGTTCATCTTCGCTTTCTCCTCCGCCATCTACGGGAGACCCTTACCCGTGGCCGGCTCCTCCTCAACCCGATCTTGAAGTCAAAACTCCGACTGACTTCTCCACTTCTTCGCATTTCTCACCTACTCCATATTCTGACATTCCGGATCCACTTCCATCTTGGGCTGACTGTCCTTATTCTCGAGAGCTTGCAGGAATTAAAGAATCAAATGAAGAGCAAGCCACGGCTGAGACAGATGATTGGCAGAATTATATGCCCCCGTTTACCTCATTCTCACCTCAAGTAGGGACCATACAATAATTTACATATACACCTCCCGACTTGACCTTAGGGCATCATTTGATCGATCAAACAACCCGAATTGAGGGGCCTGAATATCATGATTTTACAGACTTGATTGACTTTAGTGATCAAGCCTCCATTAACCAGCCTTCATTCAGAGAGCCTATACATTCACAGGAGTGGACTAATGAGCTAGACTTACTAGTCCCTCGTTCATTGACTCCATCATATGAGGCTCTGACCAATATCTGCCATTCGGATGACCCATACTCGACCCAGCATTACATGCCAGAGTCTAGGTATGTTGAGTATGAGACCTCAACATCTCAGCAGTCTCCTCCAATTGAGCAGAACTCTCCCATGAATTGTCATGGGAATTTTGTGGAGGATGACACTTCCAGACTTATTGAGAAAAGTGAATCATTCGGTAATGAGATGAGAAATGTCATGGAAATATTGAACTCAATTTCTGCCAGCTTGAGAATGAAAGTGGAAAAGGATATGAGTAATTTTGAGGTTGAAAGCCAAGCAAACATTAGGGAACCCACACCGTCTGTACAGCTGGAGTCCATTCTATCTCCCTCTTCTACTAACCACTTGCCCTCCAATCCAGAGTCCGATCATTCATCTATCCAAAATACCAAAAAAATTGAAAAACCAAAAAACCACATAAAAATTGAAAATGAAAATGACTTAAAAAAATTGGATCCTGCCCTAAGGGAAGCACTCGATGAAGAACTGATTTTGAAACTTCCCTTAATAAAGGCCATAGATCACTTTCCCGACCTCAAACGATTTGTGAGAAGTAAATTGATGCCCAAGAGGTCAGGCAATAAGAGGACAAGGACTGAAAGACACATAGTGTCTATGGCCACCTCCTTGGTGATGGGGAGAAAGACCAAGAGCCGCAGAGTCAAACGGTTGCCCCGAGTTGAATGTGAAATCAAAGACACCATATTTACCCATGCAAGAATCGATGATGACTCACCGATTAATATCCTCCCGACCTCTGTGTTTGACAAGCTCAAACTCAGGCCACTTAGGAAGTCGAGAGAGATCGTTCAGCTGGCTGACCGATCCATCAAACGGTCGAGAGGAAATATTTCAGTCATCATTACTTTCCAAGGTGCTCTACTCCAGGTGGACTTCACGATCATTGACATCGAGCACCGAGGAGAGTTTTCACAGTCTCCGATTATTCTCGGGAAGCCGTTCTTAGCCTTGGCTAAGGCGACTATAGATTGCGAGACTCGGGAGATCGATTTTTCAGCATTGGGAGCGCTTCGACCTCATCCATTCTTTGATAAACTTTACTCTAAGGAGACCCACACATCCGTTGACAGTCGTGACCATCAAGAGGAAGATGAGTCCCACCTCTCTACTACACCTGAGAGACCGATTGTCCGGACGACCATTGGATCAAAGACTCCCCACACCTCCACTTCATCAACTGCTTGCACCACCACCGTGACAGCTTCTAAGGAGGACTCAAGACCGGAAGCTATCATTGAGTCGGACACGATATTTGAGGATTGCCTTGATCATTTCAATGATCCGACACAGGAGCCCAATAATGCCAAGCCAACTGAGACCACTAGCTCCTTCCCGAGACGCGTGCTGACCCTTCAGTAATATTACAATCTTTATGGTGACTCGTCTGATGAGGAACCCATAGTCAGCACCACACCACGACCCGGACCTTCTAAGGAAACAACCCAGACAAAATTGACTCCACATAAAAGCACGGTTGCTCCCTCTTCTAGTCGGTTATCTAGTAAGAGGAAGTTGAGAATTGATTCCTCGAGGTGTTCCCCCGAACCTCTCAAGGAGCGTCACTCTCATCTCCCTCTCAATGATTCAGGTTTTAAAAAATCGACTAAGAAAGTCTCCTTCACCACTCCGGAGAAGGAAGCTTCAGAGGAATCCTCATCTGGTCCAGATAAGGTGATTTATATGAGTGAGCTCAGTTCGGTTGTTCTTAAGCCTTATCTAAGCAAGCAGCCATGTGTCGACCCGCGTTGGACGATCCCTACACCTTACTATTATTCATCTGAGGACGATTCCGACAGCGACACATATGTATATTATCCACCTCCTCACGTCCGCAAGAAGGTTCGTCACAAACCTTCTTAATCCTTGTATATCCTAACTCTTTCTTGTACATACATTCTCTCCCTCCCTCCCTAGTGATTCGAATCACTCGCCCCGGTTCCATATCATCTCATGACTATACTTAGGATAACCAGATCCTAAGTATAGGGGGAGAGTGACCCGCATCTATTCATTGTACATCCTCCAGATCACATCGGTTCTCATACGCACTCATGTCCTATACTTAGGCTGAGCAGAGCCTAAGTATAGGGGGGACCGATGCCCGCCATGTATATACTCATCCATTTCCCCTCTTAACCTCGTCCGCCCCATTTTTGATCTTCTTCTACACTTAGGCTGCCAGAGCCTAAGTATAGGGGGGCGGGACGACTTCTATACTTTTTGTTATTTTAGCTCACCTACGCTTAGCCCGAGCTATGTCTTTTTAGTCGCTTTCGTGCTCTGAGGACATAGCACACGCTAAGTATAGGGGGGCGTGTATATATTACATATATACTTTACCCATAGCTCGTACTTTTGCGTATTTTCGTGTATTTTTGTATATATTTACAATAATTATGGGTGGGTAAAAATCGGAAAAAAATTTTTTGTATACTTGTATAATACTTGTAAACCTTTTGTAAAAATTAAAAAATAATAATAAATATAAAATTTTGTATACTTGTATAATATGTACTATATGTATAATACTTGTATAAAAAGTTGTAAAACATACTTTTGTAAAATTTGTTGTATACTATGTACAAATTGTATCAACTAAAAATTGTTGTAAATAATAATTGTTGTATACTAGAAAAATAAAACAAAAAGGCTTCTTATTTACTCTTGCATATTATCTTGCATTCCCCCCCCCCCCAAAAAAAAGTCTTGCATTTCATTCATAGCATGTCATCTGCACATCATCTGCATATCTTGCATATGCAAAGTGAAAAGCTAGTGGGTTCTGAACCAAGTTATGAGTAGATATTGAGGATGGACTTGATTTGACCTTAATCCACCTAATTTCATAGGAACCTTATAGGAACTGGAGTTAAGATTTCTCAGGTCAAGTGACTTAATTCTTTGAGTCCGCAAGTCTATGTTCACATGTCATCTTGATTAGTCTAAGTAGAATATCTCGTGCATACGCAGGATTCTTTTAGATAATGACCTAACTTGGACAAGCACTATGAACGTAGCTCTTCATTGATGAGGTGGTGAGGAGGTAGAATCCTTTAGCTTGGAGTAGCACACGGGTGGAAACATCCGTCCTCCTCTAGGGAGGGTAGTGCATCTCAACCTAGTCTGGTGGTGTTGACATCTAAGGACGGGATGCTGTGGGTTGCAATAATGCTTCAAAAGAGGGATAGTCTACCGGCTCAAGAGGAAAAACTCCTGATGTACATGCTGCACCTTGTATATAGTTCCAAAAAAAAGAAAAAAAAGAAAAAAATGCAAGAACTCCAAAAAAAATCAGACAGGTCCGAGAAAAAAAATAAAATACCTGTCGGAGTATGTATACTAGTAAAGAAATGCAGCAGGATGACTTGGCTACACTGGTCAGGCATCCCGGGATAGGTAGCTACACTGGCTACCGTCCATTCTCTTCTCTACCCCCTCCTCTTGAGTTAGTCGCACTTGAACTTAGAAGGGAATACCCCGCTCCTCGAGGAAAGAGTTACTGGACCGGGTTATTGAGTTACCTTGTTAGAGGAGGCTGGTTCCGAGCCATTTCTGATGTGGAGAGTTACAAATCACTTACACAGTACAAGTAAGAATCATAGTCATCAGAAATTTGCGCTTGAGGATTTGTTCTGACCTGACTATTGAGGCGTCTTGAATAGAAGACTTGTGGAACTTGAAGTCTGTTAGGTCTTAAGTTCAGGCCCAAATAAGGTTCCGCCACACAATTAATCCAAAGGTCGAGTCAGGCTCCATTTTTCAACTTTTGTTCATGACCTTGGTTTGGAACCCAAAATCATTTCACTTTTGCATTTCATTTAGTTGCTCGGGGACGAGCAAAGTTTAAGTATAGGGGGTTGATGAATCTGTGATTCATCACTTCAAAAGTCAAAAATAGAGCCTTGTTCCCGAGAAAATAGAGGCAGATTTCCCTTTATATTGCATAAATAGCATTCATGCATGCATTCATAATTCATACATTTTAGCAGCTCATTTGCATTTAAATAAGAAGCCAAAAATCCCTTGTAAAACACCCATGCACTAAAATAGCCTCTACTCTATGATATGTACTCCTCAGTTAATAATATAGGGAAGAAGGCCAGAAATCCCCTTTGTAAAATAGCCAATAAAGCCTGAGAACCCCTGTACACTAGAATGCACATAAAGCCCTCATGCAAACTCTGAATTAGGTCTACTTACTCTTAGAATACTACACATTAAAAGACCTTTAAAATGAGACTAATTTCATTGAATTTGGAGCTTGTATGAGAAAGTTGGGTTTTTGGGCCACTTTGTATACTACATATGTATATCTATGTATCCTTGTATTTATGTATCATATTTGACCTTATCTCCATCTTTGGTCAACATAAAACTTGTAGATCTCATCGAGATCTACAACTTTCATGTTTTGAGTTTTTCCAAATTCGGCCCCCTCTTCTCCCTACACGTGTATCTTATTTCAGCCACTCATATCAGGCCACGTGGCGCCCTCTGGTTGCGCCACGCGACCCGCTTCCCCTCGCCTCATCCGCCTGCATCCTCAGCTGTTGGATCTCACTTCAGATCCAACGGCCCAGCCTTTTCCACGCACGCTCTTTGCCTGGGCCATCGGATCTTCCCCTGCCTTGATCTACGCCGCACATTAGTACCTTCACCAGAGCCCTCCACGTGGCAGCATCTACGCCGCTTGATCAGGCCCTTGATCTCTCCATCGCAGCCGCCCTTCTTCCAGCGAATCGCGGCCCTTTGATCAGCTCCATCTCCTCATCCAGGCCGCCCGCTCGCGCTTCGCCCGCAGCTCGCCACATGGCTCCACCACAGCCCATCATCTCCGAGCCCCTGATCTAATCCTACCCGACCAGCTTCCCCTTGATCCCCACCGTTGGATCACAAGATCCAACGGTGGAGACCTCGTCTCCTACCTCTGGGCGCCCCTCTCTCCCACGTCCCTTGCCTTGCGGGAGGGGCGCCCCCTTTCTATTTCCGGCTGCACGTCAGCCACCCTCTCCCACCGCTGACACCCCCACGATGAGCCCCACTCATCCCTCTCCCTCGCCAGCTTCCTCACGCCCCATGACCTCCACCATAGAAGCTCCACGTCGCCCTCAAACCTCGCCTCGTCGCCAACACTGCCACCAACTTCACCTTATAAATACGCCACCACCGGCCGACTTCACCCCCATCCGCCACTCCAGAGAGCGTCCCTGAGCTCCGACCTACCAATTGGTGACAGCGATTAGTTGAATCGTTGAGCGAAGAAGGGGTGTCATCTCCGGCGAGATCCACGGCCGCCACCGCCGTGCTGCAGCCTCCATCCGCGAGCTGTGTGAGCTCAGGCCATCTACCGACCTTCGAGCGACGACCTGGAGCTCAAACCTGAGCTCCATTTCCCAGGTAGATTTCTCCACTCCCCTCTGATCTTCTTCCTATTTTCTTCTTCGATTTCCCCGATTTTATTCGACTCCACCGGCCACCTTCTCGCGTCCAATCCATCTCGACGAGCTTCGCGTCGAAGCTCCCATCCTCGCGGTCCCATCTACACACTCCGACGACGCTTCTCATAGTATTCCGATCATCAGCTCCGCCATTTGGTCGGAGCTCATCTCCAGACAACCTCCTTCACGCCCTAGGCCTCGCCGACCACCACCATCTCTCCACGAGCACGTGCACGCTTCGGCTATCTCCTCTAACCCCCTGCAGGTACCTAGCTCCTCATTGAACGGAAGCTCGCCGGAGACGCCATCGAGCTTCATCGACATCGACACCGGGCCGCTCTCCGACGATCCTGAGACCACCAGCATCTCCTCCTTCACTCCACGCGTCTTCCGGGCTATCTCTGACAAGTCGGAGAGCGTCAGCACCTCGAGGAAGGACGGGCGGAGCTACAGCCCGATCGCCGGAGCCCCGCCTTCTACTACGTAGGCGGCGGAGGATCGTCGGAGCGGACGAGCAGCTGCCGTTCGATCACCCGATCGAGCGGCCCTCACATCGCCACGCGTCCCCTCACCGCGGCCGTTCTCAACCGTTGATCGCTCCCCAGATCTGACGGGTCCTCACGTTGCCACGCGTCTTCACCGCCACCTTTGGATCAATCTTGATCCAAAGGCCCGCTGCCTGCCACGTCGACAGAGACCGAGCCTCGGCCCCAAACTTAGGCTCGGGCGACCCAAGGCCACACCGAGCCTCGCTCCAGACCTCTAGAGCGCCCGAACCTCACTCCGAGCCGCCGCAGCCCTCCGAACCTAGGCCGCCCACGTGAGGAGCACGTGCGGGCTGGGTAAATTGCACAGAGGCCCCTGGAGCTTTCCAAATTTGCAAATAGGTCCCTGTGAAGCAGCCCCCACGTGAGGAGCACGTGCCCTGTGGAGATTTTGCACAAGAGTCCCCCTCATTATAGGTAATTGCATTTTAGTCCATGTCTGCATATTTGTTTATTGTAATTTTAATTTCCTGTATTGCATTTATACCCCTGTGTTTGCACGCATCCCTAGGTTGCATTTTACATCATTTTCAAATTTAAAAATTGCATTTTGTTGGGAATTTTGTCCTCTGTTTATTGGTACGCGTGTCATATTTTTGTAAGTTCAGTTGAATTATTAATGAATTAATTATAGATAATTTTCTGTGCCTTCAAAAATCATCAAAAATTCACAGTAGCTTAAGGACATTATTATTAGCATAGCATAAAAATTTCATATCATTTGCATACATATCGAGGCCTAAATAAATTGTTGAGTGATTTTCTTAGATTAATTTTAATTAATTCATTTCACAGTGAAATTAAGTTCTGTTAATTTTCCTAGGTCCCTTATCATTAGGGCCACCTAGGATAATTTTAGTTCTTGAAAAATTGTGGTTTGGTATTTATTAAAAATTAAATACTGAAAATCACCCTGTTTGTTCATTTAATTCACAGTAAATTTATTTAGTGTCGAAAAATTCCAAAAAAATTTAGTTAGGTCATTTTCATCCTCATTAATCAACTGGTCAATTTTCATAATTTTTGGACTTCATTTGATACATTAATTAAATTGGAACGTTAAATTGGCCTGCATTGTCCACATAAGTCTGCACAGAAATTGAAAAAGACAACAAAAAATTACCTCCCGAAAATCTTACACTTGAATAATTGCTTAAATTTATCTAAGGAGACAGATGCCTCCCTAAGATCGACCTTGGACTTCCACCAAGTAAAAAAAATTGCCGCTTGACATTAAATTAAAGTGGTTTTTGATTAACCCCTCGTATCCGACTGCAACGAACGACATTAAGTAATTTGGACATTAATCTGCCTGAATTAACAAAGGGTACCTGACGGTTATCAGAGACTGATCATGATAGCGGGAAGGTATACTTTCGCGTCGAGGGCGAAAGTGTACAAATAGAGACGGTCGAGGACTACAGAGCCAGAGAGAGAGCATGCTCAGAGACCAGCACAGACACAGAGCAGCTGACAGATGCCGGGTTAGACATCCATCAGGACTGTGATTTTGTGATTACAGATGATGAGGCAGCATGGGCAGACCCTTCAGCACAGGCCATCCTCTCATTTCCAGACACCACTGATGCAGAGATGACAGCAGAGGAGAGCTTGGAGAGCACAGCCCTGGTCCAGGATACTACAGAGGCAGCAGAGCCGGTTCTTGACCGCGACACGGTTTTTAGTGATGGTGGTGCTGAGGCCACCTTGTGTGATGGTGGTACTGATGCCACCTTATTTGATGCAGATCCCTCGGATTCAGAGTCTGATTGGGCAGATTGTGATGACCAGATGCCAGACCTGAGTCCACCTGAGCCTACAGATGAGGAGGAGGTAGAGGCAGAGCAGATCAGAGACAGCACAGTTGAGCAGCCTCCTCCAGATCCAGTTTGCGAGAGCTCGTCTTCTTTCTCCCAGTCAGATTTGGCAGATTTAGCAGCATTCACACATCTTCTTCCGAAGCCAGATTTGCCAGAACCCAGCTGTCCAGAGCTGAAGCCGCTCCCTACTTCGCTGAAGTATCGGTTCCTTGCGGGCGAACCTGAGATGTACCCAGTCATCATCTCCGCCGATCTGACTGGAGAGCAAGAATCCCGTTTGATGGGGGTTCTTGAAAAGAACCGCAAGGCAATCGGATGGAGCGTAGCAGATCTCCATGGGATTAGTCCATCAGTGTGCTCCCACCATATTTATCTCGAGGAGGGGGCGAAGCCGTCGCGTGAGTTCCAGCGGCGGCTGAACCCCAACCTGAGAGAGGTCGTGATGAAGGAAATATCAAAATGGTGGAGTGCAGATTTTATTTATCCCATTTCCGACTCCAAGTGGGTCAGCCCCTTGCATGTGGTGCCCAAGAAGATGGGCATCACGATTGTGATCAGTGAGTCGGGAGAGGAGATTGCTACACGAGTACCCACCTCTTGGAGGGTCTGCGTTGATTACAGGAGACTCAACCAGGCCACCAAGAAGGACCATTTCCCCCTGCCTTTTATTGACCAGATCATTGAGAGACTGGCAGAGAAGAGCCATTATTGCTTCCTGGATGGGTACTCGGGCTACAACCAGGTGGCCATCGCTCCTGAGGATCAGGAGAAGACCACCTTTACCTGTCCCTTCGGTACATATGCCTTTCGACGCATGCCATTTGGGCTATGCAACGCCCCTGCGACTTTTCAGAGGTGCATGTTGTCGATCTTTTCGGACATGGTAGGGGAGTGTTTGGAGGTCTTCATGGACGATTTCTTGGTCTACGGCGACGGATTCGACTCCTGTCTTGACTGCCTAGACCGAGTACTCCAGCGATGTATTGAGTACCATTTGGTTCTATCTTGGGAGAAGAGTCACTTCATGGTGACTCAAGGGACGGTGCTTGGCCATATCATCTCCAACAGGGGCATGGAGGTTGATCCGGCCAAGGTGGATGTCATTAGAAAACTCGCACCGCCGTCCAATTTGAGGCAGCTACGGTCATTCCTGGGGCACGTTGGTTTTTATCGGAGATTTATTCAGGACTTCAGCAGGATTGCCCGGCCGTTGACTGACCTCTTGACGAAAGACACCGAGTTCCTTGTCGATGACAAGTGTCTTTCATCCTTCGCGACTCTCCAGCAGTGTGTGATTGAGGCTCCTGTCCTCCAGCTGCCTGATTGGTCTCTCCCATTCGAGATCATGACGGATGCCTCCGATTTTGCCGTAGGGGCAGTGCTGGGACAGAGGAGGGATGGAGTCCCGTTTGCTATCCACTACGCTAGCCGCACATTGGATTCCGCCCAGCGGAATTACACGATCACAGAGAAGGAGATGCTAGCCGTAATGTTCGCCCTAGATAAGTTTCGATCTTATATCATTGGATCTCGAGTGACCATGTACACAGATCACACCGCCATCAGGTACCTCATGGCAAAGAAGGATGCCAAGGCCAGATTGGCTAGATAGATCCTTCTACTCCAGGAATTCGAAATTGAGATCAAGGATAAGCCTGGAGTCAAGAATGTGGTGGCGGATCATCTCTCCCGTTTAGAGCAACCTGAGGAGTCTGAGCAGATTGATCCCATTCGAGATACCTTCCCAGATGAGGCGATCCTGGCTATCGCCTCACTCCCATGGTATGCCAATATTGTGAACTTTCTCGTTGCTGGGAAAGTCCCACAAGATTGGCCCAGGCAGAGGCTTGAGACCTTCCTTGTGAAGGCCAAGTCCTACCACTGGGAGGATCCCATCCTTTACCACGAAGGAGGGGATAGCGTCTGGCGTCGGTGTATTCCTCAGGAGGAACACCATAGCGTCCTCACTTACTGCCACAAGCTTGAGGCAGGAGGACATCATACTGGGAGGAGAACGACACAGAAAGTGCTCCAATCCGGCCTGTGGTGGCCTACCCTCTTCAAGGACTCTGATGAGTTCGTGAAGAGGTGTACTGACTGTCAGAGGATGGGCACTTGTGGACAGCGTGATATGATGCCGATGCAGCCCATTCACTTCTGTGAGGTTTTTGACGCATGGGGCATCGATTTCATGGGTCCATTCCCTAAGAGTCAGGGATTTGAGTACATTCTGTTGGCTGTGGATTATGTTAGTCGTTGGGTTGAGGCTATCCCCGCCCGAGCCGCTGATGCAAGGACAGTTTGCAGATTTCTGAGGAAGCACATCATCACGCGGTTCGGGGTTCCACGAGTTCTGATTTCTGATGGGGGGTCTCATTTCATCAACGACCAGGTGAAGGCCCTTGCTAGCGAGTTCGATATAGACCATCGTGTTGCTACACCTTACCATCCACAGACGAATGGTCTAGCCGAGGTGTCGAATAGGGAGATCAAGACTATACTGCAGAAAGTCGTCCGCCCTGACCGAAAGGATTGGTCACAGCTTTTGGACTCGGTCTTGTGGGCATATAGGACGTCTTTCAAGACACCATTGGCCACATCTCCCTTTCGCCTCGTATATGGCAAGCCATGCCATTTGCCTGTTGAGTTGAGGCACAGGTCACTATGGGCAGTTACTAATATTCTGATGAATCCAGATGGTGTAGGAGACCAGAGGAGGGCAGAGTTAGCAGCCTTGGAGGAGCTTAGAGATACAGCTTTCTCAAACAGCCTACAGTATAAGAAGAGAGTGAAGGAGTGGCATGATTCTCACATCAGCCACAAGCATTTTGAGATTGGACAGAGAGTATGGCTGTTTGATGCGAGGCTTCGCTTATTTCCAGGGAAGCTACAGAGCAAATGGAAGGGACCCTACTTGGTCAGAAAGGTACACGACAACGGTAGTATTGATATATCCGAGTTGTCTTCTGAGAGTACCTTTCGAGTGAACGGCCAACGGCTCAAGCCATTTCTAGATCATGAGCCGCGGGTTGTTGATCTTGCCCCTATTCATTTTGCGTGAGATGTGGTCTTTGACTCACATCTAATGCATCTCACGCCTGAGTTTCACTGATCCTCCGCCTTGTATAGATCCAGATGTCTATATCACTACATTCTTTAGTCCCGCATCCCTTTCTTCATCTATTGATTACGCTATACTTAGGGTGCACTTTACCCTAAGTATAGGGGGGATGTAGGATCTTCGGGTATTCCTTTTGTTTCTTTCTACCCCTGTTTTGCTGCCAATACTTAGGGATATTTCACCCTAAGTATAGGGGGGGTTGACTCTGTACAGTCTCCTCTCGGTTTTCCCTTAGTATACAGCCTGCTATACTTAGGATTTCTTGATCCTAAGTATAGGGGGAAAACTCGAGATCCGCTTGACTTTTCTATTTCACTCATACATCTTTGTATATATCCTTCCTTTTCACTTCCCTATACCTAGCACGAGTTATGTCTTCTTCATCGCTCTTAACTCTGAGGACATCGTTCGAGCTAAGTATAGGGAGGTGTGTATATATTTCATATATACTTTAGCCATAACTCGTACTTTGAATAAATAAAAAATGGCTAAAAATCACAAAAATTAAAAATTTTCATGTACATAAACTTCTTTTTTTTTGCACATAAATAGCTAGTGTACAAATTATTTTTGTAAAAATGATTTCAAAAATCTTTTGTGTAAAGTTCGTGTAAATATTTTCTTATCAAAATTATGTATATAGTACAAAATTTTTCTAAAATGTTTTGAGAATCAAAAGTTTGCAAAAATATTGTGTAAATGTGTGTAAATATCTTTTTGCAAAACTTGCACTTCATGCATCATCCATTCATGATTTCAAAACATTTTTCAAAAATTTTGCATGATTGTAAAATTTGTGTAAATAGCATCTTTTGTATATATGTATATAGTTTTTCTGTATTATAGTTGACATTTAAACTAGCCTGGAATCAAATTGAGGAATGGAGCTTGATTAAGATCTTAATCTACCTAATTTCTAAGAGGAACCTTATAGGGCTTAGGCTTAAGGCTTTTCAGGTCCATGGTGACTTAATTCTTTGAGTCCACTAGGCTATGATCACATGTCATCTCAATGAGCCTAAGTAGAGCACTTAACAACAACACATGACTCATATAGATTATGGCTTTACTTGGACACCAGCACTATGCACCGAGCTCTCTACGGATGAGGTGGTGAGGAGGCAGTCTTCCTTGACTTGGGGTAGCATATGAGGATAGTACTTCTAGGTGGAACCTCTCTTCTTCTTTTAGTGAAGGAAGTGTGTCTCAACTTGGTCTGGTTGCCATGAGGTCTAACGACGGGAGTTGTGGGTTGCAATAAAGCTTCAAAAGAGGAATAGTCTACTGGCTCAAGAGGAAAAACTCCTTGTATATATGCTGCACATGTATATGTTGTATATGTTGCACTTGAAAAAAAATGTGCAAAAAGAAAATAACTCCAAAAAAGTGGTGGGTCTGAGAGAAAATGATAATCCCACTGGAGTATGTATATAGAGTGCAATAAGCAAAGCTTGGTTTCATGATCCACCTGATGTAGCTTGCAGCAGGGAGACTTGGCTACACTGGTCAAGCTCCCAAGGGTACTTGGCTACACTGGCCTTGACCCATTCTCTTCTTCCTCCTATTCTTGAGCCGGTTGAACTTGAACTTAGAAGGGAATACCCCGCTCCTCGAGGAAAGAGTGGCCAGATTGAGGTCATAGAGTTACCTTGTTGGGGAGGGTTGTCAAGTTGCCACTTCTGAGGTGGAGAGCTTAGACCTCACATTCACAGGACAAGAAAAGATTCATGGTCTTCAGGGTTTGTGATTGATGACTTGTGCTGACCTGGAGCATTGAGGAGTCTTGGTTATAGAATAGTGGAACTTAGAGGCTGTTGAGTTTTAGACTTAAGTCCAAATAAGGTTCCGACACATTAATAATCCAAAGTTCTGATCGAGCTCCATACCTTAATTTAATGAAGGCAAGTTTAATAATCAGCCTTGATCCATGTACATTCTCTTTTTCTTTTTTCTTCTTCACTTCTTTTTCAAATAAGTGTTTGCTAAGGGACTAGCAAAGTTAAGCATAGGGGGGTGATGAATACTCATTCATCACTCCTTATTCTTATATTTTAGCTACAAAAACCTTTGCAAATGCATGTAGATATGTGTAAATAGAAATAATTACCAAAAGCATGCATTGTGTAAAAATCTATAATTAGCATGTTTTTGTGCAAAAATAAAAGAATAAATATTAAAAAGAAAAAGAGGGAAATATTTAGAATAAATATTGAGCAACCTAACCTAAGGGAGGGCTCAGCATGGGCCTGACCGCATAAAAGCCAAAGTAGAGGGAGATAGGGGCTCATGTGTGTAAATACTTATGTAAATAAATAAAAGTATTTTCCTCACAAAAATAGACTCAAATTGGTTTGTAAATATTTATATATATTCCTTAGTATAAAAACAAGATAAAAATGAAAGAAAATTAAAAAGAACAAAAACATCACTATCACCTTGTATATAGACCACTATACCTATATTTATTTAACCTTATAAATAAATAAAATTAATTTCCAAAAATATTGTAAATATATTATATTATGTAATGTAAATAAATAAAATAAAAATAATTAAAATTAAAACAAAATAAAAATAGCAAAATTAAAAACACAAAAATATATTGTAAATATACCATGCATATAAATGTATATATGTATTTATTTTACCTATGTATATAAATAATTAAAATAAAATAAAAATATCTTTTTATTCCTTATTTTATAATGAAAATAAATAAAATATAAAATAGGAATAAAATTGCACAAAAATAAGAAATTAAAAATCAAAATCCTATATATTGTATATATACCTATATATGAACCTACTATGTAAATACACTTTTTTTTACTTTGAAAAATTAATTAAAAATCACTAAAAAATAGAAAAAAATAAAATAAAAATATTTTATGTTTTAACTTTTTGCAAATTCTGCCATTTGCTACCTTAATTTTCACCTTCAAAATCCAGCCACGTGGCCGCTTCCTACTGGTCCTGGGATTGTTGACCGCCCGGTCAACTACCCCCCCCCCCCCAGGACCACTTCCCACGGGTCCTTAGCGGGTATCCATTTTCTCGGATTTTTCCCCACTAAACCCGATCATGCCTTGCTCAAACCCCGGGTCCGAATTAATCTTGAGATATCCATCACCCTCGCCGGAGTTTTTGCCTTGGGATCCGCGCTCCAGATTACCCTACCCGCGCGCTCCTTTTCGGACCCTCCAGCTTATATAACGCCAGCTCCGCCACCTTCATTGCCTATCTTTGGCCATTCGATTCCACCTCCCGTGAGCTCCATTGCGTAGGCGAGAGTGACAGCTTGTCCCTCGTGGTGTCGAAGCGAGGAGAGGGAGCGAAACCACTGATCCGGCGAAGCTTCGCCGCCTTGCTCCGCCACCAGCAGGAGCATCAAGCCTCGGACGTCGGCGCTCCGTGAGGCGAAGACTCAGAGCTGCGCAAGCTCGCCCACAGCCCATTCAGCCACCCAGGTAGCTCCGTCAGCTTTTCCTTTCCGTTAATTTTAGAGTACCCCCAAATCGCTCCGCCGTCGCATTTCGCCGATTCCGACCACCACGCTGCCTCGTTCGACCATCGGAATCCACATTCATCTTAGCTGTACCCCCGCGCACCTTCTCCATCCCTCCATCCAACCCAGCTCGCACAGGAGCTGGGATTCGAGCTCCTCCGTCCCCCCTTCGCCGGAGCTCGCCCATATCGCCCCACAGTTCACCGTCACCTCGCCTAACCGGGTCGAGGAAGTTTGCCCTCGACCCGCGAGCCTTCTGGATTGTTTTGCAGGTACAGTGAGGGCCATCTGAGGTCCTTCGACATCGAGCCAGGAGGCGTACCTCCGCCGACCTCGCCGGAGCTCTCCAGAGCCCGGTTGGGTCATCGGAGCCTACCGGCAGACGCGGAGGCCCACGCCAGACCTTTTCCGATCATCAGCGCCCCGCGAGGAGGTCAGGAGCGCATGCACAAGGCCGGCGAACTTCGCCGGTGACTTGTTCTTCCTCGACCTTCAGCAGCCGTCCGATCAGACCTCCAGCTCCAGTTTGCATCTGGGCCGTCCGTTCAGGAGTCGCATTCACCGTCAGATCTGAGGAGGATTGATCCCAGCCGTCCGATGCACGAGGGTTAGCCACCTGCTCCCTACACCGTTCGATCCTCCACGTGGTTGAACCCCCGCCGTCAGATTCGCTCGAGGAGCCCAGCTGTGGAGCGCCTGTTGTTCCCAACCGTCAGATGCTCCACGTGGCCTTCATCCAGCCGCTCCATTAATAAAGGGTAAACTACCCTTAAGCCCTTCTGTTTATTGCATTTCGTAGTTAGTCCTGTAAATGCGTAATACAGTTGTTTAGTTTTTGGGATATTTGCATAGAGACCCTAGTGCTTGCATTTATTTGCTGATGTGCCCCTGTGCGTTGTATGACACGTGCATCGACACGTGATTTTCTGGTTTATTTGCATTACATGCCCCTGTAGTTCTGGTTGTTCCTTAATGAATGAATACTTTTTAGAAATTGCATTTATACCCCTGTGCGTGATACATTTGAGCATGTGTGGATATTTTTGGGTAATTTGCGAATAAGTCCCTGGACTTTTGGTACCTGTTACCAAATAGCCCTCGGAACTTATTTTCTTCACATTTGGGTCCCTGAGTGTCCTAGGCACGCGCGTAGCGCGTGACTTCCTGGTTTAATTGCACCAGACCCCCCAGACTTTCGGGTATTTGCACTTTGGTCCCTGTGCACTGTGCCCCTTCTTTATTTTTGGATAAAATAGCAAAATACCTCCAAATCCAACGAAAATTGGACACATGGCTCCTGCCATAGTGTAAACTTTTCAAGGATTTTTGAGGACATTTTTGTTTTTATTTGATATTTTTAAAAATTAAAAGACCTCCATTTTTGCTACTGTCTAATTTTTAAAGCCAAAAAAAATATTAAATAGTGTCTAAAAATTACAAAAAAATTGTCTACTGTCTATTTTGTTGTGTTTGATGTTCTAGCCAATTTTGGCTATTTTTCATTACTGAAAACCACTAAAAATTGAAAAACACTCAAAATCTTATAAAAATTCTAATAAATAAACCAAAAATCCAAAAATAATAAATTAGGTGCCTAAATTTTCCTTGTTTTATTCTCTTTACAGGAAATTTACCTCCCAGCTAATTTGGGGCCTTTAGATATTTTATCTAGGTCCTTTTAGCTTGGCTGGACAATACCTACTGTTTTAGTCACTTTTAGATTTTTAGAAAATTAAATAAATATCAGAAAAATACCAAAAATTCACCAAAAACACTAAAAATTATAAAACACATAAAAATGTTTTTGTTAGAATTTTTGGTTGATTTTTAGTGCATTAAATAAATTGTTGAAGTGTGTTGTTTTCTTGTTTTTATTATTTTCTTAATTAACTAAAAATCCAAATAAATTATAAAATATTTAAAAACCACCAAAAATACTTATTTTATTTTCTTTTATTTCTTTTTGACTACTTCGTAGGCCGCGAGGCCAACCCGTGCTCCTTGTGATCGACCCTGGTCGCTATACCAGGTTAAATTAATAGCAGGACCGCTATTTTGTGTTTGATTGATTTTATCTCTCTTGGTGGTCTATATTTTTCTTGATTGACCTAGCTGAGTGATTGAGGTCGCGACGACCGATTGATACCTTTACCTTGGTCATTTGGCCGGTTATCAACTGTTTTTACCACCAATCGTTTGAGGTAAACCAGTAACGAAGTCAATAGAAATGCTTTCCCATTTCCACTCAGGTATAGGGAGGGGTTGTAACAATCGTTGTGGCTTTTGGTGTGAATCTTTTACCTGTTAGCAAGTAAAACATGAATTCGCAAACTCAGCAACATCTTTCTTCATTCCTGGCCACTAAAAGTATGAATGAAGATCCCTATACATCTTCATAATTGTTGGATGAATAGATAATCTAGAATAATGAGTTTCATGTAAAATATCTTTCCTCAGTTCATGTATGTCTGGTACACAAGCTCTGTGATGGTTATATAGTAACCCATCTTGTATCTGGAATCCCTCTATCTCATTCTTCTCAAGTTGTTGTCTCAAGTCTTTAAGGACTGGATCATCCTCCTATCCTTTCTTTATTTTATCCCAGATCTCTGGTTTGTATCGATGAGGAATAGTTATAGTATCAGCACTACTATCAAATGGTTTCCATTCACTTAACGTTGATAGTAAACCCCAGAAGTCGATAGCACTCACCAACCCATGTGAATAAGTTCTTCTACTGAGGGCATCTGCTATGACGTTCCCCTTACCGGGGTGGTAGGAAATGGTGCAATCATAGTCTTTCAACATCTCTAGCCACCGTCTCTATCTGATATTGAGATCCTTCTGATCAAACAGATATTTCAAACTTTTAAGATTAGTGAAGATTTCAAAAGTAATACCATAGAGGCAGTGTCTCCATATCTTTAAAGCAAAAACTATGGTAGATAATTCAAGGTTATGTGTTGGGTAGTTCTTTTCATGTGTCCTGAGCTGTCGTGATACATACGCAACTACCTTACCATGTTGCATAAGAATCGCCCCAAGTCCTTCTTTAGATACGTCAGTGTATACTGTAAACCCTTCACTCCCGGAGGGTAGAGTAAGGATGGGTGCAGATGTTAGGCATTCTTTCAGTGTCTGGAAACTTATTTCGCATGCATCTAACCATATGAATGGAACTTCCTTCTGGGTCAACCTAGTCATTGGCAATGCTATTCGTGAAAAGTCCTTCACAAATATTCTATAATATCCAGCTAATCCCTGAAAAGATCGTATTTTTGTGACAGTCTTCAGGCGTTCCCAACTCATCACCGCATTAGGATCAACTGATATACCTTCTCCAGAAAGATACTTCAGATAGCCAGAAGTCACATTTGCTATATTTAGCATACAGTTTGTTCTTCCTTAGAGTTTCAAGTGCCTGCCTGAGATGGTGTTCATGCAGATACTTATCCTTGGAGTAAATAGGCACATCATCAATAAAGACTACTACAAAGTGATCTAAGAACTCCTTGAATACTCTATTCATGAGATCCATGAAGGCTGCTAGGGCATTTATCAGTCCAAAAGGCATAACTAAGAATTCATAATGCCCGTATCTAGTTCGAAAAGCTGTCTTGGGAATATATGTATCTTTAATTTTCAACTGATGGTATCTAGATCTTAAATCAATCTTGAAATACACAGTTGAACCCTGTAACTGATCAAAGAGATCATCTATTCTTAGCAGAGGATACTTGTTCTTTACGGTCTTCTTGTTTAGTTGTCTATAGTCAATGTACAACCGCATTGACCCATCCTTTTTCCTGACAAATAAGACAGGTGCAGCACATGGTCAAGTACTAGGATGAATGAATCCTTTATCTAACAGTTCTTGCAACTGTACCTTTAACTCTCGTAACTCAGCTGGTGTCATCCTATACGGAGGGATAGAGATAGGCTGAGTATCAGGTATGAGAGAGATTTCAAATTCAATCTCTCGCTCAGGTGGTAATCCAGGTAGTTCCTCTGGAAATACATCAGGAAACTCGCACACTATAGGTATATCTTCCAACATTGTGTCTGACTCTGACGTAGTGGTTACATAAGCTAAATAACCTTGGCACCCTTGCTCTAACAACTGTTGTGCCTTCAATGTAGAGATATATTCGATATTATCATTGGATGTCTTTCCAATGAACTGGAATTCTATCGAGTTAGGAAGGCGAAACGTTACTGTCTTATGAAAACAGTCAAGACATGCATGATGCCTTTCTAGCCAATCCATCCCTAGGATAAGATCAAAGTCCTCCATTTCTATCAATAGTAGTGAAACAGGTAACTGATGTCACGCTATCAGTACTATACAATTATCTAGGATTTCTCGGATTATAAATACTTGTCCTCCTGATCCCTTAATCAGATAGGATTGTTGTACTTCTACTGGTATCTTACCCAAAGTGGGTACTAACCATCGAGCAATAAATGAATGTGAAGCACCTGAATCAAATAAGGCATGTACTGAAAAGCCATGAATAGTAACGATACCTCGTAAGACTGTGCCTGAATTATAGGCTTGTTCTTCAGTGATTGCATTGAGCTGGCCATTAGGATTAGGCAAGCTAGAACCCGCAACACTTTGTGGTGGTTTCTGTGTAGAATACGCTCCTTGTGAGCCACGACCTCTACCATGTCTTCCTCTGCATGTTGCTCCATTGCTCGAGGTGGATGTTATATTGTTAATTGGGGTTGGTTTAAACCCTGACCCTCTCAACTTCGGATAATCTTTCTTGATGTGGCCATCCTGATGACAGTAAAAACACACACATGCTCCTGTTTGAGCTGAAGACTCAGCTATAGAGGTGCTAGCTCCTGCTACTGAGTCGTGAGGATATAGTGGAGGTCTAGAGAAACCCTTTCTTCCAGATAATTCCTGGCCCAAAGTCTATGGCGAGCTTATATTAGACCCGACTGGATGATAACGACTGTCTCTTCGGTTATAATTCACCTTACGTTTGGATGGTCCACCAGTAAAGTGAAATCTTCTTCTTTGGCGGTTTTCATCCCTCTCCATCTCAATACGAGATGCGATGTCCATGGCTTCATCTATAGTGGTGGTTCTAAAACCTGCAAGCTTCTCTCTCAAATCTCCGTGAAGACCGCTAACAAATTTGGTAAGGCACTCTTGTGGTGAAGATTCTAAAGCTGGGGAGTAACGTAGCAGTTCTGTAAAGTGAATATGGTAATCTCGTACATTCTTGGATCCTTGGGTCAAAGAATCTAACTCCCTCCTCTTCAATTCTTCCCAATAGGAGGGACAGAAGTGAGCTCGGAACCTTTCTTCAAAAATATCCCATGGAACATGATCTACTAATTTCTTAGAAATGGCTCTCCACCATCGTCTTGCATAGTCTGCTAAGGAGTAATCAGCAAAGTGCACCCAAGTATTTGATGGTGCGTGTATTATTCTCAACATCCTGCTGACGTCATCAAGCCGTAGTTCTGCCTCAACAGGTGTCTCTATGCCCTTAAATCGAGGAATCTTTCCCTTTCGGTAATTGTCTAGTAATGTTTGGTGTCTAAGAAGGGCCTTCTCCATTGCTCCTTCGACCGAGGTAGGAGCAGACTCACTTAAAGGATGGTAACTAGATTCTTCCTCAGAAAGATCGACAGAACCTTCAATCCTAGCAGCCGTAAGCTTAGATGCCTTGGGTCTCTCAGCTTGTGCATTGAGCCTCTCCTCCAATGCTTGCTGCCTTTGCCCCATGTCTTGGAGCATTGTCATCATAGCCGCTAATTGTCTAGACACATCTTGGTTCTCCATGATCCTGGGATAAGTCAAGGCCAAAGGTTAGGTCCTATATGTCTTAGCATGATGTACGTCAGGGACAATGACTTGCGAATGGTATTGCAGTCAATTATTAAGATCAAAGGATCTTAATATAACCTTAGTTTCTTACTACCGCTCATAGTTGTTAATTACTAAATAAATTAATTGAGTAACCGGGCTTTGATACCAATCTGTTGCAACCCCGATTCTCGGGCTGTCGAATCCTCCCATATCTAGATCAGGTTACTCAGCAATAATTTATCCAGCAACCACAACTAACATTCAGAAACAAATTGCAAATAAAAATACTCAAAAAGAAGTATTTAATACTTTTCCATTCACAAAATAAAGTTTACATGATCAACCATTTACATGTACATCAACCGAAAGGAAATACACAGAAAGATTACTAACTACCTTACAAAGTAAAGCTACCCTGGCTGGCTGGATGTCTACTAGGTAAGCTGGCTAGATTACTAAAGTCCTTATGATGGCTCACTGACACATTTTGGGTTTTCCATAAATCATAGGATAAAAATTAGCGAATGTTAAGTAACGAAGAAGAGAAAAGCAAACAAATTGTGTAATTTTTCAAAACTTGTTATCACAAAAAGTCTCATTCCTATTCCTTTTCTATTCCACGTCAGGGATTAGTCCAGGAGAACCCCACCATTCTTGGACTCCGAAGCTGTGGACCCTTCGGGATTGGAGATTGTGTTGATCTTGGTAAGCTTATGCTGCCGCACATCGCCTCAACCAATCCTCCAATAATACCCTGACAATTTCCTTTTCTTTTATTAATCAGGGTCTCAAACCCTCAGCCTGGCAAACAAAGGAGCACACAGTCCTCGAGGACTCGGTTGCTTAAAACCTCAGGCAAACATTATAACCTAGCGGCTTAAAATACATGTTGTCGTGACCCAACCGCTATTGAACCACACGTGCCTCCACATGGCACGACCACATCTTCTCCCACTCATCCTCCAGACCTCTCAACCCTAGCCCTTGGGTGGTGGTGGTAGTGGAAATCATAGAGAATGAATGGGTAGGGGGTAATTATAGGCTCCTGAAAACCACTAACCATGGTTAGAAAACCATGGTTTAGCGGCCCATGATTTTGACCCATGGTTTTGGCCAAAACTTATCCCAAACTTGGGGATTAAGTTAGAACATTCCAGATGATTCTAGATCCGCTAATGATGCTTAATTAACACTTATTGTGATTAACTTTTACTAATCGTGATTTAACTTTCACGGTTTATGCTTATCTTTCCTAACTATTGATTAGTATTGCTAATGATCATCAACGGTTTTCAATACATCATTAGTTTTTTTAATCACACTTATCTAGTCTTAATGGCAGTCATTATGGGTTAATGACTTCTTAACCCTCCTTACTTCTCTTTCATCCGAAAATCATAACAAATCGAAATGAAGTCCGATTCACACGAAACAAATTCCGTTGGTTTTAACTGGACGAGTCAGATCTTATGATATAGGATCTGAGAGATGCCAAGTTCATGGCTTTACATCCGGGCAGCGACTTGAGACCTTCCTTGCGAAGGTCAAGTTCTACCATTGGGAGGATCCCATCCTTTATCATGAAGGAAGGGATAACGTCTGACGTCGGTGCATTCCTCAAGAGGAGCACCATAGCATCCTCGCATAATGCCACAAGCTTGAGGTAGGAGGACACACTCTGGGAGGAGAACGACACAGAAAGTGCTCCAATCCGGCCTATGGTGGCCTACCCTCTTCAAGGATTCTAATGAATTCGTGAAGAGGTGTACTGACTGTGAGAGGATGGAC
Organism: Ottelia alismoides; assembly: GCA_037367405.1. Lineage (NCBI taxonomy): Eukaryota > Viridiplantae > Streptophyta > Magnoliopsida > Alismatales > Hydrocharitaceae > Ottelia > Ottelia alismoides. Next base: position 211,103 of record JAZKJV010009762.1, on the reverse strand, counting down.
ATTTGTGGACAACGTGGTATGATGTTGATGCAGTCCATTCACTTCTGTGAGGTTTTTGACGTGTGGAGCATCGATTTCATGGGTCCATTCCCTAAGAGTCAGGGATTTGAGTACATTCTGTTGGTCGTAGATTATGTCAGTCGTTGGGTTGAGGCATCCCCGCCCGAACAGCAGATGCTAGGACTGTTTGCAGATTTTTGAGGAGGAATATCATTTCATGGTTCGAGGTACCTAGAGTTTTGATATCTGACGGGGGGTCTCATTTCATCAACGATAAGGTAAAGGCCCTTGCTAGCGAGTTCAACATAGACCATCGAGTTGCCACTCCATATCATCCTCAGACCAATGGTCTTGCTGAAGTGTCGAACATGAAGATCAAGACGATATTGCAGAAGGTAGTCCGCCCAGACCGAAAGGATAGGTCACAACTTTTGGACTCGATTTTGTGGGCATATCAGACTTCCTTCAAGACTCCTTTGGGTACATCTCCCTTTCGCCTCGTTTATTGCAAGCCCTGCCATTTACCTATTGAGATTAGGCACAAGTCACTTTAGGCTGTAACAGATATATTATTAGATCCAGTAAGTGTAGGAGATCAGAGGAAGGCTGAATTGGCAGCCCTGGAGGAGCTTAGAGACTCAGCCTTTTCGAGCATCCTAGAGTACATGGAGAGAGTGAAGGAATGACATGATTCTCATATCAGCCATAAGCAGTTCTAGCCAGATCAAAGAGTATGGTTGTTCGATGCTAGGCTTAGATTATTTCCAGGGAAGTTGCAGAGCAAGTGGAAGGGACCATACCTGGTCCGAAAGGTACATGACAATGGGAGTATCGACATATCTGAGATGTCATCTGAGTCTACATTTCATTTTAACGGGCATCGGTGATGTGCCGCCCGATCGACTAAGGTAAAGGTATCACAAAGGTCGTTGTGACCTCAGTCACTCAGGGCTCAGGGCTCAATCAAGAAACAAAATCAGACCACCAATCGAAAAGACAAAAATCGATCAAAACCAAGATAGCAATTTTGCTATGTGATTAACCTGTATAGCTCCCACGGGCGGTCTCAAGGAGCACGAGTTGGCCTCGCAGCCTACGAAGTAGTCAACAAATAAAATAAAATAAAAACAAGTATTTTTTGGTGGTTTTTAAATATTTTATATTTTTTTAGATTTTTAATAATGAAGGAAAATAATAAAAAGACAAATCCAAGCACCTTCAACCAATTGTTTAAACTAAAAAATGGTCAAAATTCAAAGAAAAATATTTTTACGTTTTATATATTTTTTTACTGTTTTTGGTGAATTTTTGAGATTTTTATAATTTTTTATGGAATTTTCTATAAAAAAAATGGGTGAAAACAGTGAACTGCTGTCCAGCCAAGCGAAAAAGGGCCACGAAAAATATCAAATGGTCCTGGAAAGGAAAGGAGGTATTTTTTTATGAAAAATAGAAACAATAAAGAAAATTTAGAAGAAGCGTTTATGATTTTTTGGATTTTCTATAATTTTCTAGAATTTTTATGAGTTTTTAAGGGTTTTTTAATTTTTATAGTTTTTATAAATCCAAAAATAGCCAAATTCACACAAAAATTCAAACACACAAAAATAAGCAAAACATAATTTTTTGGATATTTTAAAAGAGTTTTTATATTTTATTATGATTTTATAAACTGGACAGACACAAAAATTGTGGTTTTTGTATTTTTAAAAATAAGAAAAATGCCTCAAAAATGTACCAAATTTTTGGTGAAAATTTTACACAGTGGCAGGAGCCACGTGCCCAATTTTCACTCGATTTGGACTTAAAGTGATATTTTATTTAATTGGCACAAGGTCTCATAGTGCACAGGGACCTATACGCAATAAAACATACTTGCAGGGGTTTAAAAGTAACAAATCTAGAAAGCCAGGGGTCTCTCGTGCAAAAATTCCAAGACCCCACGCGCGCTGCACATGGTCTGGGCACAGAGGGACCTGAATGTAATAAAACTTAGTTTCAGGGGCTTATTAGCAACATGTGCTAAAAGCCCAAGGAACAAGTTGCAATTTACCCAGACAATTCAGCACATGTCGAATACAAGCATTCACAGGGGCATGGATGCAAATATCAAAAACTATATTTCATTCAGTAACACGCAGAAACTACAAGCCTAGATAAAGTAATATGTCCAAAAATCACGTGACGAAGCACGTGTCTCACATAGGCAGGGACTGAAATGTAAATACCATAAATATTAAGGTCCTAAGTGCAATATGTCCAAGAGCTAAAACTTATTTAATAAACTAAACAAGAACAACAATAAACTGCAGGGGTGCGGGTGCAATTACCTAGCCGAGGCGCGTGCTGGGACACGTGAGGTACCAGATGTCGAGGCGGGAGAGGCTGCTGACGTGCGGCTCTGGTGCAGATGCCTGGATGATCCAACGGTGGGGGCGATCGAGCAAACATGGGCGGCGCGTGTCCGTCAGACCACGATCTGGCGGTCTGACACCGTAGAGGATGGACGGCGAGGATGATATCTGGAGCGGCTGGTGAATCGGACGGTTGGAAGTGGATGAGGAAGAACTCCTCCTGGCTGAGGTTCCCCGACTCGCCGGAGACGATCCAGCTAGCCGATGAACGATCGGGGAGGCGGGTCTTGCTCGTGATGGCGGTTTGCGTCGGTTGGTCACCTCCGATGGAGCATCCAACGGTCAGATCGTCCAGCGAGGGACGAATGACTTGGAGGAGCTCCGACGAAGGTCTGAAGGCTCGGCCAAGGGGGGTATCTGCTCCTTATTTACCTGCAGAAAAAGGGTCTCACTCGGAGGAGTGCTCCGGCGGAGGTTATTCGCACAGATGAGGAAAGAAGCGACGTGGGTGATGGATGGGGGCTCCGACGAAGGCGGCGGAAGGAACCCAGCTCGATCCTGGCTCGGGTGGCCAGAACCGAGGTGATCAGATCATGGAGGAAGGATGGCAATGACTCGGCGAGGGTATCGGTACTGGTAAGGGGGACTGGCGGAGCTCCGGCCACTAGGGCGGAGCTGGCGGAGCTAAAAGATGAAAATCGAAATGGGCAGCGAACGGAAGGTGATAGGATCTACCTGATGGAGGGTGTCGACTGGGGACGAGATAAAGAAGCTCTGATCGTCGCCTCGAGGGTAGTCGGAGGCCCGAGGCTCGGGCGTTGCTCACGGCGGCGCACGACGACAAGAAGGTCGCCGGATCAGTGGTGCAGGCTCTCTCTCCTCGCTTCAACACCTCTCTCGCGTAGCTGTCACTCTGGGGAGTAAGGTGGAGCTCCTGGGACGAAAGGGTAGCGCCAATGATGGCGTGAAAAGTGCGGCTGAGGTCGGACTTTATATGGCTAGGGGTCCGGCTAGATTGAATCGGGCATGGTCGCATGAAGCACGGATCCCTAGGCTCAACCCCGGACGAGGGTCTCCGATGAAGGAGGAACAAATGGAGCCCGGGGTTTGGGTATTTGGTGGACGGATCGAGTAGGGAAAAAGATGAGAAATCGGGTCAAAAACCTGATCCGCCTGGAAGGGGGTCCGCGGGGGAGAGTTGACTGGGGGTCAACAAAACCCCGTGGACCAATCAGAATTCAGATTTTATTAATTCTTTGGAAATTAAATAGAAATAATAAATGACCGAATTTCGAAAAAGTTAAAACAAGAAAAATGTTTCTTTATTTTTAAATTGTTTTTTAGTGATTTTTATTTATTTTTTTGAAATATAATTTATGTATTTACAAAATATTATTATTATATACAGGTATATACATATGTATTTTTTATTTTTGATTTTTAATTATTTATTTTTATACAATTTATTCCAATTTTATATTTTATGTATTTATAGAATAAAATTTGGAATAATATGGTATTTTTATTTTATTTTTATTAATTACTTACAAGGGTGAAATAAATACTTTTATTTATATACATACATGGCATATATACAAGGTTGGGAATTGATTTTATTTTATTTCTTTTTATTTTATTTTTAATTTTCTCATTTTTATTTTATTTATTTACATCATGGAATGTAGAATGTAAATATATTTTTATTGGATTTTTATTTATTTATTTATAAGGAGAAATAAATACATATGTGGTTTTATGTACATGGCATATATACAATGATGAAGGGCATTTTTATTTATTTTTGTTTTGTTTTTCCCAACTTTATTTTAATTTAATATTTACAAATATATACATATTCAAAAAAATGCAATTTTGTTTTATTTAGAGGAAAATATTTTTATTTATGTACATGTATATATATACATATGAGCTTCCCTATCTCTCTCTACTTGGGTTCTTTTGCGGTCAGGCCCATGCTGAGCCTTCCCTTGGGATTAGGTCGCTCAATATTTATTCTAAATATCTCCCTCTTTTTCTTTTATTTCTTTATTCTTTTATTTATGCACAAAAACATGCTAATTATTCATATTTACACAATGCATGCTGAATGGTAATTATTGCTATTTACACCTATCTACATGTGTTTTGCATAGGTTTTGTAGCTAAAATAAAAGAATAAAGAGTGATGAGTGGGTATTCATCAAGCGGCTCAAACCATATCCAGATCACGAGCCCCTGGTCGTTGACGTCGCCCCTATTCATTTTGCATGAGATGTGGTCTTCGACTCACTTCTGTTGCATCTCATGCATGGTTATCACCATCTTCCGCCTTATATAGATCCATATGTCCATATCCGCTCATTCTTCGGTCCAACACCCCATTTGCATCTTGTGATTATGTTATACTTAGGGTGTACTTTACCTTAAGTATAGGGGGGATGTCAGACTTTTGATTTCTCTTTTGATTCTTTTTACCTCCATTTTGCTGCCTATACTTAGGAATATTTTACCCTAAGTACAGGGGAGGTAGACCTGGTACATCTTTTCACTCGGATTTCCCTTTATGCACAGTATGCTATACTTAGGATTACTTAATCCTAAGTATAAGGGGGGAACACAGAGATCCTTTCATTCTATTCTTTGATTCGTCGTTGTAGTATAGCTATTCTTTTCACTTCCCTATACTAAGCACGAGTTATGTCTTCTTCATCACTCTTGATCCACTATGAGGACATTGTTCGAGCTAAGTACAGGGGGTGTCGTCTATATTACATATATACTTTAGCCATAACTCGTACTTTGTGTGAGTGTGTTAATAAATAAAATAGCTAAAATCCATTATCTAAAAATCATAAAATTTTAAATTTTTTTCTTGTACATAAAATTCATTCTTGCATATACATAGCTATTCGTAAAAATTATTTTTATACAAATGTTTGTAAAAATGTTTTGTATGTAAAAAATTTGTAAATATTTTGGTATCAAAATTATGTATATAGTAAAAAAATTTTGTAAAATATTTGAAAAACAAAAGTTTGCAAAAACCCTTGTTTAAATGTGTATAAATAGTTTGCAAAACTTCTGCATCCATGCATGCATTCATTCAAACATTTTTCAATAATTTTGCACATTTTCAATAATTTGCATAAAAAGCTTTTTGTATATATTCATATTCTTTTGAATCATAGATTGACATTTAAACTAGCCTGGAATTAAATTGGAAAATGGAGCTTGGTTAAGACCTTAATCCACCTAATTTTAAAAGGAACCTTATAGGGCTTAGGGTTAAGACTTTTCAGGTCCATTAGTGACTTAATTCTTTGAGTCCACTAGGCTATGATCACATGTCATATTGATGAGCCTAATTAGAACACTTAACAACGCACACATGACTCTCACAGACAATGGCTTTACTTGCACCAGCACCTTACACATAGCTCTCTACAAGATGAGGTGGTGAGGAGGCAGTTTCCTTTGGTTTGGGGTAGCATACGAGGGTAGTACTTCTAGACGGAACCTCTCGTCTTCTTTTAGTGAAGGAAGTGTGTCTCAACTTGGTCTGGTGGCATTAAGGTCTAAAGACAGGAGTTGTGGGTTGAAATAATGCTTCAAAAGAGGGATAGTCTACTGGCTCAAGAGGAAAAAATCCTTATGTATATGTTGCACCATGTAGATATGTTGTACATATGCACATCAAAAAAATGTGCAAAAGAAAGAAAAACTCCAAAAAAGTGGTGGATCTGATAGAAAATGAAATACCCACCAGAGTGTATATAGCCAAATAAAGCAAAGCTTATGTTACCCATTCTCATCTCTTGAAGCTTGCAGCAGGGAGACTTAGCTACACTAGTTGGGCTCCTAAAGATACATGACTACACTGGTCATGGTCCATTCTCTTCTTCCTCCTCTTCTTGAGCCGGTTGAACTTGAACTTAGAAGGGAATATCCCGCTCCTCGAGGAAAGAGCTTCCAGACTAGGGCATTATAGTTACCTTTTTGAAAGGGCTGTTACTTTGCCATTTCTGAGGTGGGGAGCTACATATCACTTATACAGTACAAGAAATCATTCATGGTCATTAGAGTTTGTGTATGTAGACTTGTTCTGATCTAGATTATTGAGGAGTCTTGACCATAGATTGGTGGAACTTAGAGGCTGTTGAGTTTTAAACCTAGGTCCAAATAAGGTTCCGACAAACTGATAGGCCAAAGGTCTGACTGAGCTCCATAATTCAATTTAATGAAGACAAGTTTAATCATCAATCTTGATTCTCCTTCTTTTTCTTTTCTTTCTCTTTTCACTTCTTTTTCAAGTAAGTGTTTGCTAAGGGACTAGCAAAGGTAAAGTATAGGGGGGTCATGAATCCATGTTCATCACTCTTTATTCTTTTATTTTAGCTAATTATCTTTGCAAGGCATCATGTAAATAGGTGTAAATACACTAACTTAGCAATATGCATGCATGTGTTAATATTACATAATTAGCATGTATTTATGCAAAAAAAAAGAATAAAGAATAAGAAAAAGGAAGGAGGTATTTAGAATAAATATGAATGACCCAAACCCCAAGAGAGGGCCAAGCATTGGCCTGATCGCCAAATAAAATAAGTAGAGAGATAGGGCCTACTCTATTATGTATATATCATGTGTGTAAATAAATAATTATTTTTGACAAAATAAAAATAAAATATTATTTTTACCTCCTTTTATATATTTCTAAAAATAAAATAAAAATTAGAAAAATAAAATAAAAATAGAATAAAATTCTCTCTCTCACTTGTACATAATACATGTATATATGTTTTCTTACCTATTTATTCTATACCTGTAAATAAATAATAAAAATTTAATAAAAATTATTTTATACTCCAAAAATTATATTGTAAATAAATAAAATATAAAATTGGGGTATTTTTGTAAAAATAATAAATTAAAAATAATTGTACAAAATACATAGCTATAATATACCTGTATATAATACAATATACTATATACAAAATAATTTATTTTTCAAAAAAATAAATAAAAATCACAAAAAAAATCCCTTGAAAAATAATAAACATTTTTTGTTTTATCCATTTTTTAATTTAAATTCATTTACTATTTTTCATTTATTTATCTTTTATTTTCTTTGTTATTTTATCCTGTAGCGGATTTTGTCCTTATTCCTCGTCGCTCCTGATTGGGCCACGTCGGATTGTTGACTCGGGTCAACCCCATCTTCCAGGGCTTGACCCGACCTGACTGCTCCACCGGACTTTCTTCTCCCAATTATCCTGGGTGGATCATACGTGCCCATGCCCCAATTCTTCGTGCGCACCTTCCCCATGGATACATGACCTTCACGGATCCCTAGGAAGGCGCGGATCTTCCTCAGCTCGCGTACTTACACCCTATCTCTCCAGCCACCTGGGAACGCTATATAATTTCTTCATCCGCTCCCCCAAGTCGGCAGCTTGTGCCTCGCTCCCATTTGAAACCCTAGCCACCTCCAACTGAGTGACAGCTATCTGGAGCGTCGTCTGGCGGTCGATTTAGTGCAGCAAGGCCGACACTCCTCCTTCGTGGCCGATCCTCTGCTACGAGCAGCCTCCCCCGACCACCGCATCGAGGTCGAGCCCATAACCCCGACAACCACCCCCGCTTGAAGCCCAGGAGTCAATCCGGATCTTCAGGTGAGATTCTTATCCTTCCCCGTTGTCACTTTAATTCGAATCTTTCATTTGTCGTTGTCGTCGCTCCGCCAGCTCCAACCAACCGATCGGAGCTCCGTTACCCACTTCCAGCCGCTCCAATCGAACCACAAGCTCACCCTCCATCTCGCTCTGCGACCTGGCCATCCTTAGCTTCGACCATCCAGTCGAGATTAGGGCTTAGATCTTCTCTACTGCATTCGCTAGAGATCGAACCCCATTCACCTTCGCTTCTTTAGTCTTCAGCTCCAATAACCCAGGTCGGAGCGTAGCCCCGAGTCTTGGCTTTGCATTGTAGGTACCCTTGATCCTTGAGGAGCCGTATCTGTCTTCCAGCTGCACAACGGAGTTGCTCCAAACCAAGCTCCGCTATCCAACCCATCCGACCATCTGCAGGATGATCAGAGCTCACTGCTCGACATGGAGTACCTCCCCGAAGGTGCTCGACATGTTGGAGGTTTGATCGGCCTTGAAGATTCACCCCAGTTACCGTTCAAAGTTCACCAACCCCTAGTTCGTCCACCATCTTCCGTCACCGTTGGATGAAGAGCGGAGCACCAGTTCACATCTGAGTCGTCCATCATTGCAGCTTTCCAGTCGTTGATCTGACACCATCTGACACATCTGTGCTGCACGTAGGGAACATTCCTTGAGCGTCAGATCTGCCTTCACAGAGGATCAGAGCCGCATGATCGCATCCAAACCAGCGGACGACACCTGGCTTACCACGCACGACTCACGTGCCTTGAGGGTATATTGCTCTTTTTCCCTTGCATTTATTTTGTTTATGCTTTTGTCCAGAAAATAAATATTATAGTTGAACCTATTTGCAGTTGAGTCCCTATAGTTTTTGTTATTTGCATTCTAGTCCTCCCAATCTGGAGGCACGTGCTAGGTCACGTGCATAGTTGTGTATTTGCACTATTTACCCTGAACTTTTCTTGTGTTATGAATTGAGTGGATGTTTTATGAAATTGCATTTATGCCTCTGTGAACGTGGATTTGATGCATGTGCAGAATTAATTGGTGAAATTACAGTTTCGACCCAGACTTCTCGTGCGTGTTAATGTGTAGCACAAGAACTTAAATTAATTACATTTAGGTCCCTATAATCTATGTGTTGTTTTTAATTAAATAAATATCAAAACTACTCTAAAAATTCCAAAAAAATTACATGTGGCTCCTACTATTGTGTAGTATTTTTATTAATTTTTGAGATGCATTTTGATTTTATTTGCTATTTTTTAATAATCAAAAACCCTAAAAAGTGTCCCTCTCTATTTTAGAAAACCCATAAAAATAGAAAATACCTTTAAAAATTCCACAAAAATTCCTGATTGGGTGTCTTGCTTTGTTTTAATTTTTACATCATTTTTGTTTCATTCTCTGTTTTAAAACTCCTAAAAATTAAAAGAGACTAAAAATCTTATAAAAATCAGTAAAAATTCATTAAAAAAACAAAAAATTGTGTTTTTAATTTCTGTAGGTAGATTTTATTATATATTTTCATAAAAAATGTTGTCAAGAATTTAGAGGCACTTTAGATATTTTTAATGTGTCTTTTCATCTAGGTTGCATACTGTTTGTTATTTTTTACTTTCTTTTATTTTTAGAAAATCATATAAAAATCAAAAAACCCCATAAAATACCCAAAAACACTTGAATATTTTAAAAACATAAAAATATTTTTGTTTTGAATTTTTGATTATTTTTAGACCTTTAAATAATTGTCTGAGTGTGATTTTTATCATTTGCTCATTTCTTTTCTTAATAGAAAATCATAAAAAAAATTGAAAATTAAAAATCACCAAAAAAACTTTTATTTCTTGGATTTCTCGACTACTTTGTAGGATCATCACGTGATCCTTGTGTTGACTCTGGTGGCTATACCAGGTTAAATAATTATCAAGACTGCTTGCCTTGGTTTTATTGTTGTTTGAATTCGTTGGTGGTCTATATTTTCTCATTGAGCCTGGTTTGAGTGGTTGAGGTCGCAACGACCTTTGATATCACTTAGCCTTAGTCGCTCGGGTCACTCATCATTGCCTCTCCTCTGGTTGCTCAACTTCAGGTCATTCAGTAACAACCTGATCAGGAGTGGTGTGATCAACTACGTGATCACTACTTGGTATCAATTCGAACTCCACCTGTTCAGCCACATCATCACTTGTCCCCTCATCAACAAACTTAGTACTCGAGTGAAGCATGGAATTCTAATCAAAAGTAGCATTTCCTACTAATAATAATTCGATGCTCAGAAGGGACCAGATTCTGTACCCCTTTACTATTGCACCATAACATGTAAACACCCCTTTCTTTGCCCTTGATTTTAACTTCGCTTTACTAAATGATGATAGATAGTACAACCAAATACTCATATAATAGAATAATCATCATGATTACTAGACCATACCTCCATGGGTGTTTTGAAATCAATGGCAGATGTGGGACTCTGATTCATCAAGTAACAATCTGTATTCACAACTTCAACCCATAATGCTCTACAAAGTCCAGCATTAGAGAGCATGCACCTTGCCCTCTCTAGAAGCATAATGTTCATTCATTCTGTAACTCCATTCTGTTGTGGCATATTCTGATGGTGAGGTATCTTGCAACACCCTCCTGATTGCAGAACTTATTGAACTCTAACGAACAAAACTACAACCCATTATCAGTACGAAGACGCTTCACCTTCTTAGAAGTCTGGTTCTCCACCAAGATCTTCCACTGCCTAACGTCTGAAATGCCCCGCTCTTGTGCTTCATCATGTACACCTAGACCATCCTGGAGTAATCATCAATAATATATAGAAAATACCTAGAACCACCCAAAGATGGGACTCGTGAAGGACCCCAACATTCGGTATTGATGTAGTCGAGCATCTCCTTCTTCTTGTGGAAGGCTTTACTGAATTGCTTCTTATGTTGTTTTTTTAAACACGTAATGCCCACAGAACTCTAGCTTGAATCCCTTGAGATCCTTGATAAGGCATTTCTAACTGAGGATATTCATCCCCATCTGACTCATGTGTCCCAACCGCATATGCCACAATTCTGACTCCGATCTCTTGGCTTGGGACACCGCTGCAATAGTACATGTAACTGTAGACCCTTGCATGACGTATAAGGTCTTCTGCTTATTGCCTTTGACGACAACTACCTCACCTTTGGCAACCTGCATGACTCCACCTTCTGTGTTGTACTTGTATCCTTTAGAGTCCAAAACTCCGAGGGATATTAGGTTCTTCCTCTCAAGAGCATGACATACTTATGTCACCATCCTTACGACTCCATCATGTATCTTGATCTTTACAGAGCCAATCCCTACAATCTTGCATGATACATTATTCCCCAAGATGATGTTTTCGCCATCTATCTTCTCATATGTGGAGAACCAATCTTCATTGCGAGTCATATGGTAAGAATTTCTTGAATCAAGAATCCATATGCTATCCGTTATCTTCTGATTCATGACGGTGAGAACCAGATCATCTTCGAATTTTGTGCCTCCATGAGCCACAACAACAACCGTAGCTTTCCCTTTCTTCTTTGCGCAGTCCTTCTTTTAATGTCCATGTTCTTTGCAGTAATTGTAGGTGTACTTTGTAGCTAGAACCAGCATCACTCTTCTCATAAGTCATAACCAAACTTGCAGCGTTAGAGTCATGCTTCCTGGTAGCCATATGTTGAAGTTCACGCGTATGCAGACTAACACGAACTTCCTCTAGGGTTAGTGATTCTCTTTCCACAATAAATGATCGAGCAAAATTCTCAAATGATAATGGAAGAGAAACCAATAAAATCAAGGCAACATCCTCATCTTCAATCTTAACATCTACGTTTCTTAAATCCATCAATAATGTATTTAAGCGATTTAGATGTTCTTTAAGAGATGTACCTTCCTGCATATGAAGCGAGAATGAATGTTGCTTGAAGAGCAACTTGTTGGTCATAGACTTCGTCATGCACAGACTTTCGAGTCCTAACCACATACCAGCCATGGAATCCTCATCGGTAACCTCTACAATAATATCATCTGCCAAACACAACATTATCATTGAGTGCACCTTCTCTTCCTGCACCATCAACTCAGAGGGCTCGAGTGCCTTCGCCCGCTCCTGATCTAATGGTGCCCAGATGTCCTGCTGCTTCATAAGGGCGTGCATCTTGATCTACTATAAACTGAATCCATTCTTCCTTGTAAACTTCTCGATCTTCAGATTTTACTACGCCATCTTACTGGATGATCCTGATGGAACCCGAAGCTCCGATCCACTTTGTTGTGAATCGCGGAAGAAAACATGCATAAACACGATTAAACAAGCAAGACGCAAATGCAATGATTTACAAGGTTTACCCATAATTGGGCTATGTCTTTGGGCGGTGGTGATTGGCTTCACTATATAGAGAAAAGTAATACATGGGATACTAAGAATGTACAGATATGGGATGAGAATCGTGATAATACTGAGGATTGCGATATCTAGAGGCCCTAGGGCTCCTTTTATACTGCAACAGAAGAATACCATTTGTATTCAGCAATCCATTTCAACAACTCTCAACCAATCAGGTTTCAGGAGGCAGATCAGACATGTCAGCAATCCTAGCCTAACAACTCTTAGCCAATCAGATTTCAGGAGGCAGAAAAGACATGTAAGAAATCTTGGCCCAATTGATCTCAGCCGATTAGAAGGAAAGACATAGATTAGCCACATCAGCATCCCAACAAGTTGTTAGGATTTAAGTCATATTAACATTGCATATTTTTTTCACGGGATCTTTGCGCACGAGCGTGGTTCGGGATTACATAATGGTTGCAAGTTCCAATGAGAGAATATCATTTCTCAAATTGGGATCTTGAAGATTCTCATCTCTAAGAGGGAAACATTGTGAATAGTTAAGTAGTAAATCTTGTGAAGGACTGCGACAACATCGTGTCATGAGACCTTATCACCCATAAATCAATGGCATGTTAGAGGTGTCAAACTAAGATGTCAAAATGATTTTGCAAAAGCATGTTCTTATAGATAAGAATAATTTGTATTAACTCCTAGACCAAGCTCGTTGAGCTCATCAAATGGCTTAAAATACTCCATTGGGTACGTCTCCATTTGAAATTATCTATTGTAAACCATGTCATTTGCCCATAGAATAATAACACAAAGCAGAACATGCAATCATAGAGTTGAACATGGACAATCACAAGAAAAAAATCTAAGAGAGAGAGAGACACTTAAATGAATTGATTGATATCAAAAATGGCCTATGAGAACAACATTATCTGCACAGGCAAAGTGAAGATATGGCATGACAAGAACAGTTCTTAGAAGATCTTGTTCTCGACCAAAAAGTGTAGTTGTTCAACATCAAGTTGAAGATTTCTAGACAAGCTAAAAGTAAGTGGATTGAACCATGTTTAGTCATATCATGCAACATATTGAAAGAAGTAAATAAACTATTTATGAACCTCACACCACGAAAACACGTAAAATTAGCAAACTATTTACATAAAGTAGTGTATGTTCATCGTATGAAAAAGAACTTTCAGCACAATGATTTGTACTTTGTAAAACCATTAAATTAAAGAAACTATTTTCCTAACAAGGCTTCTAATATTCTAATAAATATTAAAATGAGATCATGGTTACCTCTTGAAGTGTGATTCTCTCAAGCAAGAGATCTCCCGAATCAAGTCCAGTCTATAGTGTCTCTCTTGTGGGTGCAGAGATGAATCGTGTTGCTTCCCATGAACTTGGATGTCGTATTCACAAACAGAGCTCCAAGACGAAGCGTGTATGAGTTGTATGCACTCAAGACTCTTCTCTTTCTCTAAGGCACGAAATTCTTAAGGGACCATGCTCTCCAAAACTCAAGTGAATAAAAGAGAGAGTCTTACTCTCCTTTTATACACATTGTACACGCCCATTGAAGAGCCTTCTCTTCAAGTAGGCATATGCAATGATGACCCTTAGATTGTTGATCACGGACTTAATACCAAGTCCTTGTTCAATTATATAATTATCTCCTTATTTATCTCCAATCAATTTAAGTAATAAATCAAGCAACAAATCAACAAAGAGTTCAATTCAAGGACTCTTTGTAGTGGAACCATGTGTCAACATACACGCTGAATAAATTCCATATATTGAATGAGATTGTTGATAATTTATTAATTGATTATTCAATAAATAATGCAACAATATTACGAGCCTTATTCTCAATAGGACTCAATATAATAACACCATGTGTACAACCATTGTACATGCCCCATCTTGACTAAATAGTCATGTTTGTTGCCTTTTATTTATCAATCAATTATCTTAATAATCACATTATCGTTATTGAAGAAATTATGAAAATAATCCATGTAGCTTATGAATCATATTCACAAGTACAAAAAAAATGTAAATCCAGTTTACATCTACAAAATTATCATGAATCAAATTTACACATGATTTCATCTCTTGGAAATATTATGTGAATCATACTTACATATATATTATTTACATGAAGTATATTCATATAAATATTAATTATTGTGAATCATCATTCACATTAATTAATGAAATATATTTTTTTGAATCAAACACAAAAATGCCCTTATAAAAAAAGTAATAATGATAATTATTACAATATTGACATCTTTAAGTATGAGTCCTAATCCGATTAGGACTCATGAGATACAAATGTAGATATTTGGAGATAATGTCGGGGAGATCATACTATCCATGTATAATAACTTTAAGTATGGATATCGACCCAATTTCAAGGTTTATATCATTTTAGCTCGAAATTGATAAACAGTTATCAATTGAGCTCGATAGGAGCACTTCACACTCTAAATGAGCTCAACAAAATGCAAGCCAGTCTATGTGAGTTTGAAAAAATATTGGTGAGCTGAACACAACTTCCTTGGCCATTTCTAATCAAAGTCCAAACCATTTGGAACTTAGAAATAAGATCAATGATCTTATATTTTCATTTCTATAGCTATTTCTGTTTCCAATATTTGGACATTGAAATTGGAATTGGTTTCAAGTGAATTGAGATTTAACACAATTAATTCTCAAATCATCATGCTAAATGAAGTCACTAAAATCCATCTTGTTTCATCACTCCCTCAAAATGGAAGTATCATGATAGAAGATCTATTATAATAGAGTTAACCCTGAGTATTCTCAATACTCAACCATCCTTCACACTGGAAAAACTTTGATATATCTAAAGTTCAAACCCTACTTTGACTATCTTCTTCAGAATAAATCAATAGATTCTCATTTGATATTTAGGTGACAATATTAAACATATACTTTCTAATAGCATATATTGATATCTCGAATTCATGTCTTATTTCATAAACAAGACGACCATGCATGGAATGCATTTGACCCCAAATTATCTCATCAGTGAGCTCTGTCTCCCAGTTAATGAATTATGAACATGTATGATTCCTTTAAGAGATCACATGTCTCACATATCTTAATATGCATGGTATATGGACCGTGGCTAGGTCACCAACCTACTGGTCTGTCAAATGTGCATACGCATGCATATAGATGCATATCTGTCTTAGGTCAAAGGATATGTGTCTGATCGCAGCAGTAACAGTTCAAGTCTTAGTTTATCTCAACCTCATCAAGTCAACTCTTTGACTTGATTATTCCAACTCTTCTGAATATCTAGTCCTATGCAGAGGACCTGCATCAAGAAGTCGATTGGAAATCATCCTACAGAGAAAGATTGCCATCTCTTTCTTAGTCTGGAATCTTTATTGAATATCATATGTTTGAAGTCAGTTGTGTCCTCCCAGCTGTATAGTATTCAATATGGCCATGGTATATAACCTTAATTGTACAAAGGGGCCTTAATAACAAAGTACATTCATATTTATCTATTCATTTCAGATGGACATGATAAAACAATAACTTTTATTGCATTAATGGGTCCTGAAGGGCTTACAATTCCAACACTTATATGAGTTATCACATGGTTAGGAGATGTTCTTAGTTAATGGGTAGGTGGCGAAGCCCTATGTTTAACCAATATGGCATTTTGCCCAAGTGGAGAAAATCTTCTTTGTACACAACTCTTAATTCCTTTGAAATTTTACTATGTTGTATACGAAGCCCTTGTAGCCTTTCCTCGTGTCTAAGAAGATCCAACACTAACCAACTGATTTTTAACCATTTGTGCCTTCTTTGTTCTTTTATTATTCTCTAAGCCCCCAATAAGTCCCAAAAGTTGATCTCATTCTCATACTTAGGATACCAAATCGTAAGTTTGTTGGGGTGGCGGGATGCCCATTATGATTATTCCACTTCTATTCTTGTATTCGTACCTTAACTTTGACTGTCTCCTTTTTTTCTTTGTTATAAGTATGATAAAAGATCCTAAGTATAAGAGGCGACCGAGTTGTATTCGTTCTATTTTTTGCAATCTTTCATGCTTAGTACGACTTACATCTTATTTTTCTTCTCTATTATGAGGACAAGGCACAAGTTCAGTATAAAGAACATTGTAATAATTGTCTATATATATGTGTATATATATGTATATGTGTGTATGGACGCGTGTGTGAATATGTGAGTTTGTGTGTGTGTGGTATGTATACACTTAATATATAACTCGTATTTTCACACACTTCTGTATAAAATATTCAATGAAATTTGAGAAATATGGGTAAGATAGACAAAACTTATAAAAAATATTACAATCCTTCTCTGAACTTGTGAACAAAAGCCTCTGTGATAGAATAAACAACAAAATTGAGTCTAAATCATGACTTTTGATTAAAAAATAAAAATATGCAAAATCCTTAAAATCACATAAAAAATCAAAAAATCCACAAAAGTAAATAAAATTCTTACTAATGCGGATAAAATTCAACTTGTTGAACATCAAACTACTCGATTCGTGGTTAACTCCAAATTCAAGGGTTGCCACTTTTATATGAGATAGTCTTAGTACTTAGCATTCAAAATCCTTGAGATTGAAGATATACGTGCTATATCGCATGCAAACGTTTTGAGGTTAACTCTAAAATGACAAGCACATCACATTGCATGATTCCAAAAAGCTTATAATGAATCACATTTCGCACAAGGACTAAGGACATGACATTGTCAAATAATTTTGTTAGAAGTTCAAGTAGTTGGGGTTGTCCCGACTGAAGACTAGGTCAATAATTTCATGTTGGACTTGGACTTGAGCCGAACTTGATAGATTTATGGACCTTCTCTCGCTCTGAAGCGCACTATCTTAAAATGGGTTTTGACACATGCTCTAGGTGGTTAACAATGCCCCGAGCCAATGCTTATGTATAGACAAGATGTAAGCTAGCGAGGTGGTGAATGCTTCTTCAAATCAAGTTGGTATGCATGAGTCACTAGATAGAGTTGTAATTACAAAGTTTTTTTAGACGTTTATGTAGAGATAGGAATCAATCAATTCCTCTACATATGAGATGGGGATTGAATGATAAACCCATATCTCTCTATCTTACAATAAACTGTCAACAATTTGACCAAGATTGAACAAACGTTCAGACATCTTCAAAACGTGGACATAAGTTGTTCAATGCAACCTATAATATTGTTCCTTAATATTTATAGGTGAAGGTTTTTTTTCCTTGTGCCTTAATATTGTCTTTTTACACGTTAAAGACCTTCACGGTATAATAGTTAAGAACACTATTTGAGTGAGAAAATCATCTTTTGTATGTCAAATTGATCTATCCCTTAAGCCATCACCATTCCTTTAAGTGACCATTCCTTTAAGTGACATACATCCTCTAACTTCAAGGAACCACCAAGGAAGCTCCCAAAGGTGAGGTCAGACTCCCCACGCCACCCCGACAGTCCGACGAGGTTAGATAATGCGACGATCAACACTGGTGTACGCGTGTGCACTCATGAATCAAGTTTTGTAATAATCCCGTGATCGGAGTAATTTTGAGAAACAATACACTAGTGAAGCCATGTTTGATTGTTGGAAATGAATCCGATCAATAATTCACAAGCAGAAGTTGCCACAGAAGCAGGAATATACATAATTGCATAACACAAGTATTCATGGTGGTTCAGTGACCTACATTCACAATCTCACTCCATGTGATATCTTTGTTTATCAAAATTGTGTTGGAGTAAAGTGAATGGTTTCCCCAAAGAAATCATATATAGCGGCAGGGCAGGACAATCAATAGGTTAATAAATTATAATGTTGCATCATTATCATATTCGTGAGTTTTATTCTGTCATCGATATGTAAGCTAAAGAGTTGAATAACTATTTTGCTGAAAATAACATAGAACCTCTTCTTTGTGTGACGTGTTTAAGTTCAAAGAACTCATTTGCATCAATTGATATCGATACGTTTGTCCGTCTTGCCCAGTGGAGCTTCCTTCAAAAAAAAATAATGATTCTTTTGAAATGAAGTGCTAATATATACTTAATATGTCATGAAGAATACATAGTTATCAAAGTTAACTTTGTGAAAACTCAAGAGAATCTTATTTATCCACTAGTGTATTTATCGATGAAATTGTCACTGACCCTATAAACTACAACCGGAAGTGTTGAAAGATCGTTTTCAACAATGATTAGTGTCAAGACTTGATTGCATTTTTTGATGGGAAATGCGTTGATGAATGATACTTTACTCTCATGTACTAAAAGGATAGTTCACTCTATTGTTGATGATGACATTACAAATTATTTTCAAATTATTTATTCAATATATCAAAATTAGATGGGGTCAACTTTATATACATGTATGGAATTTTTAAATTTACATACATGAAAAAAACTCTTTAGATTTTTTAATTTACATACATGTAAAAAAACTCTTTATATAACCTTATGCACATGATTGTTTATAATAATTATTTTTTTAAAAATATTACATACTCATTTATTATTTTATTTTCATTGTTAGACCTTGCCTAGATTATAGTGGATATGTGCACCATAAGTTGGCGTGTCTAGGAGTAACATGTAGTTTTCTCAATAACGTGCATTGATTGGTTGAAGAAATCACACACACACACACACCAATTTGATGGTATATGTTGTTATTACTATAAATTTATCATATTGACGATTAAGGTGAGATCAAGTCAATAAAACACATAACTAATGTAGAAGACTCAAATGGGGACGTTAACACTGCAACAAAATTGAGCTAGAGTAATAATTTGATGAATCATAACTATATATTGTGAGATGTTAGATTTATAACAATGAATCTTCATTATAACATATTACTTTAGCAACGATCAAATTTTGAGCGCGGAAATTTTAGCAACATATTAAGTTATTTTTTATATTATTGGAGGTCGTGAAGTCAAAGATATTTTAGCTACGAATTCGTTAGATGATAGGTGTAATATACTTTTCATCGCCTTAATAGTGGTGAAGAATCTATTATACCCACAACACTTACGTTGCTTTTGACAATATAGTTTATGCTACCATGACTGATGACTGTGAAATTGATGGTGCAAATTGTTGTTAAAGCTTTTTTTTAAGTTTTTTGTACAATTCTTTGTTTGATTCTAGTATGACTTTTTTTTATCGATTGGATTACTATATTATCTCAAATGGAGGTACTTATAACGTGGGCATAAAATAATGATGTTTATATTCAACTTTCTAGACTTATACTTTAAATAAAAAAAATATTACCACGATTTTTTTTCCAACTTGCCTGTTGCCACAAGTTTGATATTAATTTATTTTGTAGTGATTATTTGTTGTAAAATTATCTTTGATCTTGAAATTCGAAATGAATGCTTATGAGTTCTTAAAGAAATATAAAAGGATGATTATCTATGATGGACTATTCTATGAAAAATTGTACCGATCGTCGCTAAATAATTTGAAAAAGTTCTTTCAAAAATATATGGGATATTTACATCCATAATCTTAAGTAATTTCGTATTTATGTACATAACACTCAATAATTACGAAATACACTCAGAATCCAAAATAATGCTTAACGTTTACATGACATAAGCATGTGTCAAGTTCCATCCATTTTTGTTGTTTACTTTGATGGAATCCGTCTGTTTTTTTTATAATTTTGTCCCTTAAAGAAAATCACATCTCCAAAAGATGTCCTCACGGCCCCTATTCGATATCTCAACTTAGACAATCGGAGTAGCACCTTCCCATCGTCTTCCTCTTCTGATCTCATGCACGGTGGCTCTTTGTCGAGGATGCATGCGCAAATATGACGGTGGGAATTCAAGGGGGCAAAGAATGGGGATGGAGGGAGAAGATGATGGGCTGGAGGGGGGCGACATAGGGGGTGGAGGAGGGGGCGGAAGGGGCTGGAAGAGAGGCGATGGATGGGTGGAGGAGGAGGTCGAAGATGCTAGAAGAAGGGTTGGAGAGGGGTGGAGGAGAGTGACAAAGGGTCTGGAGGGGACATAAGGGGCTGGAAGAGGGGCGATGGAGGGGGTGGACGAGGGGGAGGAAGGGGCTGGAAGAGGGGCGATGACGGGGGTGGAGGAGGAGGTCGAAGGTGCTAGACGAAGGGCTGGAGGGAGTGGGGAGGGTGACAAAGGGGGTGGAGGGGCCGTCGGAGGGGGTGGAGTAGGGGCTTGGAATGGGGACGTCGGAGGGGGTAACGGAGGAGGCGGAATGGGATGGAGGGGAGAGGTGGTTTGGCGGGGGAGGGGATGTGGGCGGAGGAGGATGGCATGCGGGTGGAGGAAGGAGGACGGGGTTGTAGGAGGAAGGCAGTGGGGTTCTTTTTTCTTTTTTCTAGTTCATATTCATAGTCATTGAATTGAATATGGGTTAGATTAACTCCATAGATTAGTTGAATCAATGGGTTTAACTAACAGAGGTTATGAGTATGTGACGAGTGTTCGGGATTTCTCATGTAATTCATAATTTTAGGGGTATGTATATAAACACGAAACTATTTATAGTTATGCGTATAAATATCCTAAAATTTATTGATGGTCAATGGTTATGATTCGTTGCTTAGGATTAGATATTTTCTAAACATTGACATGCCAAAAAATCAATATATATATATATATATATGAGAAACTTCAAATGAGGCGGGGTCTCACCATATATATGGTGAGCCACCCTTAATTTAGACATCTTTCCAATATATTTTACAATTTCTTATTTCATACATATAATAATAAATATATATACATGCATACAAATCAATATACATATACTTATATATAAAGCAAAATCATGTGCATAGAAGAACATGATTGTGTTTTGTCGTGTATCCGTGCAAAACTTATGAAATGCTAAATTGTGAGGCTTGAATTCGATCTCGTAGATGGAAGTATAATATTGAATAGAGATGCAGACATATGGCTTTGGATTTAGATTAGGTGTTGTTGTATCCATATTCATTTTAAAATCGAGATATTGGTACATAAATTAATATCCTACGAGTATTGAAAATTGCAGACTATATCTTTAGTTATGGATAAAGATATCGAAATGGATAATCATAACTCAGTTACAAATATTCAACAAATGGAGATGGACTATCCTACGAATAGCAGAATTCTCCTAACACTTATATTCAAAAGAAATATTTTTACGAAGTTGAAATTAATAGTTAATTAAACGAAAATTACAGAAAATATAAAAAAGTAATAAGATGTATTGACCAACTTATACAACAGACAATTTAAATAACGTAAAAGATATGTATATATTCTTCTTCCTAATATAAAAACTATTCCATAATACAATCTATTATGCATAATCATGTAACGTATTTAGATATGTATGTATATACGTTGATACATATCTGCACAATATACACATAGATTCAACAATACAGATATCTACATTTGTATCCGCCAGAAAAAATGCAATCATATATATGTACTCATATCCTCCAAGAAAATGAAACAGTATTCTTATCATTATTTCTATCCATAAAAAATAAATATTTACATCCCTATGCGTATCCATATCCATCAAAATAAAAAAACTGTGTATCCATATCAGTTTATAAAAAATAGATATGACATCAGATGAAAGCAGATATGCATGTATCATGTTGCATCCCTGTGCTCAACCACCAATATTTAAAAAAATAAAATATCACACAAAGGGTAAATAGAGAAATTTGTGAAAACTTTGAAGAGAAAAACATTTATCCATGTCAAAATAGCATATGTGTAGTAACACCTCAATTAGATAATTTTTTTTACATCCTTACATTCGAAAAATGGACCCAAAAAATTCACCAATGGGATACCAAAGATATCAAGACAATAAGATATTTTTTTACACGAAAACCTCTGGACTTTTTCAAATTTACAGAAATACCCTCTCACGCATTCTGTCAACAGAAATATGCCTTTTAAATTTAACACCTTCATTAACATTGTCAAATAAAGATAATAAATCGAATATTTTAAAAATATAAATAATATATCATCACATAGGTTCCTCGTTTTTTTTTTTGCATTCTTTCATTTGGGCGAGGTCGCGAGGGTAGCATGTAGAATGGAAGAGGGGAGTAAAAACGAGAGGACCGAGGAAACAAAGGAACTTATATGATAATTTCATTTTTTATTAAAAAAAGTTACATTTAACACTACTATCAATGCCATCTTAATGGTTAACGGAAAGATATTCTTGTTAAGAAATGAAATTCATAGGGGTTTTCTTTTTCGTATGGGATTGAATTAAAGATTCGGAAGTTTGTAGGGGTACACATGTAACTACAAAGGACAGTTTATTTATTAACTTCAGTGAAGACCAAGAAAGGAGAAGAATCCACTTTATGATCCGGTGGTAGAAGCAATAAGCTCCCACTCTAAATAATAGGGTTCAACTCTACCCTCCCCCTGCAATCACTAAGGTGTGTTTGGTTCGTGGGTTATCCAGGGGTGGATAACCCGATTTTGTATTTGTATGTTTGGTTGGTGGGTTAAGGGTTGGGAGGGTTTGTGTGATGTGATTATATTAGAATTTGAAAAAGTTGGTAATTATTATGGTATTATTGTATTGAAATTTGAAAAAGTGGGTGGTTGTTGTGATGTGATTGTCTTGAATTTTGGAATAGTGAGTAGAAATTGAGTATTTTATGATTTATAGATGATTAGATGGTATAATATATATTTTTTTGGTTGGAAAAAGAGTGGACCCCACTAGTAGGTTGGGAATATGGGTTTGGGGGATAACCCACCCAAAGTGAGGGTAACCCCCAACCAACATTTTTCCTCGCAAAATTCATTTGGGATGTATCAATATTGTTATATATGCTTGTCCAATTGCATCAAAATTCAATATTAAGTCGATCACAATGAGATCCGAAATCTACTTTATAATTGAATAAAATTGACCGAATGTTTGTCTTTTATGATAAAATAGATAGATATATCAGATCTTTTATGATAAGATCCTCTTGCATTACATGTTCTTCACTTTTCCCTCGACCCATTTTGCTTCATGTGTAGGTATTTGGAGTCTACATCCAGCTGGAGGGGATTTCGATCCTTGCCGGAGGTACTTGGTTACGCTTAGCTCTTCCACCCTCGTGGGTGAGCTCCGACGGTCCCCAGATCTTTTTGAGCCCCCCAGTTGATAGACGATGCCTCCAGGAGTACTTTTAGACCTTTTGTTGTGTGATACGAGGTCGGAGGCATGCATCTTTGCCGATAGAAGCTCGAAGGAACGGAGCTTCATCCCCATTCTTCCAAGCCACTCCAGAGCCGTCCGATCTCCTTCATCTCCCAGAACGGACAGATGTCGTCCGATTTTGCTACGTATTGACCGTTGATCTATCTCGGGCGATCTAATCCTGGCCTCTCGGGAGTGAACTGTCATCGTCGCACTAGGGCGCATCACATGGCTAAGTGAGGCATGCATCACCGTCCATCAGCGCCCCTTTGCATACTTGACCTAGCTCACTTTTTGTATTTGATACTCAACACTTAAACTTTCACTGGCCATTATTATATTTTGTTGTAATTTGCAAAAAGCCCCTACCCTTTTTATATTTTACAGTTGAGTCCACGTGAGGTGGACATTTTGTAGTAACACCTCTACATGTTTTTGTATTTCAAATTAGTCCACGAACTTTTTATTTCAGTTATATATTTTTGGAAATTTTGCATTTTCACCCCTGAGCTTTATTTTAATTACATTTATGCCCCTGTCAGGACATTATTTTTTGTGTGTTTTCTCTATTTATTAAATATAGTGTCTGTGCTCCAAAAATTACCAAAAAATAGGGTTAAACTCCTCTTGCATTACATTTTCACATATAATACATTTTAACATATAATTTTATATTTACATTAGAGGGCTTTTCCTATTTATTAGAAATAAAAAAGAGCATAAATATTCCCTGTTTGACTTAAAAAATCACAAAAAATATAAAATATTTTGAAAAATTCCACAAAAATATATTTTATTTATTTAATATTTTTATCTTTTAGACAAAGATCATTAAAAATAAAAAAAAACCTTATAATTAAAAGCCCCAAAATCCTTTATAAAAATCTAAAAAAATCCTAAAAATCCCAAAAATATTATTTTCTATTTAATTTTCTTTATATTATTATTTAGGTATTAAAATTGATTTGAAGAATTTTGGATATTATTTGATATTTTTAGTCTTCATTTCAATTCAAGATATTTAATTAATCCTTGATTTGGGATATTTTAACTTTAAAAACTCATAAAAATTAGAAAAAATACTTAAAAATCATAAAAAGAGTAAAATATTATTAAAAATCCAAAAAATTATTTTCTCTATTTTGTTTTATTTTATTAGCTTTTACATATATATTACCTTACATTGTATATATAATGTGATATATCTTATATATCTTAATTAAATAGAAAAGAAATTAAAAACATAAAAAGAAAATATAAAATTAAAAACAATTTAGAAATATAAAACAAAAATATAAAATATATAATTTAAAACCCATAAAAATAGACAACAAGAATACACAAATTTTCTGCATATATTTGCACATTCTCCCATTTTGCTCCTTGTGTTTGACCTCTACATTCTTGCACACTATACACATCTATTGTAGAGTTATAATAAATTTTAACTCCACACTTTACTTTCACTGCTTGATTCTTAATTGTGAGTTAATTGTTATTTTAATTGAGTTTCGTGAGCGGTCATTGCATCGACTGCGGTTTTTCCTTGTGAGACCGTACGACCCTCTTGATTTTCGATTAAACATGGGATACAAACTCAAAGGGTTATAAACATAAATGTAAATATAATAACTCTAATACTCTCCCTCAAGCTGGAGCTGAGAAAGCCGCAGCTTGTAACAAAAAGAAAAGGTATACACCACATCTTCACACGATGCATCATAAGAACAAATGTCCATTGCCGGTAGATGACCTCGCTCGAGGACAAGTCTATGGCTTTCAGGTCACTGGAACGTATCTCTGCCATGCCTATAGAGTCGCTACGATATCAGGTCACTGGAACGTATCTTTGTCGTGCCAGCAGGTTACCGTAACATATCTCTATCATGCTTGGAGAAGAACCATTGTAGAAGAAGTCCAGCATAGAGTAGTAGTCGGGTCGTAAAAAAGAAGCATTTGCCCTGATGAAGAATTCAATGCTTAGTAAAGATGGATGATCTAAGTAGTACTCTGGAGTGTCGGTCTGTCAGTTGTGATAGGGCAACAGACGTCTTGAAGAATCATATCTGACTCTCCCTTTCTCCCATACTTGATAGGATAAAGAGTATGGAACATCAAGTTGGGATAAACATGAAGTTGGGAGAAACAAGTCATGGTGAAGCAGGGACTGTTGGAGAGGGGACCTCCAAACGGTGTCGGTGATGCAGGAGGTGCGGTTGGAGCTGCTGGAGCTTCGGGCAACGCTTTAGGTACCACTAGAGGTGGCAGCTAGTGCTACTGGGGACTCGAACTGCCTTGCACGAGACCCCTTCTCTCATCAAGGAGTCCCACGCAAAGAGAGAGGGATGGTGGTGGAGGCAGGTTTCGGTATTAGGCTTCGGTCTAGGACCGTCGCTCTGATACCATGTTGAGAAGAGGAATGAATGAGATGTTTATTCCATAGAGCTAGGGTCTCTTATATAGATAGAAAACCCTAGATAGTACAAGGGTTACATAACTCGAAGGGTCATGGGGGTTACAGAACTCTAAGGGTCACGAGGGGGGGGGTACAGAACCCAAAGGGTTACAAACATAAATGTAAATATAATAACTCTAACAGAAGAAAAATGTAAAATAAAATAGTAAAAAATCAAATAAAAAGTGTTCTACATGAAAGTTGTGTATTTTTTTAAGATCTACAACTTTCATTTAGAACCCAAAATCAAAATACATTATATATACCTAATATTATTTTTGTAAGTATTTTTATGAATATAAAAATTCTTATTTTAATTTATTTTTTTATTTTTTGCATAAGACTTAATATACAATGTATTACTTGCAATATTACAGCATTTTTATGGGATTTTAAATATGTAAGAAAACACATAAAATAAATATAATAATATACACATAAATACAATAATTAGATATTTAATCTATTTACAATAATTAACCTTAATTATTGGCAAGGTGTATAATTAGTTATATTTAGTTAATGTTAAATCAATTGAATAGGCTAAGATAGAGTGTTAAATAATCAATATAATGTTGATGAATATGAGATTCATCTGCTACACTCCCTTGAGGAAAATTCTTCGCATGATAGAATTCATGCTTATGAAAAGTAACATCGTTGGTGACGTATAATTTCCTTTCTACGGGATCATAGCATTTGTACTCTTTTTGGGTACCAAAGTAACCAATGAAGATGCATTTCATAGCCCTTGGTCCCAATTTCCTAATCCCATGATGAGAGATTGAACATATAGCAAACATAACCAGACACACGAGGAACCAAGTTGAAAGGGAGTTTATCATAATTTAAAATAGAGAAAGGAGTTCTTTTTCAACTATAGTAGAAGGATGCATGTTTATAAGATGAACATCAATGAGCATTGCTTCCCCTTAATATGTCTTGGGAACATTCCTCTGAAAAAGGATAGCCTTTATGACCTCTTAAAGGTGGCGACTTTTCCTCTTAGCTATGCCATTTTTTGGGAGCGTGACTACATGAAGTTTCATGGATGATTCCATTCTCTTCAAGAAAGACACCAAGAGATGGTGTCATACTTTTTTTTTACCATGCTGACAAACTTTAAATGATACTATGTATCTCACTTCTGCTCTTCATTAATTACATATGAGTATAACAAGAGAAATCATTTATGAAAAATATAAAATAAAAACGACCTCCCAAGCTTTTCAAATTTTGACAGACCCCACACATCAGAGTGAGCAATGTGAAATGCAGAGCTACTTTAATTTACTTTAAAACAGAGGATAAATGATTCTAGTGTACTTTGAGAGCTCACGCACTTCACAAAAATGAATCTCTCATCCAACTTTATTGCAAAGTTCAAGAAATAAACTGTTAAGAAGATTATCAAGGTGTCCCAAACGCTCATGTCATAACTTCAGAGTAAGAGTATCATCAGTTTCTTTATCATTGGTTGCAACAACCCAAGCAGAGACCACACAATTAGGAAGATGATAGAGGCCATCATCAACCAAATGATCAATTTGCTTACCTGTCATCAACTCCTACAGAACACATGACTTTTCATCAAAAATAAGACAATAACTCTTTGGCAATGTGATAAATAAAAAACAAGTTTATTAGAAAATCGAGAACATGCAGAGCGTCTTTTAAAGGAAATTTATCTATGATAAACATACTCCCTTTTCCAACCACAGTAGCTGAAGAACCATATGCCAAATTAGCATGTTCTCTACCCGTGGAAAGTTTTTAATCAAGGAACATCTTAGAGTTACATGTCATATGACCATAGGCACGATTGTCAATTATACATTCATTATTAACGAAATGTTTACCTTCACTTTTCTTCACAGCTCTTTCAACATTCACAATATCTTCATCAGTTGTACTCTTATTAGAAATAGAGATTTTCTGAACATAGGCATGAAGGTTTTTGATATGCTCCTCAGTCAATCTCTTGCTATCAACAGCCATAGTAACGAGTTTCTTCTCTTTGTTCATCTTCCTATCAGGATGAAGTTCCCATCAATAATATATTCCATGACCAGTTTTCCTATAGTGATCACATTTTTATCTTTCCAATAACCACTTTTTCTCCCTTTACTAAGCAATGCAAACCTCTCAAAGAATTAGACATGTTCATCTATAATAACATCACACGCCATTGTTCTTCAGATTCAATAGAATGACCTCCTCAATGTCGGAGCCTATTCGTGTCATCAAGAGTTGACCCCTGGTGGCCTCAAAGTTATTGTTAAGACCATCAAGAAAAATAAAAATCCTTTATTTCAAAATCTCATTCCAGAACTTATTTTGATCATCAGTACATGTATCATCACCAAGGGTCTCTGCCAAGGGGGAGTGCGCTAGGTGTGGTCTATCAAGGTTGAGGCCACCCGTGGGTGGTCCACCAAGGTCACCTTATGGTCGTGGGTTTGTGCCCCACGGTGGGCTGTAACTCGCGATTGGGAGGAGACAGGGCGACTGTAACTCACGGTCGGGAGGAGTGTGCCAGGGGGCGATCCGCCAAGGGTGAGGTTGTCAAGGGATGCTCTACCAAGGGGTCCCTCCTTTCTTCTAATGCTACTGCACGAACGGGAGGAGGCACTCCAAAAAAGGTATGCAACCCTGATGAAGTTGGAGAGATCACAATTGTTGAGCCATCAAAGGAGGGGATGGGGTATGCCTAGAAGGGCATTGCTGTCAAGGAGAACGATGCTCTGCCATGCCTCTAAGGGGAAGAGTGCCTCAAACATATTGGGGATGCCATGCAAAAGTTGATCCAATCGTAAAAAGATCACGGATTCAATGGCTCTGATACAATGTTGAAATCTCACAAGAACATCACTACGAAGGAGACTAGGATTTACGTGGAAACCCTACTATGAGGGAAAAACCACAGGTGCATAAAAACCTAATCTCCCAGACAATGGAGATTATGGCACTCTTCACTAACTTGAATGGAAAATAGGGGGTGATAAGTACATTAGATAGGAGACAGAGTAAACAGTCTGTCATACATAAACCAATTTAACCAACAAAATACTAGACAACTCAACAACTAATATTTTAGAACTTAAGTGATAAGAGAGGTTATAACATTATGAATTAATATGAAAGTATGGGTTGTAAAAACTTTCAGGTTCGATTATTTGGATGGGTTGGGTGGAGTACATTAGACCCACCATCTGACCCAAATAATTACTATGATTTGGATTTAATCTCAAACCAAAACTCAAATAACCCAATCCATTTCAACTATTTTTCAAATATTTGGGCGGGTATTTGGGTGTGAACCAAATATTAACCCAAGGATGATATTGATAACCCTTGATATGAGTAATCCTCACAGCAAAGGATCTGCCAATTAAATAAAGGGAGAGAGATTCTCTTCTGAAATATTTTTTATAGTAGAGTCTGTTGTGGCCATGTTTTTTGTGAAATGTATTTCACAATCGAGATTCAATCTATGATTAATTCTTGAGGTTTTTACCAAAATTCACTCAAATTGATGGTTATAACCAGTGTATCTTATAATTAAAAAAATAACTAGTGTATCGTAATATATAGTCAGAAGTAGGGATGCAAACGGTTACGGATATATTCGTATCCGATTCGTCACCGTATCCGTTTTATACAGATTTTGACATCTGTATCCGTATCCATTTTAAAATGGATACAAATATGGATATTATTTTGATATCCGCAAACATTTATATCCGTATATCCGTTTTTGTATATAAATATTGTCGTGGATTTATTTTTAACCATGTATAATATAATTCTATACCTTTTTTTACCACATTTGTATAATTTTTATGATACAAACACATTTAGTAAACTTATATCATGTGTTTTCCGTTCAGTTCATATATATTTAAGTCAATTCTATAGAGTATTTCTCACATTACTTGTATGCGATCAGTATCCGTTTAACATCCGTATCTATTTTTTAAAGATATGATAAGATAGTTTTAATATCCATCGATATCCGTATCCGCATCCATATTCGTATTCAAAAATGGATAAGGATACAGTAATATCTATATCCGTATCCGTATTCGTCTGTTTGCATCTCTAGTCTAAAGAGAAGTCAATATTTAAAGAACTTAAAATTCATTTAAAAGAAACAGATTTTTGACCATTGAGATAAAATAGCTATAAATATCGGAATTATGTGAAATTTGATAATGACGTAGAAAATTAATCTATAAGTTGATTTTTTTCAAATGAATTTTGCAAAAAAAAAACTAGGGCCACATACTGCTGTAAAAATACTACGGCAGAGGATCTGAAGACGTGGTATGCCGCGTACCAAGTCTTTGCACGTTCAACTTGCGGAGACTTTTTCCCAATCCCATTCCTCTGTAAATAGACTCTGCCCAACCCATCTCATCGTCGCAGACCTTCTCCTCCGACCTCCAGAACCCTAACCATGTCCTTCCACAGGACCCTGGAGGTGACCATCATCTCCGCCAAGGACCTCCACAACGCCAACTTCTTCTCCTCGCTACAGGCCTACGCCGTCGCCACCATCTCGGGCGACCCCTCCACCCGCCAGCGCACTCCCACCGACCGCGAAGGCCACTGCAACCCTACCTGGAACGCCACCTTCCGCTTCCCCATCCCCGCTTCCGCCGACGCCTCCGGCCTCACCCTCGTCGTCCTCCTCCGCGCCGAGCGCGTCCTCGGGGACCGCGACGTGGGCGAGGTCAACGTCCCGATCGCCGATCTCGTCACCGGGACGCAGGCGAGGCAGTTCGTCAGCTATCAGGTGACGATGCCCTGCGGGACGGGGAAGGGCGTGCTCAATTTCTCCTACATCTTTAAGGACGACGTCGCCACGTCCCCGATTGCCGCGAGTTATCCGCCGGAGAATGTGGTGGAGGAGCCTATGATGGAATATGCGGCGTACCCGTATCCGTACGCTCATCCGCCGCCGCCGGTATATCCGGTGTACAACCAGGCGCCGCCGGTATATCCGGTGTACAACCAGGCGCCGGCGGGGTATCCGGTTTACAATCAGGCGCCGGTGGGGTATCCGGTATACGACCAGGCGCCAGGGGGGTATCCGGCGTACAGCCAGGCACCGGCGGGGTTTCCGGTGTACGACCAGGCGCCAGGGGGATATCCGGCGTACAACCAGGCACCAGCGGGGTTTCCGGTGTACAACCCGGTGCCGGCGGGGTATCCGGCGTACTTCCAGGCGACGAGGGGTTACGGATGCGCATACGGTTTATGATGCCGGCTACGATGGCGCTGATCATCGTTGAACACAGTTCTTCCGATGCTGTGGACGGTGATGGGTCTCTCAAGTCTCAATACACCATTCGAATGTAGAGTATAAGTGAATAGAGCTGTTATGTATCTTCTTTATTCTCGAGGACAAAAGAAATGGTTGAAGGAGACCTTGAAGATAGATATATGCTAAGTTGTGTGTGATTCAAATCAGATAACATGGAATCAACTTGACTGAAACTGGGAGACCATTTCGGTTACATAGCAATGAGCAATCTTCTTTGTTCTTTTCAATATCACAAAGAAATCAATATGTCAGAACGACAAGTTTTTTTGTTGAATAGGAAATTTGTTGAAATGTGTTGAAAGCAAGACAACAACCTTACCGACTGTTGATATAAAGAACACCATCTTCATATATATTCTCCTCGTATATTTCCATCCATTCAAAGATCTGATTTCATGAAAATATTATTGATAAATTGTCTTTAATCAGAACTGCAATACTTCATATTTATCACACTTCTACTGTTACCCTGAGAGGTGTAGATTACCGCATTAGGTATAGGATAAGTCAAGATTTTAAAAATCGAACCGGACATCAAACCTTGCAAGTATCGGTTTTTTATTTTTATGGTCGGACCAATGGGACAGATCGGTTGAACCGGTGCTGACTTCAACAGTTCATAAAAATCGGAAAAGACCGAACCGTTGTACTGTTGGTTTGGTTCGTATGGTTTAACTGGGTTGAACTGAGTTAGATCGGTAGTACATACAAATAAATATGAAAAATACTACATCATATCTTCACAGGATCTATATACTTGTGTCATTCCAAGTTTTTCCAATAACACTTCTACTCCCTTTTTTTACAATTGTACGTCCCTTATATTTTTACAAAAAGGATAGTAGTGACATTTTATTAGTACATGTGTGCTCTTATATTATACCAACACAAAGATAATATTATTGATTTTTTTAATAACATAGGAGCACAAAATACATTGCTAAATTAGGGGTATAAATATTATTAGAAAACTCAAAAGGGCATAATAAACATATTTTGTGAAAATTCATATATGTGTGATGTGTAAAATTAACAATTTTAAAACTATTCAAACTTTAATTAATAACAAGTGTTTTTAATTTGTTACTTTTAATAGTATAACTATGACAACGTATTCTTCTTTTGATGTTGTTTTAAGTAGATAAACACGTGTAATATGTGAGAAAAGATGCTATGCTTATATGGCAAGACAAGAGATGTGATAATGGGTCATTGACACATGTGGATGGAGAAAAGATAAATGAGTACTATATTATGGGTTAGAATGAGAGTAGATGAATGAGTACTTATATGAATATTTTCTAAAAGTCTATTTTATTAAATTATCAAAAATTATTTTTTTTGTAAAAGATGGATGGTTGAACCGGTAGTTTGGTTCAATTGGTTCAACCGAGTATAAGCGATCCAACCGGCTTTTGACTAGTTTTGACTGGTTTTTATTTTCTGAATAAAAATCAGGTAGTTGGATCGTTTTTCTTCCGGTTCTTGATTTAACCGGTTGAACCGGCCGATTCGATTCGATTTTTAAAACCTTGAGATAAGTCGCTCATTCTCTCGGATAAGATGGTATTTCCTCTAAATATTTGGCACGATCATTCTAGAAAAATTCTAGAATATTTATAATATCTGTAATGAAGACCTTCTTCGCTGACAACGATCATATAAAAGGCGGCAAAGAAGAAGAATTGACCATGTACCTACAATGGCTCTACAAATAGGATGGTACAAGTCATTGTTTAAAATTGGAAATTAACATAAATTCAAGATATTTTGTCATACATACATATATCTCGAGGACACGCATAATACAGTCGATCATCCACATCTTCCTACCTATGCATTTCGTCAAATACATGTAAACTATTTTCAGGACAATGGCATATGCATTCATAATCTCTGATTGAATGCATGAAAATGTTAAAGAGCAGATGAGAGACTAGACTTGGAGTAAAATGACATTTTCCCTGAAGGAAAACTACAGCCGATGTTGCAAGCGTACAATTAATCATCCCAAGCATTATGTTAGACGAGTAGTTGTCGCAATCACGGGGTTAAACCTCACCAGAGAGCGGATCCTCCGCAATATTGCAAGGTCTGTTGTAAATCCTCACCGCTCGATCAAGATCGAGCGGTTCAGATGAAATCCAGATTTTTCTGAGGCCTTGACGTGTAAATCGCTCGATCTTGATTGAGCGGCTCAGGCATGGTGAGGATTTACAGCAGACCTATGCAAACTGCAAAGGGCCATAATTTGGTTTCTCGTCCACTAAGAAATCATGACGTATTTCGGATCGATTTTTGTCATTACAAATAAATGAATGCCATACATCACTGATTCACTCACCAATTAAAAGTAAATATTACGCATCACCCATATTCAAGTGTTCCAGAAGTCCTTAACAAACTCTGCTTTCAATACTGAATGCACGTATTGAAACCATCAACGGTTAGGATGATTTCCACGTGTCAGTGCCAAACGATCTCACCGTAACTTCCCTTTTCTGATGGTCGCTTCTTGAATGCGAACGTCATCGTCATTGTCATTATTGTCATCGTTAAGAAAACCATTCTTGAATCTTTTTTTGGTAAGTAAATTTAATTGTATATATTCCTTCACATAAAAAAAATTTTACAAAAAAAGTTTGCTACATAATAGCGGGAAGGAGAGCAATGTGGAGTTTCCAAATAAAGTTGACAAGGTCTCAAAAAGAGGGCCCCTAAGCTAACCAAAATCTCAGGAGCTCAATCATTTTGCAATCAAGGAGTAGTCCCGGACGACGTTGTGCAAAATACGCGTAGAAGAATCGACCCATTTGTGGCCCATCTACAGTTTCGTTCCGTCCAACTCGACCAGACCACAAGCGCAATAAGAACAGCCTAAGTCATGCGGGTGGAAGGGACCTTAATGGATCCAATCCACGCAACAGTGTCGATGAGCGGGAGAGCGGGTGGGTCCGGTAGATCAAGGGCACGACACGATCTCTGCTAGACCTCCACAGAGAAAGAGCATTGAAATAGAAGACGGGCATGAGTTTCCAAGCCTGCCGAGCACAAATAGCAAGTAGAGTGGGTAATCCCAGCAAACGCCGCGAGTCTGTCCATGGTGGGCAGCCTCTATTTAATAGCCCTATAAAGCGTGATGGAGAAACGAGGCGCAGAGCGGCGTTCCCAGACGATAGGAGCCCAGTCGAGCCTAGCACCCCAAGGGTTGAAGATATCATAAGCATCAGCAAACGAGTAATCTCTAGGAGAACGGGTCCAAGCAACCGGGGGGCTATCCCCGGCAGTAGCATCTCTAAGGTAGCATCTTCGGTCGAGGATGGCCCGCCAAACACGAGAAGCAGAAGGAGTGGGAGCAACCGACCAAAAGGAGCAGGAGTGGAGGTACTTGCGTCTCATAAAGGCAGCCCGGATCGACATGTCGGAGGATATAACCCTCCAGCCCCATGAGGCGATCGAGGCCTCACGAAGGGCCAATAGGGATATCACTCCCATACCCCCCCCCCCCCCAGCCTTAGGGAGGCACACCGTATCCTAGGAGAGGTCATGGCGGCAGCGACCCCAGAGGAAATTAGCACAAAGAGAAGAAAGCCGCTGGACAACCCGTGAGGGAATAAGTACGCCAGCGGCCCAATAAATGAAGATCCCACGGATGACTTGATGAGTTGAGCTCGCCCGACCATAGAGAGCATCCTGGCTCTCCAGCCAAGGAGCTTCTTCCTAATCCGGTCCTTCAAGCCGCGAGAGTCGATGCATCTATGAAAAGAGGAGGCGAGAGGCAACCCCAAATATATGGACGGTAGTTTCTGGCTGAGGATTCCCAGCTGCAAGTTGGCAGCGAAGTCAGGAGTGGAATATTTTGGCATAAACAATTTGCATTTCCGAGCATTTAACTTGAGGCCTGAGATGTGCTCAAAGGAGAATAAAATTTCTTGAACCGCTAAGAGAGATTGGTGGGTGCCCTTGCAAAAGAATAATAAGTCATCCGCATAAATTAAGTGAGAGGGAGCAGTGACATGACCACGTCCCAAACGGAAGAAGCGACCATCGGCAGTGGCAATCTCGACCAGACTTATTAGTGATTCCAGCATGATTGTGAAAAGAAGAGGGCTGAGGGGATCCCCTTGTCGCAGTCTGTGAGTGCCCTTGAAGAACCCATGGGGGGCACCATTAATCATAATTGAGTATGAAGCAGTGGGGGGCACCATTCTTGAATCCTACTTGTTAGATATTCTATTTTTAAATTTTCTTTGAATTTGAATTTGTTAGAGTATTTGTTATGTGCGCCTATTGAGTTGTAGCAGGGTAAATGGATCCTGGAGAAGATCCATTTACCCCATCCAGTGTTTAATCCCACATTGTTTAGTGGTGGGACTTGGAGGCTCTGGAGAGGCTATATAAGAAGCCCCAGACCTCCTGTAACCATTGAGAAAGTCAATAGACAAACACGACCCTTTAAGGCCTTTTCCCGTGATTTCATCCCGCTCCTCACGGAGTAGGGTTCCACGTTAAATCTCGCATTCTTCCAGTTTCATATTTCTAGATTATGCTCTGGTTTATCGTTCCGCTTCCGCTTCCTATTTTCTAACATGGTATCAGAGCGAGTCGGTTCTCGAGGATTTCATGTTCTTTAGTTTTTCGAGATTCGATTGTAATTCTTGAAGATCATTTATATTCATGGTTCAAATTCTGCAATTTTTTATGGGTTTTGAAACCCTAATCTATCAAGGTTTTTTTCGCACACCATCGTCCACAAGTGGCGCATCGTTCCTCTCTCCCTTCATTCCCTGGCAAGCCCTATCTTCGTCGTGCGTAGGAGGCGCACTCCAGGCAGCAGCCATCCTAGAAGCGGTGTACAGGGTTTCTTGAAACCCAATCTTTTCGTCATCAACGTCACCAGGCGATCATGCGCATAGGCGATTTCCATCCCTCCTTCTTCCAGATCTGGAGGGGCAGATTTGGTCTCCAGCGCGTGTGATGCGACTATCAAGGCGGTGCCTCCCTTCTAGGCGGAGCTCTTCTCCTCCATGCGTCTGCTACACTCCAAATGAACGCGCACAACTGGTGTGCACCCCCTGGCAGCGTGGTGTCCCCCCCCCTGACGAAGCTCTAGGCGTAGCGGCGAGCCCCCATCCGATCTTCTTTCCAGCACTGAAACAGGACCACCAGGCGGCGCCCCTGGCGGTGCATCCCCTCCTGTGCGCGTAACCCGATCATAACCAACCCTCCACCCTTTCACACCTCCAGGCGGAGGTGTTTCCCCAGGTGCATCCTCCCTTTGTGCAGCCCGCGAGGGCACCATCGATGCGCCTCCAGGGCAACGGCGTGAAGGAGCATCTCCTTTAGCCGCTGTGGCGGTGTGAAAAGAAGTCCTCTAGCAGGGGCGACGGGACTTTGAGTCGAGGGTTTCCTTGGGAACCCTAATCAGACATACCGATGCCTTTAAAAAAAAGAAATGAGTGAGGGAAAGGTTATGTCCGGTGGATCGTGTATTGTTTAAAAAAAGGGGGAGGGCCATAGTTTTAGGCCCAAGTTTGAATCATTGCAGAAAAAGGGGTATCGGGCCTTACATGGGGCGAGTGATTTTGTTAAAAAAATTCGAAAAAGGCACGTACACGAGAAAAAAAAGGCGTACGCAAGTTAAAAAAATTGCGAAAGCCATAAAAAAATTTAACAGCTTAAAAAAATGTTTCAAAAAAAATTTTTTTGAGGAAAAAAGGAGCCGTAAAGAAAATGAAACGACCAAATATTATTCATGATTTGAGAAGTCGAAAATCTTTTGATTGGCTTAGTGTTTTTTCTACCCCTATTTATCTTGTCTTCTCCCAACTTTGTCGATGTCATTTTCCGACAAGTATGGGAGAAAGGAGGAGTATATGTAGAGTCACAGGTCTTCTTCAGAAGTCAGATTCTAGGCCACTCAGTTGTTCAGACTCTACAAATTTCAGATTAAGATATTTCCATGCGCAAGTTTCAGACTCGACGTTCAGATTCCGAGTCCACAGTATGATGCACAGTGTTCAGACTCGATAGATTGGTCAGAGTCCATGATCGAGACACTCCATGTTGAGGCCCATTTTTCGAGTTCTCCAGAGAGAGACTCAGTTTCAGACACGCACATGGATGCGGTCATATTTAGATGAGCACAAGTATTCCATCAATTTTCGTGGTCCCCATCGTTATTCTTGTTATTTTCGGCCAGAGTTTTCATGTGAGCCATAGGGACTCCAGAGTAGAGGACCATTCCCTATGCCATGTTGGCAAGGATTTTCATGTGGTATCAGAGGTACACCAAAGCAGTGCAGCATTCTCTGAGCCAGATGGGAGAGATCCAGAGTACTTGATGAATCTACGTTTCATCATCTTTATTCTATAATTTTGGCCTTAAAAACCCTAGTAAATGCGTGTAAATACTGTTAAATCATGCATTTTAGCATTCATGCATTTGTGTATAAATTGTGTATAAAATACAATTTTTAAAGCCAAAATTATAGAATAAAGAAAAGAAAAGAAAAAGAATAAAATATTGTAAATATATTATGACCCGAAACCCCGAGACCTAGGCATCTTGATGAATAGGTCGGCAAGGAATAAAGTAGGGGGAGATAAGGGCCAGATACCTGTTCTTTTATCCATTCTTTATTCATTTTGAGACCAATTTTTGGTTCCACTTTTTATACCTCAAATAAAGAAGCTTGTACATGAAAGTTGTAGATAATTAAAAAAATAAAAATATAAAATTTATTTCATTCAAAAATAATACACAGATAAAAAGTTATGGTCTGAATAAAATTCCAGAATCCTAACTTCCCAGACCCGTATCTCACAAATAAAAACTCCAAATGCAGCAAACTCACCTTTAATTGTATATAGAATAAAATAAGTTATTTAATGGCGGTGGTTTCGCATTTGGCGGAGCAACGGTTTGAAAGTTGAGTTTTGGATCCTCATTGTATACTTGTACAGAATAAAATATTCAATTTATTATTTATTCATAATTTTTATAATTTTATATTTTTATAATTTTGTAAATATTACTTATAATTTATTTATATATGAAAATCAAAATAAAACCTAAAGAAAACTCAAAAGAAAATACATGTATATAAAACACATAGGTATAGTACCTATAATTATACATATATAACACATACTTATATTTTATAAAATACACAAAACATATCACAAAAATAAAATAAAAATATATTTAAGTGTATAAAAGTATTTTATAAATTTATAAAATAATAAATAAAAATAAATAAATTAAAAATTACAAAATAAAAATAAAACAATAAAATATATAGGTAAATATACCTATATAGGCCTAAAATAGTAACTTGTAAATATATACCTCTAAAAAATAAATAAAAATCACAATAAAATAATTTATAAAATAATAAACATTCTTTTATTTTGAAACAAAAAATTAATAAATTCAAATTCTATTTTTAATTGAATTAATAAACCTTTTTACCAGGGATTTTTCTGGTTGGTCCACGTGGACCAACCAGAATCATCCGTTGGTTGACCTCGGTCAACTCTTTGACCGAGGTCTGTACAGTGTCAGAAGTGGTTTTTGTCGCGTTTTTGCGGATTTTTCGAGGTTCCTCCTTGCATTATCTCGTGATGGCTCCTCGACGACTTTTTCTCCTCGACAAACGAGCTTACACGCCTAGCCTTCGCTTCGTGGATTGGATCAGTGATGCGGGAGATATGCATCGATCTTTGGAGCCTCCCAGCCATTTGTACAAAAAAAAACCCTTTCTCCTTTTTTCGATCTTGAACCCTCTTTGACCACCTTCCTTCATCTCTTGGACGTGCTCTGGACCGGACTTGGTGACAACAAGTCCTCCAGCTCTTCGGAGGGGAGGTTAGCGTCCGGGAGGCGCTCCATCACCCCATCTCCGGCCAACGGCCGTGAGGTCTTATCTCGTTGGCTGTTCGGCCAACTCGAGGTCGTTTTTCTGTCTATTTTCTTGTAGTTTAGATAGACACTAGTCTTAGGTTTTAGCTCGTGCATTTAGTTTGCGTTTTCATCGACTAATCCGCGTACACCTCACGATCGAACACCTTGCCGGAGCTCTTGAGCTCCGGCGACATTCACCGACCCCACGCCCGCCATCCATGCACCAATAAGTCCCTTGGGGCATCTATTGTTGCTCTTGTGCTTCATTTGCAGGTTACAGGGGACAAGAGACTCCATCTGGAGTCGGTTTTTGGAGGATATCAGGATACCTGGAGCAACCTTCTTCTCTCCCATCGCAGCGGACCTCCGACAGCTCCCATGCCATTTTGCGGCCACCATCTGATTGGGGGACACTCCAGGGAGCATCTCGGCCGTTTTGGAGCTTCACCGAGCAGCGGGGGAGGAAGATCTGAGCTAGGGAAGCTCGCACCTACGCAAGTTCTTCCCAGTTCTTCGAGCGGACCTCTCCACAGTTGGATTGAAGGCCGATCTTCCACAAGAGCAGCAGCCGTCGGATTGGAAGCCTCCAGCGCCGTCGAAGCACTTGTGATCATCTAATCGAGGCCCTCCATTCCGAAGCGGTATCGGGCATCGTCAGTGCACCACGTGTCCTAAGTAAAATCACATCCGCCGTCCGATTCCACCCCGCTGGGTATTTTGCGCACTTAACCCATGAACTTTTGTATTTAATATTCAGTACGCAAACATTCATCTGCATCGTTATACTTTTTGTAATATTTAGCATTAGGCCCCCTCGGTTTTGGACTATTGCACATCCGTCCTCCCCAGGCGCATGCTTAGCACGTGCGTGGGTGGGCTTTTTGCGGGGAAAGCCTTGCGGGTTTACGCATTTCTATTTAGTACTGCATTTTTTTATTTCAAGTGTATTATTTTGTGGAGAAATTGTATGTTGGCCCTGAACTTTCAAATATTTACGTTTATACCCTGCTAGGGTGTAGTTTCCTTATATTTCTAGTA
Source organism: Ottelia alismoides (assembly GCA_037367405.1). Lineage (NCBI taxonomy): Eukaryota > Viridiplantae > Streptophyta > Magnoliopsida > Alismatales > Hydrocharitaceae > Ottelia > Ottelia alismoides. Next base: position 170,715 of record JAZKJV010009762.1, on the reverse strand, counting down.
TTTTTTGCATGCATCTATTAAACTTGGAAAAATCCCCAAAAATCATCAAAGGTCTCTGTTGCATAGTAGTTTAACATCATATTTTTATTTTATGTTTTTATTGCATTTTAATATTTGTAAAAATTCAAAAACATCCATTTTCAGCACTATTTGCATTATAAAATCCATAAAAAATATAAAAACACATCAGAAAAAATCCTAAAAAAATATATTTTGCATATTTTAGTGTGTTTTAGCCCCAGACCAAAAATCATTAAAAATATCAAAAGAAAACTCATAAAATCATAAAACCCCAAAAACCTATATAAAATATTAAAAATTCTACAAAAATCCTAAAAATACAAACTTTGTTTCTAAATTTTCTTTGCTTTATTATCTTTATTTGAAAATTAAAGTGGAGAATTTTGTTACTGTTTTCTATTTTATTTCTCTATTTTAATTTCAACCAGCCCTTTTATTCACTGTTTTTAGTATTTTTGACTTTAAAAATACCAAAAAAATTAATAAAAATATAGAAAAATCACAAAAACATTAGAAAAATATAAAAAACTAAAAACATTTTATTCCCTGATTTTTAAGTGTTTTTACTTATTTTTATAAGTACTCTATCTTCCTCTTTCTTACTTTGTATATATATTCTATTATTACAAGAAAAAGAAATATAAAAAAATATAAAATATAAAAAGAAAATAAAAAAATTTAAATCAAAATACAAAATTAAAAAATTAAAAACTAAATAAAAAATATAAAATCAAAAACCCACAAAAACATAGCTTAAATAAACATTTGATCACACACACACATTTTGAGCATTTTGCCCCTTTCTACCAGTCTGCTCCCTGTGTTCGACCTCTACACATACTTGCACCTATACATATCTTTGTTGTAGAGTTATAATAAATTTTAACTCCGCACATTTACTTTGATTTCCTTATTTGATTGTTGTGAGTTAATTGTTATTTGAATTGTGGATTTCGCTGGAGGTCAAATCAGCGACTGTTGATTCGCCTTGTGAGTCAACATGACCTATCAATTTTTGTGTTTGACAAATGGCGTCGTTGCCGGGGAGCAACAACGCGTAGTTCGGCTTTTTGTTCGTGCTTGTGATCATTTATCTGTTTTCACGGTTTTTTTTTTGTTTATTTTATTTTCCTTATTTTTGATATATTGCTTGAGATGTCTAACCCCTCTTCTTTGTTGACTTTGTGCGAGGAACCACAGATCGAGGGAGGTGCTCCACCCTAGGCGCATGTGCACCCACGTGAAGTCGGCTCTAGCCAGCCTAGCACCGAGGAGACGAAGAGGAAATTTTGAAGATCGAGCTCTACTTTAGTTGTAGCATTTATTTCCTTGCATTTATTTTTGTAATTTAAGTGAGAAAGAGACCTATATTTGTAATAATACAGGTACCCTCGGACACTTGGACACTCGGGCCTAATTTCCAGGTGTTTGTCCACCTGGGGGCTCACCGTTGTTTTCTTCGTGTTTTACCGTTGTCTTTTTCCGGTTTTGATTTCATTTTTCCTTTCTTTTGTGTAATTGAGCCCCTAGTTTTAGGATTGCTTGCGATAGATTAAGGCCAAACACCTAATATCTTTGCATGTGCCTATAGTATTGTTTAGACTTAGTCAAATTATAAAACAGTCGCCTCATCATCTTCGATCCTTCGCGCCACGAGCCCACCCTGCCAAGCGCTTCTCCTGAACTCGATTTGTCAAGAGGAGGAGGGGTGAGCCTAGACCGGACTCTTGGATTGAGGATCGGTGACCGACTTGTAGTTCTTCACGATAATAGCAATTTCTGAAACTTAGGGCGATTTCATCGGTTGCATTTGCATCGGTCGACAAGGAATAAAGTACGGGGAGATAAGGGCCAGATACCTATTCTTTTATCCATTCTTTATTCATTTTGGGACCTATTTTTGGTTCCACTTTTTATACCTCAAATAAAGAAGCTTTGTACATGAAAGTTGTAGATAATTAAATAAATAAAAATATAAAATTGATTTCACTAAAAAATAATGCATAGATAAAAAGTTATGGTCTGAATAAAATTCCAGAATCCCAATTTCCCAGACACGTATCTCACAAATAAAAACTCCAAATGCAGCAAACTCACCTTTAATAATATATAGAATAAAATAAGCTATTTAATGGCGGTGGTTTCGCATTTGGCGGAGCTACGGTTTGAAAGTTGAGTTTTGGACCCTGATTGTATACTTGTACAGAATACAATATTCAATTTATTATTTATTCATAACTTTTATAATTTTATATTTTTATAATTTAGTAAATATTACTTATAATATATTTGTATATGAAAATCAGAATAAAACCTAAAGAAAACTCAAAAGAAAATACATGTATATAAAACACATAGGTATAGTACCTATAATTATACCTATATAACACATACTTATATTTTATTAAATACACAGAACATATCAGAAAAATAAAATAAAAATATATTTAAGTGTATAAAAGTATTTTATAAATTTATAAAATAATAAATAAAAATAAATAATTTAAAAATTACAAAATAAAAATAAAACAATAAAATATATAGGTAAATATACCTATATAGGCCTAAAATAGTAACTTTTAAATATATACCTCCAAAAAATAAATAAAAATCACAATAAAATAATTTATAATATAATAAACATTTTTTACTTTGAAACCAAAAATTAATAAATTCAAATTCTATTTTTAATGGAATTAATAAACCTTTTTACTAGGGATTTTTCTGGTTGGTCTACGTGGACCAACCATAATCATCCGCTGGTTGACCTCGGTCAACTCTTTGACAGAGGCCTGTACAGTGTTAGAAGTGGTTTTTGTCGCATTTTTGCGGAATTTTCGAGGCTCCTCTTGCATTATCTCGTGATGGCTCCTTGACGACTTTTTCTCCTCGACAAACGGACTTGCACGCCTAGCCTTCGCTTCATGGATTAGATCAGTGATGCGGGAGATATGCATCGATCTTTGGAGCCTCCCAGCCATTTGTACAAAAACTCCCCTTCCTCCTTTTTTCGATCTTGAACCCTCTTTGACCACCTTCCTTCATCTCTTGGACGTGCTCTGGACCGGACTTGGTGACAGCAAGTCCTCCAGCTCTTCGGAGGGGAGGTTAGCGGCCGGGAGGCGCTCCATCACCCCATCTCCGGCCAACGGCCGTGAGGTCTTATCTCGTTGGCCGTTCGGCCAACTCGAGGTTGTTTTCTGTCTATTTTCTTGTAGTTTAGATAGCTAGTAGTCTTAGGTTTTAGCTCGTGCAATTAGTTTGCTTTTTCATCGATTAATCCGCGTACACCTCACGATCGAACACCTTGCCGGAGCTCTTGAGCTCCGGCGACATTCACCGACCCCATGCCCGCCATCCATGCACCAATAAGTCCCTTGGGGCATCTACTGTTGCTCTTGTGCTTCATTTGCAGGTTACAGGGGACAAGAGACTCCATCTGGAGTCGGTTTTTGGAGGATATCAGGATACCTGGAGCAGCCTTCTTCTCTCCCATCGCAGCGGACCTCCGGCAGTTCCCACGCCATTTTGCGACCGCCATCTGATTGAGGGACACTCCAGGGAGCATTTCTGCCATTTTGGAGCTTCACCGAGCAGCGGAGGAGGAAGATCTGAGCTAGGGAAGCTCGCACCTACGCGAGTTCTTCCTAGTTTTTCGAGCGAACCTCTCCACCATTGGATTGAAGGCTGATCTTCGACAGGAGCAGCGGCCGTCGGATTGGAGGCCTCCAGCGCCGTCGAAGCACTTGTTATCATCTAATCGAGGCCCTCCATTCCGAAGCGGTATCGAGTGTCGTCAGCGCGCCACGTGTCCTAAGTAAAATCACATCCGCCGTCCGATTCCACCCCGCTGGGTATTTTGTGCACTTAACCCGCGAACTTTTGTATTTAATATTCAGTACGCAAACATTCATCTGCAGCGTTATACTTTTTGTAATATTTAGCATTAGGCCCCCTCAGTTTTGGACTATTGCACATCCGTCCTCCCCAGGCGTGTGCTTAGCACGCGCGTGGGTGGGCTTTTTGCGGGGAAAGCCTTGCGGGTTTACGCATTTCCATTTAGTACTGCATTTTTAATTTCAAGTGTATTATTTTGTGGAGAAATTGCATGTTGGCCCTGAACTTTCATATATTTACGTTTATACCCCAGCCAGGGTGTAGTTTCCTTATGTTTCTAGTATTTTTTGCATGCATCTATTAAACTCGGAAAAATCCCCAAAAATCATAATAGAGACCTCTCTATTGCATAGTAGTTTAACATCATATTTTTATTGCATTTTAATATTTGTAAAAATTCAAAAACATCCATTTTCAGCACTGTTTGCATTATAAAATCCATAAAAAATATAAAAACACATCAGAAAAAATCCTAAAAGAATATATTTTGCATATAATAGTGTGTTTTAGCCCCAGACCAAAAATCATTATAATTTTCAAAAGAAAACTCATAAAAATCATAAAACCCCAAAAACCTTTATAAAAATATTAAAAATTCTACAAAAATCCTAAAAATACAAACTTTGTTTCTAAATTTTCTTTGCTTTATTATCTTTATTTGAAAATTAAATTGAAGAATTTTTATTACTGTTTTCTATTTTATTTCTCCATTTTAATTTCGTCCAGCCCTTTTATTCATTGTTTTTAGTATTTTTGACTTTAAAAATAGCAAACAAATTAGGAAAAATATAGAAAAAATCACAAAAACATTAGAAAAATATTAAAAACTAAAAACATTTTATTCCCATATTTTTAAGTGTTTTTACCTATTTTTATAAATACTCTATCTTCCTCTTTCTTACTTTGTATATATATTCTATTATTAAAAGAAAAAGAAATATAAAAAATATAAAATATAAAAAGAAAATAAAAAATAAAATCAAAATACAAAATTAAAAAATTAAAAATTAAATAAAAAATATATAATCAAAACCCCACAAAAACATAGCTTAAATAGACATTTGATCACACACACACATTTTGAGCATTTTGCCCCGTTCTACCTATCTGCTCCCTGTGTTCGACCTCTACATATACTTGCACCTATACATATCTTTGTTGTAGAGTTATAATACAATTTAACTCCGCACATTCACTTTGATTTCCTTATTTGATTGTTGTGGGTTAATTGTTGTTTGAATTGCAGATTTCGCTGGAGGTCAAATCAGCGACTGTTGACTCGCCTTGTGAGTCAACACGACCTCTCGATTTTCGTGTTCGACAAATGGCGTCATTGCTAGGGAGCAACAGTGCGTAGTTCGGCTTTTTGTTCGTGCTTGTGATTATTTATCTGTTTTCACGGTTTTTTTGTGTTTATTTTATTTTCCTTATTTTTGATATATTGCTTGAGCTGTCTAACCCCTCTTCTTTGTTGACTTTGTGCGAGGAATCGCGGATCGAGGGAGGCGCTCAACCCTAGGCGCATGTGCACCCACGTGAAGTTGGCTCTAGCCATCCTAGCACCGAGGAGACGAAGAGGAAATTTTGAAGACCGAGCTCTACTTTAGTTGTAGCATTTATTTCCTTGCATTTATTTTTGTAAATTAAGTGAGAGAGTGACCTATATTTATAATAATACAGGTACCCTCGGACACTTGGACACTCGGGCCTAATTTCCAAGTGTTTGTTCACCTGGGGGCTCTTCGTGGTTTTCTTCGTGTTTTATCGCTGTCATTTTCTGGTTTTGATTTCATTTTTCCTTTCTTTTGTGTGATTGATCCCCTAGTTTTAGGATTGCTTGCGATAGATTAAGGCCAAACACCTAATATCTTTGCATGTGCCTATAGTATTGTTTGGACTTAGTCAAATTATAAAACAGTCGCCTCATCATCTTCGATCCTTCACGCCGCGAGCCCACCCTGCCAAGCGCTTCTCCTGAACTCGATTTGTCGAGAGGAGGAGGGGTGAGCCTAGATCGGACTCTTGGATTGAGGATCGGTGATCGACTTGTGGTTCTTCACGATAATAGCAATTTCTGAAACTTAGGGCGATTTCATCGGTTGCATTTGCATATAGACAGGTTTCAATTCTGCTGAGCATCTTTGCAAGTAGAGTGCTGGAGGCAAGGTGAGCATTTACGCTTTAGCATACATCATCGTTTTGCCGCTTGCATTGCTTTTCCGTCTCTCTACCTCTGATTTTGCCAACCTAGATGCTAAGTAAAATTGACTCCTCGTTAGGCTCGTGCATTTCTCACTAAAAATCCAAAAAAATGATAATCAAATAAAATTGGGACTGTTAGCTCTACTCGACCCTAAAAACAACCAAAAAGAAAATCTTCTCTTGGGGCGAGTAATTCCCTCATTGTCTTCGTTTTACATTGCTCGCGCACACGCTAAGGACTAGTGCCCAATTCCCATTTCAGCCCCCTAAGTGTGTGTGCAATCTTTGACTTCTCACCTAACTCTGAAACAGACAAGATAAAAAAAACGACTTTTCGGTCTCTACCGAGTTGAGTAGGTGAATTGAGGATTTGTTTTGTGAGAGTTTGCTTGTGATTGTTTGTGTGTATCCTAGATCGATTCTGCGCATTTGCGCCTTTTTCTCACGTCTCTTGACTTGACCTTCGTGCTCTCCCGATCGTTTCCTTTTTGTTTTCGAGATGGACCCCTGGAGCATTTTCTATCCAGACTTTGCGGATTCCAAGTTCGCTCCAGTTGATCCACCTCTCTTTTTCCAGGAGGACTTTGCTCCTGATTTTTGTACATACCCGACCAACCCACTATTTCAGGATTCGGACCGTGACTTTCATCAATCATTTCCACCACCATCACCCTCACATTTCGACAACCCGCTCTTCCTTGAGTATCCTGATCCGGAATGTGATTTTTGTCCACACCCATCGTCCACATTCGACTCACCCGATCCTGAGATTTTGGAGTCACCTTTCATGATATCCACACTTGAGACTTTGAATCAGATGATGGAGCATATGAATTCAAGGATCACTGATCTTACTAGTTTAAATAAGAACCATAATGTCGCTCCATTCTTTGAGGATATGGATTCATTTGAGGGTTATCATGAGAGCTTGCAATCGCCCAAAACACAAAAAAATGAGAAAAATTTAAAAAACCAAAAAGAGTTCGGGAGACACATGATCGAGTCAGACTGTGAGGAGAGGTACCACTTACCAGAACCTTTGACCACACGGCCTTTCACACCCGGTCCCACCTTTGACCCCGAGGATGCCGCTGTACAGACTGCTCTTGGCATACCTTGTGTATATGCTGATTCTGACTTCCTTCCTTGTATGGAGGAGGTCCAAAAATTCAAAAAAATGTTGACTTAACCCGAAGTGGTGGCCACTATTCATGAGATCATCTGTGCCCCACTTCAACATGCCATGACTGATTTATTTGCTCCTCTTCCCAAGAAGAGAAAGCGGAGGAGCAGATCTGAGCGTCATATTCTGACCATGGCCACTGCCCACGCCATCACACACCGTCCCATTCCTAGGAAAAAGAACACTGCCACACCTTTCATTAGCTGCACCATCTCTGACCACACATGTGATCACACTCTCCTAGACGGCGGTGCTTCGATTAGCATCATACCCTTCTCGCTAGTACAATCTCTTCACTTAGGGCATCTCAAGAAAACCAGGATGATCGTACAGTTTGCTGATGGATCCATCAAGAGGCCGAAGGGTATCCTAGAAAACGTCGTCATTTCGATTCAGGGCATGAGCTACCATGTTGACTTTGTCGTTTTGCCCATGGAGACCTCCACAAGGGAGCACTCTCCAATCATCCTGGGACGACCATTCCTCTCCTCTGCGAGGGTCGTTATTGACTATGGATCAGGAGAGATTTGCTTCCGTCCTGCTGACGAGAGCGAAGTGTTGATCACCGCACCCACTGCTGACCAGAGACCTGCACCTGATGTGACTACACCTGTTCTGGCTGACCTCGAGGACCATGACCTTGATGATACTATCAGAGAATTTTGCTGTTTATTGGATTCCACTGAGACCTGAGAATTCCTCCAGTTGAGGAAGACTCGGAAAGCATGGACCTCAACGTTCATTCTTCTGGGACTTGGCGTTGTGTTGATGACATCCGCGGGATTTACACGATAGACACCAGTGAGCGGAGGGAAGATGTAGAGACTAGACAGGACGGACATGTTTCGACTTCTTTCATCGATGGGTCCGTTCTTGTTCACGTAGATACTGATGAGCCAAAGGCTGAATTCGATCTGATTGCTTTTATTCGGGAATTCAGGCCTTTTGATGAGAAAGATGATCCGGTTGAGATTATAGAGGACGAACAGAGTTCGACTACTTCCACCGATGAGTTCGTGCCTTTTGGTTTTGACCAGGACGACACCTCGCAGGACGACGCTGAGTACACTTCTTCCGATACTGATGAGTTCGTCCCTTTTCACTTTGATATTAGCGAGACTCCCAAGGTCGGACCTAGTCGTACTTCTTCCACTACCTCGTCTTTGCATTCATACCCTAGGGCCCCTGAGGATCTCCACTCTGTCGACCCTGATCAGCTTCCGTCCACTGTGGACCCCGATGTCGGCATACACCACACCAGACCTATCCCTCAGCGGTCCCGCAAGAAGGTTCGCTTTCTACCTTATGGATCACTGATGAATACCCATTCATCACTCTTTATTCTTATATTTTAGCTACAAAAACTTATGCAAATGCATGTAGATATGTGCAAATAGGATTAATTAGCAAAAGCATGCATCTTTGTAAAAATAGATAATTAGCATGTTTTTGTGCAAAAATAAAAGAATAAAGATGAAAAAGAAAAAGAGGGAAATATTTAGAATAAATATTGAGCAACCTAACCCAAGGGAGGGCTCAGCATGGGCCTGACCGCATAAAAGCCAAGTAGAGGGAGATAGGGGCTCATGTGTAAATAACTATGTAAACAAATAAAATAATATTTTCCTCACCCAAAAATATGTTGTAAATATTTTGTATATATTTTGTATATATTTAGAAACTATTGAAAACAAAATAAAAATTTAAAAATCAAAAATTCAAAAATGCCCTTTCACCATGTGTATAGATCATCACCCTTTACTTATTTCACCTTGTAAATAAAGTCATTTATTTTCAAAACTTTTTGTAAATATTCTAGATTATATTTTGTAAATAAAATAAATAAAAAGAAACAAAAAAAAAATCAAATAAAAATTACAAAATTAAAAACACAAAAACATATTGTACATATACCTATGTATAGACCTATAATGTACATACCTTATTCTTATTTCCAAAAATTAATTAAAAATCACCAAAAAATAGAAAAAAATAAAAGAAAAATATTTCATGTTTTAAGTTTTTCTTAATTCGGCCATTTTCTGCCTTAAAATAAATAAACAAAAAATTCAATAATTGGCAGCTCCTGATTGGTCCACGGGGGATTGTTGACCCCGGTCAACTCCCCCGCGGACTCTTTCCTTTTGGGGAGACCCGCGCCCGACCCGACTTCGCCGATTTCTCCACGCGTCTCCAGCCTGTCGCCTCCGCAAACCCCGTGCCCGGATCCTTCGCCAATCATCCGACATCCTCGCCAGATCCTTCGCCGAAGGATCCACGCCTTCCATAGTCGTCTCCACCCAACCCTAATCGGCCCTGTCTCCATATATATCTCGACCTCCGCCGCCTCCGCGCCTCATCTTTGGCTCTTCTCCTTCTTCCCAGTGAACTCCAGAGGCACCGCGAGAGTGACAGCAAGCGATCGCCCTTGTTGCAGCGAGGCGAGGAGGTGAATCCACTGATCCGGCGTGTGTCGCCGCCGTTGCTCCGCCACTAGCGTGAGCACCGAGCCTCGGGCCGAGACGACCCTTGAGGCTAAGACCAGGAGCACCCCCTGCTCTTCCCCAGTCTCTCCGACCACCCAGGTAGATCTCTTAGGCCATAGTCTAGCGTAAATTTCGATTTTTAGCTTACTGGTAGCGTAGCTCCGCCGCTGTCGCCAGCCACCTCCGATACCCCATTTGTCATTCCGACCCGACCATCGTCTCCGCCAGACCTCTCCGCATCTTCTTCACCCATTCACCCAACCCAGATCGCACAGGATCTGGGAATCGAGCTCCTCCGCCGACCACCTTCGCCGGAGCTCTCCATTTCGACGCACCATGCACCTTCACGCCGCCTAACCGGGTCGAGGCAATTTGCCCTCGACCCGTGAGTCTTCTGGTTCGCTTTTCAGGTCAAGACAAGGGTCATCTGAGACCCTTCGCCATCCAGCCGGGAGACCCAGCTCCGCCGCCTTCGCTCGAGCTCCTCGGAGCTCGGTGTGCTCGTCGGAGACCACCAGCAGACGCGGGAGCCTTCCGCGATTCTTCTCTGACCTCCAGAAGGCTCTCCAGAGGACCCTAGCGCATGCACGAGCCCGGCGAATCTCGCCGGCGACCAGTTCTTCCAGAATCCTCCAGAACCGTCAGATCATCCTCCTCGCTCCAGATCTGATCTGAACCATTCATCTGCGGAGCACTGCCACCATCCGATCATCCCGAGGGTCGATCTTGACCGCTCGCGCAGAGAGAGAGGCACCAGCTAGCCTCAACCGTCAGATTCGCCACGCGTCCTCCTCTCAGCCGTCGATTCACCAAGAGTATCTCCACCACGCTTCGTCACCGTCAGATCTGCCACGTGGAATATTCTCCACCGTCCGATCAGCCACGTGGCGCACATCAGGGCGTCGATGATAATAAAAGGGGTAAATTCATCTTAGACCCCTCTGTTTGTTTTATTTCATTTTAGTCCTGTAATTTTTAAATTAAGTTGTTTATTTTCTGGGATATTTGCACTAAGGACCTCGTACTTACTTTATTTGCACTTATACCCCTGTCTACGTGGACCACGTGCTTCGTCACGTGAACTTTATTGGGTTATTTGCGACTTAAGCCCTGTAGTTTTGGATGTTACGGATTGAATAAAATCTTTTACTTATTTGCATTTATGCCCCTGTGCGTGATTTAATTTCCACATGTGCGTTTTATTTTGGGTATTTTGCAGATAAGCCCCTGGACTTTTGGTACTTGTTACCAATAAGCCCTCGGAACTTATTTTTCTTACATTTGGGTCCCTGAGTGCCCCAGGCACGTGCTTGGCACGTGTTCTGCTGGGTATTTTGCACCAGACCCCCCAGAACTTTGGGTATTCGCACTTTGGTCCCTGTGCACAGTGCCCCTCCTTTATTTTTGAATAAAATATCAAATCACCTCCAAATTCGATGAAAATTTGACACATGGCTCATGCCATGGTGTAGGATTTTTGAGAATTTTTGAGGACATTTTTGATTTCATTTGCTATTTTTAAAAATTCAAAAACCCCTATTTTTGCTACTGTTTAACTTGAAAAATCACAAAAAATATAAAATCACCCCCAAAATTCTAAAAATTTTAGTTACTGTTGTTTATGTGTTGTTTGATTTTCTAGCCAATTTTGGCTATTTTTCATTGCGTAAAAACCCTAAAAATTGAAAAACCCCTAAAAACTTACAAAAATTATAATAAACAATCTAAAAATCCAAAAACAATAATTTCGGTGCCCAAATTTTCCTTATTTTATCTAGAATACAGGAAAATTACCTCCAGGGCTATCTGAGATCCTTAGATATTTTATCTTTGGGTTTCAAGCCTTGCTGGACAGTACCCTTTCTTTTTCTTAATGTTTGATTTTTAGAAAATAATTTACCCATTAGAAAAATCTCAAAAATTCACCAAAAACATTTAAAAACCTAAACAACATAAAAACAATTTTTCTTGAATTTTTGCTTGCTTTTTGGTGTATTAAATAAATTGCCAAAGTGTGTTGATATTTACTTTCTTTTATTTTCTTCACATTTCAAAAATCCAAAAAAAAAATAAAATATAAAAATACTTAAAAACCACTAAAAATATTTTCTCTGTATTTTATTTCATTTTGACTACTTCGTAGGCCTTTGGCCAATCCGTGCTCCTTGTGTTCGACCCTGGGTGCTATACCAGGTTAATCTCATAGCGAGACCGCTCTCTTTTGTGCTTGATTAGTTTTACATGTCCTGAGTGGTTGATTTTTCTTGATTGACTCAGCCCGAGTGATTGAGGTCGCAACGACCTATTTTTCTACACCTTTACCTTAGTCATTCGGGCGGTCATCAGAATGGCGCCGTTGCCGGGGAGCACGGCTTTGTAGTCATTTTTCCATATTGTCTCTCTATATTTTCATTGTTTTCTGACACTCTCTCTCTCTTTGATTTTTGTGCGAGGTACTGCGTGGACAACTTGGAGTTTATTTTTGAGGACCCGCACGGGAAGAAGAGCAGGGAGAGAGAAGAAGAATTTTATTTTCTAAGAGAGAACAATATTGTTTGTAATAATTTAGAACTTGGACATTTGTGGACACTTGTAACTTAGCGGGTCTGTTTCGCCGAGTACCGGTGTGCTCGGGGGACCCAATCGGATTTTCGCGGCTTTTTCTACGGTTTTGATAGCTAGCTGCCTTTTCCGGTGTTTACGCGGTTTTTCTCGAGCCCCTAGATTTAGGAATTTCTCTTGCTTGTGTCGTAATTAGTAGGGTCCCCACACTTAATTGCTTGCCTGATCCTATAGGACGTTAATTGGACCTACTAAAATCATTAATAAAAATAGCCGATTCATTTTCTTCCGTGGCCTACGTGCCATAGCTCGTCCTGCAAAGCGCTTCTCCTACCCCCGTTGTGGCGGGTAGAGGAGGGATGGGCCAAGACCGGACTCTTTGGCTTGGAGGACCGTGATCGGTTAGACGGTTCTTGCGATAGAAATTTGCTCATCTAAGACGCGGTTTTTCCTCGCTGCACCATTTAGGTAGTTTAATTCTGTCTTTAAATTCTGCGCGGATCACTTGCATGTAGAGTGCTGGAGACCAGGTACGCATTTCTTTCTCTGCATGCATCATTGATTTCTTCGCGCATCAGCTTTTTCGTCTTCTCCCTCTGTTTTTGGCTTAATCATCAGGAGAATCGGAAAAGTCGTTAGGCCGCTTGTATTTATTTTGAAAAAAATTAAAAAGAAAAACAAAAAAAAATTGGGACTGGATAACACTATTGACCCTAAAAGACACTCACATTAAAAATTTGTCTTTGGGGAGAGCAACCCCCTCATTGTATGGTTTGGATGCGCGAGAGAGTGACCCGCACCCTAGGTAGAGCCCTCCGGTGCTATTTCTAGCTGACTACCGACTCTTCCGTGCGGGCCAGTCGGTTGGAGTAGCATCGGGTATCCTAACAGGTCACGTAAGCGCTCTGATATTTTGTGTGTTCACCAAATAAAATTGACAAGATAAATTGACCGAGCTTTCACGGTCTTCAGATTGTGTTGCGTTGGTGAACCGGGGGTTTGCTTTGCGATCATATTTTCTCCAGATCCCATCCGCCTAACTCGCCAGATCAAGATGATGGGTAGACGATCTCTTAGGCAGCCTTTGGCTGCACCGCTTTCAGGCGCGTCTACTTCACCATCTAGGTTGGCCCGTGAGAGTCGAGACCAGCTCTCCGGGCCTGAGTACGATTCCACCCTGTTCCCCCTCGATCCCCTTTCTTTTGCTACTGAGAGACATGAGCCCGAGGAAAGACGAATTGATTTGACAGAACCTGAATTGGGCTCATCTGATTTTGCAGACGTCACTATGGGCGGAGCCGGCAGTTCAGATGATCGCCAACCCGAACATTTTGTACTAGACCAGGGAGCGATCAACTCCACCCTGATCGCATCATTAGAGACAGTACAGAAGCAGCTACGCGATCAGGGAGCTTTCATGATTGAGATGAGAAGGGAGTTGGAGCGACTCAGAGAAGAGAGAGATCAGAGCGAGCCTGAGGACATTCCTGATGCTGATGCAGAGGCAGCAGCCGCAGCAGCAGCTGCCGTAGCGGCAGCCGCCGCCGCAGCGGGACCACCGAGACCGATGCGGGAGTTACACAACCCCGGATCTACACTGATGCACCATTGGGTGGTGGTACCTGCTATCGTGGGGGATTTCAAGTTCCCTCCAAACACCCTGCAGATGCTTCCTCATTTTCACGGACTTGCCACTGAGGAGCCCCACCTCCATCTCCAGGAGTTTTTGATGATCTGCAGCACTGTCCACGACCGTCATGTGGACCAGGATACGATTCGGATGATGGCCTTCCCTTTTTCACTGGCAGATAGAGCAGCCGCCTGGCTGAAGCATTTAGGGAAGTTTGTTTACACCTGGGAGCAGCTCCGCACCGAGTACTTGAACAAGTACTATCCACTCGGGCGGACGAATGCAGCCAGGGCCCTGATCAACAACTTCTCCATGCTCCCTAACGAGCAGTTTCACGAGGCATGGGAGAGGTTCAGAGAGCTTCTGGATAGATGCCCACACCACGACATTTCCAAGCCGAACCTAGTTCAGAGCTTCTTTAGTGGGATGACGCCAGAGCTTCAGGGTCTGGTGAATGCTTCTTGCGGCGGGTCCTACTTTGCCAAGGACCACGACCAAGTCTGGGCCATTTACGAGGAGATGGCCGAAAATTACATGGTGATGTCCCAGACTCGGTTGTACACACAGAGATCTCAGCAGCCGCCAGGACCCGTGCAGTACCAGCGGATAGCACGGGTTGATGCAGGTCCATCCAGTTCGTCCACAGTTGCAGCCGCACAAGCAGAGTCGGCCGCTGCGGACATGGGGATTATCAGTGAGAAGTTGGACCGCATGGAAATAATAGAGAAGAAGCAGTGCCAGGGCATAACTCAGATGGAGCAGATGGCACAAACTCTGAGCGACATGAAGACCCATCTCTTGTGTCTTCAGGAGGCACAGACAGCTTCTCAGCCTCGTCTTCAGTCGCGAGGCGATTCCGGCAGCAGCCGCAGCTCGTCCCAGCGCTCCAGCTCCTTGCAGCAGCCTAGACAAGTTCACCTTGTACAGGCGGAGCCGTACCAGCAGCAGCAGCCCTCTTACCAGTCACCACCATCTCCAGACTTACAGATGGTGGTATATCAGCCGGATCAGCCTCTGGCAATACTGCCGCCAGACCCCTTCGATGCAGAGCCGTTGATGGATGTCAACGGGATTTGGTATGACCGTCCTCAACCTGGAATCCGACGAGACCATCCCGGATTCAGGTGGGGGAATGGGGGTAACCAGTCCCAACAGCAGCCAGCCGGTCAGGGAGGGCAGTACTCCCAGCAGAGGGATCACCAGCAGCCCCCAGCATACCAGCCACACTAGCCATCATCCTTCGTACCTCGTCCCTACCAGCAGCAGGGACAGAATTGGAGACGTGAGCAGCAAGCTCACCAGCAGCAGCATCCTTCCTTTTACCCCTCTCAGCCGCAGCAGCACCAGGTCCAGCAGCCTCATTACCAGAGAGGCAACCCGTCAGGCTCCCATGAGAGCTCCGCCTTGGATGATCTAGCCCGCATCTTCACAGAGCAGCAGGCTACATTTAGACGGGAGATGGACGAGTTCCGCCAGGAGATGCGGGACCTGATGAGAGGGAAGGCCGCCATCCCTGCACAGATCGAGCCTAATCCGAATAGCTTGAAGAGGAAGTCTGAGCAGGTAGTTCACACTGAGCCTATCACTCCTAGTGACTCATTTGATGATATGTCGTCGGATCTATTTGATGCTGATTTTGTTACACTTAGGAGCGGTAGAAGACCAGCAGGCGGCGCCTCATCTGAGCGACAACGCGAGGATCCATCCAGAGCGCCAGATGAGGAAGAGGAGAGCGGTACTGAAGCCGCACATGATGACGGTGGTACTGATGCCACCCGAGATGCTGATTCCACCGGCGGTACTGAGGCCGCCGCTTCACCATATCGAGGAGGTGGTACTGACGCCACCAGCAGAGCCGAGCCAGCCCACGGTACTGAGGCCGCAAGACGTCTAGTTGTAGAGCCAGCTAGAGGTGGTACTGAGGCCACCAATATTCATTTTGATAGAGATGTTGTCTTTCCTCGTATGAATGTATCTCAGGACTCTATTTTGAATAAAGGAAAAGGTTTAGTTTCTTCTGATCCCACTGTGGTGAATGATGTATGTGAGGATCCGGTCATCGAACCGTCTAGGCCTATTCCTAGTCCTTCATCTGAGAAGGACCCTGTGATCCCCTTTCCTAGAGCCCTTGAGTTGGGGAAGGGGAAGAAAAGAGAAAAAGATCCAAAAAAAAGAGAGCAGGAGGAGTTCAGCCAGAGCATGATAGACCGATTTCACATCCAGCTGACCCTCCATGAGGCTTTGCAGCACATCCCTCTTCTTCAGCGATCCTTGAGAGACAGGACCACAGTCAGGAGGAAGAAGAGGAACAACACCGCAGAGATTCATGTGTTGACAAAAGCCACGTGTTACGCGATCCAGAACCATCTGCCTACTAAGAGGCCAGATTTAGGAGCCCCGTATGTCAGATGTCAGATTAATGAGCAGAGGTTCGACCGTACTCTATTAGATAGCGGATCGTCGATCAACCTTCTTCCAGCAGCCCTTCTCGACCACTTAGAGTTGGGCACTCTTAGACAGAGCAGGACATACCTTCAGTTTGCTGATCGGTCTGTCAAGAGGCCAAAGGGGTTGTTGCGAGACGTTGTCGTCACTATTCAGGGTTTGCAATTCCCCGTGGACTTCGTAGTGCTGGACATGGAAACCCCTGACTCGTTGACCGATTCCCCCATCATCCTCGGTCGCCCGTTCTTGGCCACAGCCAAGGCGGTGACTGACCATGACAGTGGGAAGGTATTCTTTCGCGTCCAGGGCGAGAGTATACAAATAGAGACGGTTAAGGATCACAGAGCCAGAGATAGATCCCGCTCAGAGGGCAGTACAGATTCAGAACATCTGACAGATACAGAGCCAGACATTCACCAGGACTGTGATTTTGTGATCACAGATGATGAGGCAGCTTGGGCAGATCCTGCAGCACAGACCATCCTCTCATATTCAGATACAGCTGATGCACAGATGATAGCAGAGGATAGCCTGGAGAGCACAGCCCTGGTTCAGGATACTATTGAGTCAGCAGAGTCGGACCTTGATCGCGACACGATTTTCAGTGATGGTGGTACTGAGGCCACCCTGCTCTACGGTGGTACTGATGCCACCGCAGTTGATACAGATCCCTCGGATTCAGAATCTGATTGGGCAGATTGTGATGATCAGATGCCAGATCTGGATCCACCTGAGCCTACAGATGAGGAGGAGGAAGAGGCAGATCAAATCAGAGACAATGCAGAGGATCCGCCTCCTCCAGATCCAGTTTGTGAGAGTTCTTTATCATTTTCCCAGGCAGATTTGGCAGAATTGTCAGCATACACACATCTTCTTCAGAAGCCAGATTTGCCAGCACCCAGCTGTCCAGAGCTAAAGCCGCTCCCCACTTCGCTGAAGTATAGATTCCTTGCGGGAGAGTCTGAGATGTACCCAGTCATCATCTCCGCCGATCTGACTGGAGAACAAGAATCCCGTCTGATGGGGTTCTTGAAAAGAACCGCAAGGCAATTGGATGGAGCGTAGCAGATCTCCATGGGATTAGTCCCTCGTTGTGCTCCCACCATATCTATCTCGAGGAAGGGGCAAAGCCGTCGCGTGAGTTCCAGCGGCGACTGAACCCCAACCTAAGAGAGGTTGTCATGAAGGAAATATCAAAATGGTGGAGTGCAGATTTTATTTATCCCATTTCCGACTCCAAGTGGGTGAGCCCCTTGCATGTGGTGCCCAAGAAGACGGGCATCACGACTGTGATCAATGAGTCGAGAGAGGAGATTGCTACACGAGTACCCACCTCTTGGCGGGTCTGCGTTGACTACAGGAGACTCAACCAGGCCACCAAGAAGGACCATTTCCCCCTGCCTTTTATTGATCAGATCATAGAGAGACTGGCAGGGAAGAGCCATTACTGCTTCCTAGATGGGTACTCAGGCTACAATCAGGTAGCCATCGCTCCTGAGGATCAGGAGAAGACCACCTTTACCTGTCCCTTTGGTACATACGCCTTTCGACGCATGCCATTTGGGCTATGCAACGCCCCTGCGACTTTTCAGAGATGCATGCTGTCAATCTTTTCGGACATGGTAGGGGAGTGTTTGGAGGTCTTCATGGACGACTTCTCGGTTTACGGCGACGGATTCGATTCCTGTCTTGACTGCCTAGACCGAGTGCTCCAGCGATGTATTGCTACCCGCTTGGTTCTGTCTTGGGAGAAGAGTCACTTCATGGTGACTCAAGGGACGGTGCTTGGCCACATCATCTCCAACAGGGGCATGGAGGTTGATCCGGCCAAGGTTGACATCATTAGAAAACTCGCACCGCCATCCAATTTGAAGCAGCTACGGTCATTTCTGGGGCACGTTGGTTTTTATAGGAGATTCATTCATGATTTCAGCAAGATTGCCCGACCATTGACTGACCTATTGACGAAAGACACAGAGTTCCTTATCGATGACAAGTGTCTTTCGTCCTTTGAGACTCTCCAGCAGTGTGTTATTGAGGCTCCTGTCCTTCAGCCACCCGATTGGTCTCTCCCATTCGAGATCATGACGGACGCCTCTGATTTTGCCGTAGGGGCAGTGCTGGGACAGAGGAGGGATGGAGTGCCATTTGCCATACACTACGCTAGCCGCACATTGGATTCCGCCCAGCGGAATTATACGGTCACAGAGAAGGAGATGCTAGCCGTAGTGTTTGCCCTAGATAAGTTCAGATCGTATATCATTGGATCTAGAGTGACTTTGTTTACAGATCATACCGCCATCAGGTACCTCATGACAAAGAAGGATGCCAAGGCCAGACTGACTAGATGGATCCTTCTACTCCAGGAGTTCGATATTGAGATCAAGGATAAGCCTGGAATCAAGAATGTGGTGGCGGATCATCTTTCCCGACTAGAGCAGCCTGAGGATTCTGAGCAGATTGATCCTATTCGAGATACCTTTCCAGATGAGGCGATCCTTGCTATCGCCTCACTCCCATGGTATGCCGATATTGTGAACTTTCTCGTTGCTGGGAAAGTCCCAAAAGATTGGCCCAGGCAGAGGCGTGAGACCTTCCTAGCGAAGGCCAAGTCTTACCATTGGGAGGATCCCATCCTTTACCACGAGGGAGGGGACAGCGTCTGGCGTCGGTGTATTCCTCAGGAGGAACACCATAGCGTCCTCACTTACTGCCACAAGTTTGAGGCAGGAGGACATCATTCTGGGAGGAGAACGGCACAGAAAGTGCTCCAATCCGGTTTGTGGTGGCCTACCCTCTTCAAGGACTCAGATGAGTTCGTGAAGAGGTGTACTGACTGTCAGAGGATGGGCACTTGTGGACAGCGTGATATGATGCCGATGCAGCCCATTCACTTCTGTGAGGTTTTTGACGCATGGGGCATCGATTTCATGGGTCCATTCCCTAAGAGTCAGGTATTTGAGTACATTCTGTTGGCCGTAGACTATGTGAGTCGTTGGGTGGAGGCTATCCCCGCCCGAGCCGCTGACGTGAGGACAGTTTGCAGATTTTTGAGGAAGCATATCATCACGCGGTTCGGGGTTCCACGAGTTCTGATTTCTGATGGGGGATCTCACTTCATCAACGACCAGGTGAAGGCACTTGCTAGCGAGTTCGGCATAGACCATCGTGTTGCCACACCATACCATCCACAGACAAATGGTCTAGCCGAAGTGTCGAATAGGGAGATCAAGACTATTCTGCAGAAAGTCGTCCGCCCTGGCCGAAAGGATTGGTCACAGCTATTGGACTCGGTCTTGTGGGCATATAGGACGTCTTTCAAGACACCTTTGGGCACATCTCCCTTTCGACTCGTATATGGCAAGCCATGCCATTTACCTGTTGAGCTGAGGCACAAGTCACTTTGGGCAGTTACAGACATACTTATGGATCCAGATGGTATAGGAGACCAGAGGAGGGCAGAGCTAGCTGCCCTAGAGGAGCTTAGAGATGCAGCTTTCTCGAGCAGCTTACATTATAAGGAGAAAGTTAAGGAGTGGCATGATTCTCATATCAGCCACAAACATTTTGAGATTGGACAGAGAGTATGGCTGTTTGATGCGAGGCTTAGATTATTTCCAGGGAAGCTACAGAGCAAATGGAAAGGACCTTACTTGGTCAGAAAGGTACACGATAATGGTAGCATTGATATATCTGAGTTATCTTCTGAGAGTACCTTTCGAGTGAACGGACAGCGGCTCAAGCCATTTCTAGATCATGAGCCGCGAGTCGTGGATCTTGCCCCTATTCATTTTGCGTGAGATGTGGTCTTTGACTCACATCTAATGCATCTCACGCCTGAGCCTTACTGATCCTCCGCTGTATATAGATCCAGATGTCCATATCACCACATTCCTTAGTCCCAGATCCCTTTCTTCATCTTGTGATTATGCTATACTTAGGGTGCACTTTACCCTAAGTATAGGGGGGATGTGAGACCTTTCGGGTATTTATTTTGTTTCTGTCTACCCTTGTTTAGCTGCCTATACTTAGGGATATCTTACCCTAAGTATAGGGGGGGTAGACCCTGTACATTCTCCACTCGGTTTTCCCTTTTGTGTACAGCCTGCTATACTTAGGATTATTTGATCCTAAGTATAGGGGGAAGACCCGAGTCCCTCTTGACTTTTTCATCTCCTTTTGTATAGCCTTTCTTTTCACTTCCCTATACATAGCACGAGTTATGTCTTCTTCATCGCTCTTGACTCTGAGGACATCGTTCGAGCTAAGTATATGGGGGTGTGTATATATTTCATATATACTTTAGCCATAACTCGTACTTTGTGTGAGTGTGTTAATAAATAAAAATGGCTAAAAACCACAAAAATTAAAAATTTTTCATGTACATAATCTTCTTTTATTTGCACATACATAGCTAGTGTACAAATTATTTTTGTAAAAATGATTTCAACAATCTTTTGTGTGTAAAATTTGTAAATATTTTTGTATCAAAACTATGTATATAGTACAAAATTTTTCCAAAATGTTTTGAAAATCAAAAGTTTGCAAAAATCTTGTGTAAATGTGTGTAAATTTCTTTTTGCAAAACTTGCACTTCATGCATCATCACTCATGATTTCAAAACATTTTTCAAAAATTTTGCATGGTTGTAAAATTTGTGTAAATATGCATCTTTTTGTACATATGTATATAGTTTTCTGGATGATAGTTGATATTTAAACTAGCCTGGAATCAAATTGAGAAATGGAGCTTGATTAAGATCTTAATCCACCTAATTTCTAAGAGGAACCTTATAGGACTTGGGATTAAGGCTTTTCAGGTCCATGGTGACTTAATTCTTTGAGTCCACTAGGCTATGATCACATGTCATCTCAATGAGCCTAAGTAGAGCACTTAACAACAACACATGACTCATATAGATTATGGCTTTACTTGGACAACCGCACTATGCACCGAGCTCTCTACGGATGAGGTGGTGAGGAGGCAGCCTTCCTTGACTTGGGGTAGCATATGAGGGTAGTACTTCTAGGCAGAACCTCTCTTCTTCATTTAGTGAAGGAAGTGCGTCTCAACTTGGTCTGGTTGCCATGAGGTCTAACGACGGGAGTTGTGGGTTGCAATAAAGCTTCAAAAGAGGGATAGTCTACTGGCTCAAGAGGAAAAACTCCTTGTATATATGCTGCACATGTACATGTTGTATAGATGCACTCGAAAAAAAAAATGTGCAAAAAGAAAAGAACTCCAAAAAAGTGGTGGGTCTGAGAGAAAATGATAATCCCACCGGAGTATGTATATAAGTGCAATAAGCAAAGCTTGGTTTCATGATCCACCTGTTGTAGCTTGCAGCAGGGAGACTTGGCTACACTAGTCAGGCTCCCAAGGGTACTTGGCTACACTGGCCTTGACCCATTCTCTTCTTCCCCCTCTTCTTGAGCCGGTTGTACTTGAACTTAGAAGGGAATACCCCGCTCCTCGAGGAAAGAGTGGCCAGATTGAGGTCATAGAGTTACCTTGTTGGGGAGGGTTGTCAAGTTGCCATTTCTGAGGTGGAGAGCTTAGACCTCACTTTCACAGGACAAGAAAAGGTTCATGGTCTTAAGGGTTTGTGATTGATGACTTGTTCTGATCTGGAGCATTGAGGAGTCTTGGTTATAGAGTAGTGGAACTTAGAGGCTGTTAGGTTTTAAGCTTAAGTCTGAATAAGGCTCCGACACATTAATAATCCAAAGATCTGATCGAGCTCCATATTTCAATTTAATGAAGGAAAGTTTAATAATTCAATCTTGATCCATGTACATCCTCTTTTTCTTTTTCTTTTTCTTTCTTTTTCACTTCTTTTTCAAATAAGTGTTTGCTAAGGGACTAGCAAAGTATAGTATAGGGGGGTGATGAATACCCATTCATCACTCTTTATTCTTATATTTTAGCTACAAAAACTTATGCAAATGCATGTAGATATGTGCAAATAGGATTAATTAGCAAAAGCATGCATCTTTGTAAAAATAGATAATTAGCATGTTTTTGTGCAAAAATAAAAGAATAAAGATGAAAAAGAAAAAGAGGGAAATATTTAGAATAAATATTGAGCAACCTAACCCAAGGGAGGGCTCAGCATGGGCCTGACCGCATAAAAGCCAAGTAGAGGGAGATAGGGGCTCATGTGTAAATAACTATGTAAACAAATAAAATAATATTTTCCTCACCCAAAAATATGTTGTAAATATTTTGTATATATTTTGTATATATTTAGAAACTATTGAAAACAAAATAAAAATTTAAAAATCAAAAATTCAAAAATGCCCTTTCACCATGTGTATAGATCATCACCCTTTACTTATTTCACCTTGTAAATAAAGTCATTTATTTTCAAAACTTTTTGTAAATATTCTAGATTATATTTTGTAAATAAAATAAATAAAAAGAAACAAAACAAAAATCAAATAAAAATTACAAAATTAAAAATACAAAAACATATTGTACATATACCTATGTATAGACCTATAACGTACATACCTTATTCTTATTTCCAAAAATTAATTAAAAATCACCAAAAAATAGAAAAAAATAAAAGAAAAATATTTCATGTTTTAAGTTTTTCTTAATTCGGCCATTTTCTGCCTTAAAATAAATAAACAAAAAATTCAATAATTGGCAGCTCCTGATTGGTCCACGGGGGATTGTTGACCCCGGTCAACTCCCCCGCGGACTCTTTCCTTTTGGGGAGACCCGCGCCCGACCCGACTTCGCCGATTTCTCCACGCGTCTCCAGCCTGTCGCCTCCGCAAACCCCGTGCCCGGATCCTTCGCCAATCATCCGACATCCTCGCCAGATCCTTCGCCGAAGGATCCACGCCTTCCATAGCCGTCTCCACCCAACCCTAATCGGCCCTGTCTCCATATATATCTCGACCTCCGCCGCCTCCGCGCCTCATCTTTGGCTCTTCTCCTTCTTCCCAGTGAACTCCAGAGGCACCGCGAGAGTGACAGCAAGCGATCGCCCTTGTTGCAGCGAGGCGAGGAGGTGAATCCACTAATCCGGCGTGTGTCGCCGCCGTTGCTCCGCCACTAGCGTGAGCACCGAGCCTCGGGCCGAGACGACCCTTGAGGCTAAGACCAGGAGCACCCCCTGCTCTTCCCCAGTCTCTCCGACCACCCAGGTAGATCTCTTAGGCCATAGTCTAGCGTAAATTTCGATTTTTAGCTTACTGGTAGCGTAGCTCCGCCGCCGTCGCCAGCCACCTCCGATACCCCATTTGTCATTCCGACCTGACCATCGTCTCCGCCAGACCTCTCCGCATCTTCTTCACCCATTCACCCAACCCAGATCGCACAGGATCTGGGAATCGAGCTCCTCCGCCGACCACCTTCGCCGGAGCTCTCCATTTCGACGCACCATGCACCTTCATGCCGCCTAACCGGGTCGAGGCAATTTGCCCTCGACCCGTGAGTCTTCTGGTTCGCTTTTCAGGTCAAGACAAGGGTCATCTGAGACCCTTCGCCATCCAGCCGGGAGACCCAGCTCCGCCGCCTTCGCTCGAGCTCCTCGGAGCTCGGTGTGCTCGTCGGAGACCACCAGCAGACGCGGGAGCCTTCCGCGATTCTTCTCCGACCTCCAGAAGGCTCTCCAGAGGACCCTAGCGCATGCACGAGCCCGGCAAATCTCGCCGGCGACCAGTTCTTCCAGGATCCTCCAGAACCGTCAGATCATCCTCCTCGCTCCAGATCTGATCTGAACCATTCATCTGCGGAGCACTGCCACCATCCGATCATCCCGAGGGTCGATCTTGACCGCTCGCGCAGAGAGAGAGGCACCAGCTAGCCTCAACCGTCAGATTCGCCACGCGTCCTCCTCTCAGCCGTCGATTCACCAAGAGTATCTCCACCACGCTTCGTCACCGTCAGATCTGCCACGTGGAATATTCTCCACCGTCCGATCAGCCACGTGGCGCACATCAGGGCGTCGATGATAATAAAAGGGGTAAATTCATCTTAGACCCCTCTGTTTGTTTTATTTCATTTTAGTCCTGTAATTTTTAAATTAAGTTGTTTATTTTCTGGGATATTTGCACTAAGGACCTCGTACTTACTTTATTTGCACTTATACCCCTGTCTACGTGGACCACGTGCTTCGTCACGTGAACTTTATTGGGTTATTTGCGACTTAAGCCCTGTAGTTTTGGATGTTATGGATTGAATAAAATCTTTTACTTATTTGCATTTATGCCCCTGTGCGTGATTTAATTTCCACATGTGCGTTTTATTTTGGGTATTTTGCAGATAAGCCCCTGGACTTTTGGTACTTGTTACCAATAAGCCCTCGGAACTTATTTTTCTTACATTTGGGTCCCTGAGTGCCCCAGGCACGTGCTTGGCACGTGTTCTGCTGGGTATTTTGCACCAGACCCCCCAGAACTTTGGGTATTCGCACTTTGGTCCCTGTGCACAGTGCCCCTCCTTTATTTTTGAATAAAATATCAAATCACCTCCAAATTCGATGAAAATTTGACACATGGCTCCTGCCATGGTGTAGGATTTTTGAGAATTTTTGAGGACTTTTTGATTTCATTTGCTATTTTTAAAAATTCAAAAACCCCTATTTTTGCTACTGTTTAACTTGAAAAATCACAAAAAAATATAAAATCACCCCCAAAAATTCTAAAAATTTTAGTTACTGTTGTTTATGTTTGATTTTCTAGCCAATTTTGGCTATTTTTCATTGCGTAAAAACCCTAAAAATTGAAAAACCCCTAAAAACTTACAAAAATTATACTAAACAATCTAAAAATCCAAAAACAATAATTTCGGTGCCCAAATTTTCCTTATTTTATCTAGAATACAGGAAAATTACCTCCAGGGCTATCTGAGATCCTTAGATATTTTATCTTTGGGTTTCAAGCCTTGCTGGACAGTACCCTTTCTTTTTCTTACTGTTTGATTTTTAGAAAATAATTTACCCATTAGAAAAATCTCAAAAATTCACCAAAAACATTTAAAAACCTAAAAAACATAAAAACAATTTTTCTTGAATTTTTGCTTGCTTTTTGGTGTATTAAATAAATTGCCAAAGTGTGTTGATATTTACTTTCTTTTATTTTCTTCACATTTCAAAAATCCAAAAAAAAATAAAATAAAATATAAAAATACTTAAAAACCACTAAAAATATTTTCTCTGTATTTTATTTCATTTTGACTACTTCGTAGGCCTTTGGCCAATCCGTGCTCCTTGTGTTCGACCCTGGGTGCTATACCAGGTTAATCTCATAGCGAGACCGCTCTCTTTTGTGCTTGATTAGTTTTACATGTCCTGAGTGGTTGATTTTTCTTGATTGACTCAGCCCGAGTGATTGAGGTCGCAACGACCTATTTTTCTACACCTTTACCTTAGTCATTCGGGCGGTCATCAATCATGTGTACATCAACCTCTGTTGTATATTCATTTGTTTCCCTCTGTCTATCTCCCGTTTTGCTCATCCACCCATTCTCGTGTCTGCCTTGCTTAGGACGTACCTTGTCCTAAGTATAGGGGGGTGGACGAGCCGAGAGTTCATTCGTCGTTCTATTTCATCACTCCTGTTGTTGCCTATACTTAGGGCTTCTTTTACCCTAAGTATAGGGGGAGTGGTGTGTTCATCCTCACAATCCCTTCTTCCACTTTCATCTCTTTTCTTCTTTTGTTCTTTTCCTTTTATATCTTCTATATCTACCGAAAAAGGTGTCGCCCCTTTTTGTCAGTCGTCTATACTTAGGACGTACTTTGTCCTAAGTATAGGGGGGTGTGCACCCTGAGTTTCTCTATTCTTTTCGATCCTCTCCATTGTCTCCTCTTCTTGTCTATACTTAGGGATATCTTACCCTAAGTATAGGGGGAGACAATCTGAGTACAATTTGTTCATTCCCACCCTTGACCCTCCCTGCTTAGTGTACAGTCTGCTATACTTAGGATTATTTGATCCTAAGTATAGGGGGACGGTCAACTTCTCATTCGTTCATTCATTCTTTATTCTTTAAATTTTCCTATACTCAGTACGAGTTATGTCTTCTCTTTTCTCTCTGATCTATGAGGACATAGCTCAAGCTAAGTATAGGGGGTCGTATATACTGCGTATATACTTTACCCATAACTCGTACTTTCGTATTTTCATAATAATATGGCTAACAACTCGTTAAAATTCATTAAAAACCTTAATAAAAAGATGTGATTATACCTCAAATTCTTTTTATTTACTGATTAATAAATCAGGTGAAAATTTTTTTTGCAAAATGTTTGAAAAATAGTTTGAAAATATTCGTGAAAAATCTTTTGAAAACTATTTGGAAAACATTTTGTTACATGTTTTCAACCTTTGTAAAAATGTGTGGTTTGTAAAAATTTATTTTCTTTGTGTGAAATAAAATGTTTGAAAAATGATTTGCAAATGGTTTGAAAAATGGTTGCAAAAATATTTTGAAAAATCTATATATACTGTTTTGAAAACCTTTGCAAAATGATTTTCAAATGTGTGTACATGTTTGTAAAATGTTTGTAAAAATTATTTTGGACTATAATTTTCAAAAATTGTTTTGAAAACCTGTGTCAAATAAGTTTGAGGAATATATACATCACAGCAAAATCCACTTTATATATGTATAAAATTGATCACTTACCCTTGTAAATTCCTAAAATCCACTTCTTGTATATATAAGAAGCACTCCCGTGTAAATATTTTAACCTAGTTTTCAGCCAAAAATATTTTTGTTTTCAAAAATCCCAAAAACATTTGCAAAATTAAAATCCAAAAACATGTGAAAAATCTTTTTGAAAAAAAAATACAAAAAATGCATATGCATCATCACCATCTTTTCAAAAATCCATAAAAAGTTCAAAATCTTTGAAAATTGCATCACAAAAATATTTTCTTCATTCTACATAGCATTTGCATAGCATTCGCATTTTCAGATTGAGCTTGATAGTTGAACAAGTCTAAGTAAAATCTGGAGATTGGAGCTTGATTGGACCTTAAAATCTACCTAATAACAAGAACCTTATAGGAACTAGGTTTGAGGTACTTCAGGTCTAGTTGACTTAATTCTTTGAGGATCACGAGACTTGGTTCAATGGATTCTTGACTGCCTAAGTAGATTATTTCAGAGCACACGCACGACTCTTGTTGATAATGACCTAACTTGGACACCTGCACCTTTCACATGGCTCAACTCAGTTGGAGTGGTGAGGGGATTGGATTTGCCAATATAAGACGCACACAAGTGGAAACACTTGTCCTCCTCTAGGGAGGGAAGTGCACCCCAACCCGTCCAGTGATGAGGAAATCTAAAGACAGGAGAGTGTGGGTTGCGATAAAGCTTCAAAAGAGGGATAGTCTACTTGCTCAAGAGGAAAAAGTCCTTATGTAAATGCTGCTGTGAATAGTATTAAAAAAACAGTCTGGCTTGTACAAAAATAAATGCCTGCAAAGTATGTACAAATGTTGTAAAGCCAATAAGCAAGCTTGAGTTCCAAAGTTAAATATGTGAGCCTGCAGCAGGATGACTTGACTACACTTGTCTTGCATCCCAGGATAGGTAGCTACACTGGCTACCGTCCATTCTTCTCTTCACCCCCTCCTCTTGAGCTGGTTGCCACTTGAACTTAGAAGGGAATACCCCGCTCTTCGAGGATGGAGTTGTTGGATTGGGGAATCATTGGGTTGTCGTACTGGAGAAGTCAGTCTCTTTGTCATTCTAATTGGGGAGAGCCACTATCACTTACAATGTACGAGTCAGACTCATAGTCGTAAGGGTTTGCGTACGAGTTGAGATATTTTTGACCTGGCTATTGAGGAGACTTGAACAGAGTTTTGGGATTCTCAGGGACTGTTGGATTTCAAATACAGTTCTCAATAAGGTTCCGCCCGCACTAAAATTCCAAAGGTCCGACCTAAGCTCCAAACTTTGATTTTGTGAAGATAAGTTTGACAATCAAGTTTAGTTCACTTTCTTCTTTTTCTTTTCTTTATTTTTCTTTTTTTTGCACTTATTGCATAAGTGTTTGCTAGGGACTAGCAAAGGCAAGTGTAGGGGGATGATGAATCTACGTTTCATCATCTTTATTCTATCATTTTTGCCTTAAAAACCCTAGTAAATGTGTGTAAATACTGTTAACTCATGCATTTTAGCATTCATGTATTTGTGTACAAATTGTGCATAAAATACAGTCTTTAAAGCCAAAATTATAGAATAATGAAAAGAAAAGAAAAAGAATAAAATATTGTAAATATTTTATGACCCAAAACCCCGAGACCTAGGCATCTTGATGAAAAGGTCGACAAGGAATAAAGTACGGGGAGATAAGGGCCAGATACCTATTCTTTTATCCATTCTTTATTCATTTTGGGACCTATTTTTGGTTCCACTTTTTATACCTCAAATAAAGAAGCTTTGTACATGAAAGTTGTAGATAATTAAATAAATAAAAATATAAAATTGATTTCACTCAAAAATAATGCATAGATAAAAAGTTATGGTCTGAATAAAATTCCAGAATCCCAATTTCCCAGACACGTATCTCACAAATAAAAACTCCAAATGCAGCAAACTCACCTTTAATAGTATATAGAATAAAATAAGCTATTTAATGGCGGTGGTTTCGCATTTGGCGGAGCTACGGTTTGAAAGTTGAGTTTTGGACCCTGATTGTATACTTGTACAGAATAAAATATTCAATTTATTATTTATTCATAACTTTTATAATTTTATAGTTTTATAATTTAGTAAATATTACTTATAATATATTTGTATATGAAAATCAGAATAAAACCTAAAGAAAACTCAAAAGAAAATACATGTATATAAAATACATAGGTATAGTACCTATAATTATACCTATATAACACATACTTATATTTTATTAAATACACAAAACATATCAGAAAAATAAAATAAAAATATTTTTAAGTGTATAAAAGTATTTTATAAATTTATAAAATAATAAATAAAAATAAATAATTTAAAAATTACAAAATAAAAATAAAACAATAAAATATATAGGTAAATATACCTATATAGGCCTAAAATAGTAACTTTTAAATATATACCTCCAAAAAATAAATAAAAATCACAATAAAATAATTTATAATATAATAAACATTTTTTACTTTGAAAACAAAAATTAATAAATTCAAATTCTATTTTTAATGGAATTAATAAACCTTTTTACTATGGATTTTTCTGGTTGGTCTACGTGGACCAACCATAATCATCCGTTGGTTGACCTCGGTCAACTCTTTGACAGAGGCCTGTACAGTGTTAGAAGTGGTTTTTGTCGCATTTTTGCGGATTTTTCGAGGCTCCTCTTGCATTATCTCGTGATGGCTCCTTGACGACTTTTTCTCCTCGACAAACGGACTTGCACGCCTAGCCTTCGCTTCATGGATTAGATCAGTGATGCGGGAGATATGCATCGATCTTTGGAGCCTCCCAGCCATTTGTACAAAAACTCCCCTTCCTCCTTTTTTCGATCTTGAACCCTCTTTGACCACCTTCCTTCATCTCTTGGACGTGCTCTGGACCGGACTTGGTGACAGCAAGTCCTCCAGCTCTTCGGAGGGGAGGTTAGCGGCCGGGAGGCGCTCCATCACCCCATCTCCGACCAACGGCCGTGAGGTCTTATCTCGTTGGCCGTTCGGCCAACTCGAGGTCGTTTTCTGTCTATTTTCTTGTAGTTTAGATAGCTAGTAGTCTTAGGTTTTAGCTCGTGCATTTAGTTTGCTTTTTCATTGATTAATCTGCGTACACCTCACGATCGAACACCTTGCCGGAGCTCTTGAGCTCCGGCGACATTCACCGACCCCACGCCCGCCATCCATGCACCAATAAGTCCCTTGGGGCATCTACTGTTGCTCTTGTGCTTCATTTGCAGGTCACAGGGGACAAGAGACTCCATCTGGAGTCGGTTTTTGGAGGATATCAGGATACCTGGAGCAGCCTTCTTCTCTCCCATCGCAGCGGACCTCCGGCAGTTCCCACGCCATTTTGCGACCGCCATCTGATTGAGGGACACTCCAGGTAGCATTTCTGCCATTTTGGAGCTTCACCGAGCAGCGGGGGAGGAAGATCTGAGCTAGGGAAGCTCGCACCTACACGAGTTCTTCCTAGTTTTTCGAGCGAACGTCTCCACATTGGATTGAAGGCTGATCTTCCACAGGAGCAGCGGCCGTCAGATTGGAGGCCTCCAGCGCCGTCGAAGCACTTGTTATCATCTAATCGAGGCCCTCCATTCCGAAGCGGTATCGAGCGTCGTCAGCGCGCCACGTGTCCTAAGTAAAATCACATCCGTCGTCCGATTCCACCCCGCTGGGTATTTTGTGCACTTAACCCGCGAACTTTTGTATTTAATATTCAGTACGCAAACATTCATCTGCAGCGTTATACTTTTTGTAATATTCAGCATTAGGCCCCCTCAGTTTTGGACTATTGCACATCCGTCCTCCCCAGGCGTGTGCTTAGCACGCGCGTGGGTGGGCTTTTTGCGGGGAAAGCCTTGCGGGTTTACGCATTTCCATTTAGTACTGCATTTTTAATTTCAAGTGTATTATTTTGTGGAGAAATTGCATGTTGGCCCTAAACTTTCATATATTTACATTTATACCCCAGCCAGGGTGTAGTTTCCTTATGTTTCTAGTATTTTTTGCATGCATCTATTAAACTCGGAAAAATCCCCAAAAATCATAATAGGTCTTTATTGCATAGTAGTTTAACATCATATTTTTATTTTATGTTTTTATTGCATTTTAATATTTGTAAAAATTCAAAAACATCCATTTTCAGCACTGTTTGCATTATAAAATCCATAAAAAATATGAAAACACATCAGAAAAAATCCTAAAAGAATATATTTTGCATATTTTAGTGTGTTTTAGCCCCAGACCAAAAATCATTATAATTTTCAAAAGAAAACTCATAAAATCATAAAACCCAAAAAACCATTATAAAAATATTAAAAATTCTACAAAAATCCTAAAAATACAAACTTTGTTTCTAAATTTTCTTTGCTTTATTATCTTTATTTGAAAATTAAATTGAAGAATTTTTATTACTGTTTTCTATTTTATTTCTCCATTTTAATTTCGGCCAGCCCTTTTATTCATTGTTTTTAGTATTTTTGACTTTAAAAATAGCAAACAAATTAGGAAAAATATAGAAAAAATCACAAAAACATTAGAAAAATATTAAAAACTAAAAACATTTTATTCCCTGATTTTTAAGTGTTTTTACCTATTTTTATAAATACTCTATCTTCCTCTTTCTTACTTTGTATATATATTCTATTATTAAAAGAAAAAGAAATATAAAAAATATAAAATATAAAAAGAAAATAAAAAATAAAATCAAAATACAAAATTAAAAAAATTAAAAATTAAATAAAAAATATATAATCAAAACCCCACAAAAATATAGCTTAAATAGACATTTGATCACACACACATTTTGAGCATTTTGCCCCGTTCTACCTGTCTGCTCCCTGTGTTCGACCTCTACACATACTTGCACCTATACATATCTTTGTTGTAGAGTTATAATACAATTTAACTCCACACATTCACTTTGATTTCCTTATTTGATTGCTGTGGGTTAATTGTTGTTTGAATTGCAGATTTCGCTGGAGGTCAAATCAGCGACTGTTGATTCGCCTTGTGAGTCAACACGACCTCTCGATTTTCGTGTTCGACAAATGGCGTCATTGCTAGGGAGCAACAGTGCGTAGTTCGGCTTTTTGTTCGTGCTTGTGATTATTTATCTGTTTTCACGGTTTTTTTGTGTTTATTTTATTTTCCTTATTTTTGATATATTGCTTGAGCTGTCTAACCCCTCTTCTTTGTTGACTTTGTGCGAGGAATCGCGGATCGAGGGAGGCGCTCAACCCTAGGCGCATGTGCACCCACGTGAAGTCGGCTCTAGCCATCCTAGCACCGAGGAGACGAAGAGGAAATTTTGAAGACCGAGCTCTACTTTAGTTGTAGCATTTATTTCCTTGCATTTATTTTTGTAATTTAAGTGAGAGAGTGACCTATATTTATAATAATACAGGTACCCTCGGACACTTGGACACTCGGGCCTAATTTCCAAGTGTTTGTTCACCTGGGGGCTCTTCGTGGTTTTCTTCGTGTTTTATCGCTGTCATTTTCTGGTTTTGATTTCATTTTTCCTTTCTTTTGTGTGATTGATCCCCTAGTTTTAGGATTGCTTGCGATAGATTAAGCCAAACACCTAATATCTTTGCCTGTGCCTATAGTATTGTTTGGACTTAGTCAAATTATAAAACAGTCGCCTCATCATCTTCGATCCTTCACGCCGCGAGCCCACCCTGCCAAGCGCTTCTCCTGAACTCGATTTGTCGAGAGGAGGAGGGGTGAGCCTAGATCGGACTCTTGGATTGAGGATCGGTGATCGACTTGTGGTTCTTCACGATAATAGCAATTTCTGAAACTTAGGGCGATTTCATCGGTTGCATTTGCATATAGACAGGTTTCAATTCTGCTGAGCATCTTTGCAAGTAGAGTGCTGGAGGCAAGGTGAGCATTTACGCTTTAGCATACATCATCATTTTGCCGCTTGCATTGCTTTTCCGTCTCTCTACCTCTGATTTTGCCAACCTAGATGCTAAGTAAAATTGACTCCTCGTTAGGCTCGTGCATTTCTCACTAAAAATCCAAAAAAATTGATAATCAAATAAAACTGGGACTGTTAACTCTACTCGACCCTAAAAACAACCAAAAAGAAAATCTTGTTTTTGGGGCGAGTAATTCCCTCATTGTCTTCGTTTTACATTGCTCGCGCACACGCTAAGGACTAGTGCCCAATTCCCATTTCAGCCCCCTAAGTGTGTGTGCAATATTTGACTTCTCACCTAACTCTGAAACAGACAAGATAAAAAAAACGACTTTTCGGTCTCTACCGAGTTGAGTAGGTGAATTGAGGATTTGTTTTGTGAGAGTTTGCTTGTGATTGTTTGTGTGTATCCTAGATCGATTCTGCGCATTTGCGCCTTTTTCTCACGTCTCTTGACTTGACCTTCGTGCTCTCCCGATCGTTTCCTTTTTGTTTTCGAGATGGACCCCTGAAGCATTTTCTATACAGACTTTGCGGATTCCAAGTTCGCTCCAGTTGATCCACCTCTCTTTTTCCAGGAGGACTTTGCTCCTGATTTTTGTACATACCCGACCAACCCACTATTTCAGGATTCGGACCTTGACTTTCATCAATCATTTCCACCACCATCACCCTCACATTTCGACAACCCGCTCTTCCTTGAGTATCCTGATCCGGAATGTGATTTTTGTCCACACCCATCGCCCACATTCGACTCACCCGATCCTGAGATTTTGGAGTCACCTTTCATGATATCCACACTTGAGACTTTGAATCAGATGATGGAGCATATGAATTCGAGGATCACTGATCTTACTAGTTTAAATAAGAACCATAATGTCGCTCCATTCTTTGAGGATATGGATTCATTTGAGGGTTATCATGAGAGCTTGCAATCGCCCAAAACACAAAAAAAATGAGAAAAATTTAAAAAATCAAAAAGAGTTCGGGAGACACATGATCGAGTCAGACTGTGAGGAGAGGTACCACTTACCAGAACCTTTGACCACACAGCCTTTCACACCCGGTCCCACCTTTGACCCCGAGGATGCCGCTGTACAGACTGCTCTTGGCATACCTCATGTATATGCTGATTCTGACTTCCTTCCTTGTATGGAGGAGGTCCAAAAATTCAAAAAAATGTTGACTGAACCCGAACTGGTGGCCACTATTCATGAGATCATCTGTGCCCCACTTCAACATGCCATGACTGATTTATTTGCTCCTCTTCCCAAGAAGAGAAAGCGGAGGAGCAGATCTGAGCGTCATATTCTGACCATGGCCACTGTCCACGCCATCACACACCGTCCCATTCCTAGGAAAAAGAACACTGCCACACCTTTCATTAGCTGCACCATCTCTGACCACACATGTGATCACACTCTCCTAGACGGCGGTGCTTCGATTAGCATCATACCCTTCTCGCTAGTACAATCTCTTCACTTAGGGCATCTCAAGAAAACCAGGATGATCGTATAGTTTGCTGATGGATCCATCAAGAGGCCGAAGGGTATCCTAGAAAACGTCGTCATTTCGATTCAGGGCATGAGCTACCATGTTGACTTTGTCGTTTTGCCCATGGAGACCACCACAAGGGAGCACTCTCCAATCATCCTGGGACGACCATTCCTCTCCTCTGCGAGGGTCGTTATTGACTATGGATCAGGAGAGATTTGCTTCCGTCCTGCTGACGAGAGCGAAGTGTTGATCACCGCACCCACTGCTGACCAGAGACCTGCACCTGATGTGACTACACCTGTTCTGGCTGACCTCTGTCTATCTCCCGTTTTGATCATCCACCCATTCTTGTGTCTGCCTTGCTTAGGACGTACCTTGTCCTAAGTATAGGGGGGTGGACGAGCCGAGAGTTCATTCGTCGTTCTGTTTCATCACTCTTGTTGTTGCCTATACTTAGGGCTTCTTTTACCCTAAGTATAGGGGGAGTGGTGTGTTCATCCTCACAATCCCTTCTTCCACTTTCATCTCTTTTCTTCTTTTGTTCTTTTCCTTTTATATCTTCTATATCTACCGAAAAAGGTGTCGCCCCTTTTTGTCAGTCGTCTATACTTAGGACGTACTTTGTCCTAAGTATAGGGGGGTGTGCACCCTGAGTTTCTCTATTCTTTTCGATCCTCTCCATTGTCTCCTCTTCTTGTCTATACTTAGGGATATCTTACCCTAAGTATAGGGGGAGACAATCTGAGTACAATTTGTTCATTCCCACCCTTGACCCTCCCTGCTTTGTGTACAGTCTGCTATACTTTGGATTATTTGATCCTAAGTATAGGGGGGACGGTCAACTTCTCATTCGTTCATTCATTCTTTATTCTTTAAATTTTCCTATACTCAGTACGAGTTATGTCTTCTCTTTTCTCTCTGATCTATGAGGACATAGCTCAAGCTAAGTATAGGGGGTCGTATATACTGCGTATATACTTTACCCATAACTCGTACTTTCGTATTTTCATAATAATATGGCTAACAACTCGTTAAAATTCATTAAAAACCTTAATAAAAAGATGTGATTATACCTCAAATTCTTTTTATTTACTGATTAATAAATCAGGTGAAAATATTTTTTGCAAAATGTTTGAAAAATAGTTTGAAAATATTCGTGAAAAATCTTTTGAAAACTATTTGGAAAACATTTTGTTACATGTTTTCAACCTTTGTAAAAATGTGTGGTTTGTAAAAATTTATTTTCTTTGTGTGAAATAAAATATTTGAAAAATGATTTGCAAATGGTTTGAAAAATGGTTGCAAAAATATTTTGAAAAATCTATATATACTGTTTTGAAAACCTTTGCAAAATGATTTTCAAATGTGTGTACATGTTTGTAAAATGTTTGTAAAAATTATTTTGGACTATAATTTTCAAAAATTGTTTTGAAAACCTGTGTCAAATAAGTTTGAAGAATATATACATCACACCAAAATCCACTTTATATATGTATAAAATTGATCACTTACCCCTGTAAATTCCTAAAATCCACTTCTTGTATATATAAGAAGCACTCCCGTGTAAATATTTTAACCTAGTTTTCAGCCAAAAATATTTTTGTTTTCAAAAATCCCAAAAACATTTGCAAAATTAAAATCCAAAAACATGTGAAAAATCTTTTTGAAAAAAATACAAAAAATGCATATGCATCATCATCATCTTTTCAAAAATCCATAAAAAGTTCAAAATCTTTGAAAATTGCATCACAAAAATATTTTCTTCATTCTACATAGCATTTGCATAGCATTCGCATTTTCAGATTGAGCTTGATAGTTGAACAAGTCTAAGTAAAATCCGGAATTGGAGCTTGATTGGACCTTAAAATCTACCTAATAACAGGAACCTTATAGGAACTAGGTTTGAGGTACTTCAGGTCTAGTTGACTTAATTCTTTGAGGATCACGAGACTTGGTTCAATGGATTCTTGACTGCCTAAGTAGATTATTTCAGAGCACACGCACGACTCTTGTTGATAATGACCTAACTTGGACACCTGCACCTTTCACATGGCTCAACTCAGTTGGAGTGGTAAGGGGATTGGATTTGCCGATATGAGACGCACACAAGTGGAAACACTTGTCCTCCTCTAGGGAGGGAAGTGCACCCCAACCCGTCCAGTGATGAGGAAGTCTAAAGACAGGAGAGTGTGGGTAGCGATAAAGCTTCAAAAGAGGGATAGTCTAGTGGCTCAAGAGGAAAAAGTCCTTATGTAAATGCTGCTGTGAATAGTATTAAAAAGAGAGACAGGCTTGTACAAAAATAAATGCCTGCAAAGTATGTACAAATGTTGTAAAGCCAATAAGCAAGCTTGAGTTCCATAGTTAATTATGTGAGCCTGCAGCAGGATGACTTGACTACACTGGTCTTGCATCCCATGATAGGTAGCTACACTGGCTACCGTTCATTCTTCTCTTCACCCCCTCCTCTTGAGCTGGCTGCCACTTGAACTTAGAAGGGAATACCCCGCTCCTCGAGGATGGAGTTGTTGGATTGGGGAATCATTGGGTTGTCGTACTGGAGAAGTCAGTCTCTTTGTCATTCAAGTTGGGGAGAGCCACTATCACTTACACTGT
The DNA here is from genome assembly GCA_037367405.1 of Ottelia alismoides. NCBI lineage: Eukaryota > Viridiplantae > Streptophyta > Magnoliopsida > Alismatales > Hydrocharitaceae > Ottelia > Ottelia alismoides. The sequence goes on along the minus strand of JAZKJV010009762.1, from coordinate 133,592 downwards.
ACGAGTCAGACTCATAGTCGTAAGGGTTTGCGTATGAGTTGAGATATTTCTGACCTGGCTATTGAGGAGACTTGAACAGAGTTTTGGGATTCTCAGGGACTGTTGGATTGCAAATACAGTTCTCAATATGGTTCCGCTCGCACTAAAATTCCAAAGGTCCGACCTAAGCTCCAAACTTTGATTTTGTGAAGATAAGTTTGACATTCAAATTTAGTCCACTTTCTTCTTTTTCTTTTCTTTGTTTTTCTTTTTTTGCACTTATTGCATAAGTGTTTCCTATGGACTACCAAAGGCAAGAATAGGGGGATGATGAATCTACGTTTCATCATCTTTATTCTATCATTTTGGCCTTAAAAACCCTAGTAAATGCGTGTAAATATTGTTAAATCATGCATTTTTGCATTCATGCATTTGTGTACAAATTGTGTATAAAATACAGTTTTTAAAGCCAAAATTATAGAATAAAGAAAATAAAAGAAAAAGAATAAAATATTGTAAATATTTTATGACCCAAAATCCCAAGACCTAGGCATCTTGATGAATAGGTCGACAAGGAATAAGTAGGGGGTGATAAGGGCCAGATACCTATTCTTTTATCCATTCTTTATTCATTTTGGGACCTATTTTTAGTTCCACTTTTTATACCTCAAATAAAGAAGCTTTGTACATGAAAGTTGTAGATAATTAAATAAATAAAAATATAAAATTGATTTCACTCAAAAATAATACACAGATACAAAGTTATGGTCTGAATAAAATTCCAGAATCTCAACTTCCCATACCCGTATCTCACAAATAAAAACTCCAAATGCAGCAACTCACCTTTAATTGTATATAGAATAAAGTAAGCTATTTAATGGCGGTGGTTTCGTATTTGGCGGAGCTACGGTTTGAAAGTTGAGTTTTGGACCCTCATTGTATACTTGTACAGAATAAAATGTTCAATTTATTATTTATTCATAATTTTTATAATTTTATATTTTTATAATTTTGTAAATATTACTTATAATATATTTGTATATGAAAATCAGAATAAAACCTAAAGAAAACTCAAAAGAAAATACATGTATATAAAACACATAGGTATAGTACCTATAATTATACCTATATAACACATACTTATATTTTATTAAATAGACAAAATATATCAGAAAAATAAAATAAAAATATATTTAAGTGTATAAAAGTATTTTATACATTTATAAAATAATAAATAAAAATAAATAAATTAAAAATTACAAAATAAAAATAAATCACTAAAATATATAGGTAAATATACCTATATATGCCTAAAATAGTAACTTTTAAATATATACCTCTAAAAAATAAATAAAAATCACAATAAAATAATTTATAATACAATAAACATTTTTTTATTTTGAAACCAAAAATTAATAAATTCAAATTCTATTTTTAAATGAATTAATAAACCTTTTTACCAGGGATTTTTCTGGTTGGTCCACGTGGACCAACCAGAATCGTATGCTGGTTGACCTCGGTCAACTCTTTGACCGACGTCTGTACAGTGTCAGAAGTGGTTTTTGTCGCGTTTTGCGGATTTTTCGAGGCTCCTCCTTGCATTATCTCGTGATGGCTCCTTGATGACTTTTTCTCCTCGACAAACAGACTTACACGCCTATCCTTCGCTTCGTGGATTAATTCAATGATGCGGGAGATATGCATCGATCTTTGAAGCCTCCCAGCCGTTTGTACAAAAACCCCCCCTTCCTCCTTTTTTCGATCTTGAACCCTCTTTGACCACCTTCCTTCATCTCTTGGATGTGCTCTGGACCGAACTTGGTGACAGCAAGTCCTCCAGCTCTTCGGAGGAGAGGTTAGCGGCCGGGAGGCGCTCCATCACCCCATCTCCGGCCAACGGCCGTGAGGTCTTATCTCGTTGGTCGTTCGGCCAACTCGAGGTCATTTTCTGTCTATTTTCTTGTAGTTTAGATAGCCAGTAATCTTAGGTTTTAGCTCGTGCATTTAGTTTGCTTTTTCATCGATTAATCCGCGTACACCTCACGATCAAACACCTTGCTGGAGCTCTTGAGCTCCGACGACATTCACCGACCCCACGCCCGCCATCCATGCACCAATAAGTCCCTTGGGGCATCTACTGTTGCTCTTGTGCTTCATTTGCAGGTCACAGGGGACAAGAGACTCCATCTGGAGTCGGTTTTAGGAGGATATCAGGATACCTGGAGCATCCTTCTTCTCTCCCATCGTAGCGGAACTCCGGCAGTTCCCACGCCATTTTGCGGCCGCCATCTGATTGAGGGACACTCCAGGGAGCATCTTGGCCGATTTGGAGCTTCACCGAGCAGCGGGGGAGGAAGATCTAAGCTAGGGAAGCTCGCACCTACGCGAGTTCTTCCCAGTTCTTCGAGCGGACCTCTCCACCGTTGGATTGAAGGCCGATCTTCCACAGGAGCAGCAGCCGTTGGATTGGAAGCCTCCAGCGCCTTCGAAGCACTTGTGATCATCTAAACGAGGCCCTCCATTCCGAAGCGGTATCGGGCGTCGTCAGCGCGCCATGTGTCCTAAGTAAAATCACATCCGCCGTCCAATTCCACCCTGCTGGGTATTTTGCGCACTTAACCCGCGAACTTTTGTATTTAATATTCAGTACGCAAACATTCATCTGCAGCGTTATACTTTTTGTAATATTTAGCATTAGGCCACCTCGGTTTTGGACTATTGCACATCCGTCCTCCCCAGGCGCGTGCTTAGCACGCGCGTGGGTGGGCTTTTTGCGGGGAAAGCCTTGCGGGTTTATGCATTTCTATTTAGTACTGCATTTTTAACTTCAAGTGTATTATTTTGTGTGTAGTTTCCTTTTGTTTCTAGTATTTTTTGCAAGCATCTATTAAACTCGTAAAAATCCCCAAAAATCATCATAGGTCTCTGTTGCATAGTAGTTTAACATCATATTTTTATTTTATGTTTTTATTGCATTTTAATTTTTGTAAAAATTTAAAACATCCATTTTCATCACTGTTTGCATTATAAAATCCATAAAAAATATAAAAACACATCAGAAAAAATCCTAAAAAAATTATTTTGCATATTTTAGTGTGTTTTAGCCCCGGACCAAAAATCATTAAAAAATCCAAAAGAAAACTCATAAAAATCATAAAACCCCAAAAACCTTTATAAAAATATTAAAAATTCTACAAAAATCCTAAAAATACAAACTTTGTTTCTAAATTTTCTTTGCTTTATTATATTTATTTGAAAATTAAATTGGAGATTTTTTGTTACTATTTTCTATTTTATTTCTCCATTTTAATTTTGGTCAGCCCTTTTATTCACTATTTTTACTATTTTTGGCTTTAAAAATACCAAAAGAATTAGGAAAAATATAGAAAAAATCACAGAAATATTAGAAAAATATAAAAAAACTAAAAACATTTTATTCCCTGATTTTTGAGTGTTTTTACCTATTTTTATAAATACTCTATCTTCCTCTTTCTTACTTTGTATATATAATCTATTATTAAAAGAAAAAGAAAATATAAAAAATATAAAATATAAAAAGAAAATAAAAAAATTAAAATCAAAATTATAAAATTAAAAATTAAATAAAAAATATAAAATAAAAAACATAGCTTAAATAGACATTTGATCACACACACACACACATTTTGAGCATTTTGCCCCGTTCTACCTGTCTGCTCCCTGTGTTCGACCTCTACACATACTTGCACCTATACACATCTTTGTTGTAGAGTTATAATAAATTTTAACTCCACACATTCACTTTGATTTCCTTATTTGATTGTTGTGGGTTAATTGTTGTTTGAATTGCGGATTTCGTTGGAGGTCAAATCAGTGACTGTTGATTCACCTTGTGAGTCAACACGACCTCTCGATTTTCGTGTTCGACAATACTCTGACGAGGAGACTCATTTCAGTTGCAGTGACTCTGACAGACGCAGTTCAGAGCACATGCTCTCTGATGAGGAGATTTTGCAGACTCACACTCCAGCTCGTTCGTCCTCCTCACCTGCACGGCATGAGAAGCAACGTCCACGACAGCAACAGTTGTGCGTGTTGGGTTGATATTGTTCGTAGTGTCTGATGAATACCCATTCATCACTCTTTATTCTTATATTTTAGCTACAAAACCTTTGCAAATGCATGTAGATATGTGTAAATAGGAATAATTAGCAAAAGCATGCATTGTGTAAAAATCTATAATTAGCATGTTTTTGTGCAAAAATAAAAGAATAAAGATTAAAAAGAAAAAGAGGGAAATATTTAGAATAAATATTGAGCAACCTAACCCAAGGGAGGGCTCAGCATGGGCCTGACCGCATAAAAGCCAAAGTAGAGGGAGATAGGGGCTCTTGTGTAAATATTTATGTAAATAAATAAAATTATATTTTCCTCACCCAAAAATGTGCTTGTAAATATTTGTATATATTTATTAATATAAAAACAAAATAAAAAAATCAAAAAGATTAAAAATATCCTTTCATCATGTACATAAACCACACTTATATATATATTTATTTGCCTTTATAAATATACAAAATTAATTTTTCAACTTTTTGTAAATAATCTATGTTATACTTTGTAAATAAATAAAATAAAAGAATCAAAGCAAAAATCAAAATAAAAATAGAAAAATCAAAAATACCAAAAATACATTGTACCATGTATATATCTATTTATTTTACCTATGTATATAAATAATAAAAATAAAATAAAAACCCCCTTTATTCCTTATTCTATACTATAAATAAATAAAATATAAAATAGGAATAAAATTGTACAAAAATAATAATTAAAAATCAAAAATCAAAAGCCTACATATTGTATATATACCTATATATATAGATATATAATGTATATATCTTATTTTTAACTCCAAAAATTAATTAAAAATCACCAAAAAATAGAAAAAAATAAAATAAAAATATTTCATGTTTTGGGTTTTTGCAGATTCGGCCCCTAGCTATGTGTATTCGTCACTTCTTGATTCAGCCACGTGGCCTTCAGCCATTGGCCCTGGGGGATGTTGACCGCCCGGTCAACTGGCCCCCCCAGGACCACTTCCCACGGACTCGAGCACCGGACCCCTATTCTCGGATTTTTACCCGCTCGACCCGACTCCATCTCGCCTAAACCCCGGGTCCGACTCCTTCACGTCACACCCGAGACCCTCGCCGGAGCTACCGCATCGGGATCCGCGCTCCTGATTTCCCTACCCGCGCACTTCTTTCCGGATCATCCCCACGTATAAAGCCGAGCTCCGCCTCCTTCATTGATCATCTTTGGCTCATTCGCTCCATCCCCCGTGACCTCCAGTGCTCGAGCGTGAGTGACAGCTCACTCCAGGTGCTGTCGCAGCGAGGAGAGGGGCCGGATACCACTGATCCGGCGAGTAGCTCCGCCGTAGCTCCGCCACTGGTGCGAGCTCCGAGCCTCGGGCCCAGACGTCCCTCGAGGCTACGACCGGGAGCTTCCCCAGCTCCAGCCCAGTCTATTCATCCACCCAGGTAGTCCCGTAGCTCCCCTCTTTAGTCTAATTTCTGATTAACCCCAAATCGCGCCGCCATCGATTTTCGCTGATTCCGACCGCCTCACCTTCCCGTTCGACCATCGGAATCCACCATCACCTCCGCCTTCCTTCCACGCACCTTCTCCGCCCCTCCGTTCAACCCAGCTCGCACAGGAGCTGGGGTTCGAATCCCTTCGCCGCCGCATCGCCGGGGTTCGCCCGCACCGACGCACCATTCACCTTCACGCCGCCTAACCGGGTCGAGGCACTTTGCCCTCGACCCGCGAAGTTTCTGAGCTATTTTGCAGGACAAGCAGAGGCCATATGAGGCCTCTCGACATCTAGCCCAGGAGCTTCAGCTCCGTCACCCTCGTCGGAGCTCATCCGAGCTCGGCTGGGGCATCAGAGACCACCAGCAGCTGCGCACCTTCACGACGGAGCTCCTCCGACATTCAGGCGCAGTAGAGGAGGCCTGAGGTACCTTCACGAGGCCGGCGAAGCTCGCCGGCCATCAGTTCTTCCAGACCCTCCAGCAGTCGTTGGATTGCCCTCCTCGCTCTAGCTTTGATCAGCACCGTCCATCTCTGGAGCGCCTGTGGACGTCAGATCTGAGGAGACAGATCCAGACCGTTAGATCCACACGTGTCCTGGCCTGGACCGTTGGATCGACCAGAGCAGAGCAGCGTTGAGAGCCGCCCCCACCTCGACCGTCCGATTGCCACGTGGCGGCCATCCGTCAGCTCCGGTTAATAAAGGGTAAATTACCCTTAGGCCCTTATCTTAGTTTTATTTCATTTGAGTCCTGTAAATATTTAAGCACGTTATTTAGTTTTAGGTTTATTTGCACAATGGACCCTGCACTTTAGAGTATTTGCTTATATACCCCTACCTGTGTGAGCCACGTGCTTCGTCACGTGTATTTTTGGGTTATTTGCATCATATGCCCTTGTAGTTCTGATTGTTCTGAAATGAAAGAATCTTTTTGATAATTGCATTTATGCCCTTGTGCATGGTTTATTTCCACAGGTGCGTTTATTTTTGGGATATTTGCAGCTGAGGCCCTCAGACTTTTGGTACGTGTTACCAATTAGTCCCCGGACCTTATTTTTATTACATATAGGTCCCTGAGTGCCCCAGGCACGCGCCTCGCGCGTGTTTTGCTGGGTATTTTGCACCGAGACCCCCAGAACTTTGGGTATTTGCATTTCAGTCCTTGTGCACAATACCCTTTTGTCATTTTTGAATAAAATATCAAATCACCTCCAAATTTGACAAAAGTTTGACACATGGCTCCTGCCATGGTTTAGGATTTTTGTGAATTTTTGAGAACATTTCTGAGTTTATTTGCTATTTTTAAAAATTCAAAAACCTACATTTTTGCTACTGTCTAGATTTAAAAACCCCCAAAAAATATAAAAACCCCTCTAAAAATTCTATAAAAATTAGGAACTGTTTAATTTAGTTTGTTTTAGTTTCGAGCCAATTTTGGCCATTTTTCACTGCTTCAAAACCGTAAAAACTTAAAAACACCTAAAAACTCATAAAAATTCTATTAAATAATCTAAAAACCAAAAAACAATAATTTTGGTACTCAAATTTTCCTTGTTTTACCTAATTTACAGGAAAAATACCTCCAGGCCCTTTTGAGCCCTTAGATATTTTATCTAGGGCTTTTGGGCCTGGCTGGACAGTACCTTGCATTTTTGCTACTGTTTGATTTTTAGAAAATAAAATATACATCAGAAAAATTCCAAAAATTCACCAAAAATATAAAAAAAATATAAAACACATAAAAATATTTTTGTTTGAATTTTTGCTTGATTTTTGTTGCATTAAATAAATTGTTGAAGTGTGCTTATTTGTGTTTCTTTTATTTTCTTCACATATTAAAAATCCAAAAAAATATAAAAATAATTAAAAAACCACTAAAAATATTTTGTCTTTTATTTTATTTGTTTTTACTACTTCGTAGGCCTTCGGCCAACCCGTGCTCCTTGAGTTCGACCCTAGGTGCTATACCAGGTTAAATACATAGCAGGACCGCTTTATTTGTGCTTGAGTGATTTTTGATTTAGTTAGTGGTCTGATATTTTTCTTGATATACATGGTCTGATTGCTCGGGTCACAACGACCCTATTTCTGTACCTCATACCCTAGTGGTCAGGCCTGTTTATCAGAATGGCGCCGTTGCCGGGGAGCACGGCTTAGTAGTGTTTCTTTTCTTTTCGTTTTTATTTTCGCGGTTTTCGCGGCTCTTCGGAGCTCGCGGCTTTTCGCGGCTTTTTGTTTATATTTCATTTTCATTTTATTTTGCTTTATTTTCTTTTTCTTTTATTTTTGTTTTGTTTTCTTTTGAGTGTTTATTTTATTCTGCATTTCTGCATATATACCCTTTTTCTTTTCATTTATTTTCTTTGTTATTATTTGATTGGTTCTGACCATTTTGTTTTCTCTTGCGAGGGCCCGAGGACCGAGGCGGCTATTCTCGAGAGCCGGCGCAACCGCGGAATTCGGAGGCCGCTCCCTTCTTCGCGGAGCCGCATGAGAGGGTGAGAGAGAGCTGAGTGGGTTAGGATTAGGGTAGATTTATTTTTATTCATTATTATTGTAATAATACAGGACTCAGGACTTGGACACTTGTGACTTGACCGTAGCGGGTCTGTTTCGCCAAGCACCGGAGTGCTCGGGGGACCCTTAGGTTTTTCGCGGCTTTTTCGCGGCTTTTCTTTTCTTTTATTTATGCCTTTTCCGGTGTTTACGCAGTTTTTGCTCGAGCCCCTAGACTTAGGAATTTCTGGTGAATGTGCCGTAATTAGTAGGATCCACACACCTAATTGCTTATCTGTTCCCATAGATCGATAATTGGACCTACTTAAAAATCATTAATAAAAATAACCGATTCATTTGCCTTCGTAGCCTACGTGCCGTAGCCCGTCCTGTAAAGCGCTTACTCCTACCCCCGATTTGTCGGACAGAGGAGGGACGGGCCAAGACCGGACTCTTTGGCTTGGAGGTCGGTGACCGGTTAGACGGTTCTTCGCTAGAAGTTGTTCGTTTAGGACTCGGCTTTCCCGCTGCACCATATAGGTAGTTTTATTTATGTCTTTACTTTTATGCGCGGATCATATTGCATGTAGAGTGCTGGAGGCAAGGTACGCATTTCTTACTCAGCATGCATCATTGATTTATCGTGCATCGGCTTTTTCGTCTTCTCCCCCCTGTTTTGGACTTAATAACCAGGAGAACCGAAAAATTCGTTAGGCCTTTTGTTTGTTTTGAAAAAGATTAAAAAAGTGAAACCATAAAATTGGGACTGCTAAGAATTATTGATCTTAAAAACCGCTCACCCTAAAAACTTTGTCTTGGGGAGAGCAACCCCCTCATTGTATGGTTTGGATGCGCGAGAGAGTGACCCGCACCCTAGGTAGAGCCCCCCGGTGCTAGTCCCGACTGATTATCGACTCTTCCGAGCGGGCCAGTCGGTTGGGTTAGCATCGGATATCCCAACAGGTCACGTAAGCGCTCTGATATTCTGTGTGTTCACCAAAATAAAATCGACAAGATAATTTGACCGAACTTTCACGGTCTTCAGCTCGCGTTGCGTTGGTGAACCAGGGGTTTGTTTTCTGATCATAATTTTTCCAGATCTCATCCGCCTTACTCGCCAGATCGAGATGATGGGTAGACGGTCTCTTAGGCAGCCTCTGGCTGCACCGCTTTCGGGCACGTCTACCTCCTCATCTAGGTTGGCCCGCGAGAGCTCAGACCCGCTCTCCGAGCCCGAGTACGACTCCACCCTGTTCCCCCTCGACCCCCTTTCTGTTCTACCTGAGAGACACGAGCCCGAGGAGAGACTGATTCATTTGACAGCACCTGAGTTGGGCTCGTTTGATTTTGCAGACGTCACTATGGTCGGAGCCGGCAGTTCAGATGATCACTCCCGGCAGCCCGAGCACTTTGTACTTGACCAGGGAGCGATCAATTACCTTGATCGCATCACTCGAGACAGTCCAGCAGCAGTTACGCGATCAGTGGGCATTTATGATAGAGATGAGGCGAGAGTTGGAGAGGCTCAGAGCAGAGAGAGACCAGCAGAGCGAGCCTGAGGAGATACCAGATGCAGAGGCACGAGCCGCAGCAGCAGCAGCCGCAGCCGTCGCCGCAGCGGCAGCAGCCGCGGGAGGAGGAGGACCACCTAGGCCGATGCGGGAGTTGCACAACCCCGGATCTACACTGATGCACCATTGGGTGGTGGTACCTGCTATCGTGGGGGACTTCAAGTTCCCCCCGAACACCCTGCAGATGCTTCCTCGTTTCCACGGACTTGCCACTGAGGAGCCCCACCTCCACCTCCAGGAGTTTCTGATGATCTGCAGTACTGTCCACGACCGGCATGTGGACCAGGACACGATCTGGATGATAGCCTTCCCGTTTCACTGGCAGATAGAGCAGCCACCTGGCTGAAGCATCTTGGGAGGTTTGTCTATACCTGGGAGCAGCTCCGCACCGAGTACTTGAACAAGTACTATCCACTCGGGCGGACGAATGCAGCGAGGGCCCTGATCAGCAACTTCTCCATGTTCCCCAACGAGCAGTTTCATTAGGCATGGGAGAGGTTCCGAGAGCTCCTGGACAGATGCCCGCACCACGACATCACGAAGCCGAACCTTGTGCAGAGCTTCTTCAGCGGGTTGACACCAGAGCTACAGGGCCTGGTGAATGCTTCTTGCGGCGGGTCCTACTTCGCCAAGGACCACGACCAGGTCTGGGCCATCTTCGAGGAGATGGCTGAGAACTATATGGTGATGTCTCAGACCAGGTTGTATACTCAGAAGACCCAGCCACATCAGCCAGGACCCGTGCAGTACCAGCGGATAGCACGGGTAGATGCAGGTCCATCCAGTTCGTCCGCAGCCGCAGCCGCACAGGCAGAGTCGTCAGCTGCGGACATGGGCATTATCAGCGAGAAGCTAGACTGCATGGAGCTGATCGAGAAGAAGCAGTGCCAGAGTATCACGCAGATGGAGCAGATGGCACAGGTTCTGAGCGACATGGAGACACAGCTCATGTGTCTCCAGGAGGCACAGACGGATTCTCAGCCCCGTCTTCAGTCGCGAGGCGACGCCGGCAGCAGCAGCAGCTCGTCCCAGCGCTTCAGCACCCACGTGCAGCCTAGACAGGTCCATCTTGTACAGGCGGAGCCGTACCAGCAGCCGCAGCCCACCTACCAGTCCCCACCATCTCCAGAGATGCAGATGGTGGTCTACCAGCCGGACCAGCCTCTGGCAGTACTCCCGCCAGCCCCCTACGATGCCGAGCCGTTGATGGATGTCAACGGGATTTGGTATGACCGCCCCCAGCCTGGGATCCGACGAGACCATCCCGGATTCAGGTGGGGGAGTGGTGGTATCCAGCCCCAGCAGCAGCCGTCAGGACCGGGAGGGCAGTACTCCCAGCAGAGAGATCACCACCAGCCGCAGCAGCAGCCCCCAGCATATCAGCAGCACCAGCCATCCTTCGGTCCTCGTCCCTATCAGCAGCAGGGACAGTCGTGGAGACGTGAGCAGCAGGCTCACCCAGTTCAGCAGCAGCCCCCTTCCTCATACCCCTCTTACCACCAGCAGCAGTACCAGCAGCCTCACCCCTAGAGAGGCTACCCGTCGGGTTCCCACGAGAGCCCTGCTTTGGATGACATTGCCCGCCTCCTCACGGACCAGCAGGCCACATTCCGACGGGAGATGGACGAGTTCCGCCAGGAGATGCGGGACTTGGTGAGAGGGAAGGCCGCTATTCCAGCCCAGATTGAGCCGAACCCGAACAACCTCAAGAGGAAATCTGAGCAGGTAGTACATACTGAGGTTGCCACTCCTAGTGACCCATTTGATGATACATCTTCGGATCTGTTTGATGCTGATTTTGTCACACTTAGGAGCGGTAGGACCCCAGCAGGCGGCGGCGCCTCATCTGAGCTACCTCACGAGGACACTTCAGAGGCGACACATGAGGAGGAGGAGAGCGGTACTGAGGCCGCTCCAGATGATGACGGTGGCACTGAAGCCACCAAGGATGCTGATCCCACCGGCGGTACTGAGGCCGCCGCTTCACCAGATCTAGGAGGTGGTACTGACGCCACCAGTTCAGCCGAGCCAGCCCGCGGTACTGATGCCGCGAGACGTCTACCAGCAGGAGCAGCAGAGCCAGCCCACGGTGGTACTGAGGCCACCAGTGTTTGTCGTGATAGAGATGTTGTCTTTCCTTGCATTCCTGTATCTCAGAACTCAGTTGTGAATAAAGGAAAAGGTTTACTTTCATCTGGTCCCACTGTGGTGCATGATGTATGTGTGGATCCGGTCCTTGAACCGTCTAGGCCTTTTCCTAGTCCTTCATCTGAGAAGGACCCTGTGATCCCCTTCCCTAGAGCCCTTCAGATGGGGAAGGGAAGAAAAAAGAAAATCCAAAAAAAAAGAGAGCTTGAGGAGTTCAGCCAGAGCATGATCGATCGATTCCACATCCAGCTGACCCTCCAGGAGGCGTTGCAGCACATCCCCCTTCTCCAGCGATCTTTGAGAGAGAGGACTACAGTCAGGAGAAGGAGGAGGAACCACACTTCAGAGATACATGTGCTGACGAAAGCCACGTGTTTCGCGATCCAGAACCGTCTGCCAGCCAAGAGGCCAGATTCAGGGGCTCCGTATGTCAGATGCCAGATCAGTGAGCAGAGGTTCGACCGTACTCTTTTAGATAGCGGATCGTCGATCAACCTTCTTCCGGCAGCCCTTCTCGACCGCTTCGAGTTGGGCACTCTTCGACAGAGCAGGACAGTCCTTCAGTTCGCTGATCGATCTGTCAAGAGGCCGAAGGGGTTATTACGAGACGTTATCGTCACGATTCAGGGCCTGAAATTCCCCGTAGACTTCGTAGTGTTGGACATGGAGATCCCTGAGTCAGTGGCCGATACCCCCATCATCCTTGGTCGCCCGTTCTTGGCCACAGCCAAGGCAGTGACTGATCATGATAGCGGGAAGGTGTACTTTCGCGTCGAGGGCGAGAGTATACAAATAGAGACGGTCGAGGACTACAGAGCTAGATTCAGAGCTCGCTCAGATGCGAGTACAGATTCAGAGCAGCTGACAGATGCAGAGCCAGACATCCACCAGGACTGTGATTTTGTGATCACAGATGATAAGGCAGCTTGGGCAGATCTTGAGACACAGACCATCCTCTCACGTTCAGATACAGCTGATGCCGAGATGATAGCAGAGGAGAGTCTGGAGAGCACAGCCCTGGTCCCGGATACCATTGAGGCAGCAGAGCCGGTCCTTGATCGCAGCACGATGTTTAGTGATGGTGGTGCTGAGGCCACCTTGTTTTCCGGTGGTACTGATGCCACCGCGGTTGATACAGATCCCTCGGATTCAGAGTCTGATTGGGCCGATTGCTATGATCAGATGCCAGACCTGAGTTCACCTGAGCCTATAGATGAGGAGGAGGTAGATGCAGAGCCGAGCAGAGACAGTGCAGTTGAGCAGCCTTCTCCCGATCCAGTTTGCGCGAGTACGCTTTCACTTTCCCAGGCAGATTTAGCCGACTTAGCAGCTTTCACTCAGTTTCTTCCGCAGCCAGATTTGCCAGCACCCAGCATTCCAGAACTAAAGCCGCTCCCTACTTCGCTGAAGTATCGATTCCTTGCGGGCGAGCCAGAGATGTACCCAGTCATCATCTCCGCCGAGTTGACTGGAGAGCAGGAATCCCGTTTGATGGGGGTTCTTGAAAAGAACCGCAAGGCGATCGGATGGAGCGTAGCAGATCTCCATGGGATTAGTCCATCAGTGTGCTCCCACCATATCTATCTCGAGGAAGGGGCGAAGCCGTCGCGTGAGTTCCAGCGGCGACTGAACCCCGACCTAAGAGAGGTTGTGATGAAGGAAATATCGAAATGGTGGGGTGCATGTTTTATTTATCCCATTTCCGATTCCAAGTGGGTTAGCCCCTTGCATGTGGTACCCAAGAAGACGGGCATCACGATTGTGATCAGTGAGTCGGGAGAGGAGATCGCTACACGAGTACCCACCTCTTGGAGGGTTTGTGTTGACTACAGGAGACTCAACCAAGCCACCAAGAAGGACCATTTCCCCCTGCCTTTTATTGACCAGATCATTGAGAGACTGGAAGGGAAGAGCCATTATTGCTTCCTAGATGGGTACTCGGGCTACAACCAAGTGGCCATCGCTCCTGAGGATCAGGAAAAGACCACCTTTACCTGTCCCTTCGGCACATATGCTTTTCGACGCATGCCATTTGGGCTATGCAATGCCCCTGCGACTTTTCAGAGGTGCATGCTGTCGATCTTCTCGGACATGGTAGGGGAGTGTTTGGAGGTTTTCATGGACGATTTCTCGGTCTACGGCGACGGATTCGATTCTTGTCTTGACTGCCTAGACCGGGTGCTCCAGCGATGTATTGAGTTTCATTTGGTGCTATCTTGGGAGAAGAGTCACTTCATGGTGACTCAAGGGACGGTGCTTGGCCATATCATCTCCAACAGGGGCATGGAGGTTGATCTGGCCAAGGTCGATGTCATTAGGAAACTCGCACCGCCGTCCAATCTGAGGCAGCTACGGTCATTCCTGGGGCACGTTGGATTTTATAGGAGATTTATTCAAGATTTCAACAGGATTGCCCGACCGTTGACTGACGTCTTAACGAAAGACACCGAGTTCCTTGTCGATGACAAGTGTCTTTCGTCCTTCGCGACTCTCCAGCAGTGTGTCATTGAGGCTCCTGTCCTCCAGCTGCCTGATTGGTCTCTCCCATTCGAGATCATGACGGATGCCTCCGACTTTGCCGTAGGGGCAGTGCTGGGACAGAGGAGGGATGGAGTTCCGTTTGCCATACACTATGCTAGCCGCACATTGGATTCCGCCCAGCGGAATTATACGGTTACAGAGAAGGAGATGCTAGCCGTAGTGTTCGCCCTAGATAAGTTCAGATCGTATATCATTGGATCTAGAGTGACTTTGTTTACAGATCACACCGCCATCAGGTACCTCATGGAAAAGAAGGATGCCAAGGCCAGACTGACTAGATGGATCCTTCTACTCCATGAGTTCGACATTGAGATCAAGGATAAGCCTGGAGTCAAGAATGTGGTGGCGGATCATCTCTCCCGACTAGAGCAGCCTGAGGATTCTGAGCAGATCGATCCTATTAGAGATACCTTCCCAGATGAGGCGATCCTTGCTATCGCCTCACTCCCATGGTACGTCGATATTGTGAACTTTCTCGTTGCTGGGAAAGTCCCACAAGATTGGCCCAGGCAGAGGCTTGAGACCTTCCTCGCGAAGACCAAGTCTTACCATTGGGAGGATCCCATCCTTTACCACGAAGGAGGGGATGGCGTCTGGCGTCGGTGTATTCCTCAGGAGGAACACCATAGCGTCCTCACTTACTGCCACAAGCTTGAGGCAGGAGGACATCATTCTGGGAGGAGAACGGCACAGAAGGTGCTCCAATCCGGCTTGTGGTGGCCTACACTCTTCAAGGACTCAGATGAGTTCGTGAAGAGGTGTACTGACTGTCAGAGGATGGGCACTTGTGGACAGCGTGATATGATGCCGATGCAGCCCATTCACTTCTGTGAGGTTTTTGATGCATGGGGCATCGATTTCATGGGTCCATTCCCTAAGAGTCAGGGATTTGAGTACATTCTGTTGGCTGTCGATTATGTGAGTCGTTGGGTGGAGGCTATCCCCGCCCGAGCCGCTGATGCGAGGACAGTTTGCAGATTTTTGAGGAAGCACATCATCACGCGGTTCGGGGTTCCACGAGTTCTGATTTCTGATGGGGGATCTCACTTCATCAACGACCAGGTGAAGGCACTTGCTAGCGAGTTCGGCATAGACCATCGTGTTGCTACACCTTACCATCCACAGACGAATGGTCTAGCCGAAGTGTCGAATAGGGAGATCAAGACTATTCTGCAGAAAGTCGTCCGCCCTGACCGAAAAGATTGGTCACAGCTTTTGGACTCGGTCTTGTGGGCATATAGGACGTCTTTCAAGACACCTTTGGGCACATCTCCCTTTCGCCTCGTATACGGCAAGCCATGCCATTTACCTGTTGAGCTGAGGCACAAGTCACTTTGGGCAGTCACAGATATTATCATGGATCCAGATGGTATGGGAGACCAGAGAAGGGCAGAGCTAGCTGCCCTGGAGGAGCTTAGAGATGCAGCTTTCTCAAGCAACCTACATTATAAGGAGAAAGTCAAGGAGTGGCATGATTCTCATATCAGCCACAAGCATTTTGAGATTGGACAGAGAGTATGGCTGTTTGATGCGAGGCTTAGATTATTTCCAGGGAAGCTACAAAGCAAATGGAAGGGACCTTATCTGGTTCGAAAGGTACACGACAACGGTAGCATCGACATATCTGAGTTGTCTTCTGAGAGTACCTTTCGAGTGAACGGCCAGCGGCTCAAGCCATTTCTAGATCATGAGCCGCGGGTCGTTGATCTTGCCCCTATTCATTTTGCGTGAGATGTGGTCTTTGACTCACATCTAATGCATCTCACGCCTGAGTTTCACTGATCTTCCGCTGTATATAGATCCAGATGTCCATATCATCACCTTCCTTGGTCCTACATCCCTTTCTCCATCTTGTGATTATGCTATACTTAGGGTGCACTTTACCCTAAGCATAGGGGGGATGTGAGACCTTTTGGGTATTTCTTTTGTTTCTGTCTACCCCTGTCTTGCTGCCTATACATAGGGATATTTCACCCTAAGTATAGGGGGGGTAGACCCTGTACATTCTGCACTCAGGTTTTCCCCTTAGTATACAGCCTGCTATACTTAGGATTACTTGATCCTAAGTATAGGGGGGAGACCCGAGTCCCTCTTGACTTTTCATTCTTCTTTTTGTATAGCTTTCCTTTTCACTTCCCTATACCTAGCACGAGTTATGTCTTCTTCATCGCTCTTGACTCTGAGGACATCGTTCGAGCTAAGTATAGGGGGGTGTGTATATATTTCATATATACTTTAGCCATAACGCGTACTTTGTGTGAGTGTGTTAATAAATAAAATGGCTAAAAACCACAAAAATTAAAAATTTTTCATGTACATAACCTTCTTTTATTTGCACATACATAGCTAGTGTACAAATTATTTTTGTAAAAATGATTTCAAAAATCTTTTGTGTAAATATTTTCATATCAAAATTATATATATAGTACAAAATTTTTCCAAAATGTTTTGAAAATCAAAAAGTTTGCAAAAATCTTGTGTAAATGTGTGTAAATATCTTTTTGCAAAACTTGCACTTCATGCATCATCCATTCATGATTTCAAAACATTTTTCAAAAATTTTGCATGATTGTAAACTTTGTGTAAATAAGCATCTTTTTGTACATATGCATATAGTTTTTCTGGATGATAGTTGACATTTAAACTAGCCTGGAATCAAATTGAGAAATGGAGCTTGATTAAGATCTTAATCCACCTAATTTCTAAGAGGAACCTTATAGGACTTAGGTTTAAGGCTTTTCAGGTCCATGGTGACTTAATTCTTTGAGTCCACTAGGCTATGATCACATGTCATCTCAATGAGCCTAAGTAGAACACTTAACAACAACACATGACTCATATAGACAATGGCTTTACTTGGACACCAGCACTATGCACCGAGCTCTCTACGGATGAGGTGGTGAGGAGGCAGTCTTCCTTGACTTGGGGTAGCATATGAGGGTAGTACTTCTAGGCGGAACCTCTCTTCTTCTTATAGTGAAGGAAGTGCGTCTCAACTTGGTCTGGTTGCCATGAGGTCTAACGACAGGAGTTGTGGGTTGCAATAAAGCTTCAAAAGAGGGATAGTCTACTGGCTCCAGAGGAAAAACTCCTTGTATATATGCTGCACATGTATATGTTGTATAGATGCACTCGAAAAAAAAATGTGCAAAAAGAAAAGAACTCCAAAAAAGTGGTGGGTCTGAGAGAAAATGATAATCCCACCGGAGTATGTATGTAAGTGCAATAAGCAAAGCTTGGTTTCATGATTCACCTGTTGTAGCTTGCAGCAGGGAGACTTGGCTACACTGGTCAAGCTCCCAAGGGTACTTGGCTACACTGGCCTTGACCCATTCTCTTCTTCCCCCTCTTCTTGAGCCGGTTGTACTTGAACTTAGAAGGGAATACCCCGCTCCTCGAGGAAAGAGTGGCCAGATTGAGGTCATAGAGTTACCTTGTTGGGGAGGGTTGTCAAGTTGCCATCTCTGAGGTGGAGAGCTTAGACTTCACATTCACAGGACAAGAAAAGATTCATGGTCTTCAGGGTTTGTGATTGATGACTTGTTCTGATCTGGAGCATTGAGGAGTCTTGGTTATAGATTAGTGGAACTTAGAGGCTGTTAGGTTTTAAGCTTAAGTCTAAATAAGGTTCCGACACATTAATAATCCAAAGATCTGATCGAGCTCCATACCCCAATTTAATGAAGGCAAGTTTAATAATCAACCTTGATCCATGTACATCCTCTTTTTCTTTTTCTTTCTTTCTTTTTCACTTATTTTTCAAATAAGTGTTTGCTAAGGGACTGGCAAAGTTAAGTATAGGGGGGTGATGAATACCCATTCATCACTCTTTATTCTTATATTTTAGCTACAAAAACCTTTGCAAATGCATGTAGATATGTGTAAATAGGAATAATTAGCAAAAGCATGCATTGTGTAAAAATCTATAATTAGCATGTTTTTGTGCAAAAATAAAAGAATAAAGATTAAAAAGAAAAAGAGGGAAATATTTAGAATAAATATTGAGCAACCTAACCCAAGGGAGGGCTCAGCATGGGCCTGACCGCATAAAAGCCAAAGTAGAGGGAGATAGGGGCTCTTGTGTAAATATCTATGTAAATAAATAAAATTATATTTTCCTCACCCAAAAATGTGCTTGTAAATATTTGTATATATTTATTAATATAAAAACAAAATAAAAAAATCAAAAAGATTAAAAATATCCTTTCATCATGTACATAAACCATACTTATATATATATTTATTTGGCTTTATAAATATACAAAATTAATTTTTCAACTTTTTGTAAATAATCTATGTTATACTTTGTAAATAAATAAAATAAAAGAATCAAAGCAAAAATCAAAATAAAAATAGAAAAATCAAAAATACCAAAAATACATTGTACCATGTATATATCTATTTATTTTACCTATGTATATAAATAATAAAAATAAAATAAAAACCCCCTTTATTCCTTACCCCCAGGACCACTTCCCACGGACTCGAGCACCGGACCCCTATTCTCGGATTTTTACCCGCTCGACCCGACTCCATCTCGCCTAAACCCCGGGTCCGACTCCTTCACGTCACACCCGAGACCCTCGCCGGAGCTACCGCATCGGGATCCGCGCTCCTGATTTCCCTACCCACGCACTTCTTTCCGGATCATCCCCACGTATAAAGCCGAGCTCCGCCTCCTTCATTGATCATCTTTGGCTCATTCGCTCCATCCCCCGTGACCTCCAGTGCTCGAGCGTGAGTGACAGCTCGCTCCAGGTGCTGTCGCAGCGAGGAGAGGGGCCGGATACCACTGATCCGGCGAGTAGCTCCGCCGTAGCTCCGCCACTGGTGCGAGCTCCGAGCCTCGGGCCCAGACGTCCCTCGAGGCTACGACCGGGAGCTTCCCCAGCTCCAGCCCAGTCTATTCATCCACCCAGGTAGTCCCGTAGCTCCCCTCTTTAGTCTAATTTCCGATTAACCCCAAATCGCGCCGCCATCGATTTTCGCTGATTCCGACCGCCTCACCTTCCCGTTCGACCATCGGAATCCACCATCACCTCCGCCTTCCTTCCACGCACCTTCTCCGCCCCTCCGTTCAACCCAGCTCGCACAGGAGCTGGGGTTCGAATCCCTTCGCCGCCGCATCGCCGGGGTTCGCCCGCACCGACGCACCATTCACCTTCACGCCGCCTAACCGGGTCGAGGCACTTTGCCCTCGACCCGCGAAGTTTCTGAGCTGTTTTGCAGGAAAAGCAGAGGCCATCTGAGGCCTCTCGACATCTAGCCCAGGAGCTTCAGCTCCGCCACCCTCGTCGGAGCTCATCCGAGCTCGGCTGGGGCATCGGAGACCACCAGCAGCTGCGCACCTTCACGACGGAGCTCCTCCGACATTCAGGCGCAGCAGAGGAGGCCTGAGGTACCTTCACGAGGCCGGCGAAGCTCACCGGCCATCAGTTCTTCCAGACCCTCCAGCAGCCGTTGGATTGCCCTCCTCGCTCCAGTTTTGATCAGCACCGTCCATCTCTGGAGCGCCTGTGGACGTTAGATCTGAGGAGACAGATCCAGGCCGTTAGATCCACACGTGTCCTGGCCTGGACCGTTGGATCGACCAGAGCAGAGCAGCGTTGAGAGCCGCCCCCACCTCGACCGTCCGATTGCCACGTGGCGGCCATCCGTCAGCTCCGGTTAATAAAGGGTAAATTACCCTTAGGCCCTTATCTTAGTTTTATTTCATTTGAGTCCTGTAAATATTTAAGCACGTTATTTAGTTTTAGGTTTATTTACACAATGGACCCTGCACTTTAGAGTATTTGCTTATATACCCCTACCTGTGTGAGCCACGTGATTCGTCACGTGTATTTTTGGGTTATTTGCATCATATGCCCTTGTAGTTCTGATTGTTCTGAAATGAAAGAATCTTTTTGATAATTGCATTTATGCCCCTGTGCGTGGTTTATTTCTACAGGTGCGTTTATTTTTGGGATATTTGTAGCTGAGGCCCTCGGACTTTTGGTACGTGTTACCAATTAGTCCCCGGACCTTATTTTTATTACATATAGGTCCCTGAGTGCCCCAGGCACGCGCCTCGCACGTGTTTTGCTGGGTATTTTGCACCGATACCCCCAGAACTTTGGGTATTTGCATTTCAGTCCTTGTGCACAGTACCCTCTTGTCATTTTTGAATAAAATATCAAATCACCTCCAAATTCGACAAAAATTTGACACATGGCTCCTGCCATGGTGTAGGATTTTTATGAATTTTTGAGGACATTTCTGAGTTTAATTGCTATTTTTAAAAATTCAAAAACCTACATTTTTGCTACTGTCTAGATTTAAAAACCCCAAAAAAATATAAAAACCCCTCTAAAAATTCTATAAAAATTAGGAACTGTTTAGTTTAGTTTGTTTTATTTTCGAGCCAATTTTGGCCATTTTTTACTGCTTCAAACCTTAAAAACTTAAAAACACCTAAAAAGTCATAAAAATTCTATTAAATAATCTAAAAACCCAAAAACAATAATTTTGGTACTCAAATTTTCCTTGTTTTACCTAGTTTACAGGAAAAATACCTCCAGGCCCTTTTGAGGCCCTTAGATATTTTATCTGGGACTTTTGGGCCTGGCTGGACAGTACCTTGCATTTTTGCTACTGTTTGATTTTTAGAAAATAAAATATACATCAGAAAAATTCCAAAAATTCACCAAAAACATAAAAAATATAAAACACATAAAAATAATTTTGTTTGAATTTTTGCTTGATTTTTGTTGCATTAAATAAATTGTTGAAGTGTGCTTATTTGTGTTTCTTTTATTTTCTTCACATATTAAAAATCCAAAAAAATATAAAAATAATTAAAAAACCACTAAAAATATTTTGTCTTTTATTTTATTTGTTTTTACTACTTCGTAGGCCTTCGACCAACCCGTGCTCCTTGAGTTCGACCCTGGGTGCTATACCAGGTTAAATACATAGCAGGACCGCTTTATTTGTGCTTGAGTGATTTTTGATTTAGTTAGTGGTCTGATATTTTTCTTGATATACATGGTCTGATTGCTCGGGTCACAACGACCCTATTTCTGTACCTCATACCCTAGTGGTCAGGCCTGTTTATCAGTGTCCTGTAGCGTTGAGTTGAGTTTCTTTCTGTTTGTCCAAGCTGAGCATTGCATGCTCCAGCTTGAGGGGGAGTGTTGGAGTATTTGTTATGTGCGCCTATTGAGTTGTAGCAGGGTAAATGGATCCTGGAGAAGATCCATTTACCCCATCCAATATTTAGTCCCACATTGTCCGGTGGTAGAACTTGGAGGCTCTAGAGAGGCTATATAAGGAGTCACAGACCTCCTGTAACCATTGAAAAAGTCAATAGACAAACACGGCCCTTTGAGGCCTTCTCTCGTGGTTTCATCCCGCTCCTCACGGAGTAGGGTTCCTTGTAAATACGTGTTCTTCCAGTTTCATATTTCTAGATTATGCTCTGTTTTATCATTCCGCTTCCGCTTCCTATTTTCTAACAATGTTGGAGTATTTGTTATGTGCGCCTATTGAGTTGTAGCAGGGTAAATGGATCTTTCCATTTACCCTGCTACAACTCAATAGACGCAAATAACAAATACTCCAACAGAATTTATTGCATATTTTATCATGAAAATATAATATAAAACAAAAATAAAAAACTAAAAGTAAAGAAAAAGAAGCTAAGATAAGGTTTTCCATAATTGTTGGGTAAAAAAAAATAAAAAACTAAAAGTAAAGAAAAAGAAGCTAAGATAAGATTTTCCATAATTGTTGGGTGTTCGTAAGACAGTTATTTTTTGCAATATGATAAGGTATTCAAAACCCATATTTTATATATGAACTGTTCTCGAATTTGAATTAGTTTTAGAATTTAAAATATTTTAAGAGATGAACTCTAAAAATGAATAAAATCAAATTCGAGTTTGTAAACACAAGTAATGAATTTTATCGGATTTTTGACCATTAAACCATTAAGATAAAATAAGAAATATCATTGGATTTGAGCGAAATTTAAAGAATATATAGATTGGTGGTCCAAGATATAATCAATAAGGTTGGATAGGTTGGATGTTAGAGATCAACAACGTAAAATTTTCTTTGGCATTACAATACCTCTGCTTAATATCCATTATCAAACAAGCCCACTAATCTTTAATCTACTGTTCAGTCGTTGGCAGATCTTACAGATTTTTACGGGGCCTTTATTGGATTCTGAAAAGATTCCGGTTGTCTTCGTCTAAAAATCCCAGGTTTTACGATCGATTTCAACAAATAGAAAATCCACTAAAGATACGTCAGCGCGTTCCGCGTACAAGTTGATGACTTCACACGTTCAAACTTCCGGAATCGTCTTCCAATTCCACTGCACCTTCGCTTCCCCTTCTCTATATAAACTCAACCCCACACATTCGGCTCCCCATCATCGCTCACCTTCTCCTTCGATCTCCAGCTCCCAACCCAAAACCTTAGCCATGTCCTCACACAGGACCCTCGAGGTGATCATCATCTCCGCCAAGGACCTCAAGAACGTCAACTTCTTCTCCCCGCTCCAGGTCTACGCCGTCGCCTCCCTCTCCGGCGACCCCTCCACCCGCCAGCGCACGCCCACTGACCTCGAGGGCAGCCGGAACCCTACCTGGAACGCCGTGCTCCGCTTCACCATTCCCGCCTCTGCAGACGCCTCCCGCCTCACCCTCGACGTCTTCCTCCGCGCCGAGCGCGCCCTTGGCGACCGCGACGTGGGCGAGGTTCGCGTCCCGATCTCCGATCTCGTCGCCGGGACGAAGGTGAGGCAGTTCGTGAGCTATCAGGTGAGGAGGCCATCTGGGAGGGGCAAGGGCGTGCTCAATTTCTCCTACAGGTTCTCAGACGACGTCGCGGCTCCGATCGTCGCGCCGGAGAAGAAAGCGGAGGAGCCAGTAACGGCGTATCCAGTGTATGCACATCCGTATGCGCAACCAGTCCAGTACCCGACGCCGGCTGGATATCCGGTGTACAACCAGCCGCCGGCAGGATATCCGGTGTACAACCAGCCGCCGGCGGGGTATGGATACGGGGCGGTGCCAGCGGCGTGGCCGCAGCAGCAGCCGGCGAGGAAGAACAAGTTCGGGATGGGGTTGGGGGCGGGGCTGCTCGGAGGTGCGCTGGGAGGGTTGCTGATCGGCGATATGGTGTCGGATGCCGCGGCTTATGATGCTGGCTACGATGCGGGTTTCGGCGACGGCGGTTTCGACTTCTGAGGAGTTCTTCCGATCGTTTGGACAGTCTGTGATGGGTCTCTTGTAAATTTTATGCAGAATTATAGTAATGATGTACGATATTAGATTGGAAAGAGTAGACGAAATCTTCATTTGTCTCTTGGTTGTTTACCAAAAGATCAAAGAAATGTTAGCTATTGTTGTTCTACAAGGCAAATTTGGCGTCCAATCAATCTTGGATTAGCCACGGTAGGGACTGAGGTGCCCCTGTTTTTTCCCATGCAAAATGGATTTCAAATCATATAGATATTACATCTATTATCTTGAGAATTTCCATAATTATATCCAAACAATCGATAATCATTAAATACATCCACACATCTCTAACCCTCCATTAATTTAATCAATTAATTCAACATGTGCATTGAGTTAATCTAACTCGTGTGTAATCCAATGACTATGATATAATTTTTTTGGGATTTTATCACTTGTGCCCCTCCAAGATATCGCAATATCAGTTATGCCCTATCTTTTTAGTAATATCAGTTGTGCCCCTCACTTATTTCTCCGTCGTCAGTCGTGCCCTTTCGTCAGATTGACCGTCAAAAAATTGAAATAACCATAGTTTACTCAAATCATGGTGTGGTTAAGAGGGCTATTATGGTCAGAATTAAATCAAATGAGGAGGAGGGTTGGGGAGGAGGTGCGAGGCTGTGGAGGAGGTGCGGGCTGGCGGCAGGAGACGGGAGAGGTGCGTGGCTGCGGGAGGAGATCGGGCAGCGCACGTGCGTGCAGGCAGCGCGGGAGCGGTGCGGAGCAGGGGAGGTGGCGGTGCGGGGCAGGGGGGAGGGGGAGCAGGGGGCGACGCATGCGGGGGAAGGGGAGGGGCGGTGCGGGGCAGGGGGAGCGGGGGGCGGCGCCGGGGAGGGGAGGAGGTGCGGGGTGGAGGAGGTGCGGGGCTGGGAGGGGGTGCAGCCCAGGGGGAGGGGGAGCAGGGAGCGGCGCCGGGGAGGGGAGGAGGTGCAGGGTGGAGGGGGGAGGAGGTGCGGCGCCGGGGAGGGGACTGACATCAAGAGGCAACTGGACAAGAACATCCCTCCTGATGTAAAGAAGACGAGCTCCATGGCTCAGAGAGCTCTCTCGCACTCCTGAGTAGCTCAACTTCCCGAACTCGCTGCTTCCGAGATGTTCTGCGACTCGTCGAATACAGCAATCAACGTCCAAGCGAGTGCCGGTTGCACAGCGCAACTGAACGCCGCTTCTTGCACGGATCTGCCCAGTAGCTTTTACTTCTCACCCACCACCGACATGGCCTCCATTTTGATGAACCTGCCCCCTCCGCTTCTTCTTGGGGATTGATAACTGATGATCTTCAAGGGTCTAGAAGTCTTACAAGGCGAGAGATCCAGTCGCTGAATTGACCGCTCAAAAATCCTTGGTTAATCAATAATTAATAATGGAATATATGCAATTAATATAAAAAATGTGGAGTTAAAATTTATTATAACTATACATGCAAGTATGTATAGGTGTAAGCACAAGTAGAGGTCGAACACTGGGAGGCGAAAGGTTGTGTGGTAAAATTAATTGCGCAATTATTCAATTCTTGGTTCATGTCCAATTCTTATTGTTTTTGTGGGTTTTTAATTTTATATGTATTTTTTTTAATTTTCATTTTTGTTTTTATAATTTCTATTTTATTTTTTTTATTTTATTTTTTTGTATATTTTCTATATTTTTTTGTTCATTTTCTCTTTATATTTTAAATTATATAATATAAATGTATATATAAAGATAAATATATATAAGAAGAGAGAGAGAGATATAATATATAGATACATATATATACATACTCAAAATATATTAGATATAATATTTTTTGGGTTTTCATGTTTTTTTAATTTTTTTTATTACTTTTCTGGAATTTTACTAATTTTTATGTATTTTTAATTCCAAAAATGTCCCTAATATGGGATTAATTAAATAGGCCGGAAATAGTATGGTTTTTAAAAATATAAAATAAGTGTCAGAATTACCCAAATTAATTTTAATACATTAATAATAATATGAAGATAATTATAAAGTAAGAAAACATTTTTTTGGGTATGTTTCTGGGGTTTTTATAATTTTTTTGTTGGATTTTGGAGCTTTCTGATTTTTATATTTTTCTTTTCCTTATTTTTAGGATTTTTCATTTTCTGGACTCAATAGATATATTATACCACATATAATTTTTTTTGTAATTTTTCAAAAATATTTTCTATTTTTTTGGTATTTTATGAATTAGACAGGGCAAAAATGGCTACTATTTGAATTTAAAAAAAAAAGATAAAATGCAAAAAATGCATGTTAAAAATGTGGGCGTGAAAGTACACTGCATGAAGCATTTATCCGTATTTTTATGCATTGTTAGGAGCTACATGGTTATTTTTAATAAATAGATTGATGACATAAAAATAAAACAGCCTGGCAGGGCATTTTTTGCAAATAACATAAAGTCCAGGTGCTACGGTGCAAATATGCCAACTAAATAAATCATTTATTTAATTTTCTGGAACCATTTAATAATATACAAAAACTGCCAGGGCATGCTTACAAAATTCACGCGCCTCACGTGAGACTGCACGTGAGGCAGAGAGGGACCAAAATGTAATTTTTAATAACTCCAGGGTTCTCTCTGCAAAATTACCTATTTTATTTACACTTGATATTTTATTTACAGTATTAAACACTAAATACAAAAAGGCGGGGGTTTAGATCTGCAATTTACCCCCAAGGAGGCACGAGCGGACTGTGATGATTTGTTCACTTATCCACGCGCCGGCTGCTGGTGTGACGATGGCGTTTCACCGATGAAGCACGAGATTAGATCTCGTGAGTGAGATCTACGGTGAGAGCTTCGCTCCATCGGACGGCTGGGCTTCAAACTGGGGGCCTCCATCAATCGAACGACAGAGACAAAGGGACGAAGAACAGGGAAGAACTTCCCCGTCCCCGACCTTTGATCCGATGATGCACTCACGTCCGGTCGTCCCCTGAGTTGTTGATGGTCCAAGAAGGTCCCTGGGGCCATTCTCTGTCGACTGAAGTACTCAAGAGAGCCAGGGGCTCATCCGAGCGGTCCAGCGAGGTCGGTGAAGTTCGGGGTGCCCTGGTACCTGCGAAAACCTGCAATCGACCCCAACAAGGGTCCTTTGGCACTCCATACCTGTAAAAGAGAATCGTGCAAGCAAGATAAGGGTCCGGCAGCCTTATTTAGATGAAATGGATGGAGGATGGGCACGGCGGAGATGCTCTCGTGAAGGTGGTGGAGGTGGAGCCTCTGACTCCAGATCCGCGGGGGATCTGGGTGAGTGGATGTGCCTGGGATGAATTAGAAGCGAAGAGGAAGGAGTGGGGATGGTTTGGCGAGGTAGGAAAACGGTCGAGGGACAGGGAGTGGGTTCGTTGGAGCAGAGCTCCGGCGAACTACGAATCCATCGAACACGCTAATTAACTAAATTAAATACGAAATAAAATGCATGAAATGAACCCTACGACTAATTCTAAGCTAAAGACAGTAAAAAAAGGGGCTCAACCTGGTTGGAACTCCAGGGAGCAGGACGGTCACCGGAGCGTCGCCTGGGTGCAACCTCCACC
The DNA here is from genome assembly GCA_037367405.1 of Ottelia alismoides. Taxonomy (NCBI): domain Eukaryota; kingdom Viridiplantae; phylum Streptophyta; class Magnoliopsida; order Alismatales; family Hydrocharitaceae; genus Ottelia; species Ottelia alismoides. The sequence goes on along the minus strand of JAZKJV010009762.1, from coordinate 106,446 downwards.
TCCTCCGACCGATTCAAGGCGTCGGAGACCTCCTCCTGTCACGAGGAACGCCTCCAGGACCGAATACGAGGAAGGGAATTGGAGAAAGGCTGACCAAAATGGAAGAGGAAGCGGAGGTTCTTTATTTATAAGCAGAGTGGCACCCTTATTTGTTCGGCGAATATTGAAAAATCGGAAGGATATACAGGAGATTACAAGATCTGGCGTGGATCATGATGGTCTTGGGAGAAATTTTCGTGAAGAGATCGACGGTGATTGAACGCTGCATCGAGCGGGAAAAAAGCAAGAATATAGGGGATTTACCAGGTCTGACGGGTCAGACCCGCGGATGGGACAGTTGACCAGAGGTCAACGGTCCGCCGCCCCTGATTTGTCCACGTAAGATGCTATAGGACAAAACAAGGGGTTTTATTTGAAAATAATTAATTTAATATAGTAAATGATTTTATTATTTTTTGAGTATAAAATAAAAAATGTTTATTATTTTATGTAGTATTTTAATATGATTTTTATTTATTTTTTGGCTTTATTTATTAGTAGTTAATTTTTATGAGTGTATTTGTAGGTATATTTACCTATGTTTTGGGTAGTTTTATTTTTATTTGATATATTTTATTTTATTATTTCATTTTCTTATTTTATATATTTATAACTTATTTTTGTGAGTGTAAATATATTTTTCTTTGATTTTTATGAGTTTATTTACATTTTTAAATTAATAGGTGTATATAATATGTAGGTATACTGATAGGTATTTTACCTATGTTTTATACATATTTTATTTATTTAATGAATTTTATTGGGTTTTATCTTGGATTTACATTTTTAATGGAATATAGGTGATATTTACAATTTGATAAAAATATAAATGAATAAAAGAATGAAATCCCTTTTTATTTATATATACGTAATACATAGGTATTTTGCCTATATGATTTCATAGACTTATTTTATTTGGGGTTTTATTTTTAATTTCTTTTTAATTCCAATATGCACATGTATTATGTATATTATTCACAAAATTCGAAAAATATAAATTTATAAAAATAATGAATAATGAATATAATGAATATTTTAATCAGTATTATGTACAATAGGGGCCTAAAACCTATCTTTTGCGCAGTAACTCTAAAAAATATAAAACCACCACTACTAAATAGCTCGTGAAAAGCTATATACAATTAGAGGTGATTTTGCCATGTTTGAGTTTTTATTTGAAAGATATGGGTCTGTGAAGTTTGGTTTCTAGCTTTTTATTCGGGGTATAAAATGTACACTTTAAGTTATTTTTGTATAAACTCAACTTTGTATTTTTATTTACATTATTATATACAACTTTAATTACAAAATTTCATTATTTGATAAATAAATCATGAAGAATAAAATAGGTGTCAAAAATGCATAATTAATGCATAAATAAATGAGGAATTTATTGTATTTTTGGCCCTTATCTCCCCCTACTTTATTCCTTGTCGACCAATTCCATTCTAGACTTGGTCTCGGGGTCAGGGTCATAAAATATTTTCAATATTTTATTCCTTTTTCTTTTCTTCTCTTTATTCTATAATTTTGGCATTAAAAACCCTATTTTGTATACAAATAATACAATAAATAATGGATGCTATTTACACCAATTGAGGACATTTACATGCATTTGCCAGGGTTTGTAAGGCCAAAATGATAGAATAAAGAATGATGAATCGAGATTCATCATCCCCCTATACTTGCCTTTGCTAGTCCCTAACAAACACTTATAAGTTCAAAAAGAATAAAGAATAAAGAAGAAAAAGAAAAGGCCAAAGAATAATGATTTAAACAGAGTTTTAATTATCAAACTTATCGTTGCAAAATCAAAGTTTGGAGCTCAAGTCGGACCTTGGTGTGAGAAGTGTGTGGAACCTAGTTGGGAACTAGATTTAAAACATAACAGCCCTTGAGAGTCACAGAACTCGGTTCAAGCCACCTCAACAGCCATGTCAGAACTAGCCTACATCATACGCAAACCCTTATGACTATGAAGCTGACTTGTACAGTGAATGTGATAGTGGCTCCCCCCAACTGAAATGACAAAGAGACTGGCTTCTCCAGAATGACAACCCAATGATTCCCCAATCCAACAGCTCTTTCCTCAAAGAGCGGGGTATTCCCTTCAAAGTTCAAGTGGCGTCCGACTCAAGAGGAGGAGATAAGGAGAAGAATGGATGGTATCCACTGTAGCTACCTACCCTGGGATGCAAGACCAGTGTAGTCAAGTCATCCAGCTGCAGGCTCACATGGTATAACTTTGATTCTCAAGCTTGCTTATTTTCTATACAAAATATATACATACTCCGGCAGGCACTTTTATTTTTATTTTCAAGCTTGTCCACCTTTTTTGGAGTTTTTATTTCTTTTCTTATTTTTCTTCAACATACTATTTACAACAGCATTTACATAAGGAGTTTTTCCTCTTGAGCCAGAAGACTATCCCTCTTTTGAAGCATTATCGCAACCTACGCTCTCATGTCGTTAGGCCTCATGGCTACTGGACCAGGTTGGGATGCACTTCTCTCCGAGGAGGACGAATGTTTCCATACGTGTGCGTCTCAGACCGGCAAATCCAACCCCCTCACCACTCCAACTGAGTTGAGCCAAGTGAAAGGTGCAAGGTTCCAAGTTAGGTCACGGCCGACAAGAGCCATGCGTACATCTCGAGAAGTTCTAGTTAGTCCACTGAGGTGACATGAACCCAGCCCTGAGTCTCAAAGAATTAAGTCCAATATGGACCTGAAGTACCTTAAACCTAGTTCCCATAAGGTTCCAGTGAAGTGAGGTGCAGTAAGGTGCTACTAAGCTCCAATCTTCGACTTTATTCGGACTAGTTCAATTATTCAAACTCAATGTGGAAAAATAATGAATGCTATGCAAATGCTATTTACAAAAAAATGTTTTTATGATGCAAGTATACACCGAGAATTTTTCAAAAAGGTTTTTCAAAAATCAAAAGACTTTTTCAAAAGAATTTTGAAAAGAGTAAAGAATTTTGAAAAGAATTTGGGCACAAATAGATATATATACACATCTATTTACACAGGCGTGCCTCTTTTTATTTATAAAGAATTAAGGATTTACAATTTAGTTTTTATTTATAGGTATATATGTATAATTATTAGAGAATTTTATGTTATTTATTATTTTATTTCTTATTGATTTGATGTATCTATTCCTCAAACTTATTTGAAAATCATTTTATAAACAATTTGAAAAACTATAGTTCAAAATAATTTTTACAAGCACTTTACAAGCATGTACACACATTTGAAAATCATTTTACAAAGGTTTTTCAAACAGAATATATAGATTTTTCATATATTTTTGCAACCATTTTTCAAACCGTTTGCAAACAATTTTTCAAACATTTTATTTCACACAAAGAAAATAAACTTTACAAACCAAAATGTTTTTACAAAGGTTGAAAACATGTAACAAAATGTTTTCAAAATAGTTTTCAAAAGATTTTCACAAAGATTTTCAAACTATTTTTCAAACATTTTGCAAAAAAACATTTTCACCTGATTTATTAATCAGTACATATAAAAAGAGTTTGAGGAATGATAACATCTTTTTATGAATTTTAAAGAATTATTAGCCATATTATTAAGCGAATACGAAAGTACGAGTTATGGATAAAGTATATACGTAGTATATACGACCCCCCTATACTTAGCTTGAGCTATGTCCTCATAGATCAGAGAGAAAAGAGAAGACGTAACTCGTACTAAGTATAGAAAAGTCTAAGAATAAACGAACGAAGAAATGAATGAATCAATGAGAAGTTGACTGCCCCCCTATACTTAGGATGAAATGATCCTAAGTATAGCAAACTGTATACATGCAGGGAGGGTCGAGAGTGAGAATAAACGGATCAATGAATGAATCAGAGGTGCGCCCCCCCCCCACCCATATTTAGGTCAAAGTACGTCCTGAGTACAGAAAACTGACACAAAGGGACGACACCTTTCATGTAGAGAAAGAAATATGAAAGGGAAAAGAAGAAAAGACAGATACATACAGATATATGAGAAGATCGTGGAGAATGTACACATCACTCCCCCTATACTTAGGGTGAGATATCCCTGAGTATAAGCAATGACAGGAGTGATGAAACGGAAGATAGAACAACACGGTGTGTGCCCCCCTATACTTAGGACAAAGTGTGTCCTAAGTATAGTCACAGAAATATGGCGATAGATTTGAGGCACACGTAACATGCGGGAGAAAGAAGGAATAAATCACACGTATACACAACAAGTAAAGACTGATGAGGTACAGGACGGTATTAGGTAAGCGAGTACCGTGCTCTCGTCGTCGTCTCCCTGTGAGAACGAGGACGTAGTCAGATAGTGAAAGGACACCCGAGTCTGCAATCTAGTGGGTGTTACCTACTGGGGAATAGAGATCGAAAACTGAGGGGAGGACCGGTAGCGTGAATCGGAATATCAGCTCATAAGGAAGTAATGGGTGAGCGGAGTCGATACCGTAAGACTTGGAGGGAGAAGGAACAGTACAAACCCCTCCAAGTCAATCATGGTCTCAAAGATGTATAATCATTGAAAAATAGGAGACTCTCAATGTAGTGGCGTGGCATCCGGTGGTTATAGAATCAGAAGGTTAAAAGAACATACCGAAAACTTCACACCATGACTCAACCCTGCGAGGGTCCTCATGGTGAGCGGGATCAGAGAAAAATGAGAAGACTCAGCTCTGTGCTCCAACAGAAGGAGACACAACTAGGGAAGAGACCGAGTTCTAAAATCAGCAGACCCGACTTCGTGCTCCAACAGAAAGGAGGCACCAAAAGTGAAGCCGAGTACCTAAAATATGATGTACTCTCCCGCAGACAACCCTCGGGGAGTAGTACATGCTAGTCAATGAATAATCAGAATAGAGGCTCACCCCTGCGAGGGTCGTCAAGGAGAGCGGGCTCAAAGGAGCTGGATCCATCAGACGGATCATAGTAGCGATCTCGGTAGGCGACAGATCGGCTACCAGCAGAAGAGACCGTCAAGTCAAGAAAGTGTGGCAGCATCCCTCAGATAACCCTCGGGGAGTGTACTGCCAACTGAGCAGAGAATAATCAGAGAAAAATGGCTCATCCTTGCGAGGACCGTCAAGGAGAGCAGACTCAAAGGAGTCAAGTCAACTGGGTCCCAATATCCAACAGATCGGGTAATCATCTAAGTAGCGGGGACCGAAAACATATCAGACGACTCGGTTTCATGCTCCGACAGTCAGGAGACACAATCAGTAAGGGGAACCAAGCGTAAAGAAAGTGTTGCATTTTCCCGCAGATAGTCCTTGGGGAACAATGCAAACGAAGCACTGAATCGTCAGATCAGATCTCGTCCTAGCGAGGGTCATCAAGGAGAGAGGACTCAAAGGAGTCAATCAGAATGGTCTCGATAGGCAACGAATGTCTATCAGAAGAGAACACAGAATCTAGCAAGGTGTCATAGTCTCTTGTAGATAACCCTCGGAGAGCACTATGAACTAGTCATGGAATAATCAGAAAAGTGAAGCTTTTTTCGGAGAGAGAGACTATTTCACCAATCGAGTTACGGGTATCTAACATATTCATATCTAACGATTTTCCACAAAGTGGTGACGGAACGTATAACTTGTACAAATCTTTCCATTTTCCAATTCGATTCGATCCATTCGTTCATAGGGCTATTTACTCGATCGCAGACATTTCTGAAACACCTCTAACAGAGGAACAAATAGTCAATTTGGAAAGAACTTATTATCGGCCTTTTTCCGATATGAATCTATATGATTCAGAAGAAAAGAACTTGCATCAGTATCTCAGTTTCAATTCAAACATGGGTTTGATTCACACTTCATGTTCTGAGAAATATTTACCATCCGGAAAGAGGAAACTCATCCTTGCGAGGACCATCAAGGAGAGAAGACTCAACGGAGTCGAGTACATTGGCCTCGTGCACCGACAAATCGGCCACACAATCAGGATGGAGCCTGAATAGTCATATCAGATTGTACGGTTTCATAACCCAACAAAGTGGCAGTACATGCAGTGAGTGAAACCGATCGTAAAGAATGTATCACATGCTCCCGCAGATAGTCCTCGGGGAGTCATGTGAGCTAAGTCAATGAAATATTGGGATTGCTGGAAATTCATCTCAAGTCCTCAAAAGCATTCAATCATCCGGAGGGCATAAGATCATGTGAGGGAGCAAATAATCAGGTCAATCACAAAACATCCCTCGGGTCAATCAAATCTGGCTGAGATGGCACGAAAGATAATCATGAATCCTAAAAGTGCCATAGGTGGATAATAGACTCAGGAGTTCGGGGACGGATCAATCATGAAGATGAGAGATCATGTGGGTTCCAATCATCGTCACCATGAAGCATATATCAAGATAGTCTATCCAGCCCAGAAATCAAAGAGGACGGAACCTCAAAATAGATCTATCAGTAGAAGCATCATGATATCATCCTCAAATCATTGAAGCACATCACGTCCTCATCTAGTGTGCGAGATCTAAATCCTCAATAAAGAATCACACCTATTCATTGTGCATCATAAAAATTCCTCAATAAGCTCCTATGCACGTATCCAAATTCAAATCCACCAAGAGTGGAGTATCAATCTCAACGTCCTCAAAGCAAGCCTGACTTACTCCAATAATCTCTGTAAATGAAGAATCCTCGATGCGAGCTATCTCTGAAAGCACAATAATCCCGGGTGATAGAAGAGATGATAACAGGGAACACGAGGAGGGTGGGCAAGGAAAGGAACACAAAGGTCGGGCGAAGGTGATTGAGTGCAAGCGCTAATATCATGACTTAATGCAAATGAGGAGATATATGAATAAGAGAGGTCGAGAGACTCAAAGATGAAAAATGCATGACTCACACGGACGGGACTAATGGCTCTAGGAAAGATGGAAACATAACAGACTCCAAGTCACAATCAATACGCAAGGCAAACCCCCGATTCACCTACTCAACACTGTGAAGACCGAGATGTGGTCTTTTTATCTTGTCGCTTTTAGAGTTAGGTGATCATAAAAAGTTGCACACACCGAAATTAACTGATGATCTTCAAGGGTTTAGAAGTCTCACAAGGCGAGAGATCCAGTCGCTGAATTGACAGCTCAAAAATCCTCGGTTAATCAACAATTAACCCACAATAGAATATATGCAATTAATATCAAAAAAGTGGAGTTAAAATTTATTATAACTCTACATGCAAGTGTGTATAGGTGTAAGCACAAGTAGAGGTCGAACACTGGGAGGCGAAAGGTTGTGTTGTGAAATTGATTGCGCAATTATTCAATTCTTGGTTCATGTCCAATTCTTATTGTTTTTGTGGGTTTTTAATTTTATATGTATATTTTTTAATTTTCATTTTTGTTTTTATAAATTCTAATTTATTTTTTATATTTTCTATATATTTCTTTGTTCATTTTCTCTTTATATTTTAAATTATATAATACAGGTGTATATATAAAGAGAAATATATATAAGAAGAGAGAGAGATATAATATATGGAAACATATATATATATAAATACTCAAAATATATTAGATATAATATTTTTTTGGCTTTTCATGTTTTTCTATTTTTTTATTATTTTTCAGGAATTTTACTAATTTTTATGTATTTTTAATTCCAAAAATAACCCTAATATGGGATTAATTAAATAGGCCGGAAATAGTTTGGTTTTTAAAAATATAAAATAAGTGTCAAAATTACCCAAATTAATTTTAATACATTAATAATAATATGAAGATAATTAGAAAGTAAGAAAACATTTTTTTGGTATGTTTTAGGGTTTTTATATTTTTTATTGGATTTTGGAGCTTTTTGATTTTTATATTTTTCTTTTTCTTATTTTTAGGGTTTTTCATTTTCTGAACTCAATAGATATATAACTATACCACATATAATTTTTTTATAATTTTTCAAAAACATTTTCTATTTTTTGGTATTTTATGAATTAGACAGGGCAAAAATGGCTCCTATTTGAATTTAAAAAAAATAGATAAAATGCAAAAAATGCATGTTAAAAATGTGGGCGTTAAAGTACACTGCATGAAGCATTTATCCATATTTTTGTGTATTGTTAGGAGCTACATGGCTATTTTTAATAAATAGATAGAGGACATAAAAATAAAACAGTCTGGCAGGGGCATTTTTGCAAATAAAATAAAGTCCAGGTGCTACGGTGCAAATATGCCAACTAAATAAATCATTTATTTAATTTTCTGAAACCATTTAATAATATACAAAAACCGCCAGGGCATGCTTTCAAAATTCACGTGCCTCACGTGAGATTGCACGTGAGGCGGAGAGGGACCAAAATGTTATTTTTAATAACTCCAGGGTTCTCTCTGGAAAATTACCTATTTTATTTACACTTGATATTTTATTTACAGTATTAAACATAAATACAAAAAGGCGAGGGTTTAGATCTGCAATTAACCCCCAAGGTGGCACGAGCAGACTGTGATGATTCGTTCACTTATCCACGCCTCGGCTGTTGGTGTGACGATGACGTTTTGCCGATGAACGCACGAGATTAGATCTCATGAGTGAGATCTACGGTGAGGGCTTCGCTCCATCGGACGGCTGGGCTTGAAACTGGGGGCCTCCATCAATCGAACGGCAGAGACAAAGGGATGAAGAACAGGGAAGAACTTCCCCATCCCCAACCTTCGATCCAATGATGCACTCACGTCCGGTCGTCCCCCGAGCTGCTGATGGTCCAAGAAGGTCCCTGGGGCCATTCTCTGTCGACTGAAGTACTCAAGAGAGCCAGGGGCTCATCCGAGCGATCCAGCAAGGTCGGTGAAGTTCGGGGTGCCCGGGTACCTGCAAAATCCTGCAATCGACCCCAACGAGGGTCCTTTGGCCCTCCAGACCTATAAAAGAGAATCGTGCAAGCAAGACAAGGGTCCGACCGCCTTATTTAGGTGAAATGGATGGAGGATGGGCGCGGTGGAGATGCTCCGACGAAGGTGGTGGAGGTGGAGCATCTGACTCCAGATCCGCGGGGGATCTGGGTGAGTGGATGTCCCTGGGATGAATTAGAAGCGAAGAGGAAGGAGTGGGGATGGTTTGGCGAGGTCGGAAAACGGTCGAAGGACAGGGAGTGGGTTCGCCGGAGCAGAGCTCCGGCGAACTACGAATCCATCGAACACGCTAATTAACTAAATTAAATACGAAATAAAATGCACGAAATGAACCGTACGACTAATTCTAAGCTAAAGACAGTAAAAAAAGGGGCTCAACCTGGTTGGAACTCCAGGGAGCAGGACAGTCACCGGAGCGCCACCTGGGTGCAACCTCCACCTCCTCCGACCGATTCACGGCGCCGGAGATCTCCTCCTGTCACGAGGATTGCCTTCAGGACCGAATACGAGGAAGGGAATTGGAGAAAGGCTGACCAAAATGGAAGAGGAAGCGGAGGTTCTTTATTTATAAGTAGAGTGGCACCCTTATTTGTCCGGCGAATATTGAAAAATCGGAAGGATATACATGAGATTACAAGATCTGGCATGGATCATGATGGTCTTGGGAGAAATTTTCGTGAAGAGTCGACGGTGATTGAACGTTGCATCGTGCGGGAAAAAAGCAAGAATATCGGGGATTTACCAGGTCTGACGGGTCAGACCCGCGGATGGGACAGTTGACCAGAGGTCAACGGTCCGCCGCCCCTGATTGGTCCACGTAGGACGCTACAGGACAAAACAGGGGGTTTTATTTGAAAATAATTAATTTAATATAGTAAATGATTTTTTTATTTTTCAATTATAAAATAAAAAATATTTATTTTTATGTAGTATTTTAATATGATTTTTATTTATTTTTTGGCTTTATTTATTAGTAGTTAATTTTTATGAGTGTATTTGTAGGTATATTTACCTATGTTTTGGGTAGTTTTATTTTTATTTGATATATTTTATTTTATTATTTCATTTTCTTATTTTATATATTTATAACTTATTTTTATAAGTGTAAATATATTTTTCTTTGATATTTATGAGTTTATTTACATTTTTAAATAAATAGGTGTATATAATATGTAGGTATACTAATAGGTATTTTACCTATTTTTTATACATATTTTATTTATTTAATGAATTTTATTGGGTTTTATCTTGGATTTACATTTTTAATGGAATATAGGTGATATTTACAATTTAATAAAAATATAAATGAATGAAAGAATGAAATCCCTTTTTATTTATATATAAGTAATACATAGGTATTTTGCCTATGTGATTTCATAGACTTATTTTATTTGGGGTTTTCTTTTTAATTTCTTTTTAATTCCAATATGTACATGTATTATGTATACTATTCACAAAATTCTAAAAATATAAGTTTATAAAAATAATGAATAATGAAAATAATGAATATTTTAATCAGTATTATGTACAATAGGGGCCCAAAACCTATCTTTTGCGCAGTAACTCTAAAAAATATAAAACCACTATTAAATAGTTCGTGAAAAGTTATATACAATTAGAGGTGATTTTGCCATGTTTTGAGTTTTTATTTGAAAGATATGGGTCTGTGAAGTTTGGTTTCTGGCTTTTTATTCGGGGTATAAAATGTACACTGCATGTTATTTTTGTACAAACTCAACTTTGTATTTTTATTTACATTATTATCTACAACTTTTATTTATAAAATTTCTTTATTTGATGAATAAATCATGAAGAATAAAATAGGTGTCAAAAATGCATAATTAATGCATAAATAAATGAGGAATTTATTGTATTTTTGGCCCTTATCTCCCCCTACTTTATTCCTTGTCGACCAATTCCATTCTGGACTTGGTCTCGGGGTCAGGGTCATAAAATATTTTCAATATTTATTCCTTTTTCTTTTCTTCTCTTTATTCTATAATTTTAGCATTAAAAATCTTATTTTGTATACAAATAATACAATAAATAATGGATGCTATTTACACCAATTGAGGTCATTTATACGCATTCGCCAGGGTTTTTAAGGCCAAAATGATAGAATAAAGAATGATGAGTCGAGATTCATCAGGGACCTCATCGAGAAGGCTTCTGTAGACATAGAATTCAGCCAGCGTGGGAGTTGCACCACTGTTGGTTTCCCTGAAGAGATCACGAAGAGCTCGGGGCGGAGCTGGGCGGCGCGGGGCAGGGGCGGGGGCGGAGAGGGAGGAGGAGGAGGTTGGAGGAGGAGGAAGAGGATGGGGAAGAGGAGGAAGAAGAAGAGGATGAGGAAGAGGGTATAAAATGACCACATGACCTTTTTTAAAATTAATTCTGCTTATGTCCTCAAAATTAACATCCATTTGCACTGTGGATGGACGGTCACTAACCCGAGGGGCACAAGTGATAAAATAGCAAGAAGTGAGGGGCACAACTGATATTACCAAAAAGATAGGGGCATAACTGATATTGCGATATCTCGAAGGGGTACAAGTGATAAAATCCCGTTTTTTTTTAAACAAGAAACCTTTCTCCTTTGTCCTCCAGCCCCCTCTCCTTCCTCCTCCAACCCCCTCCACGCTCACACCCCCCACCCCCATTCGGCTTCGACCACCTTCTCCCCACTCCCTTGCGACTCCCAGCAATGCTGGTTCCTCGATGTCTCGACATGCAAGAACTCATCCTGGCTCTACCAGGTCTCCTACGTAGATGGGTCGTACACGGTCAGTGACTTCCCAGAGAGGCTGTCGACGATAGCAGGGGTGGTGTTGTTCGACACATGCTACGTACAATCTGTTCGGGAGGACGACCGCGGAGTGTCGATGGTGGGCATGCACTTCCCCGAGAGGAGGGAGCTGAAGATACCGAGATGATCTACCTCCTACCAGCAGACAGCCTGAGGATCTGTTGCTTCGCCTTGGCTGACACCATCGATGGGGGCGACCTTTTGGAAATTTATCTTGTTTAAGGGGTAAAATTGTCAAAAATAAATGGATTCCATCAGAATTAATGGAGGAAATGGATTGAACTTGACACATAGTTATGTCATGTAATGGTTAAGCTTTATTGGAGGTTATGTATATAAACTGTGATCATCGAGGGTTTTTAGTGTAAATATGAAACTATTCAAAATTTTGCGTGTAAATATCCCTTCATTTTGGGTATAGATAGCCATCATTTTTCTGTGGAGATCGGAATCTGATTCCCAGTTTAGTATGCTCTTACTTGTATGTCTGGTTATGGTTGAGCGTATGGATCGTCTGCTGTAGCACACCACATCCGCTCGATCAGAGGGGTGAAACGGGGAGGAGGTTCCTTTCTTTTATAATATCAAATCTCTTTTCATAGGCTCGTATGCCACTTTCTTCCCTTCCTTGACCGCTGATAATCACCCTCAACTCGATACTCTCTTACTGCTCGGGAAAGCGGGAAAAGACTTCAATTACAGGGACTTCCTGAATGACAATTCCCTCAGAAAAACGAAGTTCTTCCAATTCTTTTTACCAAATCCGTCCCGCTCTGCATGATCGAGCGGCTGGTGCGCTACAGCACCACAGCAAAGAACCAGCTCCCGTTGGTTGAATGGTATTGCAATTAATCACAAGTGCCTTTGATTTTAGTGTTAGTCCAAGTTTACCCTTGAAACTTTATAAAAGGATCCGACGTTTCTTATCGAGATTGGTAGCAAAATGTCCTCTTTACCATCTTTATTCATTTTATAAAATACGTAGCACAATGTATCCGCCAATATCTCAATCTGCATACGTATTTTTACTTTAAAAAAGACAAGGATGCGATAACACTTATATACGTATCCGACCATTTACAACCCAAATATAATTGTAGAAAACTTGATCTTAGGAAGTGAAAGTATACATTTTAATTTACATGTATTTGAGGTTTCGTCTTAATCCGATAATTCTAGCACATTCATCTCAATTAATCAAGATCGGTTATTTCTAAAACAATGCCACATGTCGATCGATCCTATTGATTAAGATGAACGGATCAGAGATGTCGGACTAAGAGACCTTTGATATACACATGGTTAGAAAATAAGGTAATGAAAAGAAAAAGAGTGCACAACATCAACATGAGCTTTTGATATTTTTATTACGAAAAGAACTCTTGTGAATTCTTCTTAAAGAACACGCATCACATTGTGTTCTAAAGTTTTTAGGTGGTAATCCCTTACCTACTTCTTTCTTAACTATAACTAGTTTATTTAAGTATTTATGATGACAATGTATCTTTCAGTTCTAAAAATTAAGAGCGTTCATCATTATCAATTACCAATCATGTAAATTATACTTGTCTATTTCTAGCTGCAAATGAATTTTTATATAAATAGCGGGGTTACATAGAAATAGGAGACAAGCGGGCAACAAGTTGCGCCGCTAGTCCTTTTTGAATTGCAAAACCAATCCTTCTGGACACCTACATCCATAAATCTAGGAACCATCACATTACTACTCACGACTTTTTGGATCCTCTTCATAAGCTCAACAGCTTCTGGTGCTAAGAAATCAAAAGTATCAAAAGCAAAAGGGATGAAGGTATGATGATTCTCAGTGCATACTTTCTCATGCTTCATCACTTTTTCTGAAGCAGCGTTAAGGGCAGCTTGCCCTGCTGTGAAGGTCCCACTCTTCAACCCCACCAGTGGAGAAACTCTGGTCAAGTCTACACAAGCATGTTTCCCTCCGACCCATCCAAAAATCAAAATATCAGCGGGTATAAGCGTGGATCTTCCCTCCTGCGGATCAGTTAAAAAGTTTACAGGTGTCTCTTTCTTAGCAGCAACACCTGCACGTCTAAGTACATCAAATAAAACATCCCTAACAAGATCACGTTTGTACTTAAAAATCGGAAGTTCCCTACAATGAATTGCATGATCGTCAAAATTGTCCAAGCATGTCTTACGACAGACTGGACATACCTCATAAATATTTGTTTGTTTTTTTCCATATTAGCATAGTTTCATTTGAGGTATTATCAAACATTTTAAAAGGTAAGAAAAGAACACAAAATTAAGACCTTTAGCCTCAATCCTTTCTCATTGCCATAGCTTTTAGTTCCTAAAAATTAGTCTAAAATATTTTTTCCTTTAATGAATTTGGTTAATACGGTGAGTGGACATCATTCGATCACCGCAACCAAATTGGCATAAGGCAATGAAAATTTTGAATATTCGTAGACATATCTTCCAATGTTAAAAATATAACAACAATCATTATTCGTTGTCAAATTATATTTTATCTTGTAATTAACAACGGATATAATATTCATCATTAAAGGTTCATCATGTAACAAGGATATATCTGTTGACATATTTGTTAAATTTTTCATTAATCGTGCTAGCTTGAACAACGATTGGAAGAAATGGAAATGGATACATGTTGCTATATGATTCGTTGTTAGAAATATAGAAACGAATGCAATAATCATTGCAAATTTAAAGAATCAAGCGACGAGTAATATTTCTTATTATACATTTAGTTACTGAAGATATTTCAATAAATGCTAAATTCTTTATGGACTTAGTTCAATTTTATTGTAGTGCATTAAGTATTTGAGTGGCCGGACGGAATTATACAAAATCAATTCTAGAAGACTGGATTGTTGCGGATTGAATCAAATTCACATCCAATCGAAATCATATGTAATTAAGTTGCTGCCGCAGATATTAGTCGATATTATATGAGAAATTATCGAGAAAGATGATAATAAAATAACTCTACTAGTGATCCTATCTGACGTGGAGAAGCAGATTTGTAAATGGATTGCCGTGGTGGGCTTCTTTACGAAGGAAAAAATACAAAGGGAAAAAGTTTTATATAATAAAATAAACCTGCGCATCCGGGGAATCGAACCCCGGTCAGTACCGTAGGAGGGTACTATGATACCACTACACCAGATGCGCTAGCTGTTAAGCCTTCTTTATAAACACTAGCAATTCAGGCCAATAGAAATCTCAGGAGTACTAGTTTCCGACACCCCGCAGTGGAAGCTGAGATGTAAAATCCTTCAGTGGGAAGATCACCGAGGTAAAGCCGGCATATATAAATCTCAGCATTTGGGAAATACCTAACGAATCCGTGTCATCTACCACCAACTCCGATTTCTTAATTAGACGCCTCACGGGTTTATATATGTACGTATCGTTCAAAATGACGGGCTTCGAATTATATGTTTGGTTTGCAGGGTTTTGGGATATCAGAAATTTATGGATTTGGACAGATCTTTACTGGACCTCGTGCTGGTTCCCATGAGCATCCTGCTCTGTGTGGGTTACCACATCTATCTGTGGCTTAGCCTCCGGTCCAACCCCGATGGCGCTGTCGCCAAGATCAAGCTGAGCTCCACCGGAAGGAGCGCGTGGATGCGGAAAGTCTCAAAGGTATATCCATCTAATCATCGTCACCATGAAATCTGATAGTAGTTGAACCCACTTAAGTGATCATCCGGTATTTGAACGATATAAGGATGCTACGATCGCTTTATTGCATTTTGTTAAAGCGAGGACGATGACTTGTACGTACAAATTAACTACAGGAGAAGGAGAAAGGAGGTCCGATGTTAGGCGTCCAGAGCGTGAGGAACGCCTTGATGACCGCCATCCTCTCCGCCACCATCTCCATCTCCATCACCACCGCCGCTGCCGCCTTGTCTAGCAACGCGTTCAATGCTGGCAACGTCCTCCGTCACCTCTTCTTCGGCTTCCAGAGCGGCCCCGCGCTGCCGCTGAAGTACGCGAGCGTGACACTGGTGTCCCTGAGCAGCTTCGCGTGCAGTTCCATGGCTGTAAGCTGCCTCGTGGATGCGTGTTTCTTGCTGAGCTCGCGAGAAGCATTTGACGGAAGCGCGAAACCTGCGATGGAGAAGGGGTGTCTTCTCGCGACGGTGGGGAATCGCCTGCTATACATGGCCATCGTGGTGGTGATGTGGCTGCTGGGTCCGGTGGCGCTGGCTGTGGCGTCGGTGGCTATGGTGGGGATGCTGCACAGTCTTGACTTCATTGATGAGAGGAGGATGAGGTTGGCCATGTTGCTAAGTGGCGGGTAATCACGCTTAATTAGAGTGTGATCTCTCTAATAGTATGAATGGCCATATTTAAGAGATGTATAATATAATAGTTAAAATTTGGAATTTAGAGGGAAACGCGATTCTCTCAATTATCTCCCCAGTTAAAAACGCAAATGGCTGATGATTTGGATTGTGGACATGAATATTACCATATTCTTGTTTGATTTTATCATACTATTTAAGACGTGAAAACTGCATTATTATGGCTGCTCCGACAATATTTGGATTACAAAATCTGTGTGATTCAGGAGATCGATTCCAGATCTGAGATAGTAGATCGTTTCATTGATGTTCCTCCTCCCAAATCCGATCTTCATCGGTGCTTGGAAATCCTTAGACGGCTGTTGTGATGACGGCCAACGTAGATGGAATAAGAGTCTTCGTGGGAGGTGGAAGCGTCAAATTGTTAGGAATATGCATAGCCGCATAGGAAATATTTTGGACTGGAATCAAACATGCGCGCTTCAACAGCAAAGCCAAGCCGCAGATCTGAAGATTGAATGCTGCACCGCTAGAAGCTCTCCTGCATTAATGGAAGAACTTGAGGTTACGTGAAACCCTTGAAGAAAATGCTCTTTGCTTCATCTGATATTTACCTGGTTATCTCCAACACCTAAGAGGAATGAAGACATCTAAACCTGCAAAGTATTATTGAAGAACGGGTTTAGATTTGATGCAAATGATGCTCAAATGTCGTTTATATATGCGAGGTAGTGAGGGGTTTCGAAGAGCTATGTTCCAGCTCTAATGCATCCGGAATGAGTCGACTTGGTTAGGACATAGAAGCAGGACGAGGTTGACAAAGTAGCACTACATGGAATAGCGGGAATGGCGAACACGGCTTTGGGTGCATTGAGCGAGCACGTGTCCTCGCCCACGTCCAGGCGATCATCGTCCACTTGAATTTCAGCTCACACCATCGTCGAGTGGTGCAGGGCAGAATCGCGGGTGAGGTCGGGTGCTTTCTTCGTCATTCTTCAAGAGGGAACATTGCTTCCAATCATGGCCGTTCCTTACATTTCGTGGGCCCTAGGCAAAAGTAAAACATAGGTCCTTATAAAAAAAGTATAATATAATTTTATAAAACTAGTAAACTTTTTTTATAAAAAGTTCTTAAAATTTTACAAAGACATATGGATATTTTGTCGTCTACAAACAATAGGACATGAACTACAAATCAAATCCTTGGTCAAAGCTATAGTAGAAAGGACTGAGATCCGTGAGATCCGTTCTGAATTGGAGGGAAAAAGGTTTTCTATCGTGTTGGATGATTGCTGGAGTGGAAAATCGAAATGATGGAAGGAATTATGGGATCCTCGCTACATATGAGAGTGATGGAAGCAAGGTCATCATCACATCTGGAGAGGATGTTAGAAGAGAACTTACACCTTCCTTCGTAAAACCATATCCATTCAGTATTCTTTCTGATAAGGACTTGCAGATCTTTCAGTCGTACGCCTTTCCATATGGAGGGCCTTCTACAGGAAGTGGTTGTCATAGTACCAACAGATTGCAAGGAATTAACGAAGAGATTATAAAAAGAAAATCAAAGGGCTTCCCTTAGCAACAATGGTGCTTGGATCCACCTTGTATAATGAAAATCATGAGAGTGCATGGAATGACGTGCTTACAAGATTTCTAAGATGATTGCAATATCATGCCGGCACTTATGTGAGCTATCGACACCTTCCCTCGCATCTGAAACAATAGTTTGCATATTTATTGTTGTTTCCCAAGGACTACCAATTTAAGAAAGAATATGTGGTTTGGATGTGGATGACACATGGTTATGTCCATGCTGAGGGCAACCTTGGGGACAACAGTAAAGCAAATGAGAAAATAACTTGAAAGTGATCGTACGACTGATGCCCATGCCTCGGCAACCTGATGAGGGCCATGAGTTTGCACAGCAATGCAAGTCTGAAATATCAAAGACAGAAGGCTCACATACAACCTATGATTCGTGAGAGAGAGAGAGTGGGGTTTGCCGGTTTTGGAATCCGATTGCCGAATGACAATTACAATGGTAGGATGGATTTGAGACTCTGAGCTTGACTTGATCCATTTGAAATTTGAGGTTTGATGATTCGTGAGAGATAGAGAGAGGATTTGATGATATAACTTGAGAATGATCGGAATAGAAAATGTAGTTATGGTTAAAATAATATGGAAGAGGAACCATCATTTCATTATTGGGAATTTAAGAGTGGGAAAATGAGTAAGTTATGGACCTTAAAATGGGTCCCTAAATTTGATGGGCCCTAGGCCCATGCACCTCAAAACCACACTCAGGGTCGGCCCTGCTTCCAATCTCGCGTCTTCAATGGGAAGAGTATTATCTGCTGTACCATGGGCTGCAGCAGACTCTGTTGCAAGTTCGAGAGCCGCTCGATCTTGATCGAGCGGTTTCCACGAATTCGCATAATCTGAGCCCACAAAAAGTGTGAATTCGTGAAAATCGCTCGATCAAGATCGAGTGGCTCCTGGACGTGCCGTTCAGTCTGCTGCAACCCATGGCACAACATACGATCCACTTCCCCTCCAATGACCTTCATCTGAAGAGCATATGCTCGCCCCTTACTCTTGGTATTTTGAGTCTTCCTCTTTCTTTTTCAATTTTGTTGCATTATCTACGTGTATATATAGGATGTAACACCCATACCCCCAAACATAGGTGATGAATACCCATTCATCACTCTTTATTCTTCTATTTTAGCTACAAAAACCCTTTGCAAATACATGTAGATATGTGTAAATACAAATAATTACCAAAAGCATGCATTGTGTAAAAACCTATAATTAGCATGTTTTTGTGCACAAAATAAAAGAATAAAGAGCAAAAAGAAAAAGAGGGAAATATTTAGAATAAATATTGAGCAACCTAACCCAAGGGAGGGCTCAGCATGGGCCTGACCGCATAAAAGCCAAGTAGAGGGAGATAGGGGCTCACATGTGTATATACTTCTGTAAATAAAACTTTATATTTTCCTCACCCAAAAATATGTTGTGAATATTGTGTGTATATTTAGAAACTATTAAAAACAAAATAAAAAGATAAAAAAATCAAAAAGTCAAAAATACCCTTCCTCCACCATGTGTAATTATTTAACCTTGTAAATAAATTCAATTATTTTCTAAACTTTTTGTAAATATTCTATGTTACATTTTGTAAATAAAATAAATAACAAGAAATAAAACAAAAATCAAATAAAAATTACAAAAATTGAAAATACAAAAATACATTGTATAAATACCATGTAGATAAATGTATTCCATTCTTTATTTCACCCTTGTTTATAAGTGATAAAAATAAAATAAAAATATTCTTTTATTCCTCATTTCATGTTGTAAATAAATAAAATACAAAATGAGCATAAAAACACCTAAAAATAACAAATAAAAAATCAAAAATAAAAATCCATATAGTGTACATATACCTATATATAGAGCTACCCTATTTTTATTTCCAAAAATTAATTAAAAATCACCAAAAAATAGAAAAAAATAAAAGAAAAATATTTCATGTTTTGAGTTTTATTTAATTCGACCTATTTCTGCCTTAAAATAAATAAACAAAATTCGCATACACGTGGCCGCTCCTGATTGGTCCACGGGGGACTGTTGACCCCGGTCAACTCCCCCGCGGACTCCTTCCTATTCTGGACGTCGCGCGCCGCGCCTCCTTCGCCGATTTTTCCACGCGCATCCAGGCTGTCTCCCACGCATCCCCCGCGCCCGGATTCTTCGCCGTTCATCCCTCTCCCTCGCCCGATCCTCCGCCATCAAATCCACGCTTTCCATCGCCGTCCACCCTCAACCCTAGACGCCCCTGTCACTCTATATATTCTTCCCTCCGCCGCCTCCGCGCCGCATCTTTGGCCCATCTCCTTCTTCCCCGTGACCTCCATCGGCACCGCGAGAGTGACAGCAAGCTTTGCCTTTGTTGCAGTGAGGCGAGGAGGCGATACCATCGATCCGGCGTAACTTCGTCGTCCTTGCTCCGCCGCCGGCGTTGAGCATCGAGCTTCAGGCCTTGACGCCCTTCGAAGCTACGACCAGGAGCAAGACCAGCTCCACCACAGTCTCCAGCATCCATCAGGTAGCCGATTAGACCTTCTATTTAGCGTAATTTTCGATTTCGCCCAAATCTTATCTCCGCCGCATTTCTTCGATTCCGGCCACTCCGATCACCCATCTTCCAATCCGACCCGACCATCACCTTCACCGTGTCCCCACGCACCTTCTACGCCCGCTCATTCAACCCAGATCGCACAGGATCTGGGATTCGAGTTCCATCGCCTCCGCCTCGCCGGAGCTCGTTCGCCACGCCGCATAGACCACCTTCACCCCGCCTTCTTGGGTCGAGGCACTTTGCCCTCGACCCGCGAAGCTTCTGAACTCTTTTGCAGGTCAAGAGGAGGCCGTCTGAGGCTTTCCAACTTCAGCCAGGAGCTTCGAGCCGATAGGCCTCGCCGGAGCCCCTCCAGGGCTCGGTTGGGCCCTTGGCCACCACCAGCAGCTGCGGGACAGTGCAGCGGAGCTTCTCCGACCAAAAGCAGCAGCTGAGGAGGATCGGAGTCCACGCACGAGGCCGGCGAAGTTCGCCGGCCATCAGTTCTTCGAGGACCCTCCAGAGCCGTCCGATGAAGACCTCGCTCCAGTTCTCATCCTAGCCGTCGATCTGTAGAGGAGCAGCAGCCGTTGATCCATCTGAGGATCTCATCTGGACCGTTGCAGCCGAGGAGAGAGGGACCCGAGCTCAGCACCGCTTGATCATCCACGTGGCCTCTCTCAGACCGTCGATCGAGTCGAAGAGGAGAAGAGAAGAGTAGCGCCGCCATCCCAGCCGTCAGATCACCCACGTGGCGCACATCCGACCGTCGGCTAATAAAGGGGTAAATATCATAGGGCCCCCTCGTAGTTTGTTAATTTCATTTTAGTCCTGTAACTTTTAATTCAAGTTGTTTATTCTCTGGGATATTTGCACTAAGGACCTCGGACTGAATTTTATTTGCATTTATACCCCTGCCAGTAGAGACCCACGTGCTTCGTCACGTGTTTTGTTGGGTCATTTGCATGAGACCCCTTGTAGTTCTGGATGTTATCTATTGAATGAATCTTTTTGTGAAATTGCATTTATGCCCCTGTGAGCATTTTATTTGCACATGTGCGAATTATTTTGGGTAAATTGCATATAAGCCCCTGGACTTTTGATACGAGTTATCAATAGGTCCTTGGAACTTATTTTTATTACATTTAGGTCCCTGTGTGCCCCAGACACGTGCTTGGCACGTGACTTCTTGGGTAATTTGCACCAGGACCCCAGAACTTTTGGGTATTTGCACTTAGGTCCCTGTGCACAGTGCCCCACCTTTATTTTTGAATAAAATATCAAACGACCTCCAAATCCAATGAAATTTTGACACATGGCTCCTGCCATGGTGTAGGAATTTCTATGATTTTTGGGGACATTTTGGATTTCATTTATTATTTTTAAAAATTCAAAAACCCCTATTTTTGCTACTGTTTGACTTTAAAAATACCAAAAAAATATAAAATCACCTTTAAAAATTCTAAAAAAATTAGATAATGTTTCTTGCTTGCTGATTGATTTTCTAGCCAATTTTGGCTACTTTTCATCACTTAAAAACCCTAAAAATTGAAAAACCCCTAAAAACTCATAAAAATTGTAATAAATAAATTAAAAATCCAAAAACAATAATTAGGGTGCCTAAATTTTCCTTATTCTTTTTAGATTATAGGAAAATTACCTCCAGGGTTGCTTGAAACTCTTAAATATTTTATTTTTGAGTTTCTAACCTTGCTGGACAGTACCCCTTCTTTGTTGCATTGTTTGATTTTTAATAAATAATTTACCCATTAGAAAAATTCCAAAAATTCACCAAAAACAGTAAAAAATTTGAAAAACCTAAAAACCAATTTTCTGGAATTTTTGCATCATTTCTTGTGTGTTTTATAAATTGTTGAAGTTGCCTTGCATTCACATTCTCTCATTTTCTCATCTTTTAAAAAATCTAAAAAAATATAAAAACAAATAAAAACCATAAAAAAGACTTTCTTGGATTTCTGACTACATCGTAGGCCGCAAGGCCAATCTGTGCTCCTTGTGTTCGACCCTGGGAGCTATACCAGGTTAATCCTATAGCTAGATCGCTCCATTGTGTGCTTGCTTGTTTATATCTTATTTGAGTGATTGATATTTTCTTGATTGACGCATTCGAGAGATTGAGGTCGCAACGACCATTGTTATTTATCTCCCTTGATCTCTCGTGAATTTTCGTGTCGTCAGAATGGCGCCGTTGCCGGGGAGCACGGCTTTGTAGTCAGTTTTCATTCTACTATTTTTGTCTCTCTATATTATCACTGTTTTCTGACACTCTCTATTTCTATTTTTGTGCGAGGTACCGCGTGGAGAACTTGGAGTACATTTTTTTTGAGGACCCGCACGGGAAGAAGAGCAGGAAGAGAGAGAGAGGAGAGGAAATTTTCTGTTTAGAGAGAGAGAGAGAGAGAGATACTTGTTGTAATAACTTGGACTCTGAACTTTGAACACTTGTAACTTAGCGGGTCTGTTTCGCTGAGCACCGGTGTGCTCGGGGGATCCATTCGGATTTTCGCGGCTTTTATCGTGGTTTTCATAGCTAGCTGCCTTTTCCGGTGTTTACGCGGTTTTTCTCGAGCCCCTAGACATAGGAATTTTGGTTGATTGTGACGTAGATTTTAAAGCCCAACACTTAATAGAATATCTGTTCCCATAGAACGTAATTGGACCTTAATAAAATTCACTGAAAAAGTTAGTTTAATTGGATTTGAGACCACGTGCCGTGAGGAGTCACATACAGCGCTGGCAGGACCCGTTGTGGCGGGCACCGAGTGACTCCCAAGATCGGACTCCGGACTCGATTCGGTTAGCTAACTATTGTTCTTCACGATCAATAGAAATTGCTCAGCTAGGACTCGGTTTTTCTCGTTGCACCATTTAGGTAGTTTAATTCTGTCTTTAAATTCTGCGCGGATCACTTGCATGTAGAGTGCTGGAGACAAGGTACGCATTTCTTTCTCTGCATGCATCATTGATTTCTTCGCGCATCGGCTTTTTCGTCTTCTCCCTCTGTTTTTGACTTAATCATCAGGAGAATCGGAAAAACCGTTAGGCCGCTTGTATTTATTTTGAAAAAAAAAATTAAAAAGAAAAACAATAAAAATTGGGACTGGATAACACTATTGACCCTAAAAGACACTCACATTAAAAATTTGTCTTGGGGAGAGCAACCCCCTCATTGTTTGGTTTGATTGTGCGAGAGAGTGACCCGAACACTAGGTAGAGCCCTCCGGTGCTCATCTCGACTGATTACCGACTCTTCTGTGCGGGACAGTCGGTTGAGAGAGTATCGGGTATCCCAGCAGGTCACGTAATCGCTCTGATATCTTGTGTGTTCACCAAATAAAACTGACAAGATAAATTGACCGATCTTTCACGGTCTTCAGATTGTGTTGCGTTGGTGAACCGGGGGTTTGCTTTGTTATCATATTTTCTCCAGATCCCATCCGCCCAACTCGCCAAGATCAAGATGATGGGTAGACGATCTCTTAGGCAGCCTCTGGCTGCACCGCTTTCAGGCGCGTCTACTCCATCATCTAGGTTGGCCCGTGAGAGTCGAGACCAGCTCTCCGGGCCCGAGTTCGATTCCACCCTGTTCCCCCTCGATCCCCTTTCTTCTGCTACTGAGAGACATGAGCCCGAGGAAAGACGAATTCATTTGACTGAACCTGAGTTGGGCTCATCTGATTTTGCAGACATCCCTATGGCTGGAGCCGGCAGTTCAGACGATCGCCAGCCCGAACATTTTGTCTTAGACCAGGGGGCGATTAACTCCACCCTGATCGCGTCATTAGAGACAGTTCAGCAACAGTTACGCGATCAGGGGGCATTCATGATAGAGATGAGGAGGGAGTTGGAGAGACTCCGAAGAGAGCGAGAAGAGCCAAGCGAGCCAGAGGACATTCCTGACGCTGATGCAGAGGCAGCAGCCGCAGCAGCAGCTGCCGCAGCAGAGGCAGCCGCCGCAGCAGCAAGACCGATGCGGGAGCTTCACAACCCCGGATCTACACTGATGCACCAATGGGTGGTGATACCTGCTATCGTGGGGGATTTCAAGTTCCCTCCGAACACCCTGCAGATGCTTCCTCATTTTCACGGACTCGCCACTGAGGAACCCCACCTCCATCTCCAGGAGTTTCTGATGATCTGTAGCACTGTCCACGACCGTCGTGTGGACCAAGATACGATTCGGATGATGGCCTTCCCTTTTTCACTGGCAGATAGAGCAGCCGCCTGGCTGAAACATCTAGGGAAGTTTGTCTACACCTGGGAGCAACTCCGCACCGAGTACTTGAACAAGTACTATCCACTCGGGCGGACGAATGCAGCAAGGGCCCTGATCAACAACTTCTCCATGCTCCCTAACGAGCAATTTCACGAGGCATGGGAGAGGTTCAGAGAGCTCCTGGATAGATGCCCACACCACGACATTTCGAAGCCGAACCTAGTTCAGAGCTTCTTTAGTGGGATGACGCCAGAGCTTCAGGGTCTGGTGAATGCTTCTTGCGGCGGGTCCTACTTTGCCAAGGACCACAACCAAGTCTGGGCCATCTACGAAGAGATGGCAGAAAATTACATGGTGATGTCCCAGACTCGGTTGTATACACAGAGAGCTCAGCAGCCGCCAGGACCCGTGCAGTATCAGCGGATAGCACGGGTTGATGCAGGTCCATCTAGTTCGTCCACAGTTGCAGCCGCACAGGCAGAGTCGGCCGCTGCGGACATGGGGATTATCAGTGAGAAGTTGGACCGCATGGAAATCATAGAGAAGAAGCAGTGCCAGGGCATAACTCAGATGGAGGAAATGGCACAAACTCTGAGCGACATGAAGACCCAGCTCTTGTGTCTTCAGGAGGCACAGACGGCTCCTCAGCCCCGTCTTCTGTCGCGAGGCGATTCCGGTGGCAGCCGCAGCTCGTCCCAGCGCTCCAGCTCCTTGCAGCAGCCTAGACAAGTTCACCTTGTACAGGCGGAGCCGTACCAGCAGCAGCAGCCCTCTTACCAGTCACCACCATCTCCAGACTTGCAGATGGTGGTATATCAGCCGGATCAGCCTCTGGATGTACTCCCACCAGCCCCTTACGATGCGGAACCGTTGATGGATGTCAACGGGATTTGGTATGACCGGCCTCAGCCTGGAATCCGACGAGACCATCCCGGATTCAGGTGGGGGAATGGGGGCAACCAGCCCCAGCAGCCAGCCGGTCAGGGAGGGCAGTACTCCCAGCAGAGAGATCACCAGCCGCCCCCAGCATACCAGCTACACCAGCCATCATCCTTCGTATCTCGTCCCTATCAGCAGCAGGGACAGAATTGGAGACGTGAGCAGCAGGCTCACCAGCAGCAGCATCCATCCTCTTACCCCTCTCAGCCACAGCAGCACCAGGTCCAGCAGCCTCATTACCAGAGAGGCAACCCGTCGGGCTCCCATGAGAGCCCCGCCATGGATGATCTAGCCCGTCTCTTCACAGAGCAACAGGCTACATTTAGACGGGAGATGGACGAGTTCCGCCAGGAGATGCGGGACTTGATGAGAGGGAAAGCCGCCATCCCTGCACAGATCGAGCCTAATCCGAATAATTTGAAGAGGAAATCTGAGCAGGTAGTTCACACTGATCCTACCACTTCTAGTGACTCATTTGATGTTATCTCGTCGGATATATTTGATGCTGATTTTGTCACACTTAGGAGCGGTAGAAGACCAGCAGGAGGCGCCTCATCTGAGCGACAACATGAGGATCCATCTAGAGCGCCAGATGAGGAAGAGGAGAGCGGTACTGAAGCCGCACATCATGATGACGGTGGTACTGATGCCACCCGAGATGCTGATTCCACCGGCGGTACTGAGGCCGCCATTTCACCAGATCGAGGAGGTGGTACTGACGCCACCAGCAGAGCCGAGCCAGCCCGCGGTACTGAGGCCGCAAGACGTCTAGTTGTGGAGCCAACTAGAGGTGGTACTGATGCCACCAACATTTATTCTGGTAGAAATGTTGTCTTTCCTCGCATGAATGTATCTCGGAACTCTGATTTGAATAAAGGAAAAGGTTTAGTTTCTTCTGATCCCACTGTGATGAATGATGTTTGTGAGGATCCAGTCATCGAATCATCTAGGCCTATTCCTAGTCCTTCATCTGAGAAGGACCCTGTGATCCCCTTTCCTAGAGCCCTTGAGTTGGGGAAGGGGAAGAAAAAAGAAAAAGACCCAAAAAAGAGAGAGCAGGAGGAGTTCAGCCAGGGCATGATAGACCGATTTCACATCCAGCTGACCCTCAATGAGGCTTTGCAGCACATTCCTCTTCTTCAGCGATCCCTAAGAGATAGGACCACAGTCAGAAGGAAGAAGAGGAGCAAGACCGCAGAAATTCATGTGCTAACAAAAGCCACGTGTTACGCGATCCAGAACCATCTGCCGACTAAGAGGCCAGATTTAGGGGCCCCGTATGTCAGATGTCAGATTAGTGAGCAGAGATTCGACCGTACTCTATTAGATAGCGGATCGTCGATCAACCTTCTTCCGGCAGCCCTTCTCGACCACTTAGAGTTGGGCACTCTTAGACAGAGCAGGACATACCTTCAGTTTGCTGATCGGTCTGTCAAGAGGCCAAAGGGGTTGTTGCGAGACGTTGTCGTCACGATTCAGGGTTTGCAATTCCCCGTGGACTTCGTAGTGCTGGACATGGAGACCCCTGACTCGTTGACCGATTCCCCCATCATCCTCGGTCGCCCGTTCTTGGCCACAGCCAAGGCAGTGACTGACCATGACAGCGGGAAGGTGTACTTTCGCGTCCAGGGCGAGAGTATACAAATAGAGACGGTTAAGGACCACAGAGCCAGATCCAGATCCCGCTCACATGGCAGTGCAGATTCAGAGCAGCTGACAGACACAGAGCCCGACATCCACCAGGACTGTGATTTTGTGATCACAGATGATGAGGCAGCTTGGGCAGACCTGGAGTCACAGACTACCCTCTCACTTTCAGACACAGCTGATGCAGAGATGATAGCAGAGGAGAGTCTGGAGAGCACAGACCTGGTACAGGATACTATTGAGTCAGCAGAGTCGGACCTTGATCGCGACACAATTTCCAGTGATGGTGGTGCTGATGCCACCTTGTTTTCCGGTGGTACTGATGCCACCGAGTCTGATATAGATCCCTCGGATTCAGAATCTGATTGGGCAGATTGTGATGATCAGATGCCAGATCTGGATCCACCTGAGCCTACAGATGAGGAGGAGGTAGAGGCAGAGCAGAACAGAGACAATGTAGAGGACCCGCCTTCTCCAGATCCAATTTGTGAGAGTTCATTATCATTTTCCCAGGCAAATTTGGCAGAATTATCCGCATACACACATCTTCTTCAGAAGCCAGATTTGCCAGCACCCAGCTGTCCAGAGCTAAAGCCGCTCCCTACTTCGCTGAAGTATCGATTCCTTGCGGGAGAGTCTGAGATGTACCCAGTCATCATCTCTGCAGATCTGACTGGAGAACAAGAATCCCGTCTGATGGAGGTTCTTGAAAAGAACCGCAAGGCAATTGGATGGAGCGTAGCAGATCTCCATGGGATTAGTCCTTCATTATGCTCCCACCATATCTATCTCGAGGAAGGGGCGAAGCCGTCGCGTGAGTTCCAGCGGCGACTGAACCCTAACCTAAGAGAAGTTGTTATGAAGGAAATATCAAAATGGTGGAGTGCAGATTTTATTTATCCCATTTCCGACTCCAAGTGGGTCAGCCCCTTGCATGTGGTGCCCAAGAAGACAGGCATCACTACTGTGATCAGTGAGTCGGGAGAGGAGATTGCTACACGAGTACCCACCTCTTGGCGGGTCTGTGTTGACTACAGGAAACTCAACCAGGCCACCAAGAAGGACCATTTCCCCCTGCCTTTTATTGACCAGATCATAGAGAGACTGGCAGGGAAGAGCCATTACTGCTTCCTGGATGGGTACTCGGGCTACAACCAGGTGGCCATCGCTCCTGAGGATCAGGAGAAGACCACCTTTACCTGTCCCTTCGGTACTTACGCTTTTCGACGCATGCCATTCGGGCTATGTAACGCCCCTGCGACTTTTCAGAGATGCATGCTGTCGATATTTTCGGACATGGTAGGGGAGTGTTTGGAGGTCTTCATGGACGACTTCTCGGTTTACGGCGACGGATTCGATTCCTGTCTTGACTGCCTAGACCGAGTGCTCCAGCGATGTATTGATACCCGCTTGGTTCTATCTTGGGAGAAGAGTCACTTCATGGTGACTCAAGGGACGGTGCTTGGCCACATCATCTCCAACAGAGGCATGGAGGTTGATCCGGCCAAGGTCGATGTCATTAGGAAACTCACACCGCCGTCCAATCTGAAGCAGTTACGGTCATTTCTGGGGCACGTTGGTTTTTATAGGAGATTTATTCATGATTTCAGCAAGATTGCCCGACCGTTGACTGACCTCTTGACGAAAGACACCGAGTTCCTTGTCGATGACAAGTGTCTTTTGTCCTTTGAGACTCTCCAGCAGTGTGTTATTGAGGCTCCTGTCCTTCAGCCGCCTGATTGGTCTCTCCCATTCGAGATCATGACGGACGCCTCTGATTTTGCCGTAGGGGCAGTGCTAGGACAGAGGAGGGATGGAGTACCATTTGCGATACACTATGCTAGCCGCACATTGGATTCCGCCCAGCGGAATTATACAGTCACAGAGAAGGAGATGCTAGCAGTAGTGTTTGCCCTAGATAAATTCAGATCATATATCATTGGATCCCGAGTGACCTTGTATACTGACCACACCGCCATCAGGTACCTCATGTCAAAGAAGGATGCCAAGGCCAGACTTACTAGATGGATCCTTCTACTCCAGGAGTTCGACATTGAGATCAAGGATAAGCCTGGAGTCAAGAATGTGGTGGCGGATCATCTTTCCCGATTAGAGCAGCCTGAGGAGAAAGAGCAGATTGATCCCATTTGCGATACCTTCCCAGATGAGGCGATCCTTGCTATCGCCTCACTCCCGTGGTATGCCGATATTGTGAACTTTCTCGTTGCTGGGAAGGTCCCACAAGATTGGCCCAAGCAGAAGATTGAGACCTTCCTTGCGAAGGCCAAGTCTTACCACTGGGAGGATCCCATCCTTTACCACGAAGGAGGGGATAGCATCTGGCGTCGGTGTATTCCTCAGGAGGAGCACCATAGCGTCCTCACTTACTGCCACAAGCTTGAGGCAGGAGGACATCATTCTGGGAGGAGAACGGCACAGAAAGTGCTCCAATCCGGCTTGTGGTGGCCTACACTCTTCAAGGACTCTGATGAGTTCGTGAAGAGGTGTACTGACTGTCAGAGGATGGGCACTTGTGGACAGCGTGATATGATGCCGATGCAGCCCATTCACTTCTGTGAGGTTTTTGACGCATGGGGCATCGATTTCATGGGTCCATTCCCTAAGAGTCAGGGATTTGAGTACATTTTGTTGGCCGTAGATTACGTTAGTCGTTGGGTTGAGGCTATCCCCGCCCGAGCCGCAGACGCGAAGACAGTTTGCAGATTTTTGAAGAAGAACATCATCATGCGGTTTGGGGTTCCACGAGTTTTGATTTCTGATGGGGGGTCTCACTTCATCAACGACCAGGTGAAGGCACTTGTTAGAGAGTTCAGTATAGACCATCGTGTTGCTACACCATACCATCCACAGACGAATGGTCTAGCTGAGGTGTCGAATAGGGAGATCAAGAATATTTTGCAGAAAGTCGTCCGCCCTGACCGAAAGAATTGGTCACAGCTTTTGGACTCGGTCTTGTGGGCATATCGGACGTCTTTCAAGACTCCATTGGGCACATCTCCCTTTCGACTTGTGTATGGCAAGCCCTGTCACCTACCAGTTGAGCTAAGGCACAAGTCACTCTGGGCAGTTACAGACATATTGATGGATCCAAATGGTATAGGAGACCAGAGGAGGGCAGAGTTAGCCGCCTTGGAAGAGCTTAGAGATGCAGCTTTCTCAAACAGCCTACATTATAAGGAGAAAGTCAAGGAGTGGCATGATTCTCACATCAGCCACAAACATTTTGAGATTGGACAGAAAGTATGGCTGTTTGATGCGAGGCTTAGATTATTTCCAGGGAAGCTACAGAGCAAATGGAAAGGACCTTACTTGGTCAGAAAGGTACACGATAACGGTAGCATTGATATATCTGAGTTATCTTCTGAGAGTACCTTCCGAGTGAACGGCCAGCGGCTCAAACCATTTCTAGATCATGAGCCGCGGGACGTTATTATTGCTGCTATTCATTTTGCGTGAGATGTGGTCTTTTGACTCACATCTTTTGCATCTCACGCCTGATTTTCACTGTTCCTCCGCCTGTATAGATCCAGTTGTCTATATCATTCTATTCTTTAGTCCCACATCCCATTTCTCATCTTATGATTTTGCTATACTTAGGGTGTACTTTACCCTAAGTATAGGGGGGATGTCGGACCTGCGGGTATTCTTTTCATTCTTTCTGCTCTTGTTTTTTGCTGCCTATACTTAGGGATATTTTACCCTAAGTATAGGGGGGGCAGATTCTGTATATTCTTCACTCGGCTTTCCCTTCATATACAGCTTTCTATACTTAGGATTAGTTAATCCTAAGTATAGGGGGAGACCACCGAGTTCCTCTCATTTTATTCATTTATTCATTCCTGTACTTAACCATTCCTTTTCACTTCCCTTTTACTAAGCACGAGTTATGTCTTCTTCATCGCTCTTGATCACTCTGAGGACATCGTTCGAGCTAAGTATAGGGGGGGTGTGTATATATTTCATATATACTTTAGCCATAACTCGTACTTTGTGTGAGTGTGTTAATAAATAAAATGGCTAAAAATCACAAAAATTAAAAATTTTTTTCATGCACAAAAACATCTCTTATTCTTGCACAGACATAGCTAGTGTATAAAGTATTTTTGTAAAAATGTTTTCAAAAATCTTTTGTGTAAAGCTTGTGTAAATATTTTGTATCAAAATTATGTATATAGTACAAAATTTTTCCAAAATGTTTTGAAAATCAAAAGTTTGCAAAAATCTTGTGTAAATGTTTGTAAATATCTTTTTGCAAAACTTGCACTTCATGCATCATTCATTCATGATTTCAAAACATTTTTCAAAATTTTTGCATGATTGTAAAATATTTGTAAATAGCATCTTGTGTACATATATGTATATAGTTTCTCCTGGATGAGAGTTGACATTTAAAATAAGCCTGGAATTAAATTGAGAAATGGAGCTTGAGCAAGATCTTAATCCACTTAACTTCAAGAGGAACCTTGTAGGACTTAAGGTTAAGGCTTTTCAGGTCCATAAGGACTTAATTCTTTGAGTCCACTAGGCTATGAGCATATGTCATCTTGATGAGCCTAAGTAGAGCACTTAACAACACACGCATGACTCTCAGAGACAATGGCTTAACTTGCACCTGCACTTTACACATGGCTCTCCATGGATGAGGTGGTGAGGAGGCAGTTTCCTTTGGCTTGGGGTAGCATATGAGGGTAGTACTTCTAGGCGGAACCTCTCTTCTTCTTATAGTGAAGGAAGTGCACCTCAACTTGGTCTAGTGATGTTGAAAGCTAAAGACAGAAGCTGTGGGTTGCAATAAAGCTTCAAAAGAGGGATAGTCTACTGTCTCAAGGGGAAATTTCTTATATATGCTGCACCATGTAGATATGTTGTACAGAAGTTGTTGAAAAAAAAAATGCAAAAATGCAAAAAGAACTCCAAAAAAATGGTGGGTCGGATTGAAAATTTAATAACCCCACCGGAGTATCAAGCAAAAGCTTATGGTATCCTTGTTACATCTCATGAAGCTTGCAGCGGGAGACTTAGCTACACTGGCTAGGCTTCCAAAACTCTATACTTCTACCCCCTCCCCTTGAGCCGGTTGCACTTGAACTTAGAAGGGAATACCCCGCTTCTCGAGGAAAGAGTTGCTAGACTGAGGCATTAGAGTTACCAGGTTGAGGGAGGTTGCTTCTTTGTTACTTCTGAGGTGGGGAGCCACATATCACTTACACCGCAAGGAAAAGATTCATGGTCATTAGAGTTTGTGTATGAAGACTTGTTCTGATCTGGTTTATTGAGGAGTCTTGCCCATAGATTGGTGGAACTTGGAGGCTGTTGAGTTTTAAGCTTAAGTCCAAATAAGGTTCCGACACATTAATAATCCAAAGATCTGATCGAGCTCCATATTTCAATTTAATGAAGGAAAATTTATTAAGTCAACCTTGATCCATGTACATCCTCTTTTTCTTTTTCTTTTTCTTTCTTTTTCACTTCTTTTTCAAATAAGTGTTTGCTAAGGGACTAGCAAAGTTAAGCATAGGGGGGTGATGAATACCCATTCATCACTCTTTATTCTTCTATTTTAGCTACAAAAACCCTTTGCAAATACATGTAGATATGTGTAAATACAAATAATTACCAAAAGCATGCATTGTGTAAAAACCTATAATTAGCATGTTTTTGTGCACAAAATAAAAGAATAAAGAGCAAAAAGAAAAAGAGGGAAATATTTAGAATAAATATTGAGCAACCTAACCCAAGGGAGGGCTCAGCATGGGCCTGACCGCATAAAAGCCAAGTAGAGGGAGATAGGGGCTCACATGTGTATATACTTCTGTAAATAAAACTTTATATTTTCCTCACCCAAAAATATGTTGTGAATATTGTGTGTATATTTAGAAACTATTAAAAACAAAATAAAAAGATAAAAAAATCAAAAAGTCAAAAATACCCTTCCTCCACCATGTGTAATTATTTAACCTTGTAAATAAATTCAATTATTTTCTAAACTTTTTGTAAATATTCTATGTTACATTTTGTAAATAAAATAAATAACAAGAAATAAAACAAAAATCAAATAAAAATTACAAAAAATTGAAAATACAAAAATACATTGTATAAATACCATGTAGATAAATGTATTCCATTCTTTATTTCACCCTTGTTTATAAGTGATAAAAATAAAATAAAAATATTCTTTTATTCCTCATTTCATGTTGTAAATAAATAAAATACAAAATGAGCATAAAAACACCTAAAAATAACAAATAAAAAATCAAAAATAAAAATCCATATAGTGTACATATACCTATATATAGAGCTACCCTATTTTTATTTCCAAAAATTAATTAAAAATCACCAAAAAATAGAAAAAAATAAAAGAAAAATATTTCATGTTTTGAGTTTTATTTAATTCGACCTATTTCTGCCTTAAAATAAATAAATAAAATTCGCATACACGTGGCCGCTCCTGATTGGTCCACGGGGGACTGTTGACCCCGGTCAACTCCCCCGCGGACTCCTTCCTATTCTGGACGTCGCGCGCCGCGCCTCCTTCGCCGATTTTTCCACGCGCATCCAGGCTGTCTCCCACGCATCCCCCGCGCCCGGATTCTTCGCCGTTCATCCCTCTCCCTCGCCCGATCCTCCGCCATCAAATCCACGCTTTCCATCGCCGTCCACCCTCAACCCTAGACGCCCCTGTCACTCTATATATTCTTCCCTCCGCCGCCTCCGCGCCGCATCTTTGGCCCATCTCCTTCTTCCCTGTGACCTCCATCGGCACCGCGAGAGTGACAGCAAGCTTT
Organism: Ottelia alismoides; assembly: GCA_037367405.1. Classification (NCBI taxonomy): domain Eukaryota; kingdom Viridiplantae; phylum Streptophyta; class Magnoliopsida; order Alismatales; family Hydrocharitaceae; genus Ottelia; species Ottelia alismoides. The sequence continues at coordinate 72,639 of JAZKJV010009762.1, read as the reverse complement.
GCCTTTGTTGCAGTGAGGCGAGGAGGCGATACCATCGATCCGGCGTAACTTCGCCGTCCTTGCTCCGCCGCCGGCGTTGAGCATCGAGCTTCAGGCCTTGACGCCCTTCGAAGCTACGACCAGGAGCAAGACCAGCTCCACCACAGTCTCCAGCATCCATCAGGTAGCCGATTAGACCTTCTATTTAGCGTAATTTTCGATTTCGCCCAAATCTTATCTCCGCCGCATTTCTTCGATTTCGGCCACTCCGATCACCCATCTTCCAATCCGACCCGACCATCACCTTCACCGTGTCCCCACGCACCTTCTACGCCCGCTCATTCAACCCAGATCGCACAGGATCTGGGATTCGAGTTCCATCGCCTCCGCCTCGCCGGAGCTCGTTCGCCACGCCGCATAGACCACCTTCACCCCGCCTTCTTGGGTCGAGGCACTTTGCCCTCGACCCGCGAAGCTTCTGAACTCTTTTGCAGGTCAAGAGGAGGCCGTCTGAGGCTTTCCAACTTCAGCCAGGAGCTTCGAGCCGATAGGCCTCGCCGGAGCCCCTCCAGGGCTCGGTTGGGCCCTTGGCCACCACCAGCAGCTGCGGGACAGTGCAGCGGAGCTTCTCCGACCAAAAGCAGCAGCTGAGGAGGATCGGAGTCCACGCACGAGGCCGGCGAAGTTCGCCGGCCATCAGTTCTTCGAGGACCCTCCAGAGCCGTCCGATGAAGACCTCGCTCCAGTTCTCATCCTAGCCGTCGATCTGTAGAGGAGCAGCAGCCGTTGATCCATCTGAGGATCTCATCTGGACCGTTGCAGCCGAGGAGAGAGGGACCCGAGCTCAGCACCGCTTGATCATCCACGTGGCCTCTCTCAGACCGTCGATCGAGTCGAAGAGGAGAAGAGAAGAGTAGCGCCGCCATCCCAGCCGTCAGATCACCCACGTGGCGCACATCCGACCGTCGGCTAATAAAGGGGTAAATATCATAGGGCCCCCTCGTAGTTTGTTAATTTCATTTTAGTCCTGTAACTTTTAATTCAAGTTGTTTATTCTCTGGGATATTTGCACTAAGGACCTCGGACTGAATTTTATTTGCATTTATACCCCTGCCAGTAGAGACCCACGTGCTTCGTCACGTGTTTTGTTGGGTCATTTGCATGAGACCCCTTGTAGTTCTGGATGTTATCTATTGAATGAATCTTTTTGTGAAATTGCATTTATGCCCCTGTGAGCATTTTATTTGCACATGTGCGAATTATTTTGGGTAAATTGCATATAAGCCCCTGGACTTTTGATACGAGTTATCAATAGGTCCTTGGAACTTATTTTTATTACATTTAGGTCCCTGTGTGCCCCAGACACGTGCTTGGCACGTGACTTCTTGGGTAATTTGCACCAGGACCCCAGAACTTTTGGGTATTTGCACTTAGGTCCCTGTGCACAATGCCCCACCTTTATTTTTGAATAAAATATCAAACGACCTCCAAATCCAATGAAATTTTGACACATGGCTCCTGCCATGGTGTAGGAATTTCTATGATTTTTGGGGACATTTTGGATTTCATTTATTATTTTTAAAAATTCAAAAACCCCTATTTTTGCTACTGTTTGACTTTAAAAATACCAAAAAAATATAAAATCACCTTTAAAAATTCTAAAAAAATTAGATAATGTTTCTTGCTTGCTGATTGATTTTCTAGCCAATTTTGGCTACTTTTCATCACTTAAAAACCCTAAAAATTGAAAAACCCCTAAAAACTCATAAAAATTGTAATAAATAAATTAAAAATCCAAAAACAATAATTAGGGTGCCTAAATTTTCCTTATTCTTTTTAGATTATAGGAAAATTACCTCCAGGGTTGCTTGAAACTCTTAAATATTTTATTTTTGAGTTTCTAACCTTGCTGGACAGTACCCCTTCTTTGTTGCATTGTTTGATTTTTAATAAATAATTTACCCATTAGAAAAATTCCAAAAATTCACCAAAAACAGTAAAAAATTTGAAAAACCTAAAAACCAATTTTCTGGAATTTTTGCATCATTTCTTGTGTGTTTTATAAATTGTTGAAGTTGCCTTGCATTCACATTCTCTCATTTTCTCATCTTTTAAAAAATCTAAAAAAATATAAAAACAAATAAAAACCATAAAAAAGACTTTCTTGGATTTCTGACTACATCGTAGGCCGCAAGGCCAATCTGTGCTCCTTGTGTTCGACCCTGGGAGCTATACCAGGTTAATCCTATAGCTAGATCGCTCCATTGTGTGCTTGCTTGTTTATATCTTATTTGAGTGATTGATATTTTCTTGATTGACGCATTCGAGAGATTGAGGTCGCAACGACCATTGTTATTTATCTCCCTTGATCTCTCGTGAATTTTCGTGTCGTCAATAGTCCTACATCTAAAATTCACAAAGTATGAGAGTGGGTTATAAGTGGTGGGAATTACTACCTGACAACTTGAGCTTAACCATTTTGTGTGGTTGTCAATGTATCTATTTGGGTCAGAATCCAACAAGTTGTAAGGGTCAGTTTTCCTCGATAACGGATCAGAGATCTAAGCCCATGACGTTACATAGGATGTTTTAGGGTTCATGACTTTTGATTGGATTATTACAATATTCTTTGTGATTCAAGATCCTCATGTAAGAAATTCTATACATGCAACTACCATATATGGTAGTTGTCAACTTTATTTTTATTTCTTATTTTGTGGCTCATGATTAATTATAAAAGGGTGCATTATTTGGGAAGTTTCTTTTGGTGGTAACCTTAATGGATAGGTAACCATCATGTTTTATATACATAGATTGGGGTCCCCTCTTCCTCAACTAATGAATGCAAGAGGATCCATTACTCAAGCATATTAGGCAAGAGTTGAGAAGGAGAAGGAAATCCCATCCTCATCACTTCATTTCCGTTGCGATGGCTTCCGGTAACTATTTAGTATCTTAAATCTATTTTTGATTAAGTTAATAGATCTATTAGGTTATTAGATCTATCAATTGGTATCAGAGCGTATAATCTTCTTTATTAGATTAAGTTATTGAAAAGTAACACATAATTCCTTTTGTAAGATTAGAGTTGCAATCTTGTGCTTCATGATTAAGAAAGCCAGACTTGTGTTACTTGTAGTTTTTCACTTAGAATAAGAAAAGCATGGCTTTCTCTTTTGATCTCCGGTGATTTAAAAGTTTTTTAATGGTTACACTTGTCTGGTACAATCCAACCAGGATTTGTTGTTGAGTTGCATCCCTGTATTTTTTATAAGATTTGCATCACATAAAACAAGTTTTCACATCAAAGGCCGGATACGTACCTGCGCAAGGGTGCTCAACGGATTTCTGAGTATGTTTTGAAACTTGGTCTGTCTTAAAATGAGAGTATATTTGTTAATTATTCTTTAATAGGCCCTCAATTGAGAGTGCCATCAAGCAAACTTTCCTAATGCTTCACGGTCATTGTTTCTAATGATGTCGTTAACATGGATTTAATCTCTATGCTTGTTTTTTATCACTAAAGCATTTTCATGTTACATCTTTTGATACGGGATATGATTTATAGTTTTTTTTATTCAAGTCGTAACCGTTGTTATGTCAACATTGGTTTGTATTTTTTTTTCATATCCAGTATGCATTTGGTATTTTTTTCTACTTGTTGTAAAGCTTTTTGGCATTGGAAGTGAATATATATTGATTATGTTGATTACATGAAGTGCTTTATCAGGATTAACAAATCTGAAGTAGTAGTCAGCCATTGATTTTATTTGTATAGAATGCGACATTATTTGTTAGAGACATGTACGGAAGTGTATACAATTTGGTTACTGTATACACCTGATTAGTGCACATAAAGTGTATGTGGTTTATACCATTATTATACCAGTCATTTGTTTAAACTTGTTGATAACACCTATTGTACTAACCATACACTTTACTACCATTCTTTATTACTTTATTAAGTTTGTTTGATGTCATTTTGGTATGTTTTGGATAACTGGATTGGGAGGAATAGCCACAGCATCCTACCAATGCCTATACATTGTTTTACTTTGATAATGGGTAATTATTGACTAGTTATCTTAGAGTAGCCACAGCATCTTAGATAATAATGTTAATAATTGCATTACGTGCTAGAGTTCAATTATTTGAATTAATGACATCATATCACATCTACATTGTGGAAACAACTTGATTAACTCCATTTAAAGTTATTCGGATAAGTGTGTATAATTGAATCGGGAGGAGTAGCCACAGCATCTAATCGATTCATATTGTACATATTATTTCTTGTAATGAGTAATTATTGGTTAGTTATCTAAGAGTAGCCACAACATCTAGGATAACAATGCCAATACTTACATTAAGTGACGGAGTTAATTTGACATTTTTTTGGAATGAGAAAAATAAATTATTTTGTTAGTTATTCTAATGCCCACATGTACGAAATTTCTAATGAATATTCAAAAATATATTTGTCTCATTTATTAAGAAAAATCAATTGTATATTACAATTATTTAGCCACATCAAGTCTTGTAATGATAGTACATTGATTTCTCAAAATATTAAATAGGTTAATATTTTGGATTAGGTTTTATGCTTGAGTTATTTGCTTATTGTAGTTGTCTTGTTATGAATTATTGCAGATAGTTCAGCTTTCATGTCTACTCAATTCAATATCTTAAATTCTGTTTCGATTGTTGAATGTCATGTATGTCATGAATCTAATTTCATTGATGTCCCTATTAATACTTGATGGATTGATTCAGGTACTTCAATTCATATTTTCAACACCATCCAAGGCTTTCTGAAAACAAGGATGCCACTAAAAAATGAGAAAAACGTCTATATGGGAAGCCACATGTCTTCACATGTTGAAGCGATTGGGATGCAACGGCTCATTTTGGAAACTGGCCATGTACTTGATTTGGAAAATGAATTTTTTGTACCCGAGTTCTCTAGAAATTTAATTTCAATATCTAGACTTTGTAATCTTGAATACAAATTTTCATTTGAAAGTACATCTTTTCAAATGTTTAAGAATGACAAGTTGAATGGTACAGGTGGCTTAGTGGACTATTTATATAAATTACATTTAGATCCACATTTTGAAAATAATCTCCTTGTTTGCAATGTAGTTGGTAAAAAGCGAAAACGTAATAGTGATCGGTCACCAATGCTTTGGCATAAAAGATTAGGTCACATCTATGTTAAAAGGATCAAGAAATTAGTAAATGATGGAGTAATTGATACTCTATATTTTACTGATTCTAGTGTTTGTTTGGAATGTATTAAGGGAAAACATACCAACAAATATGCTAAAAGGTTAAGGGGAAGTACTAGTCTTTTAGAAATTATACATACTGACATATGTGGTCCGTTTCCTATAAAATGTTTTAGTGGTCAAAAATATTTCATCACACTCATAGACGATTTCTCACGTTACATGTATCTTTATCTTTTATTTGAAAAAATAGAAGCTATAAATGCTTTTAAGGATTATCAAATAAAAGTAGAGAAACAATTAGAAAAGAAAATTTAAATTGTGAGATCAGACAGAGGTGGTGAGTATTATGGTAGGTATGTTGGAGGAGAATAAAAACTTGGACCATTTGCACGATTTCTTAAGGATGAAGGCATTGAACATCAATTTTCAATACTCGGTGAGCCAGATCAAAACGATGTCGCCGAAAGACGGAATTGCACGTTAATGGATATGGTTCGAAGTATGATGAGTAACTCCTCATTGCCTTTATCCTTTTGGAGTGAAGCTCTAAAGACAGCCGTGTATATATTAAATAGAGTTCCATCAAAAGCAGTTCCATCCACTCCATTTGAGCTTTGGAAGGATGGAAATCAAGATTGGAACACATACACATTTGGGGTTATCAAGCTGAGATTAGAATCTATAACCCACATGAGAAAAAATTGGATATGAAGACTACAAGTGGATACTTCGTTGGTTATCCAGAAGGCTCTAAAGGTTATATATTCTATTGTCCAAATAGGGAATCGAGTATTGTATAATCAAGGAATGCTATATTTTTGGAAAATAGCGAGAAAAGTGGGACCAAGATGGTAATTAAAGACAACATACTTGATGAATTATCGGATCTTGTTATATCACGAGAAAGGGAGGAGCAAAATATTCAACACGATATCTTGTATGAGACACAACATCAAGATATTGTAGTCCCTCAAGTCCAAGATATTCCTTTAGTTGAACAAATGGTGAATCCTTCACTACCTGAGAATCAAGTTGAAATAGCACCAAGTGTTCAACAAGGTGTTGTTACAACTTGATTTGGTCGAATTATCAAATCTACATTCTCATCAGATTTTATAACATATCTACAAGAATGTGACTACGACATCGGAATTTCAGAGGACACAATATCATTTTTACATGCCATGAATGGAATTAATTCTACTAAATGATATAATGCCATGAGGGAGGAGATGGATTCTATGAGTGCAAACCAAGTATGAGACTTGATAAAGCTACCCAAAGGAGCGAAATCTATTGGTTGGGTCTTTAAAACTAAGAAAGACTCATTAGGCAACATTGAGAGATATAAAGCCAGACTTGTAATGGATCTTTAAAACTAAGAAAGCTATTGGTTGCAAATGGGTCTTTAAAACTAAGAGGACTTGGTAGAGTGCGATTCGAGTCTTCCTTTTGGAGTGGAGTCCGTGATGTTTTACTACAACTGAGGTCAAGAATGAGGCCAAAGTTGGGGACTGGGGAGGTATTTCGGTTTTGGCAGGACAATTGGACAGGTGAAGGAATTTTATGCAATAGATTCCCTAGACTATTTGCTTTGGCAGCAGGCAGAGATTGTTCCGTGGCTGAAGCTGGTGGTTCTGGTTCATAGGTTCCTCACTTCATGCATGACATTTCTGGACGTAGAAGGGAGGAGTCGGACAGAATGCTATCTGAGCTGCCCTCCACTGATTGCATCTCACAGGGCAAGGATCATTTTGTTTGGGAGGGAGAGAGATTCTCGGTGAAAAAGGAATACAAGATGTTCAGAGGGAAAGGAGAGGAATTGGAATCCGATCTGAAGCAGGATATGAAGATTATTTGGGCAAGCAAGATCCCTTGCAGAGTAAAGATTTTTTTATGGTGCCTCGGGAGGGGAAGGACATGGGACAAAGCGAGAAGGGGTAGGCTGTTTGGCATTCCGGATACACAGTGTGATAGATGTGGAGCGCAGATAGAGGATGCAGAGCATTTGTTTTTTACTTGTCCTTCGTCAGAACAGGTTTGGAAGGAGATAGGTGTGGCTTGGTTACTATACGGTGGCACCACTGATTTCTGGATATCTATTAGGTCGGTGGAGATGAACTCAACGGATGATGTTTCTTTGCATTCACGGCTCTCTGGGCCATCTTGGATGGAAGAAATGACCTGATCTTTAAGAACCAGAGGTTCTATTCTGAAAATGTAATCGCTTCATCTCTTTCCCTTTATCATTTCTGGTCTGCAAGGTAATATGTATCTTTATCTTACTATAAATTGAAAGTTTTTCGCTGTGAATCCCATTTCGGGATTTCACCCTTCTTCCTCTAAAAAAATAAAGCCAGACATGTGACTAAAGGTTTTACTCAAAAGGAGAGCATAGACTATCATGAGACTTTCGCTCATTTATCATGAAAGGACTCATTACGAATAATCATGGCATTAGTAGCTCATTATGATTTAGAGTTACACCAAATGGATGTGAAAAAAGCTTTTCTTAATGGAGACTTGGATGAACATGTTTACATGCGACAACCTGAGGGTTTTATTTTAGACAATAACAAGCATTTGGTTTGTAAATTAAGGATGTCTATGTATGGACTAAAACAAGCATCTCGTAAATAGTACATTAAGTTCAACAATGCAATAACTTTATTTGGTTTTGTTGAGAACATTGTTGATAATTGTATATATCTTAAGATGAGTGGGAGTAAATATGCTTTTCTAATCCTTTATATAACGATATTTTAGTTGCTTGTAATGACCTTGGAATGTTGCGAGATACAAAGATGTTTCTTTCTAATAATTTTGAAATGAAAGACATGGGCGATGCTAAATATGTCATTGGCATTGAAATTCATAGAGACATATCTCATAGAGTACTTGGATTGTCTCAAAAGACCTATATTGAAAAATTATTAGAAAGATTTGGGATGAAATATTGTTCTCCTTCCCCAGCACCTATGGTAAAAGGAGATAAATTTTTTTTCATTCAAATGTCTCCAAAATAATTTAGAAAGGAACAGATGAAGGACATTCCATAGACATCTATCATTGGGAGTCTAATGTATGCCCAAACATGCACTAGACCAGATATATGTTTTGCAGTTGGAATGTTGGGTAAATATCAAAGCAATCCAGGAATGGACCATTGGATAGCGGCAAAGAAGGTCTTGCGATATTTGCAAAGAACTAAGGATTTTATGCTAATCTATCGGCATTCAGATTCCTTAGAAGTTATTAGCTATTCGGATTCGGATAATGTAGGAAGTAAGGAGGATAGAAAATCTACCTCTAGATACGTTTTTCTGCTTGTTGGAGGTGCTATTTCATGGAGAAGTGTGAAATAATCACTTGTCACATCAAGTACTATGGAAGCCGAATTCGTAGCATGTCACGAGGTTACTACACAAGCACTTTGGCTAAAGAATTTCGTTACGGGTCTTAAGATAGTGGATTCAATCTCAAGACCATTAAAGATTCATTGTGATAATTCTGTAGTTGTATTTTTTGCTAACAACAACAAGTATACGCGTACCGGAATGAGAATCGACATTAAATATCTTGTTGTTAAAGAGAAAGTTAGAGATCATTTAGTATTGATTGAACATATAGGTACTAAGTACATGATTGTGGATCCTATGACAAAGGGTCTGCCGCCTAGTGTATTCATCAATCATGTAACTGAGATGGGCCTATCTAGTACCTTGTAATAATATCAATACATCCATGTGTGTACACCTTAAGTTTTAGTATGATGATCTTTTTGTTTATTGTCTGAAAGCATGCATTTTATGAACAGACATAAAGAAAGGACCCGTGTTAATATCTGGATATTAACACATAAAGATTTGTCATGTTAAATAAACTATTAGTATTGTAATGCGTGGAAGGATATATCTGCTTGAAAAGTATCTACCGCCAAGATTTATATTAATAGAGCTTAACTTGACAGATATAAAGCAACAAAATTGCTACATGAGCCAAGTGGGAGAATGTAAGAAATTCTATACATGCAACTACTATATATGATAGTTGCCAACTTTATTTTTATTTCTTATTTTGTGGCTCATGATTAATTATAAAAGGGTGCATCATTTGGGAGGTTGCTTTTGGTGGTTACCTTAATGGATAGGTAACCATCATATTATATATATATATATATATATATATGATTGGGGTTCCCTCTCCCTCAACTAATGAATGCAAGAGGATCCATTACTCAAGCATATTAGACAAGAGTTGAGAAGGAGAAGGAAATCCCATATTCATCACTTCATTTCCGTTGCGATGACTTCCGGTAACTATTTAATATCTTAAATCTATTTTTGATTAAGTTAATAGATCTATCAGGTTATTAGATCTATCACCTTAATCATTAGATTGATATATACTAGAAATTAGATTCGTTTGTAGAAGACTAATCCATATGCAAAGATATATGCAAGGTATATGATAAAACACCTAAACTATTACTATTAGAAAAAAACAACGTGATATGCCCACATATTCGTTGTACAAAAACTACCAATATAGTCACTATAGTAGGCATATTTATGATGTCTAAACGTTAATATAATATACACATTATTCCTATGTGTAGTGTGTGTACTACGTGCAGGTGATATGATCATGTGTGTCTAGTGTAAGTTAGTACATGTGTATGTGTGTGTGAATGTGTATACATGTAAAGTGTGTATGTATCGGGGAAGGGGGAGAGGGGGGATGTTCCTTTTTTTAGTATGTATGCATGTGTGGGTTTGGGTGTATGTGTGAATATACATATTTAAAATAGGGGTATATATGTTAGTATGTGTTATGTATGCGTATACATTTATAAGGTGTGCATGCTAGTGTGGATATTGGGGAGGTTTGTATGTAACATCATGAGCCTAGACTCGATCTATTAAATGGGATTACTCACCCAGATAAGTTGTTGGGCTTGGGTCTAACTGGAGTTCTTGATCATTGTCAAAATTGCTCAAGCTTGTGTTGTCTAGTAGTAGGTCCTACTATTACTCAATCTCCCCCACTTATATATGCAACGTTCTTTTTGCAATATGGATTGTTACTTATTCCCAATAACGTAGAGTCTGCATTTGCTTGGGTATCCCTTTCCTCATATCTCTTTAGTACTCACGAGTAATGTTTTCCACTATTAGAGAGGATTTTCTCTAATACCATTTATGATTCTCCATTTCATAACCTTTATTCTTTTATTTTAGCCTTAAATCCTTAGCTAAATGCATGTATATATTTTTAATTTATCAAAATAAACACTTTGTAAATTGTACAAGATACTGTATAAAATGTTGTCTATTTATTATTTTTAATTCCATAATAAAAGAATGAAGGAAGAAAAGAAAAAGAAATGTGACACCACTGGTGTTGAGTGACCCTAGACCCCAAGACCCAATCATCATGATGACTTAGTCAACAAGGAATAAAGCAGGGGAAGATGGGGCAGATGAATTGTACAGAAAAACATCAAAAATATATTTTTTAATTCAATTATAATTAATTTTTGGCACCTATTTTATACTATTATTTTTACACTTCAAATAATAAAACCCATAAAATGAATTTTGTTGATAAAAATACAAAGAAAAATACAAAATTGAGTTCATAGGAAAATAATGCATATAGTGTCTGGGACACACAAAATAAAAAGTCAAAACACAAGCTTCATAGACTTGTATCTTCTCTATATTGTAAAAACAAAATCACCTTTAATTGTATATAACTTTTAATAAGCTATTTAATGAAGATGGTTCATTAAATTTGGAACTAAGATGTAAAATTAAGGTTTTGGGCCCATATTGTGCAATATATCTATATATTTTATTCAATATATTTATTCTTTATATTTTTCAAATTATTTAATTTTTATAAAATTTTAAATATTATTTGAAACATATGAACATAATTACAATTAAATAAAATCATAAAAATAAAATAAAAATAAATGATACATTTAAATACATAGGTTAAATATACATGAATATACCTATAATGTTCATATACATGATTAATTATGTATACATACAAATCTCAGGAAAATAAAATAAAAATATCTAAATATGTATAAAAATAATTATATAAAATACATATATAAAATAATAATATATATAATATAAAGTAAAAATAAAATATCAAAATATAGGTATTTTATACCTCTATTTTATATGTAAAAATTAACTTGTAATAAAAACCTCATAAAAATAAATAAAAATACATATAAATTACTACATTAAAAAACAATTATTTTTATGTTTTAATAAAATTTTAATCAAATTGTTTTGTTATTTATTCTTGAATTTCCGAGGAATTTGAGCCTGAGAATTTCCTGGTTGGTCTACATGGACCAACCAAGTTCTTTCCCGTGTTGCCCCCAGGTCAACACCCCCCCTCTCTTCCTCGAGCTCCGACCTCTCAAAACCCCATTTTTCGCCCATTTATCCGCTCGAGCTCATTATGCTAGCTCTAGCTTAGCGTGCTACACATTTCGTAGAGATTGAACATCCATCTTTCATGCCATGGTCAGAGATCTCATCGATTGTCCTTGATCCATGTTGCATCTTCAAACAAAATTCAACTTATTTGCAGCTTATAAATAATCCCTCCAGCTCCACCTTACTTTTTGATCCCTCCCACGTAGGTCTTATCCCCGCGGATCCATCACAATCTCTTCGCCTTGGTGACAACAAGTGAAATAGAGGATTTGCAGCGAGGAGGAACAATAGGAGGTGGTGATCCAATCCATCGTCGGAGGCAGCTCCAATCGATTCTGCTTCGTCGGCCCACATCTGTTGAAATGCTTTTGGAGAGGGTCTAATATATCATCACAAGGCGAAGATATTGTCACTGTGGTGATAGCTCACTAAAGGCGACTCAAACAACAATTAAGCCACAATCAATGAGTAAAAATGCAAAGTATGTGAAGCTAAAATTAAATTTATTTAACTCTAGAAAATGTGTATATATGTGCAAGTATGTAGAGTGTCGAACATAGGGAGCAATACATGGTAGCACTAATTATTATTTTTAAATAAATAATGAATAAATAATAATGTATATTTATACAATTATCCAATTTATTAATTAATGTTTTGTGGGTTTCTAGATAAATAAAATAATTCACCTTTTTTATTATATATATAATAATTTTATAATTTTTAATTTATTTTTATAATCTTTCTGATTTTTAATTTCTTTTTTTAATATATAATATAAGTGTATACATAGTAATATAGAGTAATAAACTAAAAAATACCCCAATTTTATAAAATAAAATATTTGTATGTTTTTTATATTTTCTAATATTTTCACGATTTTTCAGGAATGTTAGCTATTTTTTATGTATTTTTAAAGCCCTAAATATATAAAATCCGGGACTTTTTAAATAGGCTTGATGTTTTGGATATCTAAAAAATAAAGAGAGTCAAAATTATCCAAAACTATCTTTTATATATAATATATAATATAAAGAAAATTTAGAATTTAAAATAAATATTTTTGGAATTTTGAAAGATTTTTATACTTCTAATAAGGTTTTTAGATATTTTTAATTTTTTTGATTTTCTTTTTCAATTTTTGAGGATTTTTGGTTGGGAGTTTAAAATATAATAATAAACACACTAACTTTTTGGAATTTTTAAATGTGATTTTATAAATTTTTTACATTTTTTAAAGCAAATGGAGAATAAACTGTGCTATTGATTTAAATAAAAAGGAAAAGTGCCTAAAATGCAAAACTAAAATTATGGCATGGAAGATAATTGCATCAAACACATTACCTTATTTCTTTCATAATTTTTGAAGCATAGATGATAATTTTAGAAAATACAAAACATGCACAAAATTATTTGAACTAGCAAGAGTATTTGCAATTAAAATATAAGGCGGGATTGAATATGCAAATTACCCAAAAATATTGAACTAATACTCAAAGTTTTAATACTGAAAAATAATTACAAAAACCCGCAAGGGTATATAAGCAAATTGCCTAGCTCACGTAGCGGGCCACGTGAGCTGAGCTGGCAAGGACCTAAGTGTAAATATGAAAAAGCTTGAGGGTCTCCTCGTAATTTTTACATAAAATATTAAACTACTTTAAATATTTACGGGGCCAAATATAAATAAAACAGAAAGAGGGGTTTGGATATTCAAATTACCCCCAACGGGTGCCTGATCGTGCAGTCCTGATCCTTTACTTAAACACGTGGCATGTCTGGATAGTCTGATGATGGTTGGGTGCCGACATCCGAGATTAGATCCCAAAAGAGGATCCGATGGCGGAGGCTCTTCTAATCCGACAAAAACCGTACACCTGGTCGACTACCTTGATCAAACTGCTAAGGAGTCATCTGGAAGAACAGGTGATGAATTGGGCGTTGTGTCACTTCAATCGACCCGGTTTCCCTCCACCAGCCTCTTCCATCACTGCTAGGATGAGGGAAATGCTCTAGCGGGTCTTCTACAACGATGGAAGTGTTCAAAAGGGTTCGAGACTCAACATTGGGGCCATGGACTGCTCTGCTACCTGAAGGTGCCCGTGTACCTCAAATGGTCCTCAGATGGACCCTTCTAGTTGTTGTATCTGCAGAGGAAGATGGGCAATGTTCTAGCAATGCTAGCTAGGTATTTATTGGCGAAGGTCGAGGTGGAAATGGCAAGATGCAGTGAGGTCTGATGATAGGTGACAGAGAGGACCTCGAAGTCCAGATCTGGTGAGATTAGGATGGCTGGTAGATGGAGATGGGTAAAGAAATGGATGGATAAGGTAGTGGGGCATTTAGTGGTAGTTGAAACTCGAGGATACGGCGGAGAACAATGATAGGAGCTCTAGAGCTCCGACAAACTAAATCCTAAAATCTAAGCTACATATATCAATTAAAAGATAAAATAAAGATGTAAAATGACAATTAAAACTAAAACCTACCTAAAAACTAAGGAAACTAACCTCGAGCTGCCGGAGACCGTGAGATGGACCTTACGGCGGAGCATCATTGGAGATGGTTGGGAACGCCTCCTACATAACCATCCTCGCTGCAAAATGGTTGGGCGAGTGTCCTATCACAAGGATCAAGCCTTAGGGCAAAATTTGAGGGGAACATGCGGAGCAAAAGGGAAACCACCTTCAAAAATCACGGAGCTCGGGCTATATACAGAGGGAAGTTGACAGAGGGATTTCATGCAGACCAAGGGTTATGCGAGGAAGAGGAAGGGTTTGCGTGATGGGTCCTGAGAGACATTTCATCAAGGAGTCGAGTAGCCTCGGGCAACGGATCATGGTGGAAAATATCGAGCAGGGCTACATCTGACAGGGCTACGACTGGGATCAGAAGAGTTGATCCCAACCAATAAAATAATGTCTCCTATTAGTCCAACATGGACTGTTAGAAGACAAAGCTCATTAGAAATAGATTAATAAAATAATAAATGAATCAATTAAATAAAAGCTATAACATGAAATATGTTTATCATTTTTATAGTATTTTAATATGATTTTTAATTATTTTTTGAGTTAATTTATTGTGAGTTACTTTTTACAAGTATAAATATAGGTATTTTTACTTATATAATATGTATTTTATTTTTACTTTGTATTTTAAATTTTATTACATTATACACTTATTTTATATATTTATAACTTATGTAATATACTTAAATATATTTTTATTGCATTTTTCTGGAGTTATTTATCCACTTAAATAAATAGATGTTTTTGTCATATATGTATATGTATAAATTTATCTATGCATTTTCGTATACATAATTATTTAAGTATATTTTAATGGTTTTATTTTAATTTAATTATGTACATATACTATAAATAATATTTATAAATTTATAAAATATAAAAATGAAAATATAAAGAATAAATAAAATGATTATTTTATTCACATATATTGTACAATAGGGGTCCAAAACCTAACTTTTGCATCTTAACTCCAAATTAGATGAAACCAATTTCGTTAAATAGTAATAAAAAGTTATATACAATTAAAGGTGATTTTGGAACATTTTGACTTAATATGGAGAAGCTACGGGTTTGGAATTTTTGGATTTTGGATTTTTATTCTGAGTGTAGAATGCATAGTATGCATTGTTTTTTTGTGGAATAAATTTTGTTTTTTCTATAGATTTTTATCTACAACATTCATCTACAAAGTTCATTGATTTGAAGTATAAATAATAAATAATAAAATGGGTCCCAAAAATGTATTATTGGGCATTTATGAATTAGGGTTTCTTTTATTTATTGGCCCTTATCTCTCCCTACTTTATTCCGAGTAGACCAAATCAATTTTTGATTTGGTCTCGAGGTTTAGGGACATTCAATACCTTTGGTATTTCCTTTACTTTCCTTTCATTTCCTTTCCTTTATTCTTTTATTTTGGCTTTAAATATTGTATTTTAAACAAAATTTACACACTAAATAATAAATTATTAATTTATGCAAAATAATGATATATACATGCATTTAGCCAGGGTTTAAAGGTCAAAATGAAAGAATAAAGGTGGTGAAATGGATATTCATCAACGACTGCTTGGAGGCCCTCTTCTTCCGCCTCTAGGTATATCCTTAGTTCTATTTCAAATCCCGCATTTTTATTTCTATTTTAATTCTGTCTTTAGGCTTTAAATCAAAAATCCCAAATCCTTGTATCTCTCCATGGCTAATCATTGTGCTTCTGACTGTTCTGCCACCCCAACTCCCATGCTATTCGATTCCCCTTCATCAACTCCATCAATCCCATTGTGTCTTCAACCTGGGTCTTCCGAGATTCGGCGATTCGAGCCTTGCTCCACCACCCTTCTCCGGAGGCTCTCCATTCCATTCATACTTTTGCTTTCAGCTTCCAATTAATGGTCGAGAAGATAGCCCTCGAGCCGTAGACCTTTTTTATGCGGGTTCAAAGCGCTAAAGTGTCATCTGGAGCTACAGATCATACTTAGAGCTCTTCCATATCACTTGGAGCTAACCAGACTTCCAGATCGAGCTAGAGGCCATCTAGGTTTCATCTGAAGGGAGCTACATATGCAGAAGATCCCCAAGAAGCTGCTGGACCTGATGCAACAAAGATCCATCGCCGCAGAACGAAGAAAAGTTAGATCGAAGCTCGTCAGGCCCAAGTTCTTTGAGTGTTCTTCCAGCATGCCTCTCGATCGTTCGATCAAGAACACAACCCAGATCTAATCTAGGTCGTACAATTTTTATCGAAATGGTACGTAGTTCAAACCCTCCGATGGATCATTGGGTTTAAGTATGTATATATGACATATACCGCTCCACCTTTTTTATTTGTAAAAAGTATTGTAATATTTTAATTTAGTTGAAAACTTGTGGGTTTTTTGCATGTACCCGTTGGAACTTTCTAATTTTCCATTTAAGTCCAGTGCCAGGAAACCTCACGTAGACCCCCACGTGACTTTGGCAAGTGTCTAAAAATATCCTCACAAAAAGTGAAGATGAAGTATCGCTGAAACGACCACTCACTAAAGTCGAGAATTCAATAATCAATCCACACAAAGAATTCATCAATCAAAATGAGGGGTCAAAATTTATTATAACAATATATATAGATGTATAGTTTAAGTATGTATAGGGTGTCGAACACAGGGAGAATGGGGAATAGACAACACAAATTGATTAAAAAGACAATTCTAGTTCGTTTGGGTTTTTTTTGAGAATTTTATGTTTTTAGTGGGTTTTTATTTATTCATTTTTAAGATTTATGATTTATAATATTTATGGATTTTAATTTTATCATTTTTATTTTGTTTATATTTTCAGATTTTTAATTTTCTTTTTCTTTGTAATTAGTTATAATATGAGTTGATATAATATATATAATATAGATAATATAAATAATAAAAAAATATAAAATGAAAATAAAATTATGAAAATGACCTAAGGTACAACCCTTTTTATTTTTTAAAGTAAAAAAAATATTTTGAGATTTTATTAATTATACCACTTTAAATAATAATTTAAGTAAATATATATAATGGAAAAAATAGGGTTGCCCCCACCCCTATTTTTCCGTATTTTTTTATTTTTTAGAAATATATCACCATGTATATTAATCTATATATCCTTCCATTACATCATTTGAATTTTGTCAGAAACAGAGACTCATATTTCCTCCATTTAGAAGAGGTAATTTTAATGGTCTAAACATTGTTGTAATCGACCTGTTCTAGATGGAGGGCATATGAGTCTCTGTTTCTGATGAAATTCGAATGACATATAGGAGGGATATATAGATGAATATATATGATGATATTTTTCAAAAAAAATAAAAAAGATAAGTCTAAAATGGGGCAGGGCAGCCATGTTGGTTGCCCCAAGGGTGCAACCCCATTAAACCCATATATAATAGGGGTTTTAGATTTATAGATATAAATATAAATACTACAAATTCATGGAATAAAATGTTTTTGTCTTTTTTTAGTTTTTCTTTATTTTTGGTATTTCTCTTATAATTTTTACTTTTTTGATTTTTAATTGAATTAATATGGCAAAACATTGACTAATATTAATAGGCTGTTTTTTTAAATTAAAATTGCTAAATGCCTCAAAGTTTTCCAAAACTAATTTCAATATATAGTGAATATAATAAACAAAATTTAAGAATAGAAACAAATGTTTTTAGATTTTTATAAAAAAATATAATTTTTATAAGGATTTTGGAGCTTTTTAATTTTTCCATTTTTAGGGATTTTTGATATGGAGCTATAAAATATATTAATAAATGATTAAATTTTTCTGGAGTTTTTCATAACATTTTAATAACTTTTTGGATTTTTTACTGTAAAAATGTATTTAATGCATATTTTTAAATTTTTAAATACAAGAAAATATTTTAAAATACACGGCAAAAAATATATGTGAATAATATGGGTCCATGTACCTAAATTAGTTATTCTGTAATTTTTAGATGCAAGTTGTTATTTCTAATATTATAACTAAAAGACATAAAAAATGATTTGTCTGATAAGGACCTAAATGTAGTTTATCAAAACTATTCCTAATTTTCAGAACCTCTTACAGATCCTTAGGGATAAATCTACAAAATTCCCAAGATGTTTAAATCATTATGTATTGACATGGGTATATATGCAATTGATAAAAAGCAATAGGGTCTACTAGCAATTTAACCAAAAGATAATACACCAGAGTTCAAAATTTCTGAACCAAATAAAATATAAGGAACTGCATGGGTCCCTTTGCAAAATGTCCATCCCATCACACACACATCCACGTGAGGTGATGTGGCAAGGGACCCAAATGTAAATACCTGAGAGTATGGGGTCTATTACGTAGATATTCCAGAAACAATATAACAACACGTGGAAGTTTAAACACTAGAGTAAAAATATTAAAATGTTGGGGAGGATAGGGCTACAAAATTACCCATCTGTGAGCGCTGATGGACGGTGGAGACACGTTCACTTAACTTGATCAACGACTCAGATGCCCCGATATCGATTTGTGGCTAGATGGTGAAGATCAGATCCTCAAATGGATCTGATGGTCCTGAGTCGTCTAGATCGAATGGCAGCTGGAATATCTGGCACTTCGTTCTTCATCTTACGTCAAAGAGGTGCTCTTGAAGAATGTGGGAAGAGTTGGATTGCAATGAGCTTAGATTGGAGCTCCTAAGCAACTCCAGCCTCCTCTTCGTGTGCTAATGGTCGGAGAAGATTCTTGGAGGAGAGGCGAAGCTACTGATGGCCTCAATGAGGTGCAGGACCCAACACTGAGGTCCTAGAGGTTGGAGAAGATGGAACGGCCTGGAGCACCTTTATCTAAACAACAGACCCCCTAGATGGGGTTCTGGAGGTTAGCTACACGCACGATTAGCACTGGGGCTCCAAGGATAAGCCTTAGAGCCCAAAAAGAAGTAGAGAAAAAGAGGGATGAAGCAAGGCAGAGGCACTCGATGAGGGGTATATCAGCGTCTTGGTCGACCCGATTCATGGAGAACCGGGGTGCATGGGATGATCAGAGAGATGAAGAAGTGAAAGGGGAGTCTGATGGAGATGACAACGGCAACGGAGGTTGTGTGAAGTGGCGAAGAACTAGGCCATAGCTCCACACACCCTCCGAAGAACTGGGCCGGAGTAGAGAGCTCCAACGCTCTTTTTTTTTTGCAATCTTGGCTATTATAAACAAAATCAAACCAAACTAAAAGGACATCTATGCTACTGCTACTCTAAAGAATTGAAAATACGAGAAATAAAGGCTCATAGAACCTGGGGGACGTGAGATGGAGCTCACGACGGAGCAACTCCGACGACCTGGCATATCGACTAGATTTACTCTCGTTTCTCCTCGCTGGACCCTTGGCAAACCTCATATTGTCACCAGGAGATTCAAGCATTGTTAGGGTTAAGGATTACAACGGTGAAAGAGGATCAAAAATCAAATCAAAGATAGTGGCATTCATATATACAAGCGTGCCCTTGACTATGAATCCCAACCACAACAGTGATCCGTTGATCGAAAAATCGAATGGGCGTGAAAGTGTATCGATTGATGAGGAAAAGTCAAGAAGGAATTGGCCTAAAAGAATGATTGTATTGGGCGAAGAAAATTGAGGAAATCGAGCATCAAGGCATCTGACAGCTACAGGAAGAAGGTGGGTAGAGAGTTGACCTGAGTCAACAAGAACTTGGGCCTGATTAGGCCCCGCGGTTAGAGAATGATAAAACTGCAAATAAAAAAATAATCAAAAATAAATATTAAACTATTTTATTTTTTTCCTTAAAATATGAAAAGTTTTTATTATTTTATGTAATATATAATCCTATTTTATTTAATTTTACAAGTTTATTTATTGAATTTTACTTTTTGCAAGTATAAATACATGTATATTTACCTATATCATATGTATTTTTTATTTTTTTATATTTTAGATTTTATTATTTTATATACATAAAATATAAAATAAAAGGAGTGTAAAACTGTAGAACGGCTCGAAAGCGAGCAGGGGTCAAATGAGAATAAAATAAGAGAAAAATGAATGCCAAAATTTGCACAAGTGTGTGGGACTTGATCTTTGACCTTAACTAAATCAAACAAACACCAGACAAGTTTTGAATTCACCAACACAACCCAAATGAAGCTGTGAGGGTTCAACTATTTTTATGTTTTTAGTTGTATGGCTGTATTGCAGCAAATCTTTTAACAAGTCCTTAAGAACGCTAACCTATAGGAGTGTGTGTACTGTCGGGAAAGTACCATGTAATTCTGCCATCTCCTTTACAACCTATCAACTGTGAACTTCGAGGTCCTTTATCGCTTGCCTTGGTGGCTACTCAATCAAAGAAATAGAAGAGTAAGCTAATAGGCGAAACTAATACTTCACTCACAAGCGAGGTACTCGGTCGCAGGACAATGAGACAGACACCCCTGTGAAGGTGTATCCTATGCTCAATACTTCAGACCAAGTAGGATGTTCCACACAAGGGGGGAACACTGTTGTCTACAAGGCCCTACTCACCCACGTATGATAGAAGCACTAATACTTCACCAACCCATGTGATAATCAAGGCTGCCACAGATCAGGTTTTTTCCTATAATCCTTAGGGGGTCGCGTCTCACTCGATCTGGAGTGTACCTGAAAGCAATGAGGGCTTTATGAACCTAAAACAAGGATGTACATTATGATTTTAATTAAGGTCAAAGTTCTATTAGCAATCCACTTGTTTTAATTTTTGGGCTTTCACTTTTATGAGTATTTTTCAAAGCAATCTTCCTAACATTTTTTTGTATTTTCTTATTAAACCTAAGTGATATAAAATGAACGGAAAGGGTGAAAAAGAAATGCAAGTGAAAATGAGGGTGGAAATATCACCCTCGTGTCAAAGCTGCATGCAATGTAAGAAGACTCATAGTGCTTCACAACACTCTCCATGCTGGATGCAAGGCAGAATAGAAATATTTACATAATATGAAGATATGCAAGCGATATAGCATCCTAAACAAAAATTTCTATCATCGGGAAGTACCAAATGTAAATCACTCAAAAATGGATCTAAGTGTTCGATCTTTGAGACTCCTCGGTGCCTGCCACAACGGGTCCTGCAAGCATTGTGTGAAGTCTCTCACGGCTCGTGGTTCCAAATCCAAGTGATTCACAATTAATTATTGACCAAGTCCAAGCGAGAAAGACTATAGAAACATGCTTCTATTAGGGCTTTGAACCTTAGTTATTGATGAATCTGCATTTCATCATTTTTATTCATTTATTTTAGCTTAAAATCCCTTTTAAAACATATGCATATATTACTAAATCCATGTTCTTACTAACCTACATCTGTGTGCAAATATTGTACATATATTATTATTTTAACATTAAATAAATAATTAAAGGAGAAATAAAGAAAATAAAAGTGCGTATATATTTAATAGATACAGGCTGACCCGGACCCCAAGAGAAGGTTAAGACTTGATCGGATCGACCAGGAATAAAGTAGGGGGAGATATGCTCTTTAATCAGAAATTCCAAAAAATGTAAATACTTTTCATTTATTTTGTGTATATTTGTATAAAACTTACACTATTTTATTTATCCATAAATTGACCTCAAATTAAATAATTTTCTTAACAGAAATTATAAATAAAAATATTTCCTAAATAATAAAAATACTTGTAAAATAAAATCATGTATAGAATAAAATTAACTACACTCGAGAAAAAGCAGTAAAGCGATAATTGAAAGATCAATTCTGGCTTCATATGAAACTCAAATTGAATAAAACTCACTTTTCATCTTATTCTAAATTAAATTATCTTTAAAATGGTAGTGGTTTCATAATTTTTGAAGTAATGGTTTGAAAGATGGTTTTCTGAGGTGGTTTTTTGCAATTTTAATATTGTATATATAATATATTATCCATATTTTTTATACATAATGTATTTTTGTAAATATTATAAATATTTTTTAATAAATATTAAAAATAAAAATAAAAAATTAGCATAAAATAACACAATTTCCTTATTTAACTATTTGTATAATGTACCATATGTATATATCATATGTATAGATTTAATTTCCTCAAATAACCACCACCAAAAATTTTACATTCATTATTTAAATTAATACAGTTACGAAATTTATTTATTTATTTATATAAATAATATACCATGTGTAATAATTTAATAAATTTTTTAATTAACCCACCATTAAGGTGGCTCATTAAGTTGTTAGTTTTTATTATTATTTTAATTAATTTAATTTCGAAAATTATTTTATTTATTTATTTTATAATTATACCATTAACATCCTTCCTTTTTTCTCTCAATCAAAATTTGAAATTCAAATTTTTTATTCTTATTTATTTGGCTCCTCTCCTTCATTCACACTTGATTATCTTCGGTAAGAGGAGCCTAATCTCCAAGTGTATTCTTGTCGTAGAGAGGTGCCCAGTTTCTGAGTCATCCGGTGACAACGAGTCGGCCCTCTTCAAGTCCATCACAGTGTTCATCCGCTCCCAGTGAGATCCATTTTTTTATTTCTCATTTTTCATTTAGGTTAATTGTAGTTTAATTTTAGTTTTAATTTCATTGTCTATTTTTACTAGATCTTATCTCCTCATTCCTAATTAATCAATTGCAAAATTTGTTTCTGATCCGACACCAATCTCCATCTCATGCTCTCGATCTATCCACATTCATGTTCTACCTCATGCAACCACTCACATCCGACCACGCACGGTGGTCGGAGATCCGGATCCATTCGTCCACCTCGCCGGATCCACTTTTCCATTCACATTTTCTGTCAATAATTATTTTGACCGAGCCGTCAAGCTCAAGTCGGTGTTTGTATTTGCTTTTATTACAGGTACATGGATTTCAAAAAAAAAGAAAGAAAAAAAATACACTTATTGTTCTTTACAAAAAAAATAAAAAAATATTTTTTGTTCGACGCTCCTAGAGCTTGGAGCACGTGCTCGCCGTTCTCCGACCATCTAGAACCTCTATCGATATTCCACCGTCCAGCCACAACCGCAGATCAACGACCGTCACCACACCACATCTTCCCCATCTGAGCGAGATGCGCCCACCAATTGCGAGCCCGGGCACCACCAGCCGCACCCTTCAACCAACCACGCACCGCCATCTCCGGAGCTACCATCTTCCATGGAGCCCTCTCGCATCCCCCTCACCATATCCGTAGTTCAGGACCATCGTCGAGCATAGCACGGTCGACAACCACTGCACCCAACCGTCGCCGCTCCTCTGCCCGCATGGAGGAGAAACCAACCCCTTTCATCTAGAGTAGCAACTTCACCGACGCCCAATTCGTTGTCCGCCACCGCAACTCCTTCCGCCGACCCACCAAAGGTTGTGTGCCGCCTGCTCGACGCCAGCGCGCTCCAACGCCATTGTCAATTCCGTCGCTGATCATCTTCTCCGTGCAGACCACGCACAACCATCTTCGGAGCCGCCACCGTCGAGCACCTCTCGCATAGTCACTGCCACCTTCCTTTTATACTGACGAAGAAACGCAAGGATGGCACCCCCTGTGCCTTTAAAGTGGAGCAAGAAACGAACAGAGATGCCCATTGAAAAAATTATTTGTTTTGGGCAATTTACAAATCTTCCCCCTAAATTTCTGAAAACTACAAAGAAGCCCCTCCAGAGCTAAGCACGTGCAATGCATGCCTTATCTTGTGTAGTTTGTGAAATCCCCTCTGTAGTTTCTTTTTGTTAATTTTTCATGCACAAACTTTAAATAATTACATTTAATCCCAGTTTTCTAGACTTTCAATTGCTTGATCTTTCTTGTTGAAATAAATATTATTTGTGATCAATAGATTCTGCAAAAATCTTGTTATGTTCCTTATTTGTGCCTCTTCATAGTGTGATTTTTTATTACATTTTATTTTCATTTGGTATTATTAAAAAATAAAAAACATAGCATTTTTCCCTACTTAAAATTCGAAAAATCATAAAAAATTAATATTGTGTCAAAAATGCTAAAAAATAGATTAGCTTCCTATTTGTGTGTCCAATTTTCATGTATTAAATATTTTAAAACTTAAAAAAAATACAAAATATCAAAAATCTTAGAAAAAACATAAAAAATATTGAAAAATCCAAAAATTGCAATTTCACTTCTTGTTTGTAAATAATTTCTTATAGTTTTCAGGAAAAATAAGTTCAGTAATTTTTATTTTGTTTTCTATTTTTAAATTACAAAATAGTCGTGTATATTCACTGTTTAATTTTCCTCATGTTTTTATTCATTTAAAAATCTTAAAAATTCAAAAAATCATCTAAAATTCATTTAAAAAATAAAAATATAGTAAAACACAAAAAGATTTTATTTGGACATTTTTGAGCATTTTTTATATATTTCAAAAATCCAAAATAGCCATTCTCTATTTTTGTATTTAGCTTGTTTAAAATTATTTTCTTGAAAATTAAAAATTTGCAAAATTAAAAATCACTAAAAATAAAGAAAAATTAGAAAAATATAAAAATAACAAAATAAAAAAATAAAAATAAAATAAAAAGACCACAACTTAGACTAGTGTTCATAGGATTCCTTTATTTATTTCTTTGATTTCTAAATGATATAATAACCCTCGGGATTCTATCCTCCCTGAGTTCGATCCCATTAGCTATACAGGTAAATTAAATAGTAAAATTCTCTCGCTACATATTTTTGTAATTATTTCAGCTTGAGAATAAAATAAATTTCTTGTTGAGGGATTCTTTGGGTTGCAATGGCAATGGCACTTTTATTAAATCTAAAAAAACCTAAAGATTTCAGTAAACAAAATGGTACCGTTGTCAGGGTGGCACGACAAGGGTAGTTAGGTTTCTCGTTTGACCTACTATTCTTGGTTGTAAATTTTGTTTATATTTTTCTACATTTTTTTCATTATTCATATTCATTGTGTCTATTCAAATTCATTTTCTTGCTCATATTTTTATACTTGTGTCTCTTACATATTCTTCTTTTCCTATTCCTTGCAAGGGCCCGACGAGCTGGAATGACTTTCTTAGGAGAGCTAACGCTCCCAAGCAAAGCGGAGGTGGCTTGATTCTTCACCGAGCTGCAAGAGAGCGTAAGAGGAGGAGAAGAAGATTTGAAGGAGACCAAGCATTTGAAAAAAATTTGCATAGACTTTCATTAGTTTATTTCTAGCATTTGAATTCTTATAAAAAGGGCATTATATGCCTTATTCAGGGTATGTTTCGCCAAGTGTCGGTGCATTTGGGGGACCTCACTGTTGTTTTCTCATTATTTTTATCACTTTTATTTTTGTTTGTTTCTCGCAGATTTGTGTTTTCTGACTTTATTTTATTTTCTGTGAGTGAAGCCCCTAACTTTAGGGTTTATTTGGTTGAGCCAGGTAGTTATTAGGTCCAAAGCCCTAAAAGAATATCTATTCCTATATATATCATTTGGACTTAGGCAAATAATAACTTGGTTCTTCCCGAATAAAAGTTACTGCTTGGGACGGTTCTCGCTTATATTTGCATATAGTTCAGTTTTATTTTTAGGCATGGATGATATTGCATGTAGAGTGTTGGAGTCAGGTACACACCTCTTTCTCTAGCATTTGATTCTCATATTTTCTCGTGCATCGTCTTTTTCGTTTTCCTCCCTATGTTTTGTGGATATAAGAATAAAGGAAATCGGAAAATATGTTAGTCGTGTTTTAATTCAAATATCAAAAAAAAGTGAAAATCGAAAAATAAAAATTAGGATTGTTAATATCACTTGGACCCTTAAAATTAAACGTAATTAATTCATATCATTATCTTGGGAGAGCAATCCCCTCATTGTATTCACATTTTATTTGCCACGTACACACTAAGGATTAGTGCCCCAATCCCGGGCCTTCCTACGTGATTGTACAGCTTTGTGTTTGGTCACCTAACTCTAAAATTGACAAGATAATTGACTGAACCTTCACAGTCTTCACATTGCGTTGAGTTGGTGTATCACGGGTTTGCATTGTGTTTGCATTGTGCTTGGTATTGGGTTGGTTACGATCATCTTCTCTAGATCATTAGCAGTCACATTCTCCTTAAATCCCTCCCTCCTACCCTATTATGATTTAATTCCTCATCACGGTGGGAAGCACAAGATCTCTTCCTTCAGAGTGCATCAGTCCTCTGGATGCGACTCAGATCTCTTCACTTTGGCAGAACAATGATCCCTTTGATCTGGACCTAGATTTCTATGAGCTTACACGCCCTAATCCATTGGATGATTTTTCTATGACGTCAAGAGAGAACCCATTATTTGAGTATTGATCATTCGTTCTCTCCCTCGAATCAGCCTGATTTCTCACATCTCCCCGAGGTTTATCTGCAGGCGGTGTGTTTTATGTACTCGATTTCACTCCCTGGTTGTGCATCCGATCTATCGAATCACGAGATCGAGACTTCTGATTATTCTATGTTTTCTGATTCTTATGATATTTCTAATCTTTATGTGTTTGATATTTCTTCTCCCCTTGATGACCCTCGCAATTATGAGCCAATCCTTGAGTTATTCGATGTTATACCCGATATCTCTCCATTACATGCATCAGACATCTGCTATTTTATTGAGTCTCTTGATCTTGACATTCCATACTTTTTGAGATGGTGATTGACGTGGAGGATTCCATGACAGATCTTTCCTTCGCCACGTTCTATTTTTTCAGCTCCAACCATTCACTCCATTCTGACCTTGAGCCGAAGATCTCATTTGTGCTACTAGGACGTGACTTGGCTTTCTCTTCTATTTACCCGGTAGCAGACACCTGCCTGAATACCTACTTGGGTGTCCTCATTTGCACTATTGACCACGTTGTTTTTCTCACTTCGAGACAACAACGACAGTACGGTATTCACATTACAGATGTCATCCTGAACCTTGATACTTCATTTTCCCAGCCTTTGCGCCCAGCTAGGGGCATAAACTCTAGCGCTTGTTGAGAGGCACCTCAATAATGTCTACCTTGTATATATGAGTTTCGTCTTGATTTGCTTCTTCATTCTTGTGTTCATCATTCACCTATTTTCTGTGTATATATGTGTGCTATACTTATGATGTACATTATCCTAAGTATAGGGGAGGTGAATGATTTGAGTTATTCATATTCATCCTGTTCATCACTCTTTTTGTTGCTTATACTTAGGGATACTCTAGCCTAAGTATAGGGGGAGTGATGTTGTTCATATCGTATCTTTTGTGTTTTTATTTTTATGATCTCTCGATTGTCCCCAACTTATCGATATTCTATACTTAGGGCTATTCTACCCTAAGTATAGGGGAGCAAGTCAAGATGTTGAGTCCATACATTCTCTTCCTCGGTTCTCCCCATTTGTATAGTTTTCTATACTTAGGATTAATTAATCCTACGTATAGGGGGGATCACCGACTTCTATTCTTTCTTTGAGTTGTTGTTGTATAGTGTTCTTTTTACTTTTCTATACTTAGCACGAGTTATGTCTTCCTTTGCATCTCTTTGATCATTATGAGGACATAGTTCGAGCTAAGTATAGCGGGTGTCGTATATGCTGTGTATATACTTTAGCCATAACTTGTACTTTCATATTTTTTTAAATAATATGGCTAAAATACTTTATAAATACATGTAAAATTCAGTAAGATGAACTAATAAAAAGATGCAGATATTTTCCTCAAAAAATTTTTCTATATACTAATTAATAAGTCATGTTAAAATATTTTGAAAATAGTTTGAAAATCTATTTTAATAATATTTTGAAAACTATTTGAAAAATGTTTTGAAAAATATTTTAAATCTTTGTAAAAATAGTTTGGCTTGTAAAAATTTTCTTTCTATGTGTGAAATAAAACTATTTTGTAAAATTATTTGTAAATATTTTAAAAATGGTTGAAAATTATTTTTAAAAATCTATATATAATGTTTGAAAAGTGTTTGCAAAAGACCTTTCAAATGTTTGTAAAATTGTTTGAAAAGTTATTTTGGACTATAGTTTTCAAAATTATTTGTAAAATTATGTTCAAATAAGTTTGAGGAATATATGCATCACCCACAAAATTCTTTACCAACTAAAATATATACCTATATAAATTACTAACACTCAAGTTGTAAATCCTTTCACCTGATTCTTGTAAATAATTGACTCACTTATGTGTAAATATGGGTATCTTATCTACCATCCCTTGTTAAAAAATCCCTAAAAATACAAAACCAAAAGTCTATAAAAATTTGCATAATTAAAATTCAAAAAAAAATTACATGTGCATCATTTTTTTCTAAAAATCCATAAAAAGTTCAAAATTAGAAAATTATTTCACAAAAAAGAGATTTTGCTTTCTTTTCTTTGCATTGTACATATTTTCTTGCATTTGCATGCACATTTTTCAGGATAATATTGACATTTAAACTAAGTTTGTAATAAAATTAAAAAATGGAGCTTACATGTACCTTAATCCACTTAATTTCAGAGGATCCTTATAAGAAAAGAAATTAAGAATTTTTCATGTCCTAGCGACCTAATTCTTTGAGTCCATAAGACTATGTTCACATCTTCTTGATTAGTCTAAGTAGAATATTTAACAACACACGCATGATTCTTCTAGACCATGGCTTATCTTGGACACACACTCTGCATGTAGCTCTTCATGGAGGAGGTAGTGAGGAGGCATAATCTTTTAGCTTGGGTTAGGACACGGGTTTGTAACAACTAGTGGGAATATATGTCTTCCTCTAGGGAGGGTAGTGCATCTCAACCTGATCTAGTAGCATTGAGGTCTAAAGACAGGATATTGTGGGGTTGTAATAATGCTTCAAAAGAGGGATAGTCTACTAGCTCAAGAGGAAAAATTCCTTATGTACATGATGCACCTTGTATATATTTTCAAAAAGAAGAAGAAAAAATGCAGAATCTCTATAAGTGGATAGGCTTGATTGAAAAGTAAAATGCCTGCCATACTGTATATACAAGTATAAAAAATAATAATAAGAGATTTAAAGTCAAATTTGTGTAAGCTTGCATATGGATGACTTGACTACACTGGTCATGCATCCAAGGATAGGAAGCTACACTGGTTACCGTCCATTCTTTTCTCCATCTCCTCTTCTTGAGCGGGTTGTACTTGAAATTAGACGGGAATATCCCCGCTCCTCGAGGAAAGAGTTGCTAGACAAGGGGACTAGAGTTACCTTGTTGAGAGAGGATGTTTCTTTGCTGCTTTTGAGATGAGGAGCTATATTTCACTTACAATGTACAAGTAAATATCTATAGTCATAAGAATTTGTGTATGTAGACTTGTTCTGACCTGACTATTGATGAGACCTGAATATGAGTCTTGTAGATCTTGAAGGTTGTTATGTTTTAAATCCATTTCCCATTAAAGTTCCACCACACTAATAATCCAAATGTCTGACAGAGCTCCATACTACAACTTTATAAAGATAAGTTTAATACTCAATATTGTCCTAATTTCCTTATTTTTCCTTTTCTTTTCTTTTATTTTCTTATTCTTTCAAATAAGTGCTTGCTAAGGGACTAGAAAAGGTAAAGCATGGGGGTGATGAATCTGCATTTCATTATCTTTATTCATTTATTTTAGCTTAAAATCCCTTTTAAAACACCTGTATATATTACTAAATCCATGTTCTTACTAACCTACATCTGTGTATAAATATTATATATATATGTTATTATTTTAACCTAACATAAATAAAGAAATAAAGGAAAAATAAAGAAAATAAAAGACTATATATATGTAATAGATAAAGGCTGACCCGGAACCCTAGAGAAGGTCAAGACTTGACCTGATTGATCAGGAATAAAGTAAGAGGAGATAGAGTCTTTAATCTGAAAATCCAAAAAATATTTTGTAAATGCTTTTCATTTATTTTTTATATATTTGTATAACACTTACACTATTTTATTTGTCCATAAATTGACCTCAAATTAAATAATTTTTTAATAGAAATTATAAATAAAAATGTATCCTAAATAATAAAAATACTTCAAAAATAAAATCATGTACAGAATAAAAGTAACCACACTTAGAAAAAAGCGGTAAAGCGATAATTGAAAGACCAATTCCAGCTCCACACGAATCTCAAATTGAATAAATCTCACTTCCATCATATTCTAAATTAAATTATCTTTAAAATAGTTTTGGTTTCATAATTTTTGGAGTTACTGTTTGAAAGACAGTTTTCTGGCTTTTTTTTCAATTTCATCATTTATTTATTGTATATATTTGTCCATATTTATTTTTATACATAATGTATTTTGTAAATAATTCTAAATATTTTTTAATAATTATTTAAAATAAAAATAAAAATAATTGTTTTTAACATAAAATAATATAATTTCCTTAATTAACTATGTGTATAATGTATTATATGTATATATTATATGTATATAATTAATTTCCTTAAATAACCACCACTAAAAATAAATAATTAGCATTTATTATTTAATTTAATAAAGTGATGAAAATTATTTATTTGTTTATGTAAATAATATACCATGTGTAATAATTTAATAAATTCTTTAATTGACCCACCATTAAGATGGCTCATTAAATTGTTGGCTATTATTATTATTTTAATTAATTTAACTCCAAAAATTATTTTATTTATTTATTTATTTTATTAATTATACCATTAACATCCTTCCTTTTTTCTCTCAATTCAAATTTTGAAATTCAATTTTTCTATTTTTATTTATTTGGCTTCTCTTCCCTCATTCACACTTGATCAATCTTTGGTGAGAGGAGCCTAATCTCCAAGAGTATTCTTGTTGTAGAGCGGTGCCCAACTTCTGAACTATCCGATGACAGCGAGTCTGTTGGGGACGGATCCGATCAAGCACCACACGACTAGAACCACAATCGAAGAAAAAAACACGTACAACCGCACAAGACAAGGATTTATAGTGGTTTGGCAATGTGCCTACTCCACTTGCTCACACCAGACTCTCTCTATTATTGCTTGAATGATGTTGAGATACGATATGTGGTACCACAGGGCTCATTTTATACTACAACAAAATAATACAAAGCATTAGCAATCCCCACCATCAGCTCTCAGCCAATCAGGATGCAGGATCTGGATTAAGCATCTCAACAATCCAACACAACACCTCTCAGCCAATCAGAATGCATGAGTGGATTAGACACCTCAGCAATCTAGCACAAGATCTCTCAGCCAATCAGAACGCATGAAGGAGATCAGCTACATCAGCAATGCTCTCCACTTGTATTCAACCAATCAATCTTCATAGGATAAATCTCAACAATCTCCCACTTGAAGACTGATTTGTGGTACACACCACATCTTCAATAGTCCTGGTGTGAGCTTTCCTTGAAGACCAATAGAAGCTGGCCATGTCCTCAGCTTCTCCATTGTTACAGACTTTGTGAATATATCATTAGGATTTTCTAACGTGTGGATCTTCTTCAACTTAAATTGACCATCTTCTAGCTGTGTTCGAATGAAGTGGTATTTCACATCAATGTGCTTAGCCCTCGAGTAAAAGACTGGATTCTTTGCCAGATGAATTGCACTTTGACTGACGATGGATAATTGACAATCTTCACATTTCTTATTTAGTTCTTTCATCAGACCTTTCAACCATATCATTTCCTTGCAAGCTTCTATTACCGCCACATATTCTGCTTCTGTAGTCGAGATGACCACTATCTTCTGTAGCCTAAAGATCCAACTGATGGCTCCACTCCCCAGGGTAAACACATACCCTGTTGTGCTTTTCCTGCCATCAATATCTCCTGCAAAATCTAAGTCTACAAAACCTCGAATGGAAATGTTAGTGTTCCCATAACACAATGCCACGTTAGAGGTACCTCTCAGATAACGTAGAATCCACTTTACAGCTTCCCAATGTTCCTTACTAGGATTTGCCATGAATCTGCTCACAACTCCCACTGCATGGGAGATGTACAGTCATGTGCAAACCATTGCGTACATCAAACTACCAACAGCAGACTGGTAGGGTACTTTTGACATGTACTCATGCTCCTACTTCGTAGCATGTTCTTTCTCCTTTGAAAGTTTGAAGTGGCTCCCTAAAGGTGTTAGAGTAGATTTTGCATTTTTCATGTTAGATCTTTGAAGTACCTTCTCGATATAATCTGATTGAGTCAATCTCAGCTTCTTGTTCTCCATGTCTCTGCTAATATGCATTCCAAGGATTTTCTTTGCAGGACCTAGATCCTTCATTTCAAACTTCTTAGATAGCATTGCCTTCAGATTTGCTATTTCTTCCTTGCAAGATCCTGCAACAAGCATGCCATCTACAAACAATATAAAATGATGTAAGATATACCAAGCTTCTTGAAGTATCAACAATGGTCAGCATGACATTTGCGGAATCATGTATTTGTCATGAAATCATCAAACTTTTTGTACCATTGTCTCGGTGCCTACTTCAATCTATAAAGGCTTTTTCTGAGCTTGCATACCATGTCTTCCTTTTTAGTAGCTACATACCCCTCTAGTTGTTGCATATAGATGTCCTCCTCAAGATCTCCATGGAGTGTTGTCTTAACATCCAGTTGCTCCAAATGTAGGTTTTCAACTGCAACAATGCTCAAAACTACTCTTATGGTTGAGACCTTCACAACAAGTGCAAAGATTTCTGTGAAATCGACTCCTGCTTTCTGCTGAAAGCCCTTTGCCACTAGTCGAGCCTTGTATTTAATGGAACCATCAACATCCTCCTTCACTCTGTACACCCATTTGTTGTGCATAGCCTTCTTTCCCTTCGGTAGCGGGAATAAATCCCACGTTTTATTTCTTGAGAGAGAGTTTATCTACTCATCCATGGTTAACTCCCATTGATTCCTTGTATCACCTTGTATAGCTTCATCAAAGCATTCAGGCTCACAATTGTCAGTCAGCAATAAAAAATTCAAGGAAGGTGAATACCTTACAGTGGGTTTGCTGATTCTATAAGATTTTCGTAGCACAGGAGTTTGCGGATTATTCTGTGGGATGGGTTGAACATTTTCAACACTTGGTTGTGATGTACTTTGTTCAGGAGTTGCATCAAACTCCACAAAGTCCGGTTCTTCAGTTGCCTTTCCTTTTATCAATTCATCTTTGTATAAGAAAGACTCATTGAATGTGACATCAATGCTTCTAACTATTTTCTTTTTCTCCAAATCCCACAATCTGTATCCATAGTTATCTATACCATAACTGACAAAGGTGCACTTCCTTGCTTTGGGATAAAGCTTTCCTTTGTCTTCCTACTCAATGTGAACATAAGATATGCATCCAAAGATACGTAAATGAGAAAGTGTTACCTTACCTCCTTTCCTATCCACATTTCTTCTGGAAGATCCCCATCTAAAGCAGCAGATGGACCTCGATTGACTAAGTATGAAGTTGTATTCACTGCATCAGCCCAATGTCACTTTGGTAGACCTGCATGTAACCTCATGCTTCTCGCACGCTCTAAAAGAGTCATGTTCATGCGTTCAGCAACATCATTCTGTCTGGGCTTTCTTGGGACCGTCTTCAATCTCTTGATCCCGTTCTTGGCATAATATGATCCAAACTCTTCACCGTAGTATTCTCCTTCATTGTCTGACTTAAGACATTTCAACTTTAAACTTGTCTCAATCTCAACTAAGGCCTTCCACATTTTGAAGGTCTCAAAAACATTGGATTTCTGTTTGATAAAATAAACCCACAGTTTTCTAGTTGCATCGTCAATGAAAGTAATAAAATAATGAGATCCGCCAAGGGATGGTACCTGAGATGGACCCCATACATCTGTATGAACCAGCTCCAATCTTTTAGCCTTTCGTACTCTTGCAGTCTTTGTTAACTTTCTTCTACTTTTCCAAGATACAATCTTCACAAAAGTCTAGATCAACAGTCTGCATTCCTATCAACTTTCCCTTCTTCTGCATGATCTTCATTCCCTTTTCACTCATGTGACCAAGTCGTCTATGCCAAGTGTTAGCATCACACCCAGATGATGCAACATTTACCCTGTCGTGTGAGCCTGATGCAATATCAAGGGTTCCTTTTTTCTTACCTTGAGCAAGGATCAGTGATCCCTTTGACATCTTCCATGAATCTGAATCAAATGATGTCACCACACCACTTTCTGATAGTTGTCCAACAGATATGAGATTCCTTGTTAGACTGGGTACATGTCTAACATTCTTCAATCTCGAGAAGCCACCATTGGGTTGGGATATGTCAATATCTCCCTTTCCAATTATGATGCAGCATTCATCATCTCCCATACATACCTTTCCAAAATCACCTTTCACATAATTTTCGAGGATATCTCTTTATGGAGTGGTATGAAATGAAACACCCGATTCCACAATCCATGACTCACTTCTAGCATCTACAACACATATTAAGGCATCACTATCATCATCATCAGTAAGATTTACGGTGTTCTTACCTTTGTCACTTTCTCCTTTCTGCTTTCTTGGGGCCTTGCATTCTGTCTTGTAATGCCCCTTTTGATTGCAATTCTAGCAGACCACAGATTTCAGATCTCTGGATTTGGATCTTCCTCTTACTGACTTTCCCCTGGAATGCTTTTGGTTCATGTAGCTCTTCCTACTTCTTCCTTTTGTATTCAAGGCAGAACCTGACGAGTGTTCTTCCCCAGACGTCTTCCGTCGTGCCTCTTCTCCAAGAAGAAAACCAGCAACATCCTCCAACTTCAACTTTGCAGAATCAGAGGATTTCCTAACCACTACAATTAAAGCATTCCAACTATCATGTAAACTAGAAAGAAGTAAAATAGCTTTTACCTCATCATCAAACATGATCTTCACAGACTCCAACTGGTTGATGATACTGTTCAGATCATTCAAGTGTGAAGCCACCACGGAGTTCTCGCTCATATTTAAATTGAAAAGCTTCTTCATCAAATACACCTTATTTGATGTGGATGGCTTCTCGTACATATTTTCAAGAGCTTTGAAAAGATTCATCGTCATCGTCTCTTTTGTGACATTTGAAGCCACCGATGGAGCAAGGATGAGCCTTACCGTTCCTAGAGCCTTTTGGTCTAGGACCTTCCACTCATCACCTTTCATGGCTTCGGGCTTCTTCCCTTCAATCAGAAGATAGAGACCCTTGTGATATATAACATCTTCAATCTGCATATTCCAGAACGCGGAGTTCGATCCATTGAACTTCTCGATCTTGACCTTTGATTCTTCCACCATCTGTGTAGAGGTTGATCTCTGGACGTTGCTATGATATTAGTTGTTGGGGACGGATCCGATCAAGCACCATATGACTAGAACCACAATCGAAGAAGAAAGCACGCACAATCGCACAAGACAAGGATTTATAGTGGTTCAGCAATGTGCCTATTCCACTTGCTCACACCAGACTCTCTCTACTATTGCTTAAATGATGTTGGGATACAATATGTGGTGCCACATGTAGGGATGGGCATTGGGCTAGGCCGGCCTGACCTAACCCGAAGCCCAGCCCAAAAAGCCCAGTCCAGGCCAAGCCCAATAGAGGATTGGGCAGGGCCTGGGCCTAAAATGTCGGCCCAAAAATACTTTGGGTGGGGATCGGGCTTGGCTTGGCCCAACCCAGCCCGGCCCAAGGCCCAGCCCGTTCGGGGGCCCGAGGAATGGCCTGAAGTTGGCCTGAGGGTAAAGCCCAAGAGCCAACCCGAACATGGGCATGGGCCTTAAACAAGATGTTTTTCCTACTAAGGTATATTGTATATGATTGTTGAAGTACCTATACTTCTATTGTTTAGCCATTGTTTTCTCGGTAGAATATTATTATTGCTTAGCCATTGTTATAGATTCAAAATATGTGCAAACTTCGTTGTTCTGTAGACATCTTATACTCTTATGCATGGTTTAATAGTTACTTTAATGTGGACATCCTTATGCTTGTAACTTCTTTTTTTGCGCTTGAGTTAGGGATGCGTAATCGTTCTTGAATGTATAGCATGATCCATCATTTCCATATTTCTCGTGTTGTGGTTTTCATGATCAGGAAATGAACGAAAGCTTGAGCCAGCCCGGCCCAAGCCCGGCCCAAAGGAAACGGGCCGGGCCTGGGCTTGGGCCGAGCAACACCAAAATTTGTGGGCCTAAGCCCGGCCCAAGGCCCAAAATATTTAGATGGGATTGGGCCTGGGCCCTTCAGGGCCTGGCCCAGCCCGGCCCATGCCCATCCCTAGCTGCAGGACTCCTTTTATACTACAACAAAAGAATATGAAGCATTCAGCAATCCCCACCATCATCTCTCAGCTAATCAGGATGCAGGATGTGGATTAAGCATCAAAAAAATCCAACACCACCTCTCAGCCAATCAGAATGCAGGATGTGGATCAGACACCTCAGCAATCCAGCACAAGAGCTCTCAGCCAATCAGAACGCATGAGGGAATCAGCCACATCAACAATGCTCTCCACATGTATTCAACCAATCAGTCTTCACAGGATAAATCTCAACAGAGTCGGTCCTCGTCGAGGCCATCATGACGTTCATCCGCTCTCACGGTGAGATCCATTTTTTTATCTCTCGTTTTTCATCTAGGTTAATTGTAGTTTAATTTTAGTTTTACTTTCATTGTCCATTTTTAATTCTAGATCTTAGCTTCTCATTCCTAATTAGTCAATCGCAAAATTTATTTCTGATTCGACACCAATCTCCATATCATGCTCTCGATCTATCCACATTCTACCTCATGCAATCATTCACCTCTGACCACACACGGTGGCCGGAGATCCAGATCCATCCATCAACCTCGTCGGATCCACTTTCCATTCACATTTTCTGTCAATAATTATTTTGACCGAGCCATCGAGCTCAAGTCGATGTTTGTATTTGCTTTTATTGCAGATACAATGCTTTCAAGAAAAGAAAGAAAGAAAAAAATGCACTTGATGTTTTATACAACAAATAATAAAAATTAATTTATAGCTGCCACTCTTGGAGCTTGGAGCTGCGCCACTGCGCGAGCTCACCATTCTCCGACCATCTAGAACCTCCGTCGATCTTCTGCCATCCAGCCACAACCGCATATCAACGACCATCACCACTCCACATCTTCCCTGTCTGAGCGAGTCGCGCCCACCACCTACGAGCCCGAGCGCCACCAGTCGTGCCCTTCAACCCACCACGTGTCGCCATCTCCAGAGCTTCTACCTTCCCTAGAGCCCTCTCGCATCCCCCTTGCCATCTCCACAGCTCAAGACCTTTGCCCAGCACAGTGCGGCTGACAACCACTGCACTCAACCGTCGCTGCTCCTCCGCCCGCACGAAGGAGAAGCCAGTCCCTTTCGCATGGAGCAGTAGCTTCATCGATGCCCCATCCACCATCTGCCAAGATAACTCCTTCCGTTGACCCACCGAAGGGTGTGTGTCGCCAGCTCGATGACACCACGCCCCCACGCCACCGTCAATTACGTCGCCGACCATCTTCTCTACGAGGACCATGCACAATCATCTCCAGAGCCACCATCGTTGAGCACCTCCTGCATAGTTGTCACCGCTTCCCTTTTGTTCTGATGGAGAAATACAAGGGCAGCGCCCCCTGTGCCTTTAGCGTGGAGCAAAAAATGAACAGAGTTGCCTGTTGAAAACTGTTTTTGGGCAATTTACAAATCTACCCTCGAAATTTTTGAAAACTGCAAAGAAGCCCCTCTAGAGCCAAGCACATGCAACACATGCCTTATCATAGGTATTTTGCTAAATTCCACCTTGCAGTTTCTTTTTTTTTAATTTTTCATGCACAAACTTTAAATAATTACATTTTAATCCCTATTTTCCAGACTTTCAATTGATTGATCTTTCTTGTTGAATAAATATTATTTGTGATCAATAAATTCTGCAAAAATCATGTTATGTTCCTGATTTGTGCCTCTTCATAGTTTGAATTTGTTATTGAATTTTATTTTCATTTGATATTATTAAAAAATAAAAAACATAGCATTTTTTCCTATTTGAAATTTGAAAAATCATAAAAAATTGAATATTACGTTAGAAAATCTAAAATAAATAGATTAGCCTCCTTTTTGTGTATTCAATTTTCTGTCCAATTTTCGTGCATAAATATTTTCAAAACTAAAAAAATCTGTAAAAAATAAAAAAAAAATTCTTAGAAAAAGCATAAAAATTGTAGGAAAAATCAAAAAAATTACGATTTCACTTCTTGTTTATAGATTATTTCTTATAGCTTTTAGGAAAAATAAATTCAGTAATTTGTTTGTTTGCTATTTTTAAATTGCAAAATAAGCATTCATATTCACTGTTTAATTTTCCTCCTATTTTTATTCATTTAAAAAATCATAAAAATTCTAAAAATCTCTAAAAATAGTAAAAATATAATAAAACATAAAAAAATTTTATTTGGACATTTTTAGCATTTTTTGATATATTTGAAAAAACCCAAAAAATAGCCATTCTCTATTTTTATATTTAGCTTGTTTGAAAATTATTTTCTTGAAAATTAAAAATTTGCAAAATAAAAAACAACTAAAAATAAAAAAAACAAGAACATATAAAAATAACACAGTTAAAAAATTAAAAAATACCACAACCTAGACTAGTGTTCATATGATTCCTTTATTTATTTCATTGATTTCTCATTGATATAATAACCCTCGGGATTATAGCCTCCCTGAGTTCGATCATGTTAGCTATACAGGTAAATTAAATAGCAAGATTCTCTTGCTACATATTTTTGTATTTATTTCAACTTGAGAATAAAATAAATTTTTTTGTCGAGGGATTCTTTGGGTTGCAACGACATCGCACTTTATTCAACAATTCAAAAACCAGAAGATCCATGCTCAATAGTTATCGAGTCAATCAACTTAGATCTAGGGCTTAATAACATAAAACAAAAGAAAATAAAGATAGAAAGCTCAGAACACATGAAATAAAATAAAAATAAAAGTGAGAAAATATGAAAAATCATGACGAGGCCCCAGGTGAATAGACACTCAGGTAATGGACCTCGTTTGGTGTGAAGTGTCCAAGATCAAAATTATTACAAATAATGATACAAAAAAATAAAAAAAAGCACTCTCCTAACAAAATAAAATAAAAATCTAAGTGTGTTGCTCTTCTACCCTTTCCTTGCTCCTTTCTCTGCTCTCTCCTGGTTGGCTCACAAGGAGAGGAGTCATTTTCCTCTTGACTCAGGTGCGTCCACTTCTTAGGAAGTGGCCTTCGTCATGTGATCCCTTACGAGAAAGATCAACAAAGAAATATAGGTCAGAACAAATCCAATAATTATAAAAAATATAAAGCAAAAATAAGAGAGAAATAATGTGCAAGCTAATATGTGCAATGCTACGCTCTGTTGCTCCCCGGTAATGGCACCATTTGAAACACCAGGAAATATTCCAGGAACTGTCTTTTGGTCCTCACAAGACGGGACCACTAAGTCATTGCAATGACAACTCTCGATGACCTCCGATAGTCTCAAAAATTAACCCATGCAATAATGGATAATGAATTTTAATAAATAATAAATGCATGCAAAATGACAAATACTAATAATAGCATAAACAAATAGCCAATCATACATGCACACCTACTTTTGAGAATTTTTGGAGCACAGGAACTGTTTTAAGTAAGACGAAATGCAAAAAATAAAATTTAATCAAGTTGGCAAGGGTATTTTTGCAAATAAAATAAAAGTTAGGGGCACACATGCAAAAAATCCCAAAAGTTTGAACGTTAACTTGATTGTTCATGACTTAATACAAATGATAAAACTGGGGAGTGCTTAGTTGCAAAATAACCACCCACCTGGGGTCCACGTGATGAATCCACGTTTCATCATCTTTATTCTATCATTTTGGCCTTAAAAACCCTAGTAAATGCGTGTAAATAGCATTAATTTATGCATTTTAGCATTCATGCATATGTGTGTAAATATTGTATAAAATGCGGTTTTTAAAGCCAAAATAATAGAATAAAGAAAAGAAAAGAAAAAGAATAAAATATTGTAAATATTTTATGACCAGAAACCCCGAGACCTAGGCATCTTGATGAATAGGTCGACAAGGAATAAAGTAGGGGGAGATAAGGGCCAAAACATAGATAAAATACCTATACATCTTATTCATTCTTTATTCATTTTGGGACCTATTTTTGGTTCCACTTTTTATACATCAAATAAAGAAACTTTGTAAATGAAAGTTGTAGATAAATTAATAAAGAAAAATACAAAATTGATTTCACAGAAAAATAATGTACAGATAAAAAGTTATGGTCTGAATAAAAATCCAGAATGCCAACTTCCCAGACCCGTATCTCACAAATAAAAACTCCAAATGCAGCGTACTCACCTTTAATTGTATATAGAAGAAAATAATCTAATTAATGGTGGTGGTTTCGCATTTGGCGGAGCTACGGTTTGAAAGTTGACTTTTGGACCCTCATTGTATACTTGTACATATTAAAATATTCAATTTATTAATTATTTATTATTTTTATAATTTTATATTTTTATAATGTTGTAAATAATACTTATAATAATTATGTATATTAAAATCAGAATAAAAACATCATTAAAAATCAAATAAAAATACTTGTATATATTTGATACATAGGTAGTATACATACACTTATACCTATATAAAATACACTTCTATTTTATTAAATATATCAATAAAATAAAATAAAAATATATTTATGTACATAAAAGTATTTTATAATTCTATAAAATAAGAAACAAAAATAATAAAATTAAAACATACAAAATAAAAATAAAAGAATACAATATGTAGAAATTATACCTATAAAGGGTGTAAAAGTCAACTTGTAAAAATACACTTCCTAAAAATAAATAAAAATCACTATAAAATACTTTATAAAAAATAAACATTTTTCATTTTATAATTAAAAATTAATAAAATCATTTCCTATTTTTAATTGAATTTAGAAATCTTTTTTCCAAGGTTTTTTCTGGTTGGTCCACGTGGACCAACCAGACTTCTCCCTTGGTTGACCTCGGTCAACTCTCTGACCGAGGTCTGATGCCTGTCAGAAATAAGTTTTCTTGATTTTCGAGGATTTTTGGAGGGCGATCCTTTCACCGAATAAGGTCGGTCTCTTCACGAGATTTGTAGACCTACATGTGATCTTACACGCCCAGGCATTGGCTTGGCGTTTTGATCGAAAACGCGCCCGTGATTCATCCTCGAAGACCGCCCCTCGGCCAAGTTTCAAAAACCACCCATTTCCCTCCTTTGCAGCTTGAACCCGATTTGACCTTGGCTTTGGCTCCTTTGGGCTTTCTCCGGATGGATTTTTGTGACAGGAAGATCTCCAGCTAGCTAGAGAGGGCTAGGCCAAGGCGAACGGCGCTCCACCCATCTCCGGCCAAGCTTGGCCGTGAGGTCCGACCTTGGGTATTTTTACCCTCGAGGTTCTGTGTCTTCTGTGTTTCTCTTGTATTTCTTTTGTTTTTTTTATCTTTCCAGTAGCATTAGGAAACCATTTACTCTTTAATCCTTGACCGCTCACACTCGCAGCTCCCTCGCCGGAGCACACCTCCGGCGGCCACCAATCTCACCCCACCGTCACCCACATCATTTTGCGGGCCCCCGGGGACCTTTTACTGCTGCCACTCAACTTCCTTGCAGGTCCAGGTGCCCAAGCCCCCACCTGGGGTCGTTTTTGACGGGTGCCCGAGCAACATGGAAGGCCGCCCCCTCCTCAACCACTACGGCGTTGCTCCGGCGGGCTCTCCGCCTTTTTGAAGCCGCCGGTCAATCGCGGACGCTTCCAGGAGGTTCTTGCACCATCAGGGAGGAGCTGGTCGTGCCGTGGCGTGAAGATTTTGGAGTATAAAGATCATCCAGGCCGTGTTCATTTGCAGTTCTTCCTTCACGCGTCGCGACCGTCCGATCTCCGCCTGTTCTTCAAGAGTTGCAGCTGCCGTCAGATGATGGTGAACTTCCACCGTTGATCGGCCTCGGCCGATCTAATCAAGACCGTCCAGACGAAGGGGTATCGGCCCCCCAGCACCTGACGCGTGGACAAGTGAGGCGCGCTGCGCCGTGCGATCCGCCTCTCGCTGGGTATTTTGCGTATACAACCCAGCGCTTTTTGTTATTACTGATTAGTTTATAATCTTTCTACTGCTGTGTAAAGTATTTGTGACATTTGCATACTGTACCCCCAGCGTTTTTAAATATTGCGAATTCGCCCCTCCCAGACGCGCGTGCCTCTGCACGTGGGGCTGGGATTTTTGCTGGCCGACCCTTCGCTTTTGTGTATTTGCTAATAGTCAGAAACTATTTTCTTCAGTTAAATATTTTGTGGGAATATTGCAAAGAGACCCCTGGACTTTCTGCTAATTACATTTCTACCCCTGGCCGTGTGTATTTCCTTTTTGTTTCTTGTATTTTATTCATGCATCTATAAAGCCCTAAAAAATCTACAAAAATTAACTTAAGTCTCTGTTGCATAGTACTTCCACGCCATATTTTTATTTTTCATAATTAGTGCATTTTTATATTTATTCAAAATCAAAAATAGTCATTTTCAGCACTGTTTGCATGATAAAATACCAAAAAAATATAAAAACACTTCAGAAAAATCCCAAAAAAAAATATATTTGGTGTCTTTTAGTTCGTTTTAACTCCCAGCCAAAAATCATTAAAAAATATAAAACCAAACTCCAAAAGATTGCAAAACTCTAAAAACCTTCATAAAAATTTATAAAATCCATAAAAAATCCAAAAATAGTGTTTTCTTTTCCTGAATTTTCTTTGTTTGATTATCTTTAAGTGAAAATTAATTTGGAGAATTTTTGTTACTGTTTGTTATTTTATTTCTCCATTTTAAGTTTCAGCCTTGCATTTTTGCCACTGTTTGCTTTATTGTATTAATTAAAAATACCAAAAACATTCTAAAAATTACCCAAAAATCACAAAAACAGTAAAAAAGTAGAAAAAGACCAAAAAGACTTTATTTTCATATTTTTGGATATTTTTGTCTATTTTTATAAATACCTCTTTGTCCTTTTTATTACATTGTTTTTATTTTCCATTATTGAAAAAGAATATAAAAAAATATAAAATACAAAAAGAAAATATAAAATCAGTAAATTAGAAATCAAAATACAAAATTATAAAATTAAAAAAATTAAATAAAAAAATATATAAAATTAAAAACCCACAAAAAATAGCTTAATAGGCATTTGATCACATACACACATTTTTGGTACCTTGGTACCCCGTTCTACCTGTCTGCTCCCTGTGTTCGACCTCTACAATACTTGCACCTATACACATCTTGTTGTAGAGTTATAATAAATTTTAACTCCGCACATTTACTTTCATTGCTTGATATATTTGTCGTGGGTTAATTGTTGTTTTAATCCGAATTTCGCGTGGTCGATTCAGCGACTGAGTTCCCGCCTTGTGTGGAACTTAAGATCACCGATTTTTGGGTTAAACACCACGTGAGGTGACTTGACACTGGGCTTAAATGCAATAATTGAAAACTACCAGGGCATACATGCATAATGTCCACAAAATTTTGAACTGATTTAATTACATGCCCTTTTATAAATAACCAAAATACGGAGGGTTGTCTTTGCAAAATTTACCACTTAAGCGCCTTTAATATGACCGCTCTGCTCCTGCCATGTTGATGATCCAAAGGCTCTCCGGAGGAAACACTTTGATTAAATTGGATGGCCCATATTAAATCTGGGTCACATGCTTGATTAGATGGCAGAGGCGATGGCTGGAAGAACTCATGAAGAACTCATGTGGTCGACGACCTTTGATCGTCTATATCTCGGTGCTCTACCGATGGATCTTCCTTCAGATAGTTCTAGCGGCTTGCTGGGTGTCCTCCGCATGCAGTGGGGTTCTCCAAAGATGGCGAGGGAGCTTCGATGGCCCAGAAAAGGTCCAAGCACCTAGAACTGATCCAGGTGGTCAACACGATTCTAGACACATCTTTGGAGTTGCGGACATGCACCAAAACACTCCTTAGCTCGGTGGCTACTTCCTCAGCCAGGGTTAAGCAAAAAGTTGCCTGGAATGAGATGTATGTGGAACTCCAGTGAGTGGCAGTGGAGAGAGCTTTGACTTCATAATCCATGATGGATCAGGGATGGATGAAATGGGCAGTTGATGAAGAACGCAATGGGGAGTGAGATGGGATGAAAATCGGGGAGTTAATGGTTGGATGACGATGAATTCCCCTGGAGTTCGAGCTCTAGGGATTTGGGGATTCTTAATACTAAAACTAACTAGTTTATTAGACCTAAAATTAACTGGAGGAGTC
This sequence comes from Ottelia alismoides, assembly GCA_037367405.1. NCBI lineage: Eukaryota > Viridiplantae > Streptophyta > Magnoliopsida > Alismatales > Hydrocharitaceae > Ottelia > Ottelia alismoides. The sequence goes on along the minus strand of JAZKJV010009762.1, from coordinate 28,136 downwards.
AAAAGACAACTGAGAAATTTACCTAATGATGGAAGATAAATGCCTCCAATCAGCAGTGGACTGATGAAGTAGAACCACCGTTGGAGCTCCTCCGTCGGTGATGATGGATCAATCCTCCTCACAACTTTGTCGCTGCAAAATTTCCAGATCCCGAGCTGTCACTAAGATGAATTAGTTGGACGGATCCTGAGGGTTAAGAGGGAACAGAGATGGATCAAAATTGAGAAGGATGGAGGAGGTGTTTACTTATAGGCTGGTCGAGGAATGAACTTCAATCGAACATGATGCTTCAATCGAAGGAGATCAGCCGCACTTGAAGATCGGGCAAGTATCGGGGAAGTTAGAGCTCGGGTGAAATTCAAGGCGCGGGGCAAAATGCTCATTGGGGATTTTGGGAAAATATGAAAAGTGAGGTACTCGAGGTGAATGTCAGAGCAGAGGAGGCAGAAGGGGCAATTGACCTAGGTCAACAAGGGGAGCCCTCTCGTTGGTCCATGTGGACCAACCAAAAAAATCCCAAGGAGAAATTATTAGTAAAATAAAAAACAAATTGTAAATGATTTAATTAATTTTTTTCTTAAAATATAAAAATGTTTGTACTTTAATGTAGTATTTTATATATTTTTTATTTATTTTTGAGGCTTTTTATTACAAGTTAATATTTACATATAAAATATAGGTATAAATACATCCATTTGGTATTTTTAAATGTGTGTTTGATATTTTATTATTTTATACATGTATTTTATATATTTTTTATACACATTTAGAGATTTTATAATATTTTCCTGAGTTTGTATGTACACTTAATTAATTAGGTGTATATGCATTATATGTATATACATGTATATTTTTCCTATGTATTAAAATATATTATTTCTTTTGATTTTATTTTAATAGTTTTATTCTAATTTAATTATATTTATGTTTAAATAATGTATACAGCTTTATTAAAATAAAATAATTTTAAAATACAAAGAATAAATATATTGAATAAAATATACAAGTATATTACACAAATAAGAGCCTGATAACTAGGGAAATCGAGGGTCGTATGGTTCACAAGGCGAAACCGCAGTCGGTGTCTTGACCGCTCAAAAATCCCTAATTAATCAACAATGAATCCACTGAAGGATATGGAGAGATCCTCAAGCGCATCACGGAAGCGTGAGCGTCGTATCGGATACGACGAAGAACGACTAGTCGCACTAGTTGTTCGGTGCAACGGAATTTAAAAAATTTATTCGATGAAACCACATGATCCAAGAACCATTCTCGGATCGTTTCATCTATAACCACAGCAAGTATAATGCAATACCTCTTGAAGCGTGGTTGATCGAGTCTCTAAGAGAATAGACCTCCTGTCTCAAGTCCGATCGTCGGAGAGATCGCTTGCGAGCGCGGGGATGAACCGTGGTGTCCTCGCAATCCAAGAAGTTGATCCAAGCGTGGTTGCTCCTAATCTCGTCGCACGAGATCGAACGTCTCCTTCGCGGGCGAAGCACTCGAAGTAGACGGAGAACCGCAGAGCGTCGAAGCAGTAGCACGAAGGCGAGGGCGACGACGATTCCCTCCACTAGGGTGGACGGCCACCAAGAGGAAGAGGGAGAGAGGGCTGTCGAGTATGAGAGAAAGAGAGAGAGAGTTTTGTTACAATAGCATGTGTAAAGAGAGAGCCAAGAATGCCTCTCTATTTATAGGGTTTTGGGATCCATAGATCTCAATCCATGTGTCATATAAAATCAATGGTTGAGATTGATTTATGACAATCCAATGGTCAAGATTGTTGTTGGTAAAAGCCAACAACTTGTGATTTAATTTGATAAAATATATTTGATAAATCAAATAAATATTAATACCAAATCTAAATCAATCAAATAAGAGAGAGAGAAGACAAAGGAGATGCTCTCCTTATTTGGAAGAGGGGACGGCCACCAATTCCCCAAGGGAATTGAGTGCCGCCCCCCTCATTCCTAATGAGGAGTGCAATCTCCTCATTTTTCTCTCTACTTATTTTCCAACAACAATTTGTTGGTATTTTAATTCACCAAAATAATTCTCAATTAATTTTGGGAATATTGCAATCTTGACATTGGAATATTGTGAATCAAATTCACAACCCAAAACAAAAATGTAATTTACATTTTCAATTAATTAAACAATGTGTATCCAATACACATCAATAATTAATCTACTAATATAAATTATATTTAACTCTCTCTAATACATTATAAATCACATTTATAATATATTAGGAATAATTGGATATTACTATCCACATTATTCGTATCCATAATAATTAAATCACATTTAATTATATTGGATAATATCTCATATATCATGATAATTAAATCACATTTAATTATCAACTTCTCTTTGCTTAGATCTCATGGAATTGTTCTCAAACCATTTAAGAACAATGCTATTTCTCCTCAGATACTTGGAGATAAGGACAGGGCGATTGTATTTTTCCACGTATAGTGACTTGGATATTGAGATCACATCTCAAATCCAGATCCCATGGACCTCTCATAGATGCTTGATTAAATCAAGACCGTAAACCTAATCTTCTCATTGCATCTGAATCTCATTCGGATAAATGTCCAGTAAATGGACTAAGATTTCATCACTCCCTCGGAATGGAAGCGTCATGGTTATACAATCGTTTATGATCAAATCACCCTTCAGGTATTCCCAATACCTGCACATCCTGCATACTGGAAGACTCATGATCATCATGAAGATAAAGATCACTTTTACACTGTCATCTTCATAGTCTGATCATTAAGTTTCTCAATCTTGGTCCTTGGGATATGGTACATATCATATGCTTTCACAAAGCATATATCTTACCTTCAAATTCATATCATGCTTCTAAAGCATGATGACCATGCATGGAATTTGGTCAATCCCAATACCTCATGAGTGAGCTCATGTCTCCCGGTTCACAAGTGAACCTGTATGATCCCTTTGAGAGATCATATTACTCATATGCCCTTACATGCACACCAGCTCGCCGGTGTATAGACCTTGATTAGGTCATCAACCTATTGGTCTGCCAAATGTACATGCTCAGACATATAGTAATATATCTGTCTCTGGTCAGAGGATGTTTGCATGTGATGTGACAGTATTCATCATAGGTCTTTGGTTATCTCGATCTCGTTAAGTCAACTCATTGACTCAACTAATCTGATACCTCCGAATCAATATTCCTATGCAGAGGACCTGCATCAAGAGGTCGATCAGATATCAGTCTAATGAGATGGGATTGCCATCTCCCACTCAGACTGGAGATCACTACTTGTTAATCATTGATGATGCTTGATGAGTCCTCTATCTAACTCCTTAGATATTCATCCAAGCATCAGCCTCTATGATTCAATCATTGAATCAACAGCTGTATGATTATCAAGTTGGCCATGGTACATAACCCTTATTGTACAGAGGGACCTTATAGTGCATTCATTCATTCAATATCAGAAAGGGAGTAAAACAAAATCAATAACTTTTATTGATAAATCATTTATTACAATAACATTTATTGTAGGAATGGTTCGCCTCGGGCTCACATTGCTAACATCCACAATCAAATATCAAACAATGACAAACAAATGTGGAGTCAAATTTATTTTTAACTCTACATAAAAGATGTATAGATGCAAGTACGTAGAGAGTTCGAACACAGGGAGCAAGGCAGGATAGATCAACAATTGTGCAAAAAGTGATGTCATTGTATGTCTACAAAATGCAATGCAAATATTTTTGTGGGTTTTTAAATTTTTCATTTTTTATTTAATTTTTAATTTTATATTTTGATTTTTAATTTTCTGATTTTATATTTTTTTTGTATTTATATTTTTTATTTTCTTTTTATAGATAGAATATATAGATAATATAAGAAAAGAGGTAATAAAATATTTATAAAAATAAGGAAAAATACTCAAAAAATAGGAAATAAAATGTTTTTGTTCTTTTTATATTTTTTACTATTTTTGTGATTTTTGGGTATTTTTCAGAATATTTTTGGCATTTTTAAAAATCAAAATAAGAGAAAACAGTGAATTAAGATTCTGGCCAAAATTAAAATGGGAATGAAAAATATCAAACAGTAACAAAGTTTTCCCAAATTAATTTATAATAAAGACAACAAAATAGGGAACCTACAGGGCCTGAGTTTGTATTTTTTAGATTTTTCTTTGATTTTTTATATTTTTTTGGAAGTTTTTAGGTGTTTTCTAATATTAAAGGTTTTTAACTTGAAATTTTTAGTGCTTTTTGGACTGACACTAGAATACAATAAAAAAAACCTTAGGTAAATTTTTGGGAATTTTTCAAGGTGTTCTAATATTATTTTGGTAATTTCTAATGCAAACAGTAGCTAAAATGCATGTTTTTGATTTTTAATAAATATGAAAATGCAATAAAATGAAAAATAAAAATATGTGCGTGAATCTACAACTAAACAGGAGTCTATGATGATTTTTGTAGATTTTTTAGAGACTTATAGATGCATGAAACAATTAGGGATAACAACAAGAAAATATGTGCAGGCAAAGGGCATTTGTGTAATATTCAGAAAAGTCAGGGACCTATATGTAAATTCCCACAAAATATTATAACAGGAATAGAACGTTACAACACTAATTGGAAATAAACAAAGTCGCAAGGATGTCGTTGTAAAAAGCCCAAGGTGCACTTGACATGCACGCGCACCTGGTAGGGGCACCAACGTAATTTACAAAAACTTTGGGGCTCTACTGCAAAAATCCCAGAAAGTATTCAACTGTAGTTCAAAGTTTAGGTACCAAAATTAAATACACAAAACCTCCTGGGTATGCCTGCAAAAACGCCAGGTCACATGCACAGACGCACGTGACCTGGCAGGGACCCAAAGGTAATAACACCAAACTGCAGGGGGGCTTACTATAAATATGACAAAAATTAATAATGGCCCTTGAAAGTTTAAGTAGTTAATATAAAATACAAAAAATGCCCAGGGTTAAAAACACAAAATACCCAAGGTGCGGATCGGACGGCTAATGGATGAGCAACTTAAGACACGTGGCGTGTCCACGTCGCACGATACCTCTTCGATTATGACGGCTGCGATTAGATCTGTCAGCAAGATCGAATGGTGACGGTTGGAATAGATCCAACGACAGCTGTGGCGCGGCAAGAATATCGATCGATCGGACGGCGATGGAGATGCTTGGATGAACGCGTGAAGAACCGGCCGCCGGCGAGGTTTGGATTGCTGATGCGGGTGCCTCCGGCGACCAATAGCTCCTCTGATGGTCTCCGCAGCCTCCTGGAAGGTTCCCCGACCCAACGGCGGGGCCAAAATGGGCGGAAGAGCCCCGATGCACCGCCGCGAAGTCAGGGGTGAAGTGTGGCTCCAGGTGACTCGGTCGGGTGCAAAAATAGACCCCCAAGCGGGTCTCCTCGCTCCTGGTACCTGCAGATGAAACAAGCGATGACAGACGATGGTTCCAGGGTGAGAACGAGCGAGTGAGGTGGCCTATGGCATGTGTAGGAGTTCGCCGGAGCAAGCTCCGGCGAGGTGGATGGCGGGTGGCGATCGAGTGGATGAAAAGCGAAATGAAGATGGCGATAGAATCTATGGCTAAAGGCAAGCAAAATAAAAAAAGAAAAACAAAGAAAACCGTACCTCAAGGGCTAGGAGCCCAAGGTGGAACCTCGACGGCCTATTGGCCGGAGGTGGTTGTGGAATCCGACCTCTAGCCTCGCATCACCTCGACGGGGGGTTTGGGACGACTCCCCTGTCACCGGAGGTCCAATACACCCCACACCCGGAGGTTTGAAGCTCTCCCAAGGCGGTTTGAAATGGGGACGAAGGACCAAAAAGTCGGGTTCAAACTTCAAATTGAAGTCAAGGTCTGGTTATGTAGTATTGACGGATGTGAGCGAGAACGAGGTGCAACGATGGCATCGATGATCCACGCCCCAAGATGACCCTTGGGCGTGTATCATGGAGAACTGGGCTACAAAAGTCATGAAGAAATAATCGTGAAAGGAGATACGATGCAACCTCGAAAAAATAGAGAAACATAGGTCAAAACAAACTCTGACAGAGCTACAGGATGAGGGTCAGACTGTTGACCTCGGTCAACAGTCCAAGCCCCCTCGTTGGTCCACGTGGACCAACTAGGAAAATCCTAAAAAAATGTTTTCTAAAATCAATAAAAAAATAGGAAATGAATTATTTGATTTTTGGTTATAAAATAAAAAACGTTTGTAATTTTATAAATTATTTTATGGTAATTTTTAATTATTTTTATGAGGTATATTTTTACAAGTTGCCTATTACGCCCTTTATAGGTATATTACTTATATATTTTATTAATTTATTTTTATTTAGTATATTTAATTTCTTTGATTGTGTTTATTATTTTATAAAATTATAAAATACTTTTATACATGTAATTATATTTTTATTTTATTTTTCTGATGTATTTTGTACATTTAATAAAATATAAGTATGTATTATATTTGTGTATGTATAGGTATAATACCTATGTATTATATATACAAGTATTTTATTTTGTATTTCTTTTATGTTTTTATTCTGATTTTAATGTACATATGAATTATAAATATCAATTACAAAATTATAAAAATATAAAAATACAAAAATAATGAATTAATAATAAATTGAATATTTTAATCTGTACAAGTATACAATGAGGGTCCAAAACTCAACTTTCAAACCGTAGCTCTGCCAAATTCGAAACCACCTCCATTAAATAGCTTATTTTTAATTATATACAATTAAAGGTGAGTTTGCTACATTTGGAGTTTTTATTTGTGAGATACGGGTCTGGGAAGTTGGGATTCTGGATTTTTATTCAGACCATAACTTTTTATCTGTACATTATTTTTGAATGAAATCAATTTTGTATTTTTATTTATTTAATTATCTACAACTTTTATGTACAAAGTTTCTTTATTTGATGTATAAAAAGTGGAACCAAAAATAGGTCCCAAAATGAATAAAGAATGGATGAAAAAGTATAGGTAATTGGCCCTTATCTCCCCCTACTTTATTCCTTGTCGACCTATTCATCAAGATGCCTAGGTCTCAGGGTTTTGGGTCATAAAATATTTACAATATTTTATTCTTTTTCTTTCCTTTTATTTATTCTATAATTTTGGCTTTAATTACAGTATTTTATACACTATTTGGATGCACATGCATGAATGCCAAGATGATGTATTTAATGGTATTTACACGCATTTGCTAGGGTTTTTGAGGCCAAAATGATAGAATAAAGATGATGAAATGTGGATTCATCATCCCCCTATACTTTACCTTTGCTAGTCCCTAGCAAACACTTATGCTATAAGTGCAAAAAGAAAAAGAAAGAAAAGAAAAAGAAGAACTTGGATTTATTTTAATTATCAAACTTGTCTTCACAAAATCAAAGTTTGGAGCTTAAGTCGGACCTCTGGAATTTTAGTGCGGGTGGAACCTTAATGAGAACCGTGTTTGAAGTCCAACAGTCCCTGAGAATCCCAAAAATCTATTCAAGTCTCCTCAATAGCCAGGTCAGAAATATCTCAACTCATACGCAAACCCTTACGACTATGAATCTGACTCGTACAATGTAAGTGATGGTGACTCTCCCCAACTAGAATGACATAGAAACTGACTTCTCTGGTGTGACAACCCAATGATTCCCCAATCCAACAACTCCATCCTCGAGGAGTGGGGTATTCCCTTCTAAGTTCAAGTGGCAACCAGCTCAAGAGGAGGGGGTGAAGAGAAGAATGGACGGTAGCCAGTGTAGCTACCTATCCTAGGATGCAAGACCAGTGTAGTCAAGTCATCCAGCTGCAGGCTCACATATTTGACTTTGGAACTCAAGCTTGCTTATTGACTTTACAACATATGTACATACTTTGCAGGCTTTTATTTTTGTACATGCCTGAACACTTTTTTTTTTAAATACTATTCACAACAGCATTTACATAAGGAGTTTTTCCTCTTGAGCCAGCAGACTATCCCTCCTTTGAAGCTTTATTGCAACCCACACTCTCCTGTCTTTAGACTTCCTCATCACTGGACGGGTTGGGTGCACTTCCCTCCCTAGAGGAGGACAAATGTTTCCACTTGTGTGCGTCTCATACCGGCAAATCCAATCCCCTCATCACTCCAATTGAGTTGAGCCACGTGAAAGGTGCAGGTGTCCAAGTTAGGTTATTATCAACAAAAGTCGTGTGTGTGCTCCGAAATACTCTACTTAGGCAGTCAAGAATCCATTGAACCAAGTCCCGTGATCCTCAAAGAATTAAGTCAACTAGACCTGAAGTACCTCAAACCCAGTTCCTATAAGGTTCCTGTTATTAGGTAGATTTTAAGGTCCAATCAAGCTCCAATCTCCGGATTTTACTTAGACTTGTTCAACTATCAAACTCAATCCGAAAAATGCTCATGCTATGCAATGCGATGTAGAAATATTTTTGTGATGCAATTTTCAAAGATTTTGAACTTTTTATGGATTTTTGAAAAGACGATGATGATGCATATGCATTTTTTTGTATTTTTCAAAAAGGTTTTTCAAATGTTTTTGGATTTTAATTTTGCAAATGTTTCTGGGAATTTTCAAAACAAAAAGGTTTTGGCTAAAAGCTGGGTTAAAATATTTACACGGGAGTTCTTCTTACAAGAAGTGGATTTTAAGAATTTACAGGGTAAGTGGTCAATTTTATAAGTATATATAGTGGATTTTGGTGAGATGTATGTATTCCTCAAACTTATTTGACACATGTTTTTCAAATAATTTTTGAAAACTATAGTCCAAAATAATTTTTACAAACAATTTTACAAACATGTACACACATTTGAAAATCATTTTGCAAATGTTTTTCAAACAGTATAGATAGATTTTTCAAAATATTTTTGCAACCATTTTTTAAACCATTTGCAAATCATTTTTCAGACATTTTATTTCACACAAAGAAAAGAAATGTTTACAAACCACACATTTTTTACAAAGGTTGAAAACATGTAACAAAATGTTTTCAAAATAGTTTTCAAAATATTTTTCACAAAGATTTTCAAACTATTTTTCAAACATTTTGCAAAAAACAGTTTCACCTGATTTATTAATCAGTAAATACAAAAAAGAATTTGAGGAATAACCACATCCTTTTATTAAGGTTTTTAATGAATTTTAATGAATTATAAGCCATATTATTAAGAAAATACGAAAGTACGAGTTATGGCTAAAGTATATACGTAGTATATACGACCCCCTATACTTAACTTGAGCTATGTCCTCATAGATCAGAGAGAAAAGAGAAGACATAACTCGTACTAAGTATAGGCAAGTCTAAAGAATAAATAAATGAACCAATAAGAAGTTGACCGTCCCCCTATACTTAGGATCAAATAATCCTAAGTATACCAGACTGTACGCAACGCAGGGAGGGTCAAGGGTGGGAATGAATAGATCGTACTCGGATTGTCTCCCCCTATACTTAGGGTAAGATATCCCTAAGTATAGACAAGAAGAGGAGACAATGGAGAGGATCGAAATGAATAGGACAACTCGGGGTGTACACTGCCCTATACTTAGGAGAAAGTGCGTCCTAAGTATAGAAGACTGACAACAAGGGGCGGTACTTTTTGATAGATAAAGAAAATAGAAAAGGAAAAGAAGAAAAGAAGAAAAGAAGAAAAGATATCAACAGATGAAAGAGTGATATGGACAGATGATCTGTACAGCGGAAGATGTAAGTGATCACCATGTATGAGATGCAGATGATATGAGTCAAAGAACACATCTCATACCAAAAGAATGGGGGCAACGTCAATGGTTGGCGGGTCGTGATCAAGATATAGCTTCAGGCGCTGACCATTGACACGGAAGGTAGAGGAAGATGACGGTTCGGATATGTCAATACTGCCATTGTCATGTACCTTCCTGACCACATAAGGACCTTTCCACTTGCTCTGTAATTTCCCTGGGAATAATTTCAGCCTGGAATCAAACAACAATACTCGCTGATCTGGCTCAAACTGTTTATGGCTGATATGGGAATCATGCCATGTCTTCACTTTTTCTTTGTACTATAGGCTGCTAGAAAAGGTTGTATCTCTCAGTTCCTCCAGGACTGCCAACTCTGCTCTCCATTGTTCTCCTATACTCTCGGGATCCAATAATAGCTCAGTAACTGCCCAAACTGACTTATGCTTTATCTCCACTAGAAGATGGCACGGCTTGCCATAGACGAGACGAAAGGGAGATGTCCCCAAAGGATTCTTGAAAGACGTCCGATAGGCCCACAAGATCGAGTCCAAAAGCTGTGACCAATCCTTTCGGTCTGGGCAGACAACCTTCTGTAAGATAGTTTTTATCTCCCGGTTCAATACTTCGGCAAGACCATTAGTCTGAGGGTGATACGGTGTGGCAACCCGATGGTCAATGCCGAACTCGTCTGCAAGGGCCCTAACCTTGTCATTGATAAAGTGAGACCCCCGTCTGAAATCAAGACTCTAGGTACCCCGAACTGTGAAGTGATATTTTTCCTCAAAAATTTACACACAGTCTTAGCATCTGCGGCTCGGGTGGGGATGGCCTCAACCCATCGGCTGACATAATCTACAGCGAGCAAAATGTGCTCAAACCCCTGACTCTTAGGAAATGGGCCCATGAAATCAATACTCCATGCATTAAAAACCTCACAAAAGTGAATGGGCTGCATGGGCATCATGTCTCTCTGTCCGCAGGTTCCCATCTTCTGACAGTCAGTACATCTCTTCACGAACTCATCTGAATCCTTGAAAAGAGTAGGCCACCATAGGCCGGACTGAAGCACCTTTTGTGCTGTCCTTTTCCCAGAATGATGTCCCCCTGCCTCAAGCTTATGGCAGTATATGAGGACGCTATGCTGCTCTTCTTGAGGAATACACCTCCTCCAGATGTTGTCCCCTCCTTCATGATAAAGGACGGGATCCTCCCAATGGTAAAGCTTGGCCTTCGCCAGGAAGGTCTCGAGCTTCTGCCTGGGCCAACCTTGTGGGACCGTCTTGACAACAAGATAGTTCACATTGTCGGCATACCACGGGAGCAAGGTGATAGCCAAGATCGCCTCATCTGGGAACGTCTTTGTGATAGGTGCGCTGGGCTCAGATTCCTCAAAGTTCTCCAAGCGGGAAAGATGATCCGCCACCAAATTCTTAACTCCAGGCTTATCCTTAATCTCAATATCAAACTCCTGGAGTAGAAGGATCCATCTGGTAAGGCGTGCTTTGGCATCCTTCTTGGCCATTAAGTACCGGATGGCGGTGTGATCTGTGTAGATTGTCACTCTAGATCCGAGAATATAAGATCTGTACTTATCCAAAGCAAATACTACGGCCAGCATCTCTTTCTCAGTCACAGTATAATTCCGCTGAGCGGCATCCAAAGTCCGGCTGGCGTAGTGAATGGCAAACGGCAATCCATCCCTCCTCTATCCAAGCACAACCCCAACTGCAAAAATCAGAAGCGTCTGTCATGATCTCGAATGGGAGAGACCAATCGGGTGGCTGAAGGACAGGAGCCGAAACAACCATACTCTTGAGAGTCTCAAACGACGCGATACACTTATCATCGACAATGAACTCGGTGTCTTTCGTCAGAAGATCAGTAAGTGGTCGGGCAATCCGACTGAAGTCCTGAATAAATTGTCGGTAGAAACCGACATGCCCCAGAAAAGATCGCAATTGACGTAGATTGGACGGTGGATTGAGTTTTCTAATGATATCCACCTTGGCCGGATCAACCTCCATGCCCCTGTTGGAGATGATATGACCAAGGACCGTCCCTTGAGTCACCATGAAGTGACTCTTCTCCCAAGACAATACAAGATTGACCTCTATGCAGCGTTGAAGCACACGGTCTAGGCAGTCAAGACAAGCATCGAACCCGTCGCCATAGACCGAGAAGTCATCCATGAAGACCTCTAAACAGTCACTCACCATGTCCGAGAAAATGGACAACATGCACCTTTGGAATGTCGCCGGAGCGTTACATAGACCAAAGGGCATCCGTCTGAAAGCATACGTCCCAAATGGACAGGTGAATGTCGTTTTCTACTGGTCTTCGGGCGTAATGGCCACTTGATTATATCCGGAGTACCCGTCAAGAAAACAGTAATGACTCTTCCTAGCTAACCTCTCGATAATCTGATCAATGAATTGCAGTGGGAAATGATCCTTTTTGGTGGCCTGATTCAATCGTTTGTAGTCCACACAGACCCTCCAAGAAGTGGGTACTCGGGTAGCGATCTCCTCTCCAGACTCACTCACAACTGTAGTGATACCCGTCTTCTTGGGTACCACATGTAACGGACTAACCCATTTGGAGTCGGAGATGGGGTAGATAAAATCGACGCTCCACCACCCTCGATATTTCTTTCATGACTACATCTCGAAGATTCGGGTTCAGTCGTCGTTGGAACTCACGCGACAGCCTAGCGTCATCCTCAAGATAGATGTGGTGGGAGCACAGAGCCAGACTAATCCCCTGGAGATCAGCTATACTCCATCCTATCGCTTTGTGGTTTCTTTCAAGAACCTCCATCAAACAAGATTCTTGTTCTCCAGTCAAACCTGCTGAGATAATGATTGAGTGCATATCTGGCTCACCCGCAAGGAATCTATACTTCAGCGACTGCGGCAAGGGTTTCAGTTATGGACAACTGGGAGGTGGCAGATCTGGCTTCTGATAAGTCTGTGTGAAGGCGACCAGGTCTGCATGTGAGAACTCTCGCTCTGCATGAATCTCTGACGAAGGAAGTCCTGTTGAGTCATCGATAAACTGTACTGGCTCGAACTCTGTCATGGTTGTTGGCTCAGAAGGAATCAGACACGGCAAATAATCATCAAAATCATCCCAATAAATGTCTGAATCTGAGGGATATGAAGTAAATGAACAATACTGAAAATCATCAGCACCACTCGTCCCAACACTGTCAGCCTCAACGGTATCCTCATCCAGGGGTATGCTCTACAGGCTCTCGATCGCCATAAGCTTTAAGTATGGTGAATATGTAGGCAAGGCGAGGGTCTGTGCTACGGGATCTGTCTAAATGGATTCATCATCTGTCATCACAAAATCACACTCCTGGTAGATGTCTAGCTCGTCCTCTGTCATCTGCTCAATATCACTGGACTGCTCTGAGCATGCTAATTCTCTCGCTCTGGTTTCCTCGATCGTCTCTATTTGTATGGTTTTGCCCTCTACGCGAAAACATACCTTCCCACTATCATGGTCGGACACCGCCTTGGCTGTGGCCAATAATGGGCGTCCAAGTATGATGGGGCATCGGTTACCGACTCAGAGATCTCCATGTCCAATACAACAAAGTCCACGGAGAATTTCAGGCCCTGAATGGTAACGACCACGTCTTTCAATAACCCCTTCGGCCTCTTAGTCGACCTATCAGCAAACTGAAGGACTGTCCTGCTCCTAAGAAGAGGACCAAACTCGAATCAGTCGAGTAAGGCTGCCGGAAGAAGGTTAATCGAAGAGCCGCTGTCTAATAGAGTACGATCAAACTGCTGCTCCTGAATCTCGCATCTGACATAGAGAGCTCATGCATCTGGTCTTTTGGCTGGCAGTTTGTTCTGAATGGTGTAGCAAGTGTCATGGGTGAGCATATGAATTTGATCTCTGTACCTCCTCTTCCTGCGGACTGTAGTTGTCTCTTTCACGTTCTTTTTGAAGAGGGGGATATGCTCAAATGCTTCCCGTAGAGTCAGCTGAATGTGGAATCTATCAATCATCTGGTTGCTGAACTCTACCTGCTGGTTCTTTTTTGGATTTTCTTTTTTATTCCCCTTCCCCCAGCGGAGTGCTTCAGGGAAGGGGATGGTAGGGGCCTCCTTAGATGGAGGACTAGGACAAGGTTCCTGCGCCTGTGAAGGAATAGAATCCATACAATGATCATCATTCAACACGTATGGATCTGAAGTATGAACAGAAACCTTTCCTTTATTCATATTTTTGTTCTTTTTGTTGTTACCACAGTCCATAGATACAAAAGGTGGCAACACAGTAGAAGGGAGCTCAACAAAAGTGGAAGTGGTGGCCTCAGTACCACCACCGGCACCTGTCTTCGCGGCATCAGCACCGCGCTCTGGCTTTGCATCCAAAATGGTGGCCTCAACACCATCGTCTGCATCTGGTATCACGACAGCCTCAGTACCGTCGTCTGGAACTCCATCATTGGTGGCATCAGCACCACCGTCTTCAACATCATCATTAGAGGCATCATAACCGCTACTCTGCTTATCTGGTGCTCCTGATTCTGCTTGTGGCTGTCGCTCAGATGAGGCGCCACCAGCTGGCATCCTACCGCTCCTAGTAGTCACAAAATCAGCATCATACAAAGAAAAAGACATGTCACTCAAATAGACGCTAGGAGAGGTATCCTCTGTAAACTCTACCTGCTCAGACTTTCTCTTCAGATTGTTCGGATTTGGTTCAATCTGAGCTGGTATGGCGGCTTTGCCCTTGATGATATCCCTCATCTCCTGCCGGAACTCATCCATTTCTTGCCGGAAGGACGCTCGCTGTTCAGAAAGCAAGCGGGCAAGGTCATCTAGAGTTGGGTTCTCAAAGGCAGGGGCTTGAGAACCGGACGGGTTTCCCTGCTGGAAATGAGGCTGCTGCTGCTGGTACTGGGGAGGATGGGAATAAGACTGATGAGGCTGCTGACGCTGCCTCCACGGTTGTCCCTGATAGGCGGGACGAGGACCATGCTGGTATTGCTGTTGGTGGGTGATGAATCCACGTTTCATCATCTTTATTCTATCATTTTGGCCTTATAAACCCTAGTAAATGCGTGTAAATAGGCTTAATATAGGCATTTTAGCATTCATGCATATGTGTGTAAATATTGTATAAAATGCGGTTTTTAAAGCCAAAATAATAGAATAAAGAAAAGAAAAGAAAAATAATAAAATATTGTAAATATTTTATGACCCGAAACCCCGAGACCTAGGCATCTTGATGAATAGGTCGACAAGGAATAAAGTAGGGGGAGATAAGGGCCAAAAATACCAATAAAATCCCTTTTATTTTATTCATTCTTTATTCATTTTGGGACCTATTTTTGGTTCCACTTTTTATTCATCAAATAAAGAAACTTTGTACATGAAAGTTGTAGATAATTTTATATAGAAAAATACAAAATTGATTTCACAGAAAAATAATGTACAGATAAAAAGTTATGGTCTGAATAAAAATCCAGAATGCCAACTTCCCAGACCCGTATCTCACAAATAAAAACTCCAAATGCAGCATACTCACCTTTAATTGTATATAGAAGAAAATAATCTATCCAATGGTGGTGGTTTCGCATTTGGCGGAGCTACGGTTTGAAAGTTGACTTTTGGACCCACATTGTATACTTGTACATATTAAAATATTCAATTTATTATTTATTTATTATTTTTACAATTTTATATTTTTATAATGTTGTAAATAATACTTATAATAATTATGTACAGTAAAATAAGAATAAAAACCTAAATAAAATCAAAAATAAAATACTTAAAAATAAAATACATAGATACATTACTTATACACATACATATACATTATACCTTTATATTTTATATAATATACAAAACATTTCATAAAAATAAAATAAAAATATATTTGTGTAGATAAAAGTATTTTATAATTTTATAAAATCATAAATAAAAATAATAATATTAAAAATACCTAAATAAAAATAGAATACTTAAATATATAGATATATATACTATAAAGGGTATAAATGCAAACTTGTAAAAATATGTCTCATAAAAATAAATAAAAATCACCATAAAATAATTTATAAAAAAATAAATATTTTCATTTTATAATTAAAAATCAATAAAATCATTTCCTATTTTTAATTGAATTTAGAAACCTTTTTGCCAAGGTTTTTTCTGGTTGGTCCACGTGGACCAACCAGATTTCTTCTTTGGTTGACCTCGGTCAATTCTCTGACCGAGGTCTGGCTGTTGTCAGAAATGTTTTGTCTCATCTTCGTGGTTTTTTCCCGGCCTCGTCTTTCACCATTTGAGGCCGATGCCTTCACGACTTTTGACCACCTTTGAACCGTTATTCACGCCCAAGGCTTGCCTTGGACTTTGGATCGTTGTGGCGCTCGATATGCCTCGTTGAAAGTGCACCCTTGGCCATTGTTTCAAAATGAAACCCAACACCCCCATTTCGGATTGAACCCTCTTTGACCCTCTAGCTTGCTCTCTTAGCGTGTGCTCCGGACTGGGTCTCGTGACAGGAGACCCTCCAGCCCCAGGTGGCGTAGTTAGGCGGTCGAGGCGGCGTCTCCGCCCCCATCTCCGGCCAACGGCCGTGAGGTCACTATCTCGGGTTACGTACCCTTGAGGTTCACTTTTTCCTTGCATTTCTTATCGATTAGATTAGCTGACAGTAACGGGATTAATTTCACGTTTTTATTTTGTTATTTCGCTGTGCGATTTCGCATCCTAGCCCCCTCGCCGGAGCTCAAGAGCTCCGGCAACTTTTACCCACTTTCCGCGCACCCGCCGTCACTAATACCCTGGCCGAGACGCTGCTCTCGAGCCCGTTCTACCTCGCAGGAACCCATGGTCGCCACTGACTCATCTGGAGGACGCCTAGCGTTCGCCGGAGACGAAGCCGCGCGCCGCCGCCGCTGCCGCGTGTGCGCCACGCCGCCCAGTCACGCACCTGGGCAAGAACAAAACGAGGGGAGGGGGGCATGCTACAGCTGCCGTTGATTCCCCCCCCCCCTTCCCCTTTTGATCGCAGCCGTCCACGGCCAAGGAAGCTCCATCGTTCGATCCGCTTGCATCCAGGCCATCCACGCGTGCCACGTGGATTAGTGGGGGATTTTGCACCCACGCCCCACTGTTTTTTGTGTGATTTCCCGAAGACCTGTAAGCTTTCATTTGCATTTTAAGTAGTTAGTAGAATTTACTAAAAGCCCCCGGCACTTTTGTATTTTTGCGTTTCTGTTCCCGCCAAGTCACGTGCACAATGTGCGTGACTTGGGCGTTTTTGCTTAGTAACCTTGCTCCTTTGGGGATTGGCGTTTAGTACAAGATTTTTAATATCAGTTGTAACTTTTGTGGAATTTTTGCGTATGTGCCTTCCACGTTTTCACAGATTACATTCATATCCTTAACAGGCACGTGTATAGCACGTGTGACCTGTGACTTCTACAATCAAGCCCCTGCGCCTTTTGGTTTTGTGATTTGGGCCAGGCACTTTTTGATTAAGTTCAAATTTCTGTGGAAGAATTGCAGTAGGGCCCCTGGATTCTTGCTAATTACAAAAACGCCCCTGCCAGGCCTTCCATTTTGTGTGCTTAATGAATTAATTTGAAGCATCATTTGAAATCCAAAAATTCCCAAATTTTGAACTTAAGCACCTGGGAACTCGTACTTCCACGCCACAATTTTAGTTTTTGATTTTATTTTATTTTCACATTTATTAAAAATCAAAAACAAGCTTTTTCTCTACTGTCTAGCTTAGAAAATGCCAAAAAAAATATTAAAACAATTCCAAAAATTCTAAAAAATTCACCTAGTGTCTATTTTATCCTCTATTAGTGTCAGTCCAAAAATCATTAAAAATCTTAAAAGAAAAACACTAAAAATTTAAAAAGACTCAAAAACTTCAAAAAAAATATATAAAATAGTAGAAAACTCTAAAAAATACAAACTCAACTCTTGTTTGTTCTCTATTTCAGTAGCTTTATTTGAAAATTAGTGTGAAAAATTTTGATTGTTGTTTGCTATTTTCAAATCCCATTTTACTCACAGCCAGCATCTTTTCCACTGTTTTGATTTATTTAAGTATTTAAAAATACCAAAAACACCTTGAAAAATCCCCAAAAATCACAAAAACAGTAAAAAATCCTAAAAATACCAAAAATAATTTATTTCTGAATTTTTGGTTATTTTTGCACATTTTTATAAATATTTTACCTTGTCTTTCATTACATTGTCTTTGCTTTCCAATATTGAAAAAGAAAAAGAAAAATATAAAATATAAAATTATAAAAATCAGAAAATTAAAAAACAAAAATATAAAATTAAAAATTAAATAAAAAAATATAAAATTAAAAACCCACAAAAAATACCATAGTAGACACTTGACCACATTCACACACAAGTACACTTTTGTGCAATTTTGCCCTGATCTAGCCTTTCTGCTCCCCGTGTTCGACCTCTACACATACTTGCACTATACACATCTTGTTGTAGAGTTATAATAAATTTTAACTCCGCACATTTACTTTCATTGCTTGATTTATTTGTCGTGGGTTAATTGTTGTTTGAATTAGGAT
This sequence comes from Ottelia alismoides, assembly GCA_037367405.1. Lineage (NCBI taxonomy): Eukaryota > Viridiplantae > Streptophyta > Magnoliopsida > Alismatales > Hydrocharitaceae > Ottelia > Ottelia alismoides. The sequence goes on along the minus strand of JAZKJV010009762.1, from coordinate 9,773 downwards.
TTCTCGCGGGTCGCCTCAGCGACATTGTGATCCCGCCTTGTGTGGATTACTTTAGACCTGTGAAAAATCTCGTTCAACAAATGGCGTCGTTGCCGGGGAGCAACAGCGCTTAGTTCGGGTCTTGTTTGTGATTGTGATCGTTTGTTTGTTTCGCGGTTTTTCTTTTCACTCTTTTTAGTTTTCTTATTTTTGATATATCTGTTGAGCTGTCTAACCCCTTCTCTTTTGTTGACTTTGTGCGAGGAACTGCGGATCGAGGGAGGCGCTCCACCCTAGGCGCCGACGCACCCACGTGAAGCCGGCATCTGCCAGCCGAGCACCGAGGAGACGAAGAGGAAATTTTGAAGACCGAGCTCCACTTTAGTCGTAGAATTTATTTCTTGCATTTATTTTGTAATTCGTAGTGAGAGAGAGACTCCTTTATTGTAATAATACAGGTACACCCGAACTTGGACATTCGAGCCTAAGTTCCAAGTGATTGTTCACTTGGGGGCTCACCGCAGTTTTGACGGTTTTCATCGCATTTTTTTACTTTGTTTTTCGATTTTCGATTTTCTTTATTTTGTGTGATTGAGCCCCTAGTTCTAGGATTGCTTGCGATAGACTAAGGCCAAACACCTAATATTTTGCATGCACCTATAGTCTCGTTTGGACTTAGTCAAATTTTAAACAGTTGATCATCACCTTCAATCCATCGCGCCGCGAGCTCTCCCCGCAAAGCGCTTTCTCCTACCCTCAATTTGTTGAGCAGAGGAGGGGTGAGCCTAGACCGGACTCTAGGGTTGAGGATTGACGGTCAACTTGAGGTTCTTCCCGCTAATAGCAATTTCTGAAACTTAGGGCGATTTCATCGGCTTTTGCATTTGCATATAGTTAGGTTTCAATTCTGCTGAGCATCTTTGCATGTAGAGTGCTGGAGGCAAGGTGAGCATTTACGCTTTATCATTCATCATCGTTTTTGCCGCTTGCATTGCTTTTCCGACTCTCCCTCTGTTTTTGCCAACTTAGGTGCTCAAAGGAATTGAATCCCCGATAGGATCGTGCATTTTCATTAAAAATTCAAAAAAAAGTGATAACCAATAAAATTGAGACTGCTAATATTACTTGACCCTAAAATCGACCAAAAAGAAAATATTCGCTTGGTGCGAGTAATCCCCTCATTGTCTTCGCTTTTACTTGCTCGCGCACACACTAAGGATTAGTGCCCAAATCCCATTCAGCCCCCTAAGTGTTTGCGCAACTTCTTGACTTCTCACCTAACTCTAAAATAGACAAGATAAAAAGACCGAATTTTCGGTCTCTACCGAGTTGAGTAGGTGAATTGAGGGTTTGTATTCTTTTCATTTTTGTTTGTGATTGTTTTGTGTGTGTCCTAGATCGCTTCTGCACACTTGCATCTTTCTTCTCACTTCTCTTGACTTGATCATCGTGTTCTCCCGATCATTTTCTTTTGTTTCGAGATGGCCGACTGGAGCGTATTTTATCCGGACTTTGCGGATCCCTCGTTCACTCCAGCCGGTCCACCTCCTTTTTTCCAGGAGGACTTTGCTCCTGACTTTTGTACATATCCGCCTCAGCCACAGTATCAGGATTCGGATTTCTACCCACACCCACCTCTATCTCCACCTGTGTATTATCCGCCTCCACCTTCACATCCACTCGAGACTGAGCTGATGGAGTCACATTTCATGGAGTCCACCCTTGAGCACTTGACCCAGATGATGGATCATATGAGACAGAGGATTGACTACCTCACTAGTACCAATAAGAGCGACCATGATATTCCACCATTTGATGATATGGGTTCATTCGAGGATTTCCATGAGAGCTTGCAATCGCCCAAAATACAAAAAAATGAGAAAAATTTAAAAACACAAAAAGATTTCGGGAGACACACGATCGAGTCGGACTGTGAGGAGAGCGCCCACTTGCCAGACTTTTTGACCACACATGCATTCACACCCGGTCCCACCTTTGACCCCGAGGATGCCGCTGTACAGACTGCTCTTGGCATACCTCGTGTATATGCTGATTCCGACTTCCTCCCTTGTATGGAGGAAGTCCAAAAATTCAAAAAAATGTTATCTGAACCCGAAGTGGTGGCTACTATTCATGAGATTATCCGTGCCCCACTTCAGCAGACCATGACCCATTTATCTGCCCCTCTTCCCAAGAAGAGAAAGCGGAGGAGCAGATCTGAGCGTCATATCTTGACCATGGCCACTGCCCACGCCATCACACACCACCCCATTCCTAGGAAAAAGAACATTGCCACACCTTTCATTAGTTGCACCATCTCTGACCACACATGTGATCGCACTCTCCTAGACGGCGGTGCTTCGATTAGCATTATACCCTTCTCGCTGGTACAGTCTCTTCACTTAGGGCCTCTCAAGAAAACCAGGATGATCATACAGTTTGCTGATGGATCAATAAAGAGGCCGAAGGGTATCCTTGAAAACGCTGTCATCTCGATTCAGGGCACGAGCTACACTGTTGATTTTGTCGTATTGCCCATGGAGACCTCCACAGGGGAGCACTCTCCAATCATCCTGGGACGACCATTCCTCGCCTCTGCGAGGGTCGTTATTGATTACAGATCAGGAGAGGTTCGCTTCCGTCCTGTTGACGAGAGCGAAGTGTTGATCACCGCGCCTACTGCCGACCAGAGACCTGCATCTGATATGCCCTCACCTATCTTGGCTGACTCCGAGGACTATGATCTATATGAGGATATCAGAGAGACTTTCTTTATGACCGATGATGAGACCCGAGAATTCCTCTCCAAGGAGGAAGGCTCGGAAAGCATAGACCTTGGTGTTTCCGCTTCCTGTGATTGGCGTTGTGTTGATGACATCCGCAGGATCTACACGATCGATACCATTGAGCGGAGGGCAGATTTAGAGACTATACAGGACGGACATGCTTTGACTACTTCCACTGATGAGTCCGCTCCTGTCCATGTAGATGCTGATGAGACTAAGGCCGAATTTGATTTAGTTGCTTTTCTTCAGAGATTCGGGCCTTTTGATGAGAAAGATGATCCGGTTGAGATTATAGAGGACGAACAGAGTTCGACTACTTCCACTGATGATTTCGTGCCTTTTGATTTTGACCTGGATGACACCTCGTAGGACGACTCTGAGTACACTACTTCCGATGATGATGAGTTCGTCCCATTCCACTTTGATACCAGCGAGACTCCCAAGGCCGGACCGAGTCACACTTCTTCCACTCACACGTCTGTGCCTTTACACCAGAGGACCATCAAGGGAGAACCTAGCCGTACTACTTCCATTGACCAGTTCGTCCCTTTCAGATTCGATTCCACTGAGGGCCTTCACTGTGTCGACCCTGATCGGCTTCCGTCCGCTGTGGACCCCGATGTCGACCTGCACCATACCAGATCCATTCCTCAGCGGTCCCGCAAGAAGGTTCGCTTTCAACCTTCTTGATCATATGTATATCCATCTCTGTTGTATCTTCACTTTTGTGTACCTCTGTTGTCTCTATCGTATTGCTCGTTCGCCTATTCCTTGCGTGTGCCTTGCTTAGGACGTACTTTGTCCTAAGTATAGGGGGGTGGACGAGCCGAGTGTTCGTTCTTTGTTCCGTTTCGTCACTCCTGTTGTTGCATATACTTAGGGCTTCTTTTACCCTAAGTATAGGGGGAGTGATGTGTACATCCTCATGATCTCTTCTTTCATCTTCATCTCTTTTCTTCTTTTCTTCTTTTCTTCTTTTCTTCTTTTCCTCTTCTATCTTCTTCATCTACCAAAAAGGTGCCGCCCCTTGTAGACAGTCTTCTATACTTAGGACGTACTATGTCCTAAGTATAGGGGGATGTGCACCCCGAGTTTTTCTATTCCTCTCGATCCTCTCCATTGTCTCCTCTTCTTGTCTATACTTAGGGATATTTTACCCTAAGTATAGGGGGAGACAATCTGAGTACGATCTGTTCATTCCCACCCTTGACCCTCCCTGATTTGTGTACAGTCTGCTATACTTAGGATTATTTGATCCTAAGTATAGGGGGGACGGTCAACTTCTCCTTCATTGATTCATTCCTTTATTCTTTAGACTTCTCTATACTTAGTACGAGTTACGTCTTCTCTTTTCTCTCCGATCTATGAGGACATAGCTCAAGCTAAGTATAGGGGGGTCGTATATACTATGTATATACTTTAGCCATAACTCGTACTTTCGTATTTTCTTAAATAAATATGGGTAATAATTCTTTAAAATTCATTAAAAATCCTTAATAAAAAGATGTGGTTATTCCTCAAATTCTTTTTGTATATGCTGATTAATAAATCAGGTGAAAATGTTTTTTTGCAAAATATTTGAAAAATAGTTTGAAAATCTTTGTGAACATCTATTGAAAACTATTTTGAAAATGTTTTGTTGCATGTTTTCAACCTGTGTAAAAATGTGTGTTTTGTAAAAATTTCTTTTCTTTGTGTGAAATAAAATGTTTGAAAAATGATTTGCAAATGGTTTGAAAAATGGTTGCAAAAATATTTGAAAAACCTATTTATACTGTTTGAAAAACCTTTGCAAAATGATTTTCAAATGTGTGTACATGTTTGCAAAAATGTTTGTAAAAACTATCTTGGACTATAGTTTTCAAAATTGTGTGTAAATTGTTTTCAAATAAGTTTGAGGAATATTTACATCACACAAAAATCCACTATATGTATATATATGTATAAAAATTGATCACTTCCCCTGTAAATTCTTAAAATCCACTTCTTGTATATATAAGAAGCACTCCCGTGTACATATTTTCACCTAGTTTTTAGCCAAAACTTTTTGTTTTCAAAAATCCCAAAAACATTTGCAAAATTAAAATCCATAAAACATTTGAAAAATATTTTTGAAAAATACAAAAAAATGCATCTGTATATGCATCATCATCATATTTTCAAGAACCCATAAAAAGTTCAAAATCTTGAAAATTGCATCACAAAAATATTTTCTGCATTGCATTGCATAGCATTCGCATTTTTCGGATTGAGTTTGATAATTGAACGAGTCTAAGTAAAATCTGAAGATTGGAGCTTGATTGGACCTTATAATCTACCTAATAACAGGAACCTTATAGGAACTGGGTTTGAGGTACTTCAGGTCTAGTTGACTTAATTCTTTGAGGATCACGGGACTTGGTTCAATGGATTCTTGACTGCCTAAGCAGAGTATTTCGGAGCACACGCACGACTCTTGTTGATAAGGACCTAACTTGGACACCTGCACCTTTCACATGGCTCAACTCAGTTGTAGTGGTGAGGGGATTGGATTTGCCGGTATGAGACGCACACAAGTGGAAACACTTGTCCTCCTCTAGGGAGGGAAGTGCACCCCAACCCGTCTAGTGATTAGGAAGTCTAAAGACAGGAGGCTGTGGGTTGCGATAAAGCTTCAAAAGAGGGATAGTCTACTAGCTCAAGAGGAAAAACTCCTTATGTAAATGCTGCTGTGAATAGTATTTCAAAAAAAAAGTCAGGCATGTACAAAAATAAAAAGCCTGCAAAGTATGTACATATGTTGTAAAGTCAATAAGCAAGCTTGAGTTCCAAAGTCAAATATGTGAGCCTGCAGCTGGATGACTTGACTACACTGGTCTTGCATCCCAGGATAGGTAGCTACACTGGCTACCGTCCATTCTTCTCTTCACCCCCCTCCTCTCGAGCTGGTTGCCACTTGAACTTAGAAGGGAATACCCCGCTCCTCGAGGATGGAGTCATTGGATTGGGGAATCATTGGGTTGTCATACTGGAGAAGTCAGTTTCTTTGTCATTCTAGTTGGGGAGAGCCACCATCACTTACACTATACAAGTCAGATTCATAGTCGTAAGAGTTTGCGTATGAATTGAAGTATTTCTGACCTGGCTATTGAGGAGACTTGGATAGAGTTTTGGGATTCTCAAGGACTGTTGGATTTCAAGCACGGTTCTCACTAAGGTTCCGCCCGCACTAAAACTCTAAAAGTCTGACTCAAGCTCCAAACTTTGATTTTGTGATGACAAGTTTGACAATTAAATTTAGTCCATCTTTCTTCTTTTTCTTTTCTTTGTTTTTCTTTTCTGCACTTATTGCATAAGTGTTTGCTAGGGACTAGCAAAGGCAAGTATAGGGGGGTGATGAATCCACGTTTCATCATCTTTATTCTATCATTTTGGCCTTAAAACCCCTAGTAAATGCGTGTAAATAGGCTTAATATAGGCATTTTAGCATTCACGCATATGTGTGTAAATATTGTATAAAATGCGGTTTTTAAAGCCAAAATAATAGAATAAAGAAAAGAAAAGAAAAAGAATAAAATATTGTAAATATTTTATGACCCGAAACCCCGAGACCTAGGCATCTTGATGAATAGGTCGACAAGGAATAAAGTAGGGGGAGATAAGGGCCAAAAATACCAATAAAATCCCTTTTATTTTATTCATTCTTTATTCATTTTGGGACCTATTTTTGGTTCCACTTTTTATTCATCAAATAAAGAAACTTTGTACATGAAAGTTGTAGATAATTTTATATAGAAAAATACAAAATTGATTTCACAGAAAAATAATGTACAGATAAAAAGTTATGGTCTGAATAAAAATCCAGAATGCCAACTTCCCAGACCTGTATCTCACAAATAAAAACTCCAAATGCAGCATACTCACCTTTAATTGTATATAGAAGAAAATAATCTATCCAATGGTGGTGGTTTCGCATTTGGCGGAGCTACGGTTTGGAAGTTGACTTTTGGACCCACATTGTATACTTGTACATATTAAAATATTCAATTTATTATTTATTTATTATTTTTACAATTTTATATTTTTATAATGTTGTAAATAATACTTATAATAATTATGTACAGTAAAATAAGAATAAAAACCTAAATAAAAACAAAAATAAAATACTTAAAAATAAAATACATAGATACATTACTTATACACATACATATACATTATACCTTTATATTTTATATAATATACAAAACATTTCATAAAAATAAAATAAAAATATATTTGTGTAGATAAAAGTATTTTATAATTTTATAAAATCATAAATAAAAATAATAATATTAAAAATACCTAAATAAAAATAGAATACTTAAATATATAGATATATATACTATAAAGGGTATAAATGCAAACTTGTAAAAATATGTCTCATAAAAATAAATAAAAATCACCATAAAATAATTTATAAAAAAAGAATATTTTTCATTTTATAATTAAAAATCAATAAAATCATTTCCTATTTTTAATTGAATTTAGAAACCTTTTTGCCAAGGTTTTTTCTGGTTGGTCCACGTGGACCAACCAGATTTCTTCTTTGGTTGACCTCGGTCAACTCTCTGACCGAGGTCTGGCTGTTGTCAGAAATGGTTTTGTCTCATCTTCGTGGTTTTTTCCCGGCCTCGTCTTTCACCATTTGAGGCCGATGCCTTCACGACTTTTGACCACCTTTGAACCGTGATTCACGCCCAAGGCTTGCCTTGGACTTTGGATCGCTGTGGCGCTCGATATGCCTCGTTGAAAGTGCCCCCTTGGCCATTGTTTCAAAATGAAACCCAACACCCCCATTTCGGATTGAACCCTCTTTGACCCTCTAGCTTGCTCTCTTAGCGTGTGCTCCGGACTGGGTCTCGTGACAGGAGACCCTCCAGCCCCAGGTGGCGTAGTTAGGCGGTCGAGGCGGCGTCTCCGCCCCCATCTCCGGCCAACGGCCGTGAGGTCACTATCTCGGGTTACGTACCCTTGAGGTTCACTTTTTCCTTGCATTTCTTATCGATTAGATTAGCTGACAGTAACGGGATTAATTTCACGTTTTTATTTTGTTATTTCGCTGTGCGATTTCGCATCCTAGCCCCCTCGCCGGAGTTCAAGAGCTCCGACAACTTTTACCCACTTTCCGCACACCCGCCGTCACTAATACCCTGGCCGAGACGCTGCTCTCGAGCCCGTTCTACCTCGTAGGAACCCAGGGCCGCCACTGACTCATCTGGAGGACGCCTCGCGTTCGCCGGAGATGAAGCCGCGTGCCGCCGCCGCTGCCGCGTGTGCGCCACGCCGCCCAGTCACGCACCTGGGCAAGAACAAAACGAGGGGAGGGGGCATGCTACAGCTGCGTTGATTCCCCCCCCCCCCCCTCCCCTTTTGATCGCAGCCGTCCACGGCCAAGGAAGCTCCACCGTCCGATCCGCTTGCATCCAGGCCATCCACGCGTGCCACGTGGATTAGTGGGGGATTTTGCACCCATGCCCCACTGTTTTTTGTGTGATTTCCCGAAGACCTGTAAGCTTTCATTTGCATTTTAAGTAGTTAGTAGAATTTACTAAAAGCCCCCGGCACTTTTGTATTTTTGCGTTTCTGTTCCCGCCAAGTCACGTGCACAATGTGCGTGACTTGGGCGTTTTTGCTTAGTAACCTTGCTCCTTTGGGGATTGACGTTTAGTACAAGATTTTTAATATCAGTTGTAACTTTTGTGGAATTTTTGCGTATGTGCCTTCCACGTTTTCACAGATTACATTCATATCCTTAACAGGCACGTGTATAGCACGTGTGACCTGTAACTTCTACAATCAAGCCCCTGCGCCTTTTGGTTTTGTGATTTGGGCCAGGCACTTTTTGATTAAGTTCAAATTTCTGTGGAAGAATTGCAGTAGGGCCCCTGAATTCTTGCTAATTACAAAAACGCCCCTGCCAGGCCTTCCATTTTGTGTGCTTAATGAATTAATTTGAAGCATCATTTGAAATCCAAAAATTCCCAAATTTTGAACTTAAGCACCTGGGAACTCGTACTTCCACGCCACAATTTTAGTTTTTGATTTTATTTTATTTTCACATTTATTAAAAATCAAAAACAAGCTTTTTCTCTACTGTCTAGCTTAGAAAATGCCAAAAAAATATTAAAACAATTCCAAAAATTCTAAAAAATTAACCTAGTGTCTATTTTATCCTCTATTAGTGTCAGTCCAAAAATCATTAAAAATCTCAAAAGAAAAACACTAAAAATTTAAAAAGACTCAAAAACTTCAAAAAAATATATAAAATAGTAGAAAACTCTAAAAAATACAAACTCAACTCTTGTTTATTCTCTATTTCAGTAGCTTTATTTGAAAATTAGTGTGAAAAAATTTGATTGCTGTTTGCTATTTTTCAAATCCCATTTTACTCACAGCCAGCATCTTTTCCATTGTTTTGCTTTATTTAAGTATTTAAAAATACCAAAAACACCTTGAAAAATCCCCAAAAATCACAAAAACAGTTAAAAATCCTAAAAATACCAAAAATAATTTATTTCTGAATTTTTGGTTATTTTTTGCACATTTTTATAAATATTTTACCTTGTCTTTCATTACATTGTCTTTGCTTTCCAATATTGAAAAAGAAAAAGAAAAATATAAAATATAAAATTATAAAAATCAGAAAATTAAAAAAACAAAAATATAAAATTAAAAATTAAATAAAAAAATATAAAATTAAAAACCCACAAAAAATACCATAGTAGACACTTGACCACATTCACACACAAGTACACTTTTGTGCAATTTTGCCCCGATCTAGCCTTTCTGCTCCCCGTGTTCGACCTCTACACATACTTGCACTATACACATCTTGTTGTAGAGTTATAATAAATTTTAACTCCGCACATTTACTTTCATTGCTTGATTTATTTATCGTGGGTTAATTGTTGTTTGAATTAGGATTTCTCGCGGGTCGCCTCAGCGACATTGTGATCCCCGCCTTGTGTGGATTACTTTAGACCTGTGAAA